>CM070699.1:1200000-1910036 GCA_036346265.1 Melocanna baccifera
GGTTCACGTATACTTGGTCGTGACCCGAAACGCCTTTCCGGTCACCTGTTAATAGCGCCTCTAGTAAGACATATTAACCCCAAAGTATATGCAAAGATCATATCGGCTGAACTCGTAATGTTCTCTCATGTACGAATCCCTTTGCCTCACGATATAGATTGAGCTTAAGGCGAGACCTGTGTCATCCTCTTAATAGCTCAATCACTCTCTCGATTCCGTGATGGATTATAAACTTGTGATTGACTCCTCAATCACCTTGGCATGGCCATGCACTTTCATAATCCATTACATCGAGGGGCAGAGATATCTCTCCCATAAGGAGGGGCAAATTCTATCTTGATCATTCACATCCCACTACATGTTTCATGGCAAATTCAAGACTACTTTTATGACTACCCGCCACGGAGTAGTGTTTAGTAGTCCCAAAATAAGCTACTACTCATGTTGGGAACCATGATGATCTCAAGTCTAAGGATTCTACATAAACACTACTCGAGACCAACCGATGACACATGGAATCTCTGCAGTGTCTCATGGCAGTCTATCCAACATATGTTCACTAACACATGTCCATATTATTGATTTGGTATCACCATACCATGATCCATGAGACATGATCATCAATCAATACATATGCTGATCTTTGTCTTTGAATCATATTTGTTCCTCATATGATATACGATCAGGGATCATTTAGAAATAGCAACATTTTAGTATTTAAGAGTCTCATGAATAAGTCACATACTCATTGATCAATAATGATGATGTCTATTCCAAGGAACAAAGTAATGTATCATAAACATAGTATGTGATATATACAACATCTCCATGTTGCCTCTAGGGCATATCACTAACACAAAGGAGGCCGGCTAAACTGCTGTGAGTTGGAACGTTGACGTGAGCTGCTCGCAGACTGTTGAGCTTGAAACTTCCTCTTTCTGGACTCAAAGAGCTGACGCTGGGCATCTTCTTGCACAAGAGCTTTGTTCACCAAATGCTGAAAAGTGGGATAGTCATTGGATACTAACTGCACCTTGAGATTAGGATCCAATCCTCCCATAAACCTCTAGACCTTTGCTTCATCAGTTGCCACATCCTCTGTTGCATATCTCGACAGCTGAATGAACTTACTCAAGTATGCGGAAACACTAAGGTTTCCCTGCTGTAGTTGGTGAAATTCTTTCCTTTTCATTTCCATGATACTCATAGGTATGTGAGTAGCTCGGAAAGCTCGCACAAAGTCTGCCCAAACAATATTTTGAGCATTTTGGTGTGCAGCGCAATAATTTTCCCACCAGTTTACTGCAACTCCCTTGAGTTGATGGGTAGCATAAAGAACTTTCTCATTCTCATTGCATTGCGCCGAATTTAATTTCCGTTCAACCTCCTTTATCCAGTCATCCGCTTCCAACGGATCGACAGATCCTGCGAAAGTCGGGGGTCGCGTCCTCATGAATTCTCCCAACTTGGATTGGGGTGGCTGAGCTGGTGCTTGATGAGCCTAGTGAACTTGACTCTGGGCTAAGGCCTGAAGAAGCTGCAGTTGCATGGCCATCATCTGCTCCAAGTTCGGGGCTTGAGCTGGCGGAGGTGGAATTGGGGCGTTATTGTCATTGGGTGCTTGGTTGTTGCTGACATTGCTCCTTGTATTTACCATCTGAAGCTCCATCAAGAGAACACAAGGTAAGAGGGAAAAGCATAGATAAGGAACAGGGGTAACTAATAACATCCCAAACCAACACACAAGAACAAAGCAACAACTGAGAAAATGCAAATTTTTGAAATTCAAATTAGTTTTAAGAATGGCTGTACCACAAGTGCACAAGGCTCGGTACATTCCATTTATTACATCACAATATCATAAAACGTTCTAATATCGGAAATAACTCAAAAGGGTACTACTATCTAACATCTACTCATCCTCCATGATAATGCGCTCCTCTAGATCCTCCTCCGAGTCATCAGAATGGACCTGACCGCAATTGGTGCAGTTGTTCGGAGAACGGGACCGTGACCGGCTCTGGCTGAAGGCAGGCGATCTGGAACGAGAGCACTGGCGTCCGCTGCTAGAACCTCCAATGTCGATGTCGGGTAACGGACTGGAGCGACGCACACTCTTCCTCGCAGTAAGTCTGGTGCGAGGTCCTGAAGGTCTGACTGGTGCAGAAACAGGGGCGGGCAAGGTCGGTGTGGTGGTGGCAGCTCGGAGATGTTCCACCTCTGCCTCGGCAGCAATCTTTGCCTGAACTGCGTCAGCGTGGGCAGACTCACTCTGAAGCAGCTGTGCTCGAAGGGTGTCGGAGTGGTCATAGCTCGAAGTAAGAAGCATCCGAAGAAGTCCTATCTCCCGTAGTGCTCTGGCGTAGGTCGATGAAGTCGCCTGAGAAAGCTGCACCTGGTGAGATAGACGAGGGTCATCCACCACAATCTGAAAAGGCTTCGGGTGAATCTGTCCTGCTCTCATAGTCGGGAAGAAGTCAAGGGTGATCGCGCAGCTTCTTCCTTATGCCTCCCGCACACCCGCAATCGCCATCTGAGCTGCATCTTGGATAGCATCCGAGCAGTGGGTCCGAGGATGCTCAATATGACGTTCCACCGAGTCAATCTTCCCGTCTTGAGCGTAAATAAACACCTCCATGGACCATGAATCCATAGTCATAACTCTAGTGTTCCGCCCTCTGAAGATGGGCTGCTGTGTATACTTCAGATGCTGCATCAACTGCCGTAGAAGACTCACGAACGCCCCCCCGCTCTCACCGTGAGAAAGGTGATCCCACGGAGCTGACGACGACGAACCTGCCATCTACAAATTTGAAAATAGGAGAGATCAGTAAAAAAATTTTATAAAGTGAAAGGGAAGACAAGAACAAGGTACTAAGTAGAAGAATAATAGAAGCAAAGAAACTTAAGTTTTCGTACATAAATTTTTATTAATCATAAATCCTTAAGGCTTGCCAAAACCTAGGGCTCGTTCTCTATATCAAGTTGGCTCGATACCATACGCGAGACCTGGGTAGAAACTCCCGGACCCCCCTGTGTATTGCAGTACTAGTCCCAGATCAACGCTAGTACACACAGATAATCAGACAAAATGATACATTGCCAACAACGCTTTATTACAATAATAACGGAAATACATAAGTCCTGGCCCAAGGCCTTACAACTGCGGTTCACTGAACCTCTTACACAAAATAAAACAGCGGAAGCAAAGTATTCAGATAAACGGCCCATCAATCTGCCACAGGCAATTGACTTGAGCAACGAGACCTAGTCCTCCGGAAAGAATCCATCACAGCCGCAAACGGAACAGTAGTCGTAGTCCCCTTCCTGAACTTCAACCTCTTCTGAGAATTATTTGAAGTGTAGTATGTGAGTACATAAAGTACTCCGCAAGTCTTGGGAAAGATGCATTAGATGCAAGGTTGAACAAAGGAAAGCTATATGGCTCTTTTGCACAAATCAACATCTTATTTCAAATTTATATACTCCTTCTAAAAGCATTTTATTAAACATTTAATTTTTATAATCTGAAGTTTAATAAGTACTTTAGTGAAGGTTACAACCACCATCACTGATAAATAGGCTATCTCCGCCAAGATTCAAAATAAAGGTTAAAACCACCGGAACTGGTTACATCCACCAGACTAACTTCACGAGAGCTCCATCCACTCTCTAGTTTTCTTAAACCTTTTATTTTTAAATTCAAAATCAAATCTCTACTGTGTGAATGCATTCCTTGTCTGCCCTTGACCGTGGGCACGGCTATTCGAATAGTTTTATTACTCTGCAAAGTGCGTACAACTTTACCCACAAGCGATATGTTACCTTAACACTCAACACGCTTCCTTTGGCATGAGACCCAGATAAAATATTACAAAGCTTTTCACCTACTCTAGTATAGTTTTATATCACTCGCTGAGGTTTCACCGCTGAAGGGTTAAATCCACCACATTCAGAAGCCCCCTCTTGCGCCATGTGAGTGCAGTAAATCCCTGCCCCTCACTTTGAGTAATCAGTAAATCCCTGATACCCATTTTCCAATAGTGACACAAAGACTAAACTATTATAGGTTAATTAGCTAGGTTGTACCCATTTTAACTTGTGGTTGTACTGTTTTACTCAGATTGGACAAACACAAGAATCGGTCCTTAGACGACTAGGGTGGATCATTCACAAACCCATTTTTCATGCTAAACCGCACCAACCAAACATTCCATCCACCCTCGTCAAATATTTCATTTTGAATTTTCCTTTTTAAGTTAAAATTACAGTGGTAACATCTATTACCACTTTCCAAACAAATCATTGAATCAAAAACATTCATTAACCATTTTTCTCATATGAGCATTTTTACATTTAACAGCTAAACTAAGCATTTGCTAATACTCTAAATTCAACAATAAATAATACTAACTCATTTATGAGTCCAAGAATATCCTATGTTGACCCTAGTTAAGAAAATCGGACCGGACCACCGGTTGAATCGGAAAAAACCGGAACCGGTAGTGCACCGGTTTGGTTTGGTTCAAAGACCGTTCATGCAGTTGGACCGGAAAAAGCCGGGCGAACCGGCCGGTTTTTAAAAGAACCGGTGGACCAGACGGTTTTCTATGAACCGAGCGGTTTTCGTGTAGGACGAAAATACCCCCAGTTATGCTAGGGTTTAAGGGCAAAACTGGAAAAAATGAAAATAAAATCCCCTCAATGCCCCCGCACTTCACCCGCACGGCCGCCTCGCCTCCTCGCGCGCCGCGCCGGGCCGCTTTGTCGCCGCGCCGCCCCTTCACGGCCGTGCGGCGCCTCCTCCTCGCGCGCCCGCCGCGCGGGCGCCGCTTATCGCCGCCGCCGCCTTCTTCCCCGTGCACGCCGCCTCCTCTCTCGCGCCGCCGCCACGGCCGCCCCTTGTCGCCGCCCCTTCTCGCGTGCGCGCCTCCTCCTCGCCGCCCCGCCGCCGAGCCGCCCCTTATTCTTTGCCGCCGCCCTTCCCGGCCGTCTTGCCGGCTCCTCCCCTCACGCGATCCACGCCCCCCCGCCGCCGCCGGTGGTTGCCATCGCCGTCTCCGCCTCTGCCGCGTCACAATCATCCGGTGATCCATACACAATGGTAACTACTTGATCCTTCAATTAGCTACGATTTAATTTACATACATATAAAGATATGCTACATCAACGTATCTCTATGTTGACCTCTGGTGGATTCACAATCAACTGCGGTGTTTATATTTAAATCCTAATTTTTGTTCACTTGTTGTTGATTGCTATTTGCATTGATGTGAGAATTTGGTAAGGTTAATAATTTAGCATTAGGATTAATTGGATGTCTTTGCACATTTTTAAATATACATTTGCATGAGTGTATATATCTTCATACATGGGTTCTACACTTCATACATGAGTGTATATACATTGCTATTTGCATGATGTTCTACACTTCTACTGCTCATGTTGAACCGGCGGTTCACCGGTTGAACCGACGATCAGACCAGTGAACCGGTGAACCGGTGACTTCACCGGTTCGATCTCCGGTCCGGTTTCAACAACTTTGATGTTGACAAGGGTACAGGGTAAGCTATTTCCAAAGGAGGGTATAACAAATCGGGTGTTTATCTAAATTCTAGAATTAAAATTATCAATTTATTAAACATAGCCATGCAAATAATTTAAAATAATTGCAAAAACTATTTATAAAACATAGGAGCAAAATGGTCAAGGAGACTTGCCTTCTGGAATTATGTTGGAATCTTCCCGAAGTTGCTCTTGAAAATCGTCGGACAGATCGGATTCTACATGAGAAACGAGAAGAACCAAATAAATAAAATAAAATAAAAACTAAAAAATTAAAAATAAATATACCAAATGAAAGTTTGGAATTTTAGATGAATTTAGAAATTTGAATGGGTCAATTTGGAGTTAAAATGCGAAAGTTATAGTCTTCCAAAGTTTAAATACAAAATAAAAGAAAAAGGCTATTTTCTGGATTAAAATTTAAACCGAAAATCATTTATGACGTCAGCAAGAATTATTTTTCTAAAGGAAAATCGGAATAATGTCGTCATCGACGGATTTAAATAAAGCGCAGAGGTCGACAGTGGGGCGGTCCACGATGGACCGAGTCCACGAACGATACACGCGATGGCGTGGCGGCGTGGCGTCTTGCCGGTGCCGCCGCGTGTCAGCTGGCGGCGTGGCTGCTGACGTGGCTGCCACGTGGCACCTGGGGACGGATTTTGGCTGACGTGGCATGCCACGTGGCTGCTGACGTGGACTAGGGCTGACGTGGCACACGCTGGTGCTGCCACGTGGCTAGGGCTGACATGGATGGCTCGGGCGCGGCGGCAGCGGCGAGATCGGACGGCTCGCGGTCGTCCACGCGGCAAGATCTGAGCCTTCAGCTCAGATCCGGATGAACGGCGAAGATGCGACGGCGCGGAGGCGGGAAGGCGAGGAGTGCCGACGCGTGGCGCGGCGCGTCGCGCGAAGCGTCGCGCGTCGCGCAGGCGCGGGCGGGAGTGCGAGCGATGGCGACGCGTGGCCGGCGCAGAGAGTGGATCGGCGACGCGTGACGGGCGCGTCGCGTGAAGCGTCGCGGACGCGGGTGCGGGCGCGGAGTGTCGGTGGTTCCAACGGTGGAGAGGGAGACGCGTGGCGAGCGCTGATGCCTCGCGGTTCCGATCTCGGGCGAGCGGTTGGGATGCAATGGTGCGGAGGCGGGAACCGTTGGATCGCCGACGCGCGTGCAACACGTTGTGCGGGCGTCGTCGCGACGCGAGCGTCTGCGCGCTGGGCGCGACGCGGCGGCGCGCGACCGAGGAGCGCGCGCGACGGGCGAAATCTTGGCGCTGGAACCGAGGGGCGGAGCGGCGACGGGACGGCGGAGGAGCTCACCGGCGGCGGCAAACGTGCTCGGCGACTTGAAAACACGGCGGTGACACACGCGAAGAGGAACCGAGAGGAGGAGTGCGCGAAGGAGTAGATGGGCTCCCGGCAGCGTCTTTATACCCGCGGAGAAGAAACGGGCGCACGGCTCGCGGAGTTAACGCGACGTTTTCGTCTCAACCGCGAAACGGGCGACGCCGAGGTGAAACGGCCCGCTTAACGCGCGACGAGAGGCTCTCAACACCATTAATGGCGAGGAGTAACGGCGGAGGCGAAGAACGCGAGCTCGGCGCCGCAGAATGGCGGCAGCGCGCGGAGGCGGAACAGCGGCGACGGCAGCGGGCACGACAGTGGGACCGCTGTCGGCGAGAGAGAAACGGAGAGATGCCTCAGTGCGCGGCGCGTGGCGGAGGGAAAAGAACCGGCCGTCGGATGAGAAGCGAAGGGTAAGTAAAGCGGGCGGTGCGGATCAGATCCGGCGCGGGTCGTGACGGCCGAGATCGGAGCGGGCGCGGGTGAGGCGAGGCGAAGGCCGTGCCGCCGCGTGTCGGCGCAGCGATGCGCGACGCGTGGCGCGGCGGATCGGGCGGCGAGGCGCGCGGCGGCGCGTCGCGTGGGAAGGGTGTATCTGGCGCGCGCGCGCGGGATGAGCGGCGCGTGGAGAGAGAGGAAGATCGGGCGGCGGGGAGATTTTCCAAGAATTCTTTTTTTCCAGAATTTCGAATAAACTTCTAGGAGCTCTAGAAAATAGCAAATAAATCCAGAAAATTCACCAAAAATACCAGAAAATTCCTTGAGAGACAGGGAACCCAAATAAAACATTTCCAACAAATTTTGATGTTGAATTTAATCACATGAAATTCTAAAAATTTATTTAAGCTTGTTTTAAATTCAAGAAAATTCTAGAAATTTATTTTTAAATTCAAGATTTTTAAAATCTCTGAAAATCAGGATGTTACAGATTGCTTAGAACAAAGAAGGGGAGGGATAGTATATTCGTTGTTGTTGATAGATTTTCTAAGATGACACACTTCATATCATGCCATAAGAGCGATGATGCTGGTAATATTGCTGATTTATTCTTCCGTGAAGTTATTCACTTGCATGGTGTGCCTACTACTATAGTTTCAGATCGTGATGCTAAATTTCTTAACCACTTTTGGAGAACTTTATGGGCTAAACTGGGGACTAAATTGTTATTTTCTACTACTTGTCATCCCCAAACTGATGGGCAAACTGAAGTTGTGAACAGAACTTTATCTACAATGCTTAGAGCTGTGTTGAAAAAGAATTTAAAAATGTGGGAAGAATGCTTGCCTCATATTGAGTTTGCTTACAATCGATCATTGCATTCTACTACAAAGATGTGCCCTTTTGAATTTGTTTATGGTTTTGTACCTTGTGCTCCTATCGATCTAATGCTTATTCCATCTTCGGAGAAATTGAACTTTGATACTAAACAACGTGCTGAATTGATTTTAAAAATGCATGAGACAACGAAGAAGAATATAGAGCGCATGAATGCTAAATATAAAATTGCTGGTAGTCAGGGGAGAAAAAATTTAACTTTTGAACCTGGAGATCTTGTTTGGTTGCACGAAGGGGAGGATGATGAGGACATCCCTCCCACGGATACAACCGTGTCTACACACACAACTCACCCACAGCAAGTGTTGCAAGGTCCACTGCTAGTTTTCTTAAGCCCTTCAGGCTAGTGCTATTGTAAGCTTGGCCATAAGGTCGTACCTTTGGATATTTATTGATTATTTGATGTTTCCCTTTATTTTAGCGTGTATATGGTTGTGATTATATCTATGTATGACTGTGTGTGATGAGTACATCCCTCCCACGGATACAACCGTGTCTACACACAACTCACCCACAGCAAGTGTTGTAAGGTCCACTTACTCGAGCCCATGCTCGCCGACTTAAATGCCAGGTGAATTCGTTTCTAGGTTTGTATATTACTGAGAATAGACCGCTACCTAATGCAAGTGATTTAATTGTGCTTAGGAACATGGAAAAGGATGAAGGAGAGGCATGCAGAGTCATGGACATACCTGGAAGGCACAAGGAAGGTCACCACGTCACTTTGGGGCTGAGTCAAGCAAGAGTTGGAGTTGGACCCGTTTTGGAATCAAATTCGGACTACAGCGATAGTATCAATTTCAAACGGACGTAACTTCTTCATACGAACTCCGTTTTGGACGTTCTTGGACTTTATGGAAAGCTTATCAAGTCTACTTTCCAACGGATCTAACCTCATCCTCAATTTCCATCCGAGCTGATCACAATTATCAAAAGATTCCATATCTATTTCTGAGTCCGAGTTGAAAAGGGTGCTGCGCCACCTCTATTTGGGCCCGTGGGCCTTGTAACCCTAGGGACGTGTGTCTCCCTATAAAGGAGCCGCCGCCTCCCTTTTCCAAGACTAGGATTTCGTTGAGTTTAGGTTTAACCATTGTGCAAACTTCTGTTCTTCAGTTGTGTCAGACGACCACCTGTCAAGACTGCTTCGGGATCCCACCTTTGTTTCTCAATACCATCAATTTTATTCGCAATATCAGTTGCCTACATTTTATTCTTGCTAGTCCTTCGATTGCTCGCAAGGATTGAACTTTGTGTTCAGGTTAATCACGCTTCCAGCTTGGTCAATAACATCTCGGAGTTGGTTCAACAATTGCTAAGGCGCAAGCGTCGTCGTATGGTTGTAGTCAGATCGCGAGAGTCACCTATACCAAAATCGATAGTTATCAATCTCATCGAAAGATCGGGCACCCCACCTCCATCAGTGTGCACTAGCGTGATCCTGGACTAGTGCGGTTTACACAGAGAAACCGAATTTGCATATTCGGGTCTCGACATGGCCGAAATAGGGCAAGGGGCTTGGCAGTGGGACCGGCGATTAGAACTCAATTAAATAGGAAAGGAGGTACTAGGGGATGACAGGAGCTCACCGGAATAGGTAGAAGAGCTCGGGGAGGCCTGAGGCAGGCTGGCGACAAAGAGGTCGGACGGCAGAGGTAGGTAGTCATTGCTAGAGAAAATGGGGTGGCAGAACTCCAAATTGGCATTCGGGTTGTCTTCACCGTGCGACGAGGATACTACCAGTGAATGGAATCAGGCGACGATGATCAGAGTCATTGGCAAGGAGAAGCTACCGAAGTTGAGGAAGAAATGGGCTCCGGCGAGCTGCAGAGGAGAAGAATTCAATTAGGCTTCGTGGGAGCATTAAGGGACTAAGAGTAGCTTAGGGGATCAGTCAATGCCGCTTGCGATACTTCGGAGAGGGTTGGCAACAGCAACGGCCGAAGGAGCTCTCGGCGGCGGTGAATTTGAGTGCGAGAATTAGAGTAGGAGATGGGTGAAGTGCATCTGGGAATCAACCAAGAATTTATAGGAGAGGAGATGACGTGGGGAGCGTTGGCTGAGAGTTAAGGCACAGGTGTGGTAGTGGGAATACTATGTGCACTCGAGTGGGGAGGGGTGAGCTAGCACCGGGCTAAGAGGGAGGAAGGTGATGGCGCACGCAACGGCTCCTGAGGAGTCAATGTGCACGGGGAAAGGGCAATGCTGATGTAGCATTGACACTCGAGTACAGCAGCACGGCTACGAAGCCACGAGGTGAAGCTAGGCGGGGGATATGGTAGGGCTAAGCCGGGAGGCGCGCGGATTTGGCACTGCCAGAGCAAATACAAGGCATCAATGCCTTGAGCTGGCCCGGATGCGATGGCAAAACTGGAGGTAGCCTCGGCGGTGTCGCGGCAAGGAGCGGAGGGAGTTGACGCATGGCAAGGCTGGTGGGCGAGGCATGGAAGGTATGGGCCGGTGGTGGAGCTGATACGAAGAAGACTAGCGCTGAGGGAAAAAGAAAACTACGGGCAACGTCACTATGCAGGCGACACTCGCACTCAAGCGGGAACAGAGGAGAGAGGGGAGAAAAGGAGGAAAGGGACGGAGGCCAGGCTGGCTAGGCCAAGTGGGCTGAAAGGCGAGGGGGGAAGGCCAACTGGACCAAAAAAAAAGGGCCGACCTATGAGGAAATTTGAATTCTGGCAAGAAAAGGCAGGAAAAGCAAGCAAGATAAAAACCAAGACTGAATTACAAATTCAAACAAAACCTCAAATTACAAGCAACAGTAACATGCCAAAAATAGTGTTGAGATACGGGTAGACTACACTAGCGCGAATTAAAAAATTCTACTGTGTAAACCAGGAAGCCATACGAGTAAAAGATCATAAATCGTTACCACTAGACGCGCAGTGCAGTGGAAGTAGAGTTGAAGTAGCCAATTCAACGAAGAGTGCGTCGGTGTAAGCGAAGGTAATCGATCGTCCTCCGGCCAACCATCTCCTCCTTGTGATCGTCTCGATCAGCACCGCAGTCGTAGCAGCGCCTCTACCGAAGTTCACACGTCCAGGGAGAGAACACCATGCGTCGGTGTGCTAGCACCAGCGCGCACGATAGGGGTTATGAGAGGTGGCGGCTAGGGTTTTTGGGATGTCGCCCTCAGCCCCCGCACCTCTTATTATATAGCCTCCAATCGGATCCTTATCGGATACGAGTAAAGATCGAATCCCACTCGGAAACTTTCATCTGGACCCTTATAATTTCAGCCTGTTAAATATGTGACCCTATAGGTTCATGTATATTTGGTCATGGGCCGAAAACTCCTTTCCGGTCCATAGATCGGTAGCAGTCCCTAGCAGGACATAACGAGCCCCAAATATACATAAAGATCATATTGGACGAACCTATATAATACTTATGTACCGATCCTTTTGCCTCACGATACTAGATCGAACTCAAGGCGAGAAGCGTGTCATCCTATGATAGCTCGATCCTCTCACTCGAAACTGTGATGGATTACTCAGTTGTGATTGACTCTTCAACCACATTTGGCATGGCTATGCACTTTCTTAATCCAACCAAATCGAGTGGCCCAAAGATATCTCTCCTGTTATATAGGAGGGGCAAATTTCATCTTGATCGCTCATATTCCTCCGCATGTTTCATATTAAACCTGAAAGCTACCTTTATAACCACCTAGTCACGGAGTAGTGTTTGGTAACCTCTAAGTAAACTATTACACATATAGGAAACAATGATGATCTCAAATCTAAGGATCTTACATACACTATATATGAGATCAACTGATGACACTTAAAAATATAATAATTCCCGCAGTGTCTTATGGTGAGTCAATCCAACATCATGTTCTCTAACATGTGTCTACATTATTGATTTGACATCCCATATCCATGATCCGTGAAATATGATCATCAATCAATACATGTGCAGATCTGTAAATTATAATTGTCCCACATAATGATATAAGATCAAAGATAATTTAAAATAATATCAAAAACATAAATAAAGAGTTTTACGAACAAATCACATACTTGTTGATTAATTCGAAATACATTTACTCAAGGGACAAAATAATACATTATTCAAAAGATCATAAACATAGAAGTAATACAATCATATTCATGATTGCCTCTAGGGTATATCACTAACAAATAGGATGTTACAGTTTATGATTTGCATGAAGGATTGTGATATATTGTTTGTTGAAGAGAAGTTCCTACGGGAACACTGCGTGCGTGTGCATGAGCATGGAGTGTATGCATGTGTCCAGGTCAAGTGACATGTGAGCATCTGGTGGCAATCGAGCCAGTGGATTATGTTGGGCTGAAATGTGACGATCGAGTGCATGAGGGAGTCCGTGGTCGTGTTTGATCCTGGAGGGACACCTGCGTGGAGCCAGCCAGCTGTTGTGCGCGCAGAACAGGAGGAACCAAGCCAGAAGCCAAATTCACCTTGGTACTGGCTGCATCTGTTCAACACAATCCTTATAAATCGTAAGTGTGTGTGTGTATATATACACACTACAATAAAACTTGTTGGTCGAAGTAACATCTCTGAGACTATAAAAGATAAAAAAAAAAGCATATTTTATTAACGGGGTTAAAAGTAAATGTCTCTATAGTTTTCATCAAAATTACTTTTCAAAACAGCATTCTGAATTTTTCACACCGACATGTATTGATACAAAATTTGTGGCCAACGCTTTACTCGAATACCTTAAATACCAAAAACTTTCAAGAGATGGTTAGCAAGAGAGTATTGCCGATCTAAGTACTTGCAGTTATATAAAGGGTCTTACCCAATGCTAACTAACCCCTTTAGTCTGGGTAAATTGAAATTTTCAACAAAAAATCGTTTTGGTGCATACAATTTTTCAAGAGACGGATCCAAGGTGTGTATGTGTATATATTCAAGCACAATTCAAGTGCACTCAAGATGTGTGTATCTGCAAGAACCAACATAACTGGACTGTAGCTCGTATGTACGTACCTCTAGGTCCGTCTCTGGGAGCAATTAACATCACAGACTACCAATAACGTCGGCCAATCATGCCAATATAGGGAGGCAACATATATAGATAGATAGATAGCATTGCGAGGCTGTTGACATTGGTTGACATGTACGTGAAGTCATCTAATTAAAGTAGTATTTGTAAGCTCCAGCAGCTAGCCTGGCGGTAGTATATACTCAACCGTGTCAGGTGCTGGTCGAAGCTATTTTGAAACGCAAGGGAACAATATATTGCAAAGTCATCTCTTTGATTAGTTATCTACAATTAAGCTGCGGTGTATATATACATGATCGGCAACAATGACGGTGGCTTAAACCTTTTTTCTGTAATCCTTAGTTTTCTGAAACATTAGATTGTGAAGGATCATGTGAGAAAGTTTAGGATAGTGTATGATAAACCATTGCTAAGTTTATAGAGTGGATATTTCAATTTTGTAAAGTTTTCATTTTATCAGTTTTGTTGTTATACTGCCAGTCAGACCGCAAGGAGCGGTGGCCGGTAATACCACTGATTACTTGCTAGATGCAATTTTTTAGAGAGGTCTAGATGGAATTTTTTTTTGAGATTTTGAGAAATTGAGTTATGAATTGATTTCATTTGACCTATGTTAGTGCATACGTGTTACATGATGAATATTTTAACTAACGTAAGTCAAATATAAAGAACTTATGCCTAAAAATAATTTCTTTGTCTTTAGATGTGCATGGAGGCTTGGAATCGATCACGATCAACGGTGAGAATCGGAGGTACATTCGTGAGAAATCGAGGCCCAGAACAATCAAGGATGTCGAGTAAGATAGCTAAGCTCAAGCACTGCACGAGAAATACAGAAAATATTGAAATGAAGTTCGATCGAGGGGTTACGCTATATGGCTTGGTCGGTCCAAGTGAGGCGTGACCGGTGAAACTAAAACGGGAGAGATTTACAGACACGTGGCAAACCAGTGGTGTACCTACACGTGGTAACTATGGTGATTGCTTCCAACGGAAGATAAAAGATCGGGTCAAAAAAAGGTATTTTAGTAAGTTAACCAAAATACCGAAAACTACATTGAATCAAAACTGCAATGCTTGAGCGACGCTTAGAAAAGCGGTTTAGGTCAAGGAGAAGCTGAAAAGATCAAGTAGCGGATTCGGCTTAAAAGCGTGCATGAGTGTAGTGTGTAAGTAAAATCTATATGGATAGTGTTGTGGCTACAGACCAAACAGAGAGAGAGTATGGTGGTGGAGATTTAGGTAAACAAATGACCTCTTGGGCCTTCCCAAGACTCGATATCATCATATATATATATATATATACGTACACTCGTAAGAGTGTCCTTACAACTGTGGCTTCGCACCGAAGCCCTCCCTAGTACATAGTTCTCAACAGGCTAGCTGGGTTTAGGTGGGGGCCACCCCTACAACAGGTAGGGTTAATGGGTTTTTCATTTATGCTAAATGGATAGTATCTAATAGATTTAGATGGGGTTGATTGTCTTGTCTATTTAACGGGTTGGGAGAAAGACTTGCTAGAAATCCATCCAACCATCCTATCTTTTTCTCATTGAAACTAAGTATTTTAGGATTAGAGTTTGAGAAATGTGAGTGTTGTGGTGTACTCTCTTGTACTCTAGTTAGAGTGGCCATAAAATCTTTATTTTCAAGTAGCAATATATCAACATTATTCATCTCTCATAGATCTCTCTTGTTTTGAATGAATTGCTCTTGATTTGATTAGGTTTGATCTTCTCTCTCCCCTTGTTGATCTTATTCGATGTCAAGGATGAGTAAGTGATAGAGATGTATCATAAAAATCAATCTCTATCTATCTAGATATTAGGTTTAGCAAGTTCATTAAGTCGCCCAATTTTACTTGGACTCAGCCTCTCTAAGTAATGTCTTGATCCAAGTGTCTTTGTCTTGAATCCTTATGTGTTCTTACTTACTGTGACATATGGAAATACATCTATTGTTATTTTGGACATCTTCTATTCACGAGCAAATCATATTTCTCGTTTTTGGTTTTTGCACGGTTTTAGTGCAATCTTACTTGATTTTGAGAAAAGTCTGAACTTAGACGTGGATTTTTGCAATCCTTGATTAGAATAGGTTCTTGAGACCTTAAGCAATGTGCATGCAAAATTTTATATCTTTTGGACTTGTATTTTTGGAGTTCACCAAAGATGCATCACTTCGGGCTGAAATTTCAATTCTAGAACAGAGGAGGCCGATCATACCACCCCTCCCTCCAATCATACCGCCAGGACCAATCAAACCGGCACCTAGCTGGTGTTCCAACCATCATGCCCAATCAAACAGCCCTTAGCAGCCGGTCTAACCATCTGAGCCCTAAAATTCTTGAGTTTTTGGTTCTTTGATTTGCTAGTTTTGTGTTAACTTCCTTTAATAATCTTCATAGTTATATGATTTGCTAGTTTTGTGTTAACTTCCTTTACTAATCTTCATAATTATATAGCTATCGGAGTGAAGCATTTATGAATACTTAGGGAAAAATTAAAAGCATTATTCACCTATCTCTGTTGCCATACCGATCCTACACATTGACTTGTAAGTCATCTCCGTGTATATATGAATTCAATCCAAACTTTCATGAGGGTCATCAGCAAGTTTGGGGCTGTTTGGTCGCGTACCTGAGCAAGACTAGCCTGGCTGGAGCCTTGTTTGGTTGGAGACCTGGGGCTCCCACCGCTTGCCTGGCCTGGAGACCCGGGCATTAGCCTGGAGTCGTATCCAATCCCATCCCTTATCTCAACCATGGTAGAGGATACATTACAGAATGGTATCAATCAGAGCCATCCACTACGCCTTCCTCAGGCACTGGCGCCGAGGAACCCATATCCAAGGAGATCATGCAAACAAATGGCTGATCAAATGGAGATATGAAGGATTTGAAGGCTAGTCCGGTATCGGAAGTTTAAAGTGAGAAGACACATGCATGGGAAGGTTTGTTCGAGTAGGTTGGAACCTTGTTTTGTTTGTTTAATGGAAATTGGCGAAAGCATACCAGACTACCTTCACGGCTACACAGCACACTGAGCTTCAATTAGGCACACATCCAATGTCAATGGAGAAACAATATATAGACAGCAGCATTCTGGCAATGAATGACCACTTATCTAGCAGCAAGGATCTTCTACTAGCAATGAATGTTGGAACATCACGCTACAGCACTACAACAAGCACTCTAGCAGGAGTGCCAATGTTACAACATCAATTGAATCAAAATCCTAATAGGTATATCGCATCCAACCCAAGCGACAAATGATGATCATAATAACATGCTACCGGATGGGCTCAAATCGAACCCAATCAAAGAATAGCCCTGCTCTACAATCTCTTGTTTTACTACTGCTCTACCACTTCCCCTACAGGAATCCCGACGGAGGAAGCTCTCGCCGGTGCCACGGGCTGCCCCATGAAGGTGAAGCTGTCAGGCAGCACAAACAACGGGTCGCAACCCTCCGATTCGCCCTGGTACGCAAGACCCAGAGAGTAACCCAGTGCCCGAGCAACAGGGACAGCCACCGCATTGCCTACCTGGATGTACCTATGGTTATCAGACAAAAACAAATGTTCAAGTTCAATCTCTGGCTTACCACTGGAAGAATAATCGACATGTTATCTATTATCATTTTAGAAGCGTTTTGTTCCATGATATCAAAGGCAATAAGATTCAATCAAACTTTGAAACAAGTAAACGGAGAGTAGAGAAACTTGCTTCTCCTTGATGGGACCAATCAATCGGTAGTAGTCAGGGAACCCCTGCAACCTTGCGTTCTCTCGGATGGACAGGACTCTTGCCTGATCCGGATGCAGTATAATCTGTAGGCAAACACATTTGAGACTCGTTCACAAAAGACAGTCACATCAAAACAGGATTGCAGAGATTCAGAGAATATTGGGATACCTGGTTGTGTGGCTCCGCTCTGGTCACGACCGTAGGAACCGTCTCATCCCACCACAAGCGCCCAAACGGCCTATAACAGCATCATATGTAAGAACAACTACACTAATCTAGTGCTATTCTAGAAAATGAAATGAGTATGTTGCACTTACTTTGTTGATCTGCCCTTCATGAACGACATTGCATAGTCGGGAACCTAGCCACAAAGACATGCTAACTCTTCATCAATTGTAACTAGTTACATAACTACGAACTTAATTCAGTTCAGCAACAAATAGAGGATAATAACCACGCATCAATGTTTGTTTCAAACCTCTAAGGCCTAGAACTTTATATGTTTGTTCATTTCCTATGTTACTCCTATTGGTCCAATGTTCTGCCGGGTAATATTTGGGTCTTACAATACTTATAACATATTATCATGTCTTAATTTGAAAATGTAATATTAAGTTTGTACTAATATGAAAGCATCCTAAAGAGAAATGCACAGCAGAATCCATACCAAAGGTTTGCCAGACGTCAGATACACACGTTTAATATCCAAATCCCACTCAACGGTATTGTTTGCACCGACCATGACACCCTTGAGGTCACGGAAGTTGGCTCCCTAAAACAAAGGATTCATTATGCTTGCAGAAGGGAAAAGGAGTGAGCAAGCACATAAAGCTATGCAGCCGCCAACCTTCTTTACAGGAATCTGTTGTACACGTTCATAATCATCCTTGTTTAGCTTCAAGGGCTGGTGATCGAAGAGCTTGCCTTCGTATGGACCATCCTCCTCACCAAAGGAATAATCTAACATGTCTAGAACATTCGAAACCGAAATAACTAAACTCACTATAAAGGTGGTAAAATTGAAATTGCAGGCTCAAATGCACAAGGAAAGAACTCTTCACAACAAAAAACTGAACTTATTCATCTTATTCATAGTCCACAAGGTCAACTAGTAGAGCTTAATGTATTACCTTTACGACCAAGTCGAATGTAGCGCTGGAATTCAGTTTTGGGGGAAGCACCGTATTCCATTACATCATTAAGCTGGTTGTTCTCTACCTGCAAAAAAGGGGTAAGATCAAGGTTCCAAATACCGGAACCGGAAGAAATCCCGGTCGGCGGCCGGTAATGGTAACCGGGCGGTTACCAGTCGGTTATCGGAAAAACCGGTCAAAAACCGTTCAAAATTTGAAAATCAAAATTTGAATTTTGAGATGTTTTGAAACCGGTAACCGAAAAAACCGACCAAAATTCAAAAATTGATACCGGCCGGTTTTTTGGGTTACCGGTCTCCACCAGTAAAAACGGTAACCGGCGGTTACCGGCCGGTAACCGCCGGGATTTTGAACCCTGGGTAAGATTGTGTACATGTTAAGAAATGTATGAACTCAAGATAACACTTGCCTTTGGCAAATCTGAAATTGCATCACCAAGAAGCAGAGCTTTCTTCAAGGTTGGTTTTTGTGTTTCGTCATATGCAACGATACTTTGCTGCAAACAAACAAACATAAGTTGGTGAGCAAACTTAAACTCTTCTCTGGATTTCAAAGGTAAAATTGGACTTACAGAAAAAGCATTTGGGGCTCCTCCACGAACAACAACATCATGTGTAGGGAGAGGATACTTCGGGAGCACCTACATTGCCAAATACACCAAATTATTAATCTTGGCATTATAACTCTAGCAAACATTTAACATGACAAGATATAGAAATAAACCATGGAAGGAAGAGCTCCCCAAAGGAACACACGCATCCGGAACTGTGGCAGCCCATAACAACCCGCAACCATCATACCAAGTCGTGCTTGGTAGTTCATAGCCACCAGACGGCTCAAGGCATATCTTCCGAGATAACCATCTGCAAACTTAAGTATGTCTACAACATTTTCCATGAGGACGTACTTAGGCTTCAAGTACGCCACGATATCCATGAAAGTCACCATCTGCTGATTTTTCTCGTCTTTTAGTGGCTCTTCACGGTTTCTGAACCGATTGAACCCACTGATTCCTTGGCAAGGTGGTCCGCCACAGATGACATCAACATCACCCTTTGGAATTAGGTAGATAGCATCAGCAAATCAAGTGTGGAGCTAAAGGAGGGCATGTTCTTTTCAGTTTCTCAAAACGGCATTTGACTTTTGCTACAGTACCTAACTTTCAAACGGAGTATTTTTTTAAGATGGAGTCTATAAATTAATTATAGTACACATTAAAAGCTCAACATCTGTACCATCCAAAATTGCAAGCGAGTATCTCTTTCTCCGTAATCTCTGTCGCAAACAGCTAAAATTCAAAAATTTCAACCAAAAGCCAAACCACAGCCAAAAAGAACAGACCCAAAGGCAAAAGAAGAGCAAATACTCACAGGCAGTGGCAACATTTTGTTCCTGTATCCTTCTTGTACAAATTCTTTAATTTTCAATGGGCAATCACTAGGTTATGAAACAAGAGTTAGTGCAATGCGAATAGAAACACCATGCAATGAGCATATGATAGATAAGATACCAACCTGAGGTTCTCAATGGGCTCCCAGGTGTCCTCTTCAGGACCATATCCTTTCCATTGCACCTGTAAAAATCTTGTATTGCAGAAACCTATACAGAACCACCTAAAGTACTAGTACTACATGAACCAGAAGGCCTAACTGAAAATGAAACGGAAGTACCTTGAAATATAGACCATTTTTCCTACCATTACCACCGTAGCAGATTCCAAGGAGCTTCCCTACCACAAACTCATCCTTTCCAAGAGGTTCATCATCTTCCTCTTCATCCTCTGAGGGACCAGCTGAATCAGAACCCGCATCTCCATAGACATATTTGTCACATAGGACAGCCCATTCCCTAAGGAGAGCAAGAAATTCCTCGGCTTTCTCATTTCTAACCTACATTCAAAGATCAGAGAACATTGTATACCAGTTGTATGGAACAAAGGGAATCCAAGATGACACAGTATACAACCATACCTCAGTATTTGGATGGTTGTACTTTAGACTCTCACATGCAAAGCTATTGAGGTCAACAGCCCATCGCTACAAAGACAGCAGAAAGACGTATAATTAGTGTTGGGATCACAAGTATATTCTCTCAAACAAATGATAGGGTAGAATAGTACCGTTTCAAGTTTGAGGCCAGCAAGTGCTGCTCCCAAGCAAAGCCCGGTAGACATACCCCCGCAGCCAGAATAAAGATCAAGAAGGGCTGCTTTCCTCACTGGCGTACCATATGGTACCTCCGAATCAATGTCATCAGAAGAAATACCAGAAGCAGCATCGCTGCCTGATGCACCATTTTCTAGGTGAAAGAAATGTCAAATTTAGGGCTTGTGTTTAAAAAATGGAACAAATTTAATATGTTTGGCACTATAAACTTAGACTTTGGTCATGGTAAAAAAAATAGACTTTGGTTTATATCTCACTAAACTCTTATCCATAAAGTATTACCCTAGCACTAAGTTGCTCAATCAAGTCATTTGCATTCGCCTAGTAAAAAATCAGAAAGGAAGTGGTAGGCTTGTAGCAGCAATTACCTGATGGGATATTAGCAAATGTCGAATATGCAACAGTGTAGGACATGTCATAGTACAGCTCACAGTCTGCTACCAGCTGAGCCTTGGCTTCTGGATCCATCTAAAATGAAGGGGGGGAAATACAGTGAGAAACATTATATGGATGAGGTAGCACAAAGTTCAGAACAACGACACTTACATTTGGCTCAATGTGGACTATTTTAACCTTCGAGATGAGGCAGTCGAGCACATTGTCATTCTTTTCCTCAGAGAGGAAGACACGCTTAATGTCGTGCTTGTGGTCATCGACATTTTCCGACATCGTTGTAGAAATAACCTGCAAATAGAGCTCTCAGCTCCATACTCTATGGACATACATAAACATACTACTCCAGTGCTCAATACGCACCGTGTCCACTGCACGGAAGAACCAACGACAGGTAAAATAGCGGCAGCGGTCAATCCCCTCAAAGAACTCAGTTATTCGGCCAATGTAGTCAGGCTCATTTTCCCCAGCCTATGAATGGCAAAACGTAATCACAAATGTAATACAGAAACCATTATTAGAGAACATGATAACAAATATGAGAGCACAACTATCTGGTTTTCACGCATTTACCTAAATCTTACTTTATTTTGAGCATTCTTGTTCAGTGAGTAAACACTGAGCATTCAATTCAATAAGGACTTCCATCGATCCAGAACTTAAGCCATAAAATTTCTCGTATGTGATTATGTCTCGAACGCACCCAAACCCCTCATGGGGCTACTTCATAAAAGCTTAAAGCTCACAAAAATTGCACACACCTCGCAACTAGCATGGGATTTCAGCAATGCGTTTCCTTTCATGAAGACAACTAGCACTTGAAGCAGCAACAATCGCGTACAACAGAAAAGTTTTTTTGAGATGTCATATAACAGAAAAGCAACATGCCTAGGGGGCATTTTTATACAGAAATCCGGACTAGCAACCTACGCTAGCAATCGATTCCACATTAAGCATCAATTACACGACGTAAAATAGGACCTGAGAAGGTAAAAATGTGAGGGATCCCAGAGGCCGACCTTCACATAGACGTCGTCGTTGAGGGAGTAGACGGCGTCATCGACCATGGCAGAGCGGTAGTGGCAGCGGGCCTTGACGTCTTCCTCCTCTTCATCCGGCCTGCACAACACAACAGTCATGTGAAATGGGAGCACACCAAACGCTTCACGCACCAAACAAAATGGGAGCTGAGAGATTTGAGAGGTACCTCCTGGGTGCGCTGCGCTGGTAGCGGTGCGGCCACATGGCGCGCGCCTCGTGGGCGGGGAAGGGGTCGCCACAGAACTCCGGCTCCCGGTCGCCGTCGGCGGTGTGCCTGACCCTGCTGGGCTGCGCCACCCGCTTCCTGGCCGCCGCCTCCCTTTCCTGCTGCTGCTGCTCTTCGGCGTCCTCTTCGCCCATGGCCATCTCCTCCTCGTCTGGCTCCTCGGCGCAGACGTCGTCCTCCGCCGGCCTCTCCGCATCCCCCGGGTCCTTGTTATTCTTCTTCTTCCTCCCGGACGCCTTGGCCGGCTTGGGCTTCTCCGCGGGGGCCTTGCGTGGGCGCTTGGTGGCCTCCTGCTGGTCGAGCTCCGCCTCCTCGGGCTTGGCGGAGGCGAGGCGCTTGCGTGAGGAGGCGCGTGTGGGCGTGGGGGAGGACGGCGCCATGGCTCCGGCGACGGCTCTAGGGTTTGAATTCGGGGGTTTGAGATCGAGTTTTGGTGGAGAGAGAGAGAGAGATAGAGAGAGAGATAGGGAGATTGCCAGATTGGGAGTTATGGAAGGAAGCCGAAAAGACGATTGGGGATTGGGGGGAAGTACTGGGAGCAGACTGAGCGGGAACCCCGAATTTTGGAGGACGAAAGCCTCCAGACTTTACGCGGATGGCAGGTGGGTCCCGGGATGCTGGGGCCCACTGGCACCGAGAAGGAGTGGGTGCTGAGAGGTTTCGTTTTTGGTAGGGCGCGGTAGGGCGGGAGGTTCAAATTTTCGGACGATGCGCGTTGTTGCTGGCTTTTGTCCGTTGGCTCAGCCCCCTGTCTCTCAGGCTCTGCCAGGAGATCCGTGCTCTGTGCGGATGACGGATGGATTGTTTTTGTTGCAAGATTGAGCGAAAGTAGGTGAACATAGGGTATGTCCTATTTGCCTGCAGCTTATAATTTTTGATTGAAAATTTTAAATTTTAGCTGTTTGTAATAAAGATTACGAAGAGAGATACTCACTTACGATTTTAGATGATATAGATGTTGGGTTTTAATGTGTACTATAATTAACTTGTAGACTTTATCTTAAAAAATACTCCGTTTGAAAGTTAGGTACTGTAGCAAAAGCCAAAAGCCGTTTTAAGAAACTGAAAAGAACATACCCATAATGTAATATACATTTATAATCGTTGAGAACAATCAATTAATTACAAAAGATATCAAGAAGATAAAACACTAGAACGTAGATTTTATTGATTAGTAGATTGATTTTACATAGTACAATACATCTGTATTTATAGTCAAATCCCACTAGGGGTAATTCGAGTATTTGCCCACACCGAAACCATCTAGATTTCGTAACACTCCCTCTTGGACAAATACCACGGTATGTACATGCCTCATCAAAAATTTCTCCCAAAAAAGGGATGGAAAAAAGAGTATATCGCATCCGTTTCTTATGACACTTATTATTTCATTAAAAACTTTTACATGAGAAAATTTCAAAAAAAATTCACAAAGAAAAAAGTGCAACATTTAGATCTCCAAGATCATGTAACTCTTCTATTCTTACATATGGGCTATGGTTCAGATATGCGCTCCCCCTAAATCTTGTAACTCATTAAGCCGTCTCATACCTATGCCTCGAACGTATTTATGGAAACTAAAGGATGTGAGTTATTTTGTGAATAAATCTACTAGATTATCACAAGACTTAGCTTTTAATATTTTTATCTCCCCATTCTTTTGAAGCTCATGAGGATAAAAGAATTTAAGACCAATATACTTCATGATATTACTCTTAACATAACTCATTTGCATTTATCCAACACAAGCAGCATTATCTTCATAGATAATGGTGGGGTCATTAATGGTACTCATGCCACAAAACTTCTGGATATAGCTAACCATTCCCCTCAGCCAAACACATTCCAGTGAGCTTCGTATAATACGATTATTTCTAAGTGGTTTGTAGATGTAGCTACCAAGGTCTGCTTGAATGACCACCAAGAAATGGTTGTGTCACTACAAAGAAATACAATTCCTGTCTGGGATTTTGTATTATATGGATTAGACAGATATCCTGCATTTGTATACCCAACCATAATCAAGTCTTGGTTTTTCGAGTAATATAACCCAAAATCTTGTGTACCTTGAAGATATCTGAGTAGGGTTTTAATGCTATCCCAATGTCTTCGGGTTGGAGTTGCGTTGTGCCTAGCTAGCAAGTTTACTACAAAGGCAATATCTAGCCTCATGTAGTTAGCTAGGTACATTAGTGCCATAATAGCACTTAAGTATGGGACTTCTGGTCCAAGAATTTCCTCATCTTCCATCCTTAGTCTAAAAGGATCTTTGGGCCTGTTCTTTTCGGCTGCGGCTGATGGCTTTTGGCAGCGGTTGATGGCTTTTTGGCTGTTTGCGACAGAGATTGCGGAAAGAGAGATACTCGCTTACGATTTTTAATGGTACAGATATTAGTTTTTTAACGTGTACTACAATTAACTTATAGACCCCATCTTAAAAAAATACTTTGTTTAAAAGTTAGTTACTGTAGCAAAAGTCAAAAGCGGCTTTTAGAAGCCGCAAAGAACAGGCCCTTTATCTGCTTTTAGAGATTGAACCACCATCAATGTTTTCACTGGATATGACTTATCCATATTAAATTTCTCTAATACCTTCTTGGTATAAGAGGATTGATGTATTAAAACTCCTTTAAGGAGATGCTCCAGCTGCAAGTCTAAACAAAACTTGGTTTGGTCTAAGTCTTTCATTTCAAATTCTTTAACAAAATAGTAACTTGCTTCCTTTATGTCTTCTGTCGTCCCAATGATGTTCAAATCATTGACATATACTGAAAAAATGCAGAATCCAATCTAGGATTTCTTTATGAATACACAAGGACAGTTTCCACTGTTAGTGTATCCCTTCTTTAGGAAGAATTCACTAAGTCGGTTGTACCATATTTTACCGGACTGTTTTAAATCGTTCAACAACTTTTCCAGCTTGATGTTGTACAAGTTTTGATTCAGTTTATCTTAATCCGATATCTTTACTTCTTCCGGGATTTTCATATAAATATCTGAATTAAGTGACCCATATAGGTATACGGTCACTACATCCATCAACTTCATACTTAAATTCATACCTGCTGCCATTGATATCAAATATCGAAATGTTATCTCACTCATGATAGGAGAATATGTTTCATCATAATCAATATCGGGTCTCTGCATGAACCCTTGTGCCACAAATCTCGTTTTGTTTCTCACCACGTCATTATTTTTGTTTTTCTTCTGAACGAAACACATTTGTACCCTACAGGGAATACCTTGGGCGGTGTTCAGGCTATCGGACCAAACACTTTTCTTTTATTTAGCGAGAGTAATTCTGCCACAATTGCTTCTTTCTGCTTACCCCAATCTGAATGCTTCTGGCATTCAGCTAAGGACTTTGGTTCTAAATCCAGTTCAAGGTTTCTCGTAATCTTTGAGGCGAAATAGATGTCGAGTTGTCGACAACTATAGTTTTTCTTTTATACAGTTCTCCTGATTCAACAAAATTAGTGGATATTTCCTCATTTATCTCATCCAGCTCCTCGTGATTCCCCACAATGATGGAGTCTGTTTGTTTCGAAATCCCAGTATTAGTTTGTGCGCGCGCAATTGTACTGGGGTTACGATCTTCAAGATCAATCCCTTCAGGGATTTTCTCAACGTCAGGTTCAATCTCTTCAACTGATATGGAAGATGTCTTATTCTCATTGAGTTTCATTTTCTGCGAACGTCTCCGTAGAATTGAGGCCTCATTCTTCGGTACTCTCCCCTCTTCTTCACATGCGGGGTTGGAGTTGTTCGAATATCCTTCTAGCGTATTTCCACTCTCTCTGGAGCATTTACTGCTGGTATGTAAGAGTTTGTCACTCCCTTCTGATCAATGAAGGCATATAGCAAATTATTTGTAATTTGTTGTAGGTTTATGATTCGCTGATCTTCTAATTCAATTTGTATAGTGCATGGATCCCAGGCCTAAATGCTTGAGGTATTCCAATTTATTTCTCGGTATTTATCATCATTTAGATACTTTTCTCCCCCTAATTAGGACTGTAAACGAGCCGAGCTCGAGCGAGTTTGGCCTTCTAGGCTCAAGCTCGGTAGAAACTCGAGCCGAGCTCGAGTTGGGGTCCAAGCCTAAACCTAAGCTCGAGCTCGGCTCAGTCTAAGCCGAGTAGGCTCAAGCTCGATTCGAGTAAACTTGATAACACTCAAAATAATTCAAATATACACTAATTTTTAACAATAAGAAAAGCTCGAGCTCGAACTTGGCTTAGGTAAGCTCGGTAAGAATTAATATGTATCACTATTTAAGCTCGAATCGAGGCTCACGAACTATTTGAGCTCGGCTCGGTGAAGCTCACGAGCTCGAAATCAAGCTCGAGTTCGACTCGTTTAAAGCTCGAGCCGAGCTCGAATCGAGTTTAAAACAAGCCGAACTTGAATAGTTCACGAGTCTCGAGCTTTTTTTATAGCTTTACCCCTAATGCCTGGAAATTATCTTCATCGAAGATGCAATCGGTGTGTCAGACCATAAACATGTCTTCTGTAGTAGGTTCAAGGTATTTAATAATCGACGGGGATTCAAAACCAACATATACTCTCAACTTCTGGTGGGGGCCATGGCTGTCCGTTGTGGTGGTGAAATTGGCAAATATATAGCACAGCCAAAATTTTGCAGATGAAAAATACTTGGTTCTTTTTCACGTACTAGTTGTAAGGGGGAAACCTGATGGTATGCAGTTGGTCTTAAATTTATTAGTGCTACTGTATGAAACACTGCATGTCCCCAACAGCTGGTGGGGAGCCTACTATTCTGCAGTAGGGGTCTTGCAATCTGCTTAATTCTTGTGATAAATAACTCTGCAAGGCCATTTTGAGTGTGAACATGTGGTATAGAGTGCTCTACCTTAATGTCTAAGGCTAAACAATTGTCATTAAATGCCTTAGATGTAACTCGTCGGTGTTGTCCATCCAAATGGATTTAATTCTTTCATCTGAAAAGTTTGACCTTAATCTGATAATTTGAGATATTAGTTTATCAATGGCGTGGTTCCTAGTAGACAGCAGGTATACATTGGATCACCTAGTAAAAGCATTTTGTACCACCATAAAATATCTAAAAGGGCCCGATAGGGGTTGAATGGGTCCACATATATCACATTGTATTCTCTCCAAGAAAATATGTGATTCCACCTCTACTTTCAAGTAAGAGAGTCTAGTAATGAACTTTCCATTGGCACAGGCTGGGCACAAGAAATCTTCAGGTTTAGGAAATGATAGAGTTTTTAAACTGTGGCCAACAGAGTTGCTTACTATTTTTCTCATCATACCTATCCCAGGATATCCTAAATGATCATGCTGGATCTTAAAAGGTTCCAAGGGTTTATACTCTATTTTCATTACTACATGTTCTTCAGATTTTATGTAGGTATAAAATAACCCAGAGGAGAAGAAGGGAAGTTTTTCAACCACTCTTTTCTGATCGTTGTTAGATTTGGTCAATAGGTGGTATTCTGCACCAATTTCATTTTCTGTCTCGATATGGATATCATTCAAGCAGATATCCTTGAAACTCAATAGGGTATGCTTTGATTTAGAATACAAGAGAGCATCCTCAATTACTATTCTGGTACCCATAGGGAGAATAATTGTGACTCTTCTAATGCCAACAATTAGAGTACCGCTTCTGATGATTATCATGACATTTTCCGTTTTCTTTGTTAACGTATGAAAATACTTTGTTTCTCTTAGTATTGAGTTGGTGGTTCCACTATCTACTAGACAAATCTCTTTCTCCGCCATCGGATTTGATGAGTGGTTCTATGTAGAGTATAATATAATCAAATAATAATTCAGTAGGAATAAAGTTGTAAAAGAACAGGCAACTCATTTTATTCATGAAAGTAATGTTTAAATCCTAAATAATTAATGCTTCATAAGAGCATAACAATCCACTATTTTTTTAGAATAACCTAAACTTATAAAGCAAATTTAAGGAAACTATGACATCTAAAGTTGTCCGAGAAAACAGCCTATGATCTATTTTAGGTCGCTATATGTGTTAACCTCCATGTGATCACCCTCTATTGTAGCGTCGAGCTCTATTACTGTGCTTGGAGCATCACTATTATCAGCATCAAGTTGACCAACAAAGTGTGTCTCTGTAGCCTTCTTCACTGACGCCTTCTTGTCTTTGGCAACTGACTCTTGGTAGAGCTCCACTAGATATCTTGGGGTGCGGCAATTGCGGGACCAATGGTCTATACAACCACACCTATAGCAAGGCAAAAGAGGGTATGCCTTCTTGCTACCTAAGTTTGGCTTCTGTTGCTTGCCTCTCCCTTGCCCCATCCAGCGGGGCTTACTATTGCCCTTCTGCATGTTCAGTTTCTTCCACTGTCCACCTCTATACATAGGGCCCTTTCTGTGGCCTTGGCTACCACTAGTCCTCTAGGAATAGGGATGTGTTTTCTGGCAATGGTTGTGACCTAGTGGGACGAGTATGATAGTTCTTCATCAGTAACTCAACATTATTCTCTACCTCGAGAAGAGTGGTAATCAGTTCTGAGTACTTCTTGTACTTGGCCTGACAATACTGCTGCTGGAGTGTCCTGTGAGTAGGGTGAAAAGTGATCAAAGTCTTGTTAATCATCTCAGCATTTTGTGATCTCCTGGTTACAGAATATGAGCTTAGCGACAAGTTTATGAATAGTAGAATTGTATGTAGACACCCTTTTGAGATCCTGGAACTTGATGTTGGTCCACTCACGCTGTGCTTCAAACAGCATGATGGATCTCTACTGATCATACCTCTTCTTTAGGGAGTTCCATAGTGTCAACGGGTCTTCTTCTAGAAGATACTTAGACTTCAAGTCTGGGTGGATGTAGTGCCTCAAGAAGTGTAGTGCTGCACATTTGGCGGCATCAGGAATGGCGGGAGCCCCAACTGCTGGTTGAGTTATGGTGGCACTGAGGGATCTGGCCATCAAGTTGATCTTAGTATGCTACCATGAATATTGTAGTTGCTACCATCAAGGGCAAGCTCGGAAAACTACTTCTTAGCAATGTCAGACATTTCCTATATTATTCATGCATGATTCTAAATTTACTACACGTAAACAACATGAATATTGCTAAATTAGTAAGGCGTGGAATTTCTCTATTTAGCAGATATTTTTTTAGGAATTTTCTAGCAATTTTAATAGTTTTCTGCTAATTAATAAATAGTTTTTAGAATGATTAACTAAATAGAAAACAATATGCTGAATAAGGTAATCCCAGAAATATAAATAATAAAGCTGAGATAATCAAGTAAATAAAACATGTGGGAGGAAAAACGGTCTACTAGATTTAATTGTACTAACGACAAACTCTAGGGTCAAAATTTATAATTTATTTTCAGTTTTCATCATGTTAATTTAATTTTGCTGAGAACCAGGGCTCTATACGCAAAAATTCAATGCATACTTGTAATTTCTGGAGATCTTAGGGGCCTTTATGCAAAAAATAGGGCCACTTTATCCTCCACCAGCTCATCTCTATTCCCCCTTATCCTTTCCCTCTCGGCCGCAACGGCCTCGAGCATCTCCTCCCCTCCGGCGCAAAATAACTGGCCATCTTCTCCCCACCAGCTCCCTTATTTCTCCTCACCGGCTGCAGAAAACTCACCCATTTACCTCATTTGGTGGTGGTGACTTAGATCTAAGGCACAGGGAGGTATCTGATGGGGGCAAAGCGCGGAGGCGGTCGATGGCTTCAAGCGCCTAGGTGTCATCAGCTCGGGCGAGTGGATGCTAAGCGCGGGTGCAGGATGGTGGCAAATCTCTCGAGCACGGTGGTGGCAGATCTCCCGAGTGGGGCAGCGACAGACCCATCTGTAGCTTCGGGCTACGGGGGGGTTTGCATGGCGTCTTCGACAGGAGTGGCGGCCGTGCGCGGAAGGTCTGTGCGGCGGCCTATGGGGCCGGGCACGGGCGGATGGAGTCGGCTATCGAGCGCGGTGGTGGCCAGTGAAGCCAAGCGGCATGTCGAGACCCGAATATGCAAATTCGGACTCTTTGTGTAATCTGCACTAGTCCAGGATCACGCTAGTGCACACAGTCAAACATAGATGTAATCACAGTCATACACACGATAATAATAAAGGAAAACTCGAATATCGATAAATCTCAAAGGTATGACCTTATGGCCAAGCTTACAATATCTCTAGCCGGAAGGGCTTAACAAAATAACAGCGGAAATCCAAATTAAAACGTAGCAGCCAATCGACAAGCCCACAGGCTATCGAGTGGAGAACGAAGCCTAATCCGTGAAGTCGTCGCAGTACTCTCCTTTGGGAACCTCCTGCTGGTAATACTCCTCGCCCTCAACTGAGCAACATAGGTGTAAAGCCGTGAGTACATTGGTACTCAGCAAGTCGTTTGTAACAAATGAATGCAATATAATATGCAAGGCTTACCAAAGGAAGGCTGAAAGGTTAATTTGCATAAAAGACATTTCATGGTAAATATGAATAATAGATTGAAAGCGAAATTTAAATGAAAACAGTAACGATAAATAATCAAAGGATTAAACATAACACACTTGTGAACACCTATTCACGAGTTAAACCAACAGTGAACTACCTGTCCACCTCCAACATAGACCACCAAGTTTAAAAGTTATCACTAACCCTCGTGTGAAATCACCGAGCATTGTCTATGACCGAGGATGCGGCTATTCGAATAGTTTTTACACTCTGCAGAGGTTGTACAACTGTACCCAAACGATGTGATTAGCTTCGATCTCAGGAAATCACAACAAGGCCTTTACAATGCTATACCTCAACCCAATCCTGCCCGCTAGGGTTTTGCATCACACCACCCCTTGCGCCACATGGAAATTAGCAACCATGTCCATCACATTGGTAGAATTGAATTGAAATATTACAAATTAATCAGCCAGGTCCATCCCACACTAGACATGTGGTTTGCACGATTAAGCTCAGATCAATGACGCACAAAGTTAAGTCCTTAGTATTACCCGGGCGAGGCTACCACATCCCCCCGAAGTGCACCTGCACTTCCCCCTTTATTGCACGATCACTCGCCCGAGTGCAAAACCAAGTCTATAAACCCCGCCTATGACACACCATTGTCATAGCACAAATTTTAATTAACGTGGTACCAACCACAGTTCCATATGCCATTAAGTCAAATTAATAATTTTCAGGTGATGATGAAACTAATCGTAAATAAAGCAGGACTAAGCATCTAATCGTGACAACCCATGTGACAAATAATCTATCATCACTAGTATGTTTCCCAACCTAAGGTGACAAAGGTATCATGATGTTCCAAATTATCAAGGAGGGATAACCAGCATAGGACAATAACTACCAGTTACAAAGTTTGAATAAAAGTAGCGATGCAATATAACGTAAAACAAAATAATTAAATAATAGATTGAAAATTTGGGTTCAACATGATCAAAGGACACGACTTACCTTGGTTATGCTCAGTGAGGTACTCCTGGTCTTCGGGCGTAGAACCTGCTCCTCCGGAATCCGAATCTAACGAGAGAGAAAGCGATTGAAATAAAAAAATACATAAAATGATAAGCAAATGAACTCCAAAAATCACAAAACCAGAACCAAATGCTAGAGCTCAATTTTAGATGAATTTAGAAAAAAGAACGGGGTCAATCGGAGTTAGGACGGAGGAGAACGGGCTCTCGGAAAATAAATCAAAAATTAAATCAGGATAAATCAGAAAAGTTACTGTGCTGTGGACCGGGCGCACGGGGAACGCGGTCCATGGTGGACGCGGTCCACCAAACAGTGCACGGGGGAGGCGGCGCTGACGCGGCGGGCGGTGCTGACGTGGTAGTTGCTGATGCTGCCACGTGGCTAGGGCTGACGTGGCATGCTGACGTGGTTGCCACGTGGCTCGGGGGGCGAGGTTTGGCTGACGTGGCATGCCACATGGGAGGCCACATGGACTAGGGCTGACGTGGCTTGCCACGTGGTAGGGCTGATGCGGCACGGGTTCGGCGGCGGCGGGATCGGACGGCGGCGGGGCGTGCACGCGGCAAGATCTGAGCCCTTGGCTCAGATCTGGATCGCGCGGCCGGGAGGCGGGGTGATGGACGATTGCCGACGCGTGGGGTGAGCGGCGCGGTGACCGAGGCGTGCGCGCGGGCGCTCACTGGTGTGGGGAGCGGCAACGGGGGAGGCGACGAGGGCGACAGGAGGCGACGCGGGAGATGGCGAGACGGCTCGGGGACTCACCGGCGGGGACGACGTCGGCGACGACTCCGGTGGCGGCGGGGACGTGCGGGGACGCACGGGCGACGGCGAGGCGAGCCTGGGAACGGCGGCGCGAGCACGAGGGAGCGGGGTGAGGGTTCGGTGGCGGCGATGAGCGGGCACGCGAACCGAGGGAAGAACACGGGTTTTAACACGCGAATCGAGGCGACCCAATCGGATACGGCGACGGGAGCGAAACCGATTCGGTTTGGACGGCTTGGATTAGCGGGGAAAGGATCGGACGGCCGAGAACGCGGGCGCGATTAGGGTTAGGGTTATCGCGCGGCAGGCACTAGCGGGGCGACGCATGGCGCGCGCGATCAACGGCGAGGCGGCGCGTGCGGGCGGGCGCGATCGCGGGGATGGCGACGCGTGGCGGCGGGGTGGATCGGGCGGCCGAGGCGGCGGGCGGGAAAGGGTACGGATGCGGCGGGGACGTGGGCCGAATGGCCGACGCGTGGCAAGGGAGGTGGATCGGGCGGCGGGGAAGCTTTTCCTTTTCTTTTTCTTTTCCAGAAATTCAAATAAAATGCTAGGAGCTCTAGAAAATAGCAAATAAATCCCAAAAATTCAACAAAAATACCAGAAAATTCCTTGAGACCTGAAGAATCCAAATAAAATATTTTTAACTTATGTTAATGTTTATTTTAATCATATTAAATCATTTAAAAATTCTAAAATTCATTTAAAGCTTGATTTAATTTCAGAAAATTTCAGAAAATTCATTTTTAAATTCCTAATTTTAAAACTAGCAGAAAAACAGGATGTTACAAACCTTACCCCCTTAAACGAGATCTTGACCCCGAGATCTGGGCCAACTAAGAGAATAGGTTTGGAAACTCTGCTTGGAGGTCCTCGCGCTCCCAGGTTGCTTCCTCCTCGGAATGGTTGCTCCACTGGACTTTGCAAAAACAGACCACTTTATTCTGGGTGACTCGCTCTGACACTTCTAAAATTTTGACTGGATGCTCCTTGTACGACAAATCCTCCTGCAGGTCAACGGTCTCAACTGGCACAACCTCCTTTGGTACACGCAAACACTTCTTCATCTGGGACATATGGAAGACGTCATGTACCCCACTGAAGGACGCAGGTAGCTCGAACTGATAAGCAACCTCTCCCCTGCGTTTCAAAATCCTGAACGGACCAACATATCTCGGTGCAAGCTTCCCTTTTAACTGAAACCTCTTCACACCTTTGAATGGTGTGATCCTGAGATACACAAAATCATCTGGTTCAAAACTCAGTTCTCGACGTCTGGTATCTGCATAACTCTTCTGTCTAGATTGGGCAATTTTCAACCTTTCCTATATCAGACGGACCTTATCCTCAGCTTCTTTCAAACAGTCTGGACCAAAAACCTGTCCTTCCCCCGTCTCTTTCCAATTGAGAGGGGTCCTGCATTTCCTACCATAAAGTGCCTCAAACGGTGACATCTGCAAACTGGCCTGAAAACTGTTGTTGTACGAGAACTCTGCAAAAGGCAAACAACTGTCCCACTTGGATCCATGATCTAGCACACATGCTCTCAACATGTCCTCAAGAATCTGATTTACTCGCTCTGTCTAACCATATGTTTGGGGATGATAAGCTGTACTGAAATTCAGGTGAGTTCCCATAGCCTTATGGAAACTACCCTAAAAACGAGAGGTGAACTGCGATCCACGATCTGACATAATCTTCTTGGGCACCCCATGCAAACTGACAATCCTGGACATGTATCGCTCTGCTAATCTGTCACCACTGTAGGTTGTCTCAACCGGAATGAAATGAGTAACCTTGGTCAATCGGTCCACGATGACCCAAATCGAATCATAGCCCTCTTTGGTCTTAGGCAGACCGACTATGAAGTCCATACTAATTTCTTCCCACTTCCACTCGGGGACTTTTAATGGCTGTAGCAAGCCTACTGGTCTCTGATGCTCTGCCTTTACTTTCTGACAAACATCACAAAGGGCCACATACTCAGCGATCTCATGCTTCATGCTTGGCCACCAATACTTATCCTTAATGTCCTGGTACATCTTGGTACTGCCTGGATGAATCGAATACAATGACTCATGAGCCTCTTTTAACAACACATCTTTTAGCTCCTGCTTATTGGGCACACATAAACGCTGCTTGAACCACAAGATTCCCTGGTTATCCAATGTAAATTCTGACTTTTTTCCTTCACTTAAGTTCTTTTTGATCCACTAAAATGCCTCATCATCTGACTGAGTCTGACGAATCTGACCATCCAAGGTAGGCTGCAACTCCATAGCTGCCAAAAATCCTTGCTCAACCAACTCTAGGCTAAGCTTCTGAAATTCCTCATGCAATGCTGGCTGACTCTCTCGGACCATCACTGAATTGCAATATACCTTTCTGCTCAGGGCATCTGCAACAATATTGGCTTTTCCAAGATGATAATGTATACCAATATTATAATCCTTTATTAGCTCCAACCACCTCCTCTGCCTAAGGTTAAGCTCAGACTGGGTAAAGATGTATTTCAGACTCTTATGATTCGTGTACACCTCACATCTATTACCCATCAAATAATGACGCCAAATCTTTAAAGCATGCACTATGGCTGCCAACTCCAAATCATGGGTAGGGTAGTTCTCCTCATGCGGTCTCAACTGGCGTGAGGCATAGGCTACCACTCTCTTGTCCTGCATCAAGACACAACCTAAACCTTTGCGAGAGGCATCGCAATAAATCTCAAAATCCTTATTTATATCAGGCAACACAAGCACTGGGGCTGTGGTCAAGCTCTCCTTAAGTTTCTGAAAACTTTTCTCACACTCTGGCGTCCAAGTGAATTTCTTCTCTTTCTTGAGCAACTGCGTAAGAGGTCTGGCTACACTGGAAAAACCTTCAATGAAGCGTCGGTAATATCCTGCCATACCCAGAAAACTCATGATCTGGGTCACTGAAGTAAGCGACTGCCAATCCAAAATATCACTCACTTTTTCTGGGTCAACTGCGACTCCTTCTGCTGTCATCACATGACCTAAGAAGGCGACCTCCTTCATCCAGAACTCACATTTGCTGAACTTAGCATACAACTGATTATCCCTCAGCTTCTGCAATACCAATATTAAGTGCTGCTCATGCTCTCTCTCATCCTTGGAGTAAATCAAAATGTCGTTGATGAACACAATGACAAATTTATCCAAATATTCCATAAACACCTTATTCATCAGATACATGAAATAGGCTGGGGCATTGGTCAAACCAAATGACATCACTGTGAACTCGTATAAACCATAACGAGTCGAGAAGGCGGTCTTGGGTATATCCTCCTTTCGGATCCTCATCTGATGGTATCCTGACCTCAAATCAATCTTGGAGAAAATTCCTGCTCCCTTAAGCTGATCAAACAGGTCGTCGATCCTAGGCAAAGGGTACTTGTTCTTGATGGTGACCTCATTAAGGGCTCTGTAGTCCACACACATGCGCTGACTACCATCCTTCTTCTTGACAAAAAGCACTGGTGCTCCCCACGGGGACGAACTCGGTCTAATGTATCCCTTATCCAAAAGCTCCCGAATTTGTTTCTTTCTGTCGAGACCCGGAACAACAACTCCGAGCCCCTCTGTGTAAATCGCACTATCCCAGGAAAAGCTAGTGCACACAGGTTTAACAGCAATGTATATCATGCAAAAATAACCACGAGATATTATTAAACGAAAATACGGCCTTAACGCCAAGTCTTACAATAAGGCACAAGGCCAACAAAATAAACAAAAACAGCGGAAAGAAGGTAAAGGTGGCAGCACAGCCCATCCAGCCTCCCACAGGCGAATGACTGTAAGACGCGTCCTACTCGCCGAAGTAGTCCTCACCGTCATAGTCGCCCTCGAAGTCTGGCAACAGATTTAGCAAGGTGAGTACAGAAGTACTCCCAAGGTAAGCAAGTAAATGCTTACGCAAGTTACACCAGGAAATATAACAGAGTTGATGCATGCATAAGGGGTTCAAAGGAAAGCTTAATAGGGTAACGTGCGGAAAGCAATACTTGAATTTAAATACAATAACGTAAATACGAAAAGCTGAATTTTAATATAGTATATGAAACATTGTTTTTAACAAGTAATACCGTTAGTGTAGGCTCCAACCCACACTAACCTATCCACGGGAATCCACTCGGACCATTACCAAATCCAACGTTTGTTTTGCCAAAACCAAGTTTTATGAAAGTTCAAGTCTAATCTGTGAAGACTCTACTCAGCATGTCCATGACCGTGGACACGGCTATCCAGATAGTTTGTTACTCTGCAGAGGTGTACAGCTTTACCCACAAGACATTCCCTCTCACTTGAGCCACGCGATCAACACACTGCCTTAGGTGTGCGGCGGAGAGTTCATGACAAGGCTGTTCCGATGATTCATAGCCAACATAATCACGCCGCCACTAAGGTTTCACCGCAACTCGAATCCATGAGTTGGAGCCCCCTCTGGTGCCATGTGAGACTTCCCACAGCCTACGCCGCGCTCACATTCAACCTATAGCGAGACTATTATTGGAACTTCACAAATTACTTAGCCAGGTCCGTCCCATACCGGACTTGTGGTAGTCTGAAGTGACCGTAAAATAATTCACAGAAACGGTCCTTAAGTTGATTTAGGCTCAACCACATACCCCCGTGCACGATAATCAACCAAGTGTCACCAAACACGAGGCATACCGGCACCCACCACCTAACCATTAGCCTAAGTCCAAAACATGTTTTCTATTTTCATTTTTAAATAATTTCCGTAAAACCACCCTTGACTCTCCGAAGTCAAGTCTCATTTTCAAACTGACATTTCATGTGAAAGGTTCGTCCCACCTACAGTTATACTAAGCCAGGCTAAGCATTTCTACAAAATTTTCTAGTCAATACTATGGTACTAACTAGTTTTCAGCTAGGGTGACAAGGTGTATGATTTAGAATTTCAAAAGGGCTATAATCAAAGGATTATGGGTATATCTAACATTTAAACTGGATTTTAAATTAATTCGAGTAGAAATGCGCATGCATATCTGATAAAACAACATAAATATATTTAAAAAACTGGGTCCAATATGGTCAAAGGTGCAACTTGCCTTGATCGAAGTCCTGCTACGATTCGTCGAATTCAAACTCTCCGGAATCGTCAATATCTAACGAAAGAATCAATTCAAAGCAAATTCAAAACAAAACTTCAAATGAAATCCAAATAACTTCCAAAAATTATAAAATAAACTGGGAGACAGAATTTTGAATTTTGGATGTGGACCAACAATTCTTGGAAAGGAATTGAGGCTTTTTTTTAAAAAAAAATTGGAAGTTTTAATTTAAATTTAAACCTTGGATTACAAAGTATATAAAAAAATTTAATAAATTTCAAACTTTCAAAATTATTCCAGAAATGGATAGATCATGATTTTAGAAAAATTTAAAAATTTGAATGGGTCAATTTGGAGTTAAAATGCAAAAGTTATAGCCTTCCAAAGTTTGAATTCAAAATAAAAGAAAAAGGGTATTTTCTGGATTTAGTTTTAAACCGAAAAGGATTTATGACGTCAGCACGAATTATTTTTCTAAAGGAAAACATAGATTATGACGTCAGCCCTAGGATTAATATAATCGGGCAGAGGCTGACAGGTGGGGCCCGGGTGTTATGGACCGAGTCCATGGACCCGAGGGAAGGGTGAGGTGGCAGGCGGGCGCGTGGGGAACGGAATGGCGCTGACGTGGCGCCACGGGGCTGCTGTGTGGTCGCCGCGTGGCTGCCACGTCACGGCTTTATGCCGACGTGGCGGCGCGCGCGGTGGCGAGTGGCGTCGCGGGTGGCGCCGCATGGCGCCGATCCGTCGCCACTGGCTGCCACGCCGCTGCCAACTTCGGCCGACGGCCGACGTGCTTTGGCGGCGCGGCGCGCTCGGGGCGATGGTCGCCGAGCTCGGTGGCGGCGCCGGCCGATGGTATCAAAATGACGAGGAGGACGCGGGGAGTGCATCGGTACCTTGCGCGGAGGCCGAGGATGACCGGAGAGGAAAATCGGCGGAGGGGGGCGGCGGTCGGAGAAGGGTTCACGGTGGCGGAGAGGTTCCGGCGACGCAGCAGCTCGGGGGAGTGGTCGCCGAGGATCGCCTGGGCACCAGCAAGGTTGGGGAGGCGTCGGCGAGGGGCGAGGTGGCTCAAGCCGGCGGTGATTGCTCGCCGGAGTCGCTTGAAGCCGCGGCGGGGATTCGGGCACAGGGAGACCTTCGGGCTTGATTATGCGCTCTGGAGGCTCGGGGGGGTGGCGGTGTGTTGAGGGGAAGCACGGGGAGTCCTTTATATAGGCCGAGGAGGGAGGTAACGCTCGAGCAAATCTCGTCGGAGTTGCAACGGCCCGGAGGTTTAAGGTGGCGACGGAAACGGCCGCAATTAGGGCCGATTATGCCTCAGATGGGTGCGGGGAGGCGCTGATTTGAATGTGCCGGGGCGGGGATTAATTATAAGAAACCGGCTATTAAAGCTTCGGTTTCGATAATAAGCGGCGGCAGGCGCGATCGCGCGAGGAAGAAAGGAAAGGGGCGGGGCGAAGGTCTGGACAGGGGGAAACGCACGCGTCGAGAGAAGGAAAACGGAAAGGGCGAGGAGAACGGTGGATGTTTGACAAGTGGCGTGGCGAGAGGGCGGCCGCTGGATCGGGTTGAACCGATAAGTGACCGTGGACGATCGAGATGCAATCCGCAACGGGTTTAGATCGACCGATCGGGTGCTTTAAGTGACAAGGAACGGCCGCGATTGAAATCGCAACGAGGGGCGGTGTGGATCACGCCACGTGCCGAGCGGAGGAAGAGGGACGCAGCGGCGGTTAAGTGAGGGCGTCGCGGTGGGGATTGAATCGGGCGGAGGTGGGCGGCCGATGCTTGCCACGCATCGATCCGAGGATGGGGAAAGGCGGGATTGAACCGTAAGTGACGGCGGGCGGCGAGATTAGATCCGGCGGGGTGGAGGTGGCTCAGATGGTCGACACGCTGCCGCGCGAGGAGGTTTGGGATTTGATTTCTTTTGATTTTCCGAAATGATAATAGGCTTTAGAAAACTCGAAAAAATACCAAATAAATTTTGAAAAATCCAGAAAATTTCAGAGAACCTTCTGGGACTAATTGGGACTTAATAAAAATATTTTCCACCAAATTTGATAAGTACATTTTGAAAAAGCACAGTTTGACTTAAGAGGGAAGTTTTTAATTCTTTATAAAATTCTGAAAATTAATATAATCATAGATTTGACTTTAGGAAAGTGAAATACAGTTGTTTGACTTTCATGAAATGCTATAGGTTTACTTTGGATTTCACAAATCAAAGTTTTAAATTTTTCCTCAGAACAGGCTTAAATAAAAAATCCAGGGAAAATCCAATAAATGCTTTATTAAAGGAATAGAATTTTGGGATGTTACACTTCAACTCTGCTAAATCATTGGCTGGCATCCGATAGGGTCTCTTGGAAATCGGAGCGGTACCTGGTACAAGCTCAATCAGAAACTCAACCTCTCTCTCTGGTGGCATACCTGGAAGATCATCCGGAAACACATCGGGTACTCGACAACCGTACGTCCTCCAATGGATCACCTTGCTCGCAAACCATGATCGACTCGGCCGACACTCGGGCCGCAAATCGCACCTTGATCCCATCTGAATTAGTCAAGGTCATCGCTCGCTCCTCTGATCCTAACATCGCCGCTTTGCTTGAAGCGTCCATCCCCAAGATTACATCTAGGGACTGGATATCTAACAAGATCAGGTCGGCCCTGAACTCAACTCTCTGAATGGTTATCCTAACTCTTGGACAACCTAGGTTGGATCTCAACTCGGAACCGAGGGATTGGATTAAAAGAACAAATCCAAGAGCAACAGTTTTCAATTGTTGCTTTAAAGCAAAACTCCGAGAAACAAACGAATGCGAAGCTCCAGAATAAAAAAAGCGTAGCGAACCGAATAGACTAGAACGCGTCGATCACACGGCATCCGTGCTGCTTGGGCATCCTCTGCGGTGACATGGTTCACCTGACCTCTCACTACCGGCGTCCTGATGGCCAGTCCTGATGCCGGGGGTGCTCCTCGTCCTGCTCCTAGGGTAGGAGTACGACCGGGTGTGGCTCCCAAGTCGAAGCGAACTGGCGTCGGGGCCTACCTCTGGGGGCACTTGCTAGCATAGTGTCCCACCTCATGACACTTGAAGCAAGTGACAGACGCTGCTGAATTATTGCTCTTCTGCTGCTGCTGACCACTGGAACCACCAGGACGTTGTCCTGACTGAAACTGATGTGGTATCTAAGCCGGGTTACGAAGCGGCGACGCTCGCTGCTTGCTTCTTTGTGGCACTCGTGCGGGCTGGTAGGAACCAAAGCGAGGCCTCTAGGACTGGTGCGACTGTGACCCCTGCTGGATCATCCTCCTCTTGCGAGACTCCTCGAGCTCGCGGCGACTCTCCTCAATGAGAATGACCTTGTCCACCAACTGCTGGAAACTGACATAGTCGTTGCCTACGACCTGCACCTTCAAAGCTGGGTTCAAGCCCTTCTTGAACCTCTTCTGGCGAGCTGCATCTGAGGCTATATTCTCTGGCGCGTAGCGTGCTAGCTGAGTGAATTTATTGAGGTACTCACTCACTGACAGGTTCCTCTGCTGAAATTCCCGGAACTCATCTTTCTTCATCTTGACCACTCCATCCAAGATGTGGGCGTTATGGAAGGCTTTGGCGAACTCCTTCCAAGTGATGTTGTTCTGGTTCTCATGGGCGGCACAGTAGTTCTCCCACCACTCTGCTGCTGGTCCCTCAAGCTGGTGTGCTGCATACAACACCTTCTCTCTATCGGTGCACTGAGTCAAGTTCAGTTTCTTCTCAACTGAACGGATCCAATCATCAGCCTCCAAAGGCTCTGACGAACTGGAGAAAACATGCGGCCTTGTCCTCATGAACTCTGCATAGCTGGACTGCTGACGAGGTGCGGGTGGCGGTACTGGCTCCTGGTGCTGTCGCTGTATCATAGCCTGCATACTCTGCATCATAGTCTGCATCATCTGAGTCTGGGCCACCAAAAACTGACTGAGGACGGGGTCCAAAGTAGGTGGCACTGGCTGCGTAGCACTACTCTCTGGATCCTGGTTCGCCTGGTTGCGGCCTGAGGAAGTCCTGGTATCAACCATCTTGCTCTGAAAAAGGAAACAAGTGCTGACTGACCAAAGGCAAAAGACGAGGGGGAAAAGCATAGATAAGAGGTAAATGCGTCTAAGGGGGTTTTGCTAATGGAAACCTAAACTAAACAAACACTTAGCCAAAAAGGCTAACAACAAAACTGAGCAAAAATAAACTCCATTAAAAGATTGACATGATCGCAATATAATGCTTTTAAGGGCAATATTTGCAGCTCATATCACACACATCTGTAAATAAAATCCAACGTGTCTACTTGCACTATCTAATCTGAAGGCTCCCACTCGGGTCCTGACAAATAGGGTACACTGCTATCGTCCTCTGAATCGCTATAGACCACTCACGAGTTGTGGACCGGCGGCGACTGCTCTATGACCGGGACTGGGACTGGGTGGAATTGCCGAAGATATGCTCAACGATCACTGGTGATACGACGTCTCTGCTCTGGACTCGGCGGTGTAAGCGACGGTAGAGGTACTGGCGACTGCGGTCGGGGCTCCTTCCTGACTGGCTCTGGTAGTCTAGGGGTAACTCTGTACTACTCGAACTTCCGGATGAGTTTGGCCATGTTGATCTTGTATAGCTTGCAAAGGCGACGGATGGCTTTGTGCGTAACTCCTTGTACTGACATCTCTCCACTAGCTCCGGCATTCTTGAAACTGTGATGTAGAACTTGCTTGCCGACTCGGGTGGTGAAGTACAGCCTGCTGACGCTTCCGATGCGTTGACCTTTATGCTTCTCATCCTTAGTGAGGTAGATGGGCAGTCTCTTCAATCCGAGGCTCCGCAACAGAACGCGTAGAAGTGCTTTCCATCCTCCTGTCGGGCTATAAAAAGCTTGGAACATCTAATGCATTTATAAAGGAAAGATCAGTTTATAGCTTTATGAAAACAAATTTTTCAAGAATGGGGCGAGAGACAAGAATCCTTAAGAATGAGGTAAGAAGATAGTGATATTACTAAATATCAAATTTGGTTGGTTTGATTTAGAAAATAAATTTTTGGCTAACGACCATTCTAGCTAGGGCTTCGTCCTACAGTCGATATGGCTCTGATACCATCTCTGTCGAGACCCGAATATGCAAATTCGGACTCTCTGTGTAATCTGCACTAGTCCAGGATCATGCTAGTGCACACAGTCAAACATAGATGTAATCACAGTCATACACACGATAATAATAAAGGAAAACTCGAATATCGATAAATCTCAAAGGTACGACCTTATGGCCAAGCTTACAATATCTCTAGCCGGAAGGGCTTAACAAAATAGCAGCGAAAATCCAAATTAAAACGTAGCAGCCAATCGACAAGCCCACAGGCTATCGAGTGGAGAACGAAGCCTAATCCGTGAAGTCGTCGTAGTACTCTCCTTCGGGAACCTCCTGTTGGTAATACTCCTCGCCCTCAACTGAGCAACATAGGCGTAAAGCCGAGAGTACATTGGTACTCAGCAAGTCGTTTGTAACAAATGAATGCAATATAATATGCAAGGCTTACCAAAGGAAGGCTGAAAGGTTAATTTGCATAAAAGACATTTCATGGTAATTATTCAATGGTAAATATGAATAATAGATTGCAGGCCATCAGGGCTGTGCGCGGTGTGAGGCTGTCGGGGCCTAGCCTGGGTGGACGGTATCAGTGGGAGGCCGCATCGGGCAAGGGCAGCCGGTGCCAGCGGTTGTGGACTGGCGCGAGCGGTGCGGCGGCTTCCTCAGGCGCGCCGACAACTGTGTTGGCGGCTTCAAGCCGTGTACGGTGACGCTGGGAAGGACTCCAACGGTGCGATGGTGGTGGGCTACCATGGCAGATTTCTGGCAGCCAAACGGGCAGCCGTGGCAGACTTTTGGCTGCTGGTGGCTTCGGGTGGCACCGGTGGGTTGCCGTGGCAACAGTTGGTGGCTGGTGTGCTACTGTGGTGAGCTTTAGGCAGTCATGTGGTAGCATGTGTTGCGACGACTTCTGGCTGAGTTCGTTCGGATGGTGACGCGACCTTGGATGACCAAGGTCGGTCTATGGTCGTGTGGTGGCCGACATCAGATCAATCTACTGTAATTTCTATTCCGAGATTGGAAATCGATCTAGACTCTAGATTATGATTTACAGAAATGTAGGCCTATTATGTAGATATCAGATCGATCTACTACTAATTAACATGAGATTGATCCAAAAACATAGCATTGCCAGATAATATAAAATCAATCTAGATTAAAACTTGGACAACGCTGCATAAGAGATTAGTTCATGATTTGCATGCCGTACACCTTGTAGATATTCGTGTTGATAACGTGTTACGAAATCGAGGGAGAGTAGATGAACGGTAACGCAATCCGCAATCACAATCGCTGAGAACAATCAATCAATTATAGGAGACAACAAGAAGATAGAACACTAGAACGTAGGTTTTATTGATTAGTAGATTGATTTTACATAGTACAATGTCTCTATATTTATAGTCAAATCTCACTAGGGGTAATTCGGGCATTTGCCCACACCGAAACCTTCTAGGTTTTGTAATAGTTTTTAGCTTCAACCTATGGCTTATGTGCATGACTCATAGTTTTTAGATTGTTTATGGTAAAAAATACAAAATAATAAAATTTTACATATAATTTTAGCCAAAATAAATAAAATTATTACAATCTATACCACAATTAACTTGTAAACCATACTTTTAAAAAACACTATTACTATAAAAAACCAAAAAGCAGCTTTTAGAAGCTGAAAAGAAGAGACCTACCTTGTGCTCCTCTTATTTCTTTTTGGCTTTTTAGTCATTTTTGTTTCGATTTCTTTCAACAATTACTATTACTAATAAACCGCAGCCTAAAAGAACACTTCATTATCGTTTGCTATTTTGCGATGCAGTCCTCTTAGGGTATTTATAATGTATAATACTCGTATTATCTCTAAGTTGGGACCTGCAGATAGCCTTTAAGCTTAGCACAATTTTACATAATATATAAAAACTACTACTGCCTCTAAGATCGGACCCACAACTATAATAAAAAATTCCCTTCCCATTGGCCTCTCTCATGGTAGGTGAGCCATGCATTTTTTTTTTGCTTTGAGGCAGCCTCTAGGGCTGGAGGCAATGCCAAGTTTTTTTTGCTTGGAGGCAGCATCCCGTACTATATAGTGTTGCCTCCAAGCTTTTTCTCTCTCTTCTTGAAGACAATTTTTTTGCACACTATGGGTGCTCTTAGAGATCAAGCAACGTTCCCACATTGAATAAACTGGAGTATATTTGTTGCAACAGATAAATTTTTATGAGTTAATCAAACAAACAAATAAGCTAGCATATGTTTTTCTGCATTGTGACCATGATTGGACATTTACGTGAGTATGCACTAGACAAGTCTAACGACATAAATAAAATGCCTCATTCACTCTTTTTCTTGGGGAAAATGCCACCTTTACTCGAGAAGATAAATTGTCATTTGGGTACCCAAACGGACCAGCAGCTCACCAGATTATTTTAGGCCCAAAATACAAAATATCCACCAAAGCAATTGCCATTAGTCAACATAATCTAGTGCTAAATCTCAAACTCAAGGGAACAAATCATAGGATAAAAAAATTGAATATATTCAACAGTTGCCTGCTTCCTGGGGCCTATTCTTTGTGGCTTTTAAAGCGACTTTTGGCTTTTAAACAGTACCTAACTTTTTAATAGAATATTTTTCAAGACAGGGTCTACAAGTTGATTGTAGTATATGTTAAAAGCTCAACATCAGTACCAGTCAAAATTGCAAACAAGTATCTCTCTCCGTAATCTCTGTCACGAATAATCAGAAATTTAAAAATTTCAGCCAAAAGTTATAAGCCACAGTTATAAGCAAAAAAAGAGGCCCCTAGTTTGATGAACACAAACTAGGCCCTGTTTGGCATGGTTGTAGCTTTTTAGAAAAGCAGCTTTTGGCTAGGTTGAATAGTTGAAGGGCTGGGTTGAAAAAGCTTAGTGTTTGGCAATCTGGCTCTTAGTTAGGCTAGCTGGCTGTTCTGATTTAGAAAATGTTTAAAATGCACCTGAGGCAAGTGATGGCTTGTTTGATGCTGTTTAAAGGGCATTATGAGTGGGTTTCATTATTTATTTTTGCAAGTTTGCATAGAAATGTAATTTTAAGCATAAAAAATACTAATTTGAGAATTTTCAAGTATGAAATACAAAAAAGTTACTTAGAATCTTTGCGTGAACTTCACATAGGTGTCGATATGAACCCGACCAAAAACACTAATTTCTATGCATCATTTCATAGCAAAGATGACAACTTTGTTACCATTCCTTGTTTATACAGATCATTTCAATGTAGCAAAGATCTTGTTGCCATTCGACTGTACATCTGTACAAATGAATGTTGTTGGGGGAGTGACCCCCACCATGGCCCAAACGGCCCACAGTGCCAGCAAAACAAGTCAGCAGCTTCATGGAAGCTCGCAAGGCCATGGAAATATCGTTTGTACCCCTAGAAGAATAGACTTATATAGGAGTGTTTATGTAACTCCAAGTATGAGAAAGGACATATGTACCCCTATAAAGATAGGGGTAGGTAGAGGTATCTGTATAACTAAACCCCCATGACTATAAATACTCGCCTGAGTGCACCATGGAAAAAATACATAACACTCTTTTTTAGCAAGGAGTCAGATATCACCAACTTTCTAGACACTAGCACAAACTTCTATTGCCATATCTAGGGTGTGTAAGGCTATGGGCAGCCTCTTCATAGTCTTCCCATAGCCCCCTTTCTTTACTGTTTGGTATGTAACCACAATAGTTAATGCCATTTGTAGGGACGACATAGAAGTTATGAGCTAAGATAAGGGTGATCGGAGCCAATGGCGTCAAAAAAGTAGAGGCATCGACACCAAAGAAGACATCGACCCCCAAAAAGGTGACGACATCGCCACCAAGCGAAAGAGAAGCACAACCTCTGAGCCTGGTGTGGCATAGATGACAGAGGCAGTCTATGAAGGATTTCCAGAGTAGTAGCGCACCAGTGGAGTTGCAACGGAGCAGCGATGACTGATAGGGAAGACCCTTCAATGCTACCCTAATAGCGGGGTCAGAAGAGCAGTGAACGAAAGTTGTGCCCGACACGAATCCTGGAGCCTCCTGAGGAAAGCCAGCCAGCTTTACATGAGGAATGTTAGAAGCTTAGATTTGGTTGAGAAAGGATTCTTAGCCATGATGGAGTTGCAGCCAACTTTGAATGGTTAGATTCATTAAGCTCAGATAGAGGATGAAAATATCCAGCGAATCAAGACTAACATGAGTAAGGGTAAGGCATCAGATTTTGCAGAGGATGATAAAGGAACCTTGTGGTATAAGGAGCATTTGTGTATGCCAAACAAAAAGGATTTAAAAGGGTTATTGCTCAAGGAAGCTCACGAGTTGTTGTACTCGATTTACCCAGACAGCACCAAGATGTATTAAGATATCAAAGACAAATATTAGTGGTCAAGCATGAAGTGTGTGATAGCAGAGTATGTTGCACTTTGTGATGTGTGCCAAAGAGTAGAGGCTAAGCATCAGAGAATAGCAGGTTTGCTACAACCGCTAAGGATTCCTAGGTGGAAATGGAAAGAAGTTGGCATGGATTTTATTACAGGATTGTCTAAGACCAAGGATAGTTTTAACTCAATTTGGGTAATTGTGGATCGTTTGACGAATGTTGCTCATTTATTATGATCAAGACAACCTATGCAGGTGACAAGTTAGCAGAGCTATACATATCAAGAATTGTGAGTCTGCATGGAGTGTCCAAGAAAATAGTGTCAGATCGTGGATCACAGTTCACTTTATGATTTTGGGAGAGTTTTCATGAAGCTATGTGTACTCATTTCAATTTCAGTGCAACACATCATCCCCAGACCAATGGTCAGACTGAGCGAGTGAATCAGATTCTTGAGGTCATGTTAAGAGATTGTGTGCTAGATCATGGAGCCAAGTGGGATAATTGTTTACCTTTTGTAGAGTTCTTTTACAACAACAGTTACTAGGCTAGTTTGCAAATATTACCGTTTGAAGTTTTATATGGCAGAAAATGCAGAACCCCTCTAAACTGGAAATAGACAGGGGAAGGTCAAGTCTATGGACCAGATTGTCTCAAAGAGCCTGAGGAAATGGTTCGATTAATCCAGAAGAAATTAAAGACTGCTTAGACTAGGTAGAAAAGCTATGTAGATACTCATCGTCGAGAGTTGAGCTTTGAGCCAGACGATTATGTATCTTAGGATTACACTGTTCAAATGTGTTAAGAGGTTTCAGATGAAAGGAAAGCTTGCACCAATGTATGTAGGACCATTTAAGATATTAAAACGGAGGGGAGAAGTTGCTTATTAGTTGAAGCTATCTGCGTCTTTTAGTGGGATACATGACGTCTTCTATGTGTCTATATTGAAGAAATGTCCATTTGCCATGGAAAGCAGTGTCAGTTGAAGCCGTTGATATCTAAAAGGATCTATCTTACAAAGAGCACCTTGTTAAAATCTTGAAAGTGTCAGAGCGTGTAACCAAGAGTAGAGTCGTCTACTTTTGCAAAGTCCAGTGGAGCAACCATTCCGAGGAGGAAGCCACCTAGGAGCGTGAGGAGGATCTCAGAGTGGAGTTCCTAAACCTATTCTCTTAGTGGGCCAGAATCTTAGGGTCGAAATTCCGTTTATGGAGGAGGTTTGTTACATCCTGATTTTTCAGAGCTTATTTGAAGCTTTTAAAAGAAAATACACCGTTTATATTTTTTTGGATTTAATACAAGCTTAAAATAAATTTTTAATAATTAAAAGTATTTAATGTGACTAAAATAAATATTAATATTTGCTAAAAATACTTTACTTGGGTTCCTTGTGTCACAAGGAATTTCTAGAATTTTTTTTGTGAATTTTTAGATTTATTTGCTATTTTCTAGAGCTTAAAAGGTTTTATTTGAAGTTCTGAATTAGAAAAGCCCCAAAAATCTCAAACAGTAACAGGCCATCCCATTACTATTCATTCCAGCCCACCCAATCTCAGCCGTCCAATCCTCCACTTGCCACACATCACCCATCCTACTGCTCACCAAAGCCGACCGCCAGATCTCTTCCCTGTGACACATGTCAACCATCGGGACGTGTTGGCATTGTTCATCCATGTGTTCTTTACCGATCGTCCGATCTTGGAGGCCCCCATGTGTTCTACATCCAGGGCCCCGCGCACTATGCTTCGTCTCTGAGTTGAACTCTTTGCAGTTGCCCGTTCTCGATCTGGCCTTGACATGTGTGCCCATCTGAGTCTCTTTGCTATCTTTGAACCAGAGTCATCGGCATCCGTGCTTGAAACCCGAGCACCGCCCTTTCATTTTCACCACACCTTTGAGCTACCTATCACTGTTGCCCTCTCTCTTATGTTGTCGTCATCATCTTCGTCTCCCTTGCCGATGCTGGTTCGTTCCTCGCCGCCACTTGCCCTCGCCGTCGGAGGACTTCGTCTTCCTCATCACCACTGTTGACCACACCGCCGGTGAGTCCTTGGCCAAGCCCTGCCCCACTGAGCGTCTCCCACCACCGTCCAGCCTCGCCGGCCAAGCTGCCATCCCGCACCGCCCTCGGTTTGTGTGCTAAAGCGCCATGGCCATTTGCCCGCCAAAGGGTCACCGACTCTTCGCTATCGTCCACCAATCCTCGAGTGCCATGTGTCACTATCTCTATTGTTCGATCTTCCATGCCACCGTCCGATCTGATTTGCGCCAGCGTTGACGATCCAACGGACTAGATTTAACCACGTGGAGCTCGTTTGACCGACAGATCTTGCCAACGTCACTGCGCACTATGCCCACGTGTCATTTTGTCTTCTCGGTGAACCCCGTCCACCATGCACTGAGAGGTTGACACCTTGGACCTACCCATCAGATGCACTATTCTGTAGACCCATGCACCAATCGAGCTGAGTTAGCCGCTAGTTTAGCATGCCACATTAGCTACCACATGTCATGCCATGTCATATTGCCACATCAGCCCTACCTATCACCTGTTAGCCATGTGTCGGCCATGTGTCCATCATGTTAGCCCTAGCCGGCCACGTCAGCTCGCCCAGTTGCATCGCGCACTATTTTGTGAGTCGAGTCTACCGTAGACTAGCCTTTTCGTGCATCGAGTCCACAGCTGTAACATCTTGTTTTTCTAGAGTTTATAAAGCCCTGGTTTTAAAAATAAATTTTTGGAATTTAATCAAGCTTAATTTGAATTTTTGAAAATCGAAATGATTTAATGTGATTAAAATATACTTCAACATAAGCCAAAAATATTTTATTTGAGTTCCTTGTGTCACAAGGAATTTTCTGGTACTTTTGGTGATTTTTGGGATTTATTTGCTATTTTCTGGAGCTATTTTGATTTTATGCTGATTTATTAAAAAGAAAACCGGAGCAAAAAATTTAAAGTCCCATGGGCCGAATCCCCTCGGCCCACCCCGTGCCACGCGTCGCCCTCTCGGCCCCTCACCCGACCCACCTCCGCCTCGGCCCACCTTCCCTGCCGTGCGCCCGCACCCACTCCTCACCGCTTGATTTCTCCCTCTGCCACGCGTCACGCATCCGCCGGGCGGGGAACTGTTCATCGTACTCGACCCAAACTCCGCCGCCGACTTGGTTCGGGACTCTTCGGTGTTCATGCATATAAAGCCACGCCGCCGACCTCGCATCCCGCGCCCCGAACCGCTACCCCCGACCTCAACCGTGCGCCGCTTGCTTCTCGGTAGCTGCCCTTGTTGTCGATTACCAAGCCACCGCCGAGTTTGTGATCTCACCGAATTCTCACCGTGCACCGTCCCCTTCTCGGCAGAGACCCACCACCGTCGTTCATCACAGCCGGTGAGTTTCCTCTACCGTCCCGAACCCCCCGCACACTATCGCAGCCGACCGATCTATGGTGGACTATCCGATCGATGTCATCGCCGGATAGTCCAATCATTGCATCTTCGCAGCTTCCCGATCGTCCTCATCCAGATCGTTGTCCCCGCCGAGCAAAGTCATTATTGGCTACTCAAAGTCATTGTCGACTACTCGAAGTTGTTGTCAAGTACTCGAAGTTGTAGCCAAGTGTTTGTGGTCGTAATTGACTACTCGAAGTCATAGCTGAGTAACCGAAGTCGTAGCCAAGTGCTCGTGGTCGTAGAACCACTGCAGTCGTGAGGGTTGTCAAGGGTGCCGTGGTCATCTATGGGTACTAGGAATTCGTAGTTTGTGCCAAAGTTGCAAACGAGTACTAGGTACTCGTAGTCGTGTGTAATCCAACAATTGGTAGCCGAGTCCACAGCATAGTAGCTCTTCTGAATTTCTAGTATTTTTTCCAGCCAATTAATTTTCCGAGAGCCCGTTCTTCTCTATTCTAACTCCGATTAACCCCGTTCTTTTTTCTAAACTCATCTAAAATTGAGCTCTACCTTTTGGTTCTAGTTTCAAGGTTTTGGAGTTTATTTGAATTTTATTTGATTTTATTTTTGTTATTTCGGTCGTTTTCTCCCTCGTTAGATTCTGATTCTGGAGGAGCAGGAGCGACGCTAGAAGACCCCGAGTACCTCGCTGAGCATAGCCAAGGCAAGTTGTGTCCTTTGATCATATTGAACCCAGTTTGCAATCTACTATTTAATTATTTTGCTTTAAATTATCTTGCATCGCTATCTTATACAAACCCTTGTAACTGGTAGCTACTATCCTACTTTGATTAATCCCTCCTTGTTACTTTGAGTACCCTGATGCCATTATCACCATAGGTTGGAAAATTTACTAGTGATGCTATGCTAGATGTCACATGGGTTGTACGGTTAGAATGCTTAGCCTTGCTTATGTTACGATGGATTCATCATTATATGAGGATAATTAATTGACTTAATGAGATATGGAATCGTGGTTGGTGCCACTGTTATAAAATTTGTGCCACGATATTGGTGTGGTTATACAAACTTGATTTTCATTTGGGTGAGTGATTGTGCAGTAAAGGGAGAAGTGTGGATTCACTTCGTGGGATGTGGAAGTCTCGCCCAGGTAGTATTAAGGACTTAACTTTGTGCGCCATTGATCTGAGCTTTATCGTGCAAACCACATGTCTAGTATGGGATGGACCTGACTGATTAATTTGGGATGTTTCAATTTCAGTCTCGCCATTGTGATGAACATGGTTGCTGATTTCTATGTGGTGCAGGGGGTGTGATGCGAAACCCTAGCGGGTGGGATTGAGTTAGAACTAAACTTTGTAAAGGCCTTGTTGTGATTTCCTTAGCGCGAGGCTAATCACATCGTGTGGGTACAGTTGTGCAACCTCTGCAGAATGTAAAACTATTCGAATAGCTGCGTCCTCGGTCATGGACAATGCTTAGTGATTTCACACGAGGTATAGTGATTTCATTTAAACTTGTGGTTATGGTTGGAAGTGAACAGGTAGTTCACTGTTGGTTTAGCTTGTGGATGGGAGGCTCACAAGTGTCTTATTCAATTCCTTGCTTATTTATTTACTTTTGTTTTATTTAAAGTTCGCCTTCAATCTACTTATTGTATTTATCTTTAAATATCACTTTATGCAAATTAACCTTTCAGCCATCCTTTGGTAAGCCTTGCATACTATATTGCATTCATTTGTTACAAATGACTTGCTGAGTACCAATGTACTCACAGCTTTATGCCCATGTTGCTCAGTTGAGGAGGAGTATTATCAGCGGGAGGTTCCAGAAGGAGAGTAGTTCAACGACTTCACGGATTAGGCTTCATTCTCCACTCGATAGCCTGTGGGCTTGTCGATTGGCCGCTATGCTTTATTTTGGATTTTTCGCTGCTAGATTTAAAGTCCTTCCGGCTAGAGATATTGTAAGCTTGACCATAAGGTCGTACTTTTGAGATTTATTATATTTGAGGTTTCCCTTTATTTTAGCGTGTGTATGGTTGTGATTACATCTATGTTTGACTGTGTGCACTAGAGTGATCCTGGACTAGTGCAATTTACACAAAGAGTTCAAATTTGCACATTCAGGTCTCGACAACAGCACTGTAGAATTTTTGAATTTCTAGAATTTCCTATGCATCAGTAATAGCCACCTCCTTTACCTCAGATTCCCCCTTTTTTGGTGGGTGGGTTCCTATGGGGCTCTGCTGGTCTAATCTTGTGCTTCGATTTGGGTTCCTTCATGTGCATCTAGGGGCTCAAAGAGAAGTACACGGAGGTGATGGATCGTGACAACGTCAAGGCCATCATGCTTACTGATGAGATTCTGTTTAGTTTACCCCCAAAGCGAACACCTTCTGATTTGTCTATTAGGGTTTGAATCTTTGCTATTTTTTATGTGACTGTTGTATGCATTAACGTAATAAACAACAATTTTTTTATTTTGTTGGTGATTTTTCTTCACTATAAAATTCATTGGAGACACCAATTCTTGTGTTTGGGATTCTCTTGGCTTGGATTATAGAATGGTTGTGGAGTTGTCGCCATCGTATAATTTTATTTGTGCTAATCTAGTCAACTTTGGAACTTAGGAGTTAATGATTGGGTTGCTCTAGTTGTGTACACTTGTTGGCTTGTGGAGCTGTTTAGCTAAAATAGAGAAAGGCTAATATAGTTTTCTTGCTAAAATAGTAATTGAAGTAGGAGCAAGTAAAGAAGGCGGTTGCTACTTGTTATAGCTTTTTATCAGAAAGAAACCCCCTTATTTATGTACAAGTTCAAAAGTTTTTTTGTTTGTTATACCGTTTCTATTATAGGGAATGTCCTCACTCCTATGGAAGTTGTACAAGGTTTTGGTTACGAACTACAGTTACAACAATGAAAGGCATAGTTTCTCTTGTTCTATTGTTGTGTAGAGTGGGACTACTACAAAGGTACATCTAAGGAATGTGGGAAAGGGGGTTCATAAATATCAATTCGTGGAACTTGTTATTTCTAATACTTGTCATCATCCTAGATTTAGTTCATAAATATCAATTCATGAAATTTGTTATTTCTGATATTTGTCGTTGTCCTAGATTCTGAATTACCTTCAAACTTTAATAGGTGTCGTAGGTAAATTTTGCAGAGGCTTTGATATCAATGTTTTCACAAAAGTTCATGAGAATGGTAAGGGGATGCCTTCATTTGTATAGTTTCTAAATTGTTTGTTGAGAGCTTAGTTGTTTAGGACGAACTATTTCTTTTCTTACACATGCAACATCGGTTTGCAGGAAATGTGTCACTTATGCCTGATGTATCTGTTGAGCTTGTCTCAAATATGATGGAAAGTTAGGTATTTTTATTTCTATTTTTGTCATAGTTTCTCTTATGTTATGAATGGTGAAACTCTTTAGGTACATGCTCTACAAAGATCATGATATCTGGACCTAATTGTAAAAACTTGTTTATGTGCAGAGGGCAAAAAGCCTTATGTTGCTGCCATTTAGGGCCTTGCTCCTGGTGGTGGTCTAGACTTGACTATGGTATGCCATTTGTGTTTGTCTTGCTGAACATTTTTACAGGTGATTCTTACCTTGCAGCTGATCAAATCTAAATCTTATGTATCTTATGAATGGCAATTTATTCAGGGTTGTCATGCTTGAATATCCACCCCTAAAGCTCAACTTGGATTACCAGAACTAACTCTTGACTAGGGGTGCAAACGGAGCGGATATTTTCTGAAACGACCCGCATAATTACCGTGGGGTAATGATGCTAGTCAACGGTTTATTATCCGTTTTAGCCGATAGAACATCGCGTTAACGAATAATAAGCCCATCAGAGTGTTGCAGCGGAACAATAATTAGAGACAAAAATATGATATTACAAAAATATCGCCACGCCGGGCTAAGGTTCATTATAAAACCGCAAGGCTCGAATGTTACAAAAGTTAGAAGTGAAGAAGGTTCTAACTATTGTCTACCTAAAGCAAGGCTAAGGCAACTACACAATAATACAAATGGATTCTCAGGACACCCGGTCGACGCCTCCACCTTCTACTCCTTGTACCTCGAGTCTAAAGAATTCCACCCAAGTAGTACTTAAATCCATCCAGATGGTCTTTACCAGAATTTAGCAATCTCTTGGTTTAACCTGCACCTAAACAGAGGAAAATAATAGCAAAGGTGAGTACAAAAGTACTCAGCAAGCGTTAATAGCAAGAATGCACTGGATGCTCTTGTACATTCCTCCGAATGTACAACTATATTCTCAATCTCTGGTTCCTTCTCAATCTCTTTCTCTTTCTCAGCCTTTTTCACAGAATCATAGAAAATAAGTTTTGTGGTGAAGTTTGAAAAGAAGTCCATATTATTAATTTAGAAAACTATCGAACACTCGTATGAACGGCAAAAACTCCCATAAGTTTCCGTGATCTCCTTTCCCGGAGACAGGCATGAATTCATGATTTGTATAGCATTGCGCAAGCTTGTACCACTTTACCCATCATCATTCTGATCCTGGTGGCTCATGGTTCTTCCGCATTGCCTAAGATGCGGTGCCCAGATCAGAATACAAAACTTTTATATCTATCTCAGTATATTATATCTCCACCCGCTATTTCCAATCGGTAGCTTGGGCGGTGTACCACTCGCACCTGAGCTCACAAAAAGTGACATAGCTGTTGGTGGGCGGTTCGACCAGCGCCCATCACCCCAACTGCGTAATATATCGCCTTCGCGTACCCACGCTCGGGTTCTTGCGATCCGCATCCCCGCCGACCTACTCATCGCTTCGGGATCTTGCGGTGTGGATCCCCATGCCAGAGAACTCAAATCGCTGACCACAGGTTCATCTCCCTAAATAAATACTTACCCATGTGGAGAATATAATAACCTTGATAAATTATCGATTCTTGCGTCCTCGGACGAAACAATGGTTGATACGATTGATACGGTCCGTTCACACGGATGAAGACTAATTAACCTTATGTCCTATCCATATGTAGAAGATCCCATACCGCCCTTTTCTCCCGCCTAGGGACCTTCCACCCACCGATTTATTGGCTGACAAAGGGCTCCTCCAACTATCTCGCTGATCTCTTTCTTTTCTTTCTCATCACGAACATTTGCTTTAAAAATGATTTTCATTTCCATGCAAGGTGATAATAACTTAATAGGAAAATACTTTATTTTTATTGAAGATATTCAGTCATATGCTCAAAGGAAAACTTGCTGGATTAACCACATATTTGGATTTAAGTAGGCTCAGGTGAAGTCCCTCCCAAGACTCGGTTATCTGCCTGCAATTAAATATGTCGACTACAACTTAATTTATGAAAATATAAGAAAGGGCGAGGTGTTGATGTGTTTGTGCGCCTAGGGTGAGGCTTCGCTCAACTCGACTCTAATCGTAGTAATTAAGATTAACTTTATCGGCCTTTCGTTATTTAACATTATTGTACTAGCGTCGGAAGATATGATCTATCTAGGATGTATGCGGGTGTTTTGTTGTTTCTCTGCAATTTAACGGTTAAGCAAGAATAAATAATTGCACGTACAAATATATAACCGCGAGTACTATCCCCGCTTGATTTCACGCATGCAATTATGTCTATTTCCGTTCTTGAAGGTGAGTATGCAATTATTTCTCTCTCCAATGGATTTTAGTCTCAGGTTAAACACGTGATGAGTTAGGTTACAAATGTTAAGGAAATCATATTTCAGTTAAATAAGCAACTAAATGATACTAAGGTGTCCCCATATGATCACTTTATTTTAGTTAGATGTGGATTTTTACAACTTAAATGCTATTTAAATCGTCGTGTACAAGTTTAATCGGTGCATGCAATTCTAGTCGTCGCGCTCTATTTTAGATTGATACATGTTAGTCCAATTGTCGCTAAAAGTTCAACTCTTCTAATGGCCATTAATTTATGCTAATTAATAATAATATTAATTTGTAGCCTTCCACAGTTTATGGGCGACTACTAAGAATTAATTGGGCATTTAACTGCGCAATAGGTCGACTTAATTGATATTTTGATAAATCAATTCGTACGCACACTAATTTTGGTCTATGGATACGCTTACTTTATTTTTGGTAAACAAGAGTATCTACCAATTGATTTAATATACTTAACTAGGTTAATTTGGTATTTAACTATGACCCTGGTTTAGATGATAATACCTTATTTAGTTGGTACTCGCTAAATTCTAATCTCCTGATGGTAGTCAGCTTATTCTAATATTCTGAGATAACTATTATTGGTCTTTAAACATTTAATAGGGCTCAACTAGAATATCTGGGTATTTAAATCCGTGACAAATGGTTTAGACGGCGATACAATAATTCATTTCATACGCATATCAGTTTTATCGGTGTGCACGATTTTAATTCATCTAACTGCAATTGATTAGCTCTAATGATCCGAAAGAATTACAAGTGGGTTTCTACAAATTAAGTACAACTAACAAGATTAACTGCCTACTTAAATATGCTCTGGAGCGGTCTATGAACCTGTATCCTACTTTTGATAAATACACACATCTAAGTTCGTGTCTCCTAATGGTACTTATTGCTTTTAGAGATTATATAAATTTACTAATGGAGTTTGGTGAGTTACTACCGCTAACCAATATTATCTACATATTTAAGTAGATAACAGAGTGATTTTAAATAGCAAGGTATCGATTTTAATAAACGCGCGTAAAGACTCAGGTCTCCTGATGGCACTAATTCGATTTTTAATAATCTTATGCATTTACTAATGGAGTTTTGCAAATTAATACGCCTAACAATATTAGCTAGGTATTTAAATAGGGAACATGGTGATTTTAATTAGCAAAGTATCAATTCAACTAGTACAAGAGAACTTGTTCCCGTACAGCCTACACGTCGCTCCCTCTTTACTAATCAAGAAATCGGATAATAGGGTTTCAAAATTTAATACAATTAGCCAGCTTCATGGGTTAACACGCAATCAAAGTTCTCGAGTTAGCAATTACCGAAAATAAGTTTTCTCCTGCGCATGCTAAATCCTTTTTCCCCCTCTCCTACTCCTTTTCTATTTTCTCTTCCCTCTCTCCTTTTCTTTTCTCCCTTCTCCCTTTTCTTTTCTTTTCCTTCCCTTATCCATTCGTGGCTCCCTTTGGCCTTGGCTTTCTTCCTCTTCCATTCCTCCACTCTCTCCTGGCTCTCCTCCTCCTCACTCGATCTGGATCTGGCGCTAGCGCCTCCTCTCGTCACGCCGCCGACGCCTGACTCCTCCGCGCCTCTCCGGTCTCCGGTCGCCACCCTCACCGCAGCACTCGCCATCCTCTGGAAGAGGGCGCCCTCACGCCGGCCCGGCCCTGCGCCGCCGCTCCCACGGGCCCTCGGCCTCTGCGCCGCCGCCCTGGCCCTCTAGGCGCCGCCGTCACCCCACGGGCCCTCGGCCTCTGCGCCGCCGCCCTGGTCCTCTAGGCGCCGCCGTCACCCCACGGCCTCGCCCCTCGCCGCTCCGTCACCTCCCTGCCGCCTTCTGTTGCTCGGCCCGGCCTCGGGCTGCTGCCTCCACCCCCCCTGGTCGCCGTCGCCTCCGTGCGCCAAGGCTTCATGGCCCCCTCTCGGCGCCGCCGTCCCCACTGCCCCTTCTCGGCGCTGGATCCGTGGCTTAGGCCGGATCCGCCGCACCCATGGCCGAATATCAGTGACCCTCCCCCTTTTTACTCCTCTCTACACTCCTACCTTTCCTGGTTATTTCTCGTTAATTCTTGATGTGATTAACTTGTTCAACTTTTGATTGAGCTACTCTTTTGGGTTCAAGAAGGCGAGGGTAGTGATGGTGGTCCACCTTTGCTAGCTACGGCGGGGCTCGAGGCCTTCCGTGCGCGCCGGGAGCACGGTGGTCGTCGGTGCGAGTAGCTACGCCGAGGGTGGTAAGCCGTCGTTGCCAAGGTATAATCTTCTCCCTTCTACTACTCTTATAGTGTTCTATGTGGTGATTGGTGATGCTCTTGGCTGAGGCTTGGAATGCCTAGCGTGGTTTGGGGGAAGTGCTATATGAGGGTTGGATGGCTTCGATCCGGTGAAGAATGATTAGAGGTGGTGATATGGGTTACCTTTGTCCGATGATTGCCGGTTGGATCCATGGTGGAGGTGAAAGGTGGAGATGGTGCTTACTTGGGGAAGATAGTGGCTCCTTCCTCTTGGCGCCCTCTCCTCCATGTGGTTGCCGTCGTCTCCTCCCTCCTCCTCTGGCTGGTTTGGTCTTGATGGTTTTGGGTGAGGAAGGGGGATTTGATCTTGGCTTTGTTGGGGCTGTGGCTGGCGATGGTGTTGGCTGTGGTTTTGCTGGTCTTGTGACCAAGTTGGGTTTTGCTTCTAGTACAGGGTGGCCGGTCTTAAGCTTGTTGTGCTCTCTGGTGCCTTCCGAGTGTATGCCGTGGCTTTGCTGTGCTGTGGAAATGGAATGAGATATTTGTTGGGCTGGTTTGCAGAATAGTCCTTCGGAAAATTTTATTCAGGTTTGTTTTATTGCCGGATGATGATATAATGGCTGTGAGAGGTGCCGACCGGCCCCGGACGGTCTGGGAACCTCGGTGAACGAATGCCCTGCCTGAATTTAAATCCTAGGGTTCTGACGGCAATCCTTCTTTTAATTAATTTCTTTTGTTCGGTCTTTTTCGGTGTTTCTAACTTAACTTTTCTCACAATTGAAACTACGGTTGCTTTGGTAATCAAAAGAGTATACTTGTTGTATGCAATGGTATGAATGTCATTTGTATTTTCTATAGCTCTTGGTTAATTGCAATGTATGAAATGCATACTATGTAATCTTATGTTTATGTTTGATGTAATATTACAACGGACATAATTGCAGGTTCTATTGAGTTGTAATATTTGTATTTAACTTAATGTAACTTTTAATTATCATATAATGGATGCAATTGATTTATGGTTTGAGTTGTAATTAATTAACTATTGTATCACAACTGATGAATATTATATATATACATATATATATATATATATATATATTTCAATTTAGTTGAATGCTTTTTCTTGTGGTGCAATAGAATATTATCTCTCTCTCTAATCTCTACTAATTGTTTCTATTCTTGTCGTTGAGATCGTAGAAGTATCGTATTCATCTAACGTTAAATGGCTCCAATTTAGAATACACAAAAAGTTTAAATTCCCTCGTATTTTAGATCATTAGTTACTTAATTAGTCTCACTTAACCTAATAATAGCCACTTAAGGTTAATTAAAAGTGTGGGGTGTTTCAGTCTCCCCTCCTTAAAAATGATTTCGTCCTCGAAATCGAAATAGGCTTTGGGAAGTTGGGTAAGTCTCTTATCGATCCTTTAAGAAACGCATATTTAGACTTTTCCCATTTATTTTGTCTCATATAGCAAATACTTCGCCTATGCTAGAATTGCTCAACAATTCCTCACGCCAACCTCATAATTTAATATGAAATTTAAGGTTGTCGAGTATCATCACTGGTAGTCTCAAAACATTAGGGTCAAGACTATAGTTGAGCTTAAGGTAGGGTGGTTCGTTTGATTTAACTTAGGAGGCAATGGTTAGGACATTTTTATTTAAGCATTCGTTTGATTTTTTTTTTTAAGGAGTTCGCAACTCCCCTCCTTAATCCTCGAGCTATGCCTAGATTCCATCGGGCCGGTCCTTCCATCGATTTCATCTATCTTGCTCTTTATGTTGCCATACTCATAAATCCCCCCCTTCGTCCGCCGTCGAAGCACAATGTTGCGTGTCTTGAAATCTTTGCTCCAGCAGCCCCCCCCTTTTTTTTTAACTCGGTCTATTGGAATGTTCTGGTGACAGTTTAACAGAATGGATCGAAGGGAATAGGATTATTTACAGCTATTAGGTTAGAAAGGTAGTCTCGTGGTAGGGAGATTTGAGACTAGGTTTGTTTTGGTGTTCCAGTATTGTGCTAGGGTTGCTTAAGAGCTAGGTATTGCAGATTTGGTTAATATTGGTAGGTCCTAATCGGATGGTATGATTGAGTTTGATCAGGTTTTAGTCCCTTACTTTACGGGAATCAAAACGGTTCTAATAGTCTTATACATACCTATGATAGGTTAAGGCGGATTGCATTCGTGGAAAGAGTGGACAATAAGCTGGTGTCGTTGAGAGTCGATTGAATACGTTCTATTTTAGGAGTGGGTTGATTCTGCCAATTCATGCCTAGGGTTTTATCTTCACCAGCCTCGGAGGGTGAATAAGGTACTCCATAAGAATGGTTTTGGTAATTCTACAATGAAGGATTTGTCTAGGATTCAAGATTAGAAGGAACATATTTATCCCCGAGGGAGATTAGATAGGTTTGGCAAGATGACTTCTACATAAGATCTATTATTCTTGTAGGCAATGGGTATGTATTCAGGGAATGACATTATGGTATTTGGAAATTTTAGACTGAGTCTCTGCATGCGAGGTTGGTTCTATCCTTTCAAGCTGGTTTAGATCCTCGGAATTGAACAGATATCTATAGATTGATAGGTATGCTTGGAGGGTTATTTATTATACTCAGGAGTATGGTATTGCCATACGGTTTTGAATTCTCTGAAGGTTGGATCAATGATACTGGAGAATGGACACTTCCCCCTGTTCATAATATACGACATCTTGGAATGCATGCAATAAACCTTTCGAACTTTAAACACTATGGTGCAAGAAATATTCATATAGAATGATGCAAAAGAATTTTTGTAAAAATACTTATTCCCTAATGCCGGGTCAAAAATCATTTTCGTTGAAAGAAACAGAAAGAAAAAAAAAATCTTTCATAAATTCATGTTCAATGTGATGCTCCGGAGACTTATGACAAATGTTCCTGAAACCATATATGTATGAACTTGGGGAAATGCAATGGACATAAATAACAATGTTTGGTGAATTCTTTTCGGATAATTCCTGAATGCCGGGGTGACTAATACCACGACAGCTTTGGATTTAGAACCTTAAGCTTAACGGTTCAAGTCCGAGCTATAACGGGAAGGCATAGGTACGGATATATCTCTTTGGTCTGATACAAGAGCTGAGTATGGGGATTTAGCCATACACTATAAAGGTGATGGAACTCTGCGAGAAGTTATCTCGGAGAAATTAGCGATAGACTACTAGGGGAATACTTGTCTAATTTAATAGCGAATTTAGGACTGAGCTATCTAGAATTCCAAAGATGAACTATAGATAGCGCCATTCTAATCCGATTACATTCTACAGATAACCCAATTCAATTTATGTGCTTCAGAAGGATGGGGGGATAGCTTATCTACCGTCAGGCTTTTAACAACTAATCAACGTCTAATAGTCCCTACGGTTCTGCAAGATCCAATTAAGATTGGTAAGGAATTAGGCTTTTCCCTTGCAATACACTCACGAGGTTCTATATTCCACTAGTTGCCGTTGCGGTTACTCGTCCTACGCTTAGTCCCCCAATCCTTTTTTTTAAATATATATATAATTAAATCCCTTTTTTTTATAATTAAATAAAAATAATAAAAAAAATTAGATAGATTTTTTTTTGAGTAGTTGCTTATCATGACATTACCCAACCTCTAGCAGCAAGTTGTTAATAGAGGTACGAATAAAGTTTTATTTATCTTGTAGACACTAATTTTCTTATTAACGTTGAGCATGCAAGTAGAGGAGAGGTTATTTACGTTTAAGTAGTAGAATGCAGCGTTATCTTCTCTCTGATGTTGGGCTTCACATTCCAGCATACACATTGGCAAATAAAACCCAAGAAACATAGAGATGCAAAAAGAACCAACTACTATACTATTCTAGGACTACGTGCCCAGCAACGCTCGGGAACTCGCTCTCGAAACCGCCCAAAACTGCGCGTTTGGGACCACGCTCAGAGCTTGCCTCTGAGTGCAAACCTACACTACCATGGATCTTTCGTGTCCAGGCACGCCCGAGAACTCGCTCTCGGGATCGCCCAACGATTACGCAGTTGGGACCACGCTCAGGGCTCATTCCTGAGTACGCCCAGAACTTCGTTCCTGGGTACGCCCGAAACTTACGCGCTCGGGAGCGCCACGGACCACTCGTCCGGGAAATCTCATATGCAGAAGTGTAGGAAAGCAATTTTATTTTGGGTCATCTGTCATCATTAGGGATTATGCCCATTATTATTATATATATATATATATATATTTTTTTTAATACTTGTCTCTACTTGATTTTTTTTTTTTTGGTGATGGCAGATGACTTCATTTAGTTGCAAGAGTGAAAAGATACGGGGTCTCAAGGTTTGGTTCACTTTCTAAACCATTGTAATTAATAATATTTATCCTAAGCTGCCCTATGTCGCTACGGTTGAGAAAATGAAACAATAAATATAGATTGACTGAAATGTAAGAATTTAAATGCAAGTGACTAATTGCAATGAAAAGTAAATATTAATTAGCTTCCTATCTAGAATACTGTAATTGCCCTCATTTCATGACAAGACCCTAAGTTTATAATTAACATTACATTATTTACTAGCTACTACTTTAATTTTGCAGAGACTTAAACACTGCTAAAGATAAAAAGAGCTAACTCCATAATTTAAATCGTCCAATAGTTATTATCGTTGTTCCCCTCCCTGCTACCAACTACGACTCATCTTAGATGCGGTGGTCAAAGATAAGGGATATTAAAGTCTCCTTAATGCCATATAGCAAGGAAGATCATACCTATGTCCAAAACCGTCTCTAGTTATATGCGTGGCTCTCAACCATTGCTCTGATACCACCTGAAACGACCCGCATAATTACCGTGGGGTAATGATGCTAGTCAACGGTTTATTATCCGTTTTAGCCGATAGAACATCGCGTTAACGAATAATAAGCCCATCAGAGTGTTGCAGCGGAACAATAATTAGAGACAAAAATATGATATTACAAAAATATCGCCACGTCGGGCTAAGGTTCATTATAAAACCGCAAGGCTCGAATGTTACAAAAGTTAGAAGTGAAGAAGGTTCTAACTATTGTCTACCTAAAGCAAGGCTAAGGCAACTACACAATAATACAAATGGATTCTCAGGACACCCGGTCGACGCCTCCACCTTCTACTCCTTGTACCTCGAGTCTAAAGAATTCCACCCAAGTAGTACTTAAATCCATCCAGATGGTCTTTACCAGAATTTAGCAATCTCTTGGTTTAACCTGCACCTAAACAGAGGAAAATAATAGCAAAGGTGAGTACAAAAGTACTCAGCAAGCGTTAATAGCAAGAATGCACTGGATGCTCTTGTACATTCCTCCGAATGTACAACTATATTCTCAATCTCTGGTTCCTTCTCAATCTCTTTCTCTTTCTCAGCCTTTTTCACAGAATCATAGAAAATAAGTTTTGTGGTGAAGTTTGAAAAGAAGTCCATATTATTAATTTAGAAAACTATCGAACACTCGTATGAACGGCAAAAACTCCCATAAGTTTCCGTGATCTCCTTTCCCGGAGACAGGCATGAATTCATGATTTGTATAGCATTGCGCAAGCTTGTACCACTTTACCCATCATCATTCTGATCCTGGTGGCTCATGGTTCTTCCGCATTGCCTAAGATGCGGTGCCCAGATCAGAATACAAAACTTTTATATCTATCTCAGTATATTATATCTCCACCCAGCTATTTCCAATCGGTAGCTTGGGCCGGTGTACCACTCGCACCCAGGCTCACAAAAAGTGACATAGCTGTTGGCTGGGGCGGTTTCTGACCAGCGCCCATCACCCCACTGCGTAATATATCGCCTTCGCGTACCTCACGCTCGGGTTCTTGCGATCCGCATCCCCCACTTCTGACCTACTCATCAGTTCTGGGATCTTGCGGCTGTGGATCCCCCATGCCAGGAGAACTCTGAAACTGCTGACCCTGGGTTCATCTCCCCTAAATAAATACTTACCCATGTGGAGAATATAATAACCTTGATAGAATTATCGATTACATTCGTCCTCGAGCGAAACAATGGTTGATACGATTGATACGGTCCGTTCACACAGATGAAGACTAATTAACCTTATGTCCTATCCATATGTAGAAGATCCCATACCTGCCCTTTTTCTCCTGCCCTAGGGACCTTCCACCCACCGATTTATTGGCCTGACAGTGGCTCCTCCAACTGTCTGCCTGATCTCTTTCTTTTCTTTCTCATCACGAACATTTGCTTTAAAAATGATTTTCATTTCCATGCAAGGTGATAATAACTTAATAGGAAAATACTTTATTTTTACTGAAGATATTCTGGTCATATGCTCAAAAGGAAAACTTGCCTGGATTAACCACATATTTGGATTTAAGTAGGCTCAGGTGAAGTCCCTCCCAAGACTCGGTTATCTGCCTGCAATTAAATATGTCGACTACAACTTAATTTATGAAAATATAAGAAAGGGCGAGGTGTTGATGTGTTTGTGCGCCTAGGGTGAGGCTTCGCTCAACTCGACTCTAATCGTAGTAATTAAGATTAACTTTATACGACGCTCGTTATTTAACATTATTGTACTAGCGTCGGAAGATATGATCTATCTAGGATGTATGCCAGGTGTTTTGTTGTTTCTCTGCAATTTAACGGTTAAGCAAGAATAAATAATTGCACGTACAAATATATAACCGCGAGTACTATCCCCGCTTGATTTCACGCATGCAATTATGTCTATTTCCGTTCTTGAAGGTGAGTATGCAATTATTTCTCTCTCCAATGGATTTTAGTCTCAGGTTAAACACGTGATGAGTTAGGTTACAAATGTTAAGGAAATCATATTTCAGTTAAATAAGCAACTAAATGATACTAAGGTGTCCCCATATGATCACTTTATTTTAGTTAGATGTGGATTTTTACAACTTAAATGCTATTTAAATCGTCGTGTACAAGTTTAATCGGTGCATGCAATTCTAGTCGTCGCGCTATTTTAGATTGATACATGTTAGTCCAATTGTCGCTAAAAGTTCAACTCTTCTAATGGCCATTAATTTATGCTAATTAATAATAATATTAATTTGTAGCCTTCCACAGTTTATGGGCGACTACTAAGAATTAATTGGGCATTTAACTGCGCAATAGGTCGACTTAATTGATATTTTGATAAATCAATTCGTACGCACACTAATTTTGGTCTATGGATACGCTTACTTTATTTTTGGTAAACAAGAGTATCTACCAATTGATTTAATATACTTAACTAGGTTAATTTGGTATTTAACTATGACCCTGGTTTAGATGATAATACCTTATTTAGTTGGTACTCGCTAAATTCTAATCTACTGATGGTAGTCAGCTTATTCTAATATTTACAGATAACTATTATTGGTCTTTAAACATTTAATAGGGCTCAACTAGAATATCTGGGTATTTAAATCCGTGACAAATGGTTTAGACGGCGATACAATAATTCATTTCATACGCATATCAGTTTTATCGGTGTGCACGATTTTAATTCATCTAACTGCAATTGATTAGCTCTAATGATCCGAAAGAATTACAAGTGGGTTTCTACAAATTAAGTACAACTAACAAGATTAACTGCCTACTTAAATATGCTCTGGAGCGGTCTATGAACCTGTATCCTACTTTTGATAAATACACACATCTAAGTTCGTGTCTCCTAATGGTACTTATTGCTTTTAGAGATTATATAAATTTACTAATGGAGTTTGGTGAGTTACTACCGCTAACCAATATTATCTACATATTTAAGTAGATAACAGAGTGATTTTAAATAGCAAGGTATCGATTTTAATAAACGCGCGTAAAGACTCAGGTCTCCTGATGGCACTAATTCGATTTTTAATAATCTTATGCATTTACTAATGGAGTTTTGCAAATTAATACGCCTAACAATATTAGCTAGGTATTTAAATAGGGAACATGGTGATTTTAATTAGCAAAGTATCAATTCAACTAGTACAAGAGAACTTGTTCCCGTACAGCCTACACGTCGCTCCCTCTTTACTAATCAAGAAATCGGATAATAGGGTTTCAAAATTTAATACAATTAGCCAGCTTCATGGGTTAACACGCAATCAAAGTTCTCGAGTTAGCAATTACCGAAAATAAGTTTTCTCCTGCGCATGCTAAATCCTTTTTCCCCCTCTCCTACTCCTTTTCTATTTTCTCTTCCCTCTCTCCCTTTTCTTTTTCTCCCTTCTCCCTTTTCTTTTCTTTTCCTTCCCTTATCCATTCGGCCGGCTCCCCTTTGGCCTTGGCTTTCTTCCTCTTCCATTCCTCCACTCTCTCCTGGCTCTCCTCCTCCTCACTCGATCTGGATCTGGCGCTAGCGCCTCCTCTCGTCACGCCGCGACGCCGACTCCTCCGCGCCTCTCGGTCTCCGGCCGCCACCCTCACCGCAGCACTCGCCATCCTGCGGAAGAGGGCGCTCACGCCGCCCGGCCTGCGCCGCGCTCCCACGGGCCTCGGCCTCTGCGCGCGCGCCCAGCCCTCTAGGCGCCGCCGTCACCCCACGGGCCCTCGGCCTCTGCGCCGCCGCCCTGGTCCTCTAGGCGCCGCCGTCACCCCACGGGCCTCTGGCCCCTACGTCGCTCCGTCACCTCCCGCCGCCTGCTTCTGTTGCTCGGCCCGGCCTCGGGCTGCTGCCTCCACCCCCCCTGGTCGCCGTCGCCTCCGTGCGCCAAGGCTTCATGGCCCCCTCTCGGCGCCGCCGTCCCCACTGCCCCTTCTCGGCGCTGGATCCGTGGCTTAGGCCCGGATCTGGCCGCACCCATGGCCGAATATCAGTGACCCTCCCCCTTTTTACTCCTCTCTACACTCCTACCTTTCCTGGTTATTTCTCGTTAATTCTTGATGTGATTAACTTGTTCAACTTTTGATTGAGCTACTCTTTTGGGTTCAAGAAGGCGAGGGTAGTGATGGTGGTCCACCTTTGCTAGCTACGGCGGGGCTCGAGGCCTTCCCGTGCGCCGGGGAGCACGGGTGGCTGTCGGGTGCGAGTAGCTACGCCGAGGGTGGTAAGCCGTCGTTGCCAAGGTATAATCTTCTCCCTTCTACTACTCTTATAGTGTTCTATGTGGTGATTGGTGATGCTCTTGGCTGAGGCTTGGAATGCCTAGCGTGGTTTGGGGGAAGTGCTATATGAGGGTTGGATGGCTTCGATCCGGTGAAGAATGATTAGAGGTGGTGATATGGGTTACCTTTGTCCGATGATTGCCGGTTGGATCCATGGTGGAGGCTGAAAGGTGGAGATGGCTGCTTACTTGGGGAAGATAGTGGCTCCTTCCTCTTGGCGCCCTCTCCCTCCATGTGGTTGCCGTGCGTCTCCTCCCTCCTCCTCCTGGCTGGTTTGGTGCTGATGGTTTTGGGTGAGGAAGGGGGATTTGATCTTGGCTTTGTTGGAGCTGTGGCTGGCGATGGTGTTGGCTGTGGTTTTGCTGGTCTTGTGACCAAGTTGGGTTTTTGCTTCTAGTACCTGGCTGGCTTCGGTCTTAAGCTTGCTGTGCTCTCTGGTGCCTTCCGAGTGTATGCCGTGGCTTTGCTGTGCTGTGGAAATGGAATGAGATATTTGTTGGGCTGGTTTGCAGAATAGTCCTTCGGAAAATTTTATTCAGGTTTGTTTTATTGCCGGATGATGATATAATGGCTGTGAGAGGTGCCGACCGGCCCCGGACGGTCTGGGAACCTCGGTGAACGAATGCCCTGCCTGAATTTAAATCCTAGGGTTCTGACGGCAATCCTTCTTTTAATTAATTTCTTTTGTTCGGTCTTTTTCGGTGTTTCTAACTTAACTTTTCTCACAATTGAAACTACGGTTGCTTTGGTAATCAAATGAGTATACTTGTTGTATGCAATGGTATGAATGTCATTTGTATTTTCTATAGCTCTTGGTTAATTGCAATGTATGAAATGCATACTATGTAATCTTATGTTTATGTTTGATGTAATATTACAACGGACATAATTGCAGGTTCTATTGAGTTGTAATATTTGTATTTAACTTAATGTAACTTTTAATTATCATATAATGGATGCAATTGATTTATGGTTTGAGTTGTAATTAATTAACTATTGTATCACAACTGATGAATATTATATATATACATATATATATATATATTTCAATTTAGTTGAATGCTTTTTCTTGTGGTGCAATAGAATATTATCTCTCTCTCTAATCTCTACTAATTGTTTCTATTCTTGTCGTTGAGATCGTAGAAGTATCGTATTCATCTAACGTTCGTCGGCTCCAATTTAGAATACACAAAAAGTTTAAATTCCCTCGTATTTTAGATCATTAGTTACTTAATTAGTCTCACTTAACCTAATAATAGCCACTTAAGGTTAATTAAAAGTGTGGGGTGTTTCATTTTCCGACCGTCCGTCCGTCCATTTTTATTCGGATATAATTCGGAGCATATTTTCAGATATCTGAAGGTTTTGTCGGATATTTTTTGTTGGATACAGAAATAGATTTGGAAAAGGTATTATCTGACGGATATGGAACTATCAGGATATTTTTCCAGATAGTTAACGGATATTTTTTCGGATAGTTACCAGATTCAAACTCGAATTCAACTCAGAACTTAATTCGGATTCGGTTCGGGACAGCCCAATAGGCACTTACTAAAAGGGCCATAACTTTCACAAATGGACTCTGATTCAGGTATTCTTGTACTTGTTGAAAAGCTTATTTCAAGACCTACGCAATGGATAAGGCCTCATCTTCAAATACATCAAGAATCATCTGCTATGACAAAACAATATGACGGTTGTAAAATCTAGTTTTCTTTTTGTGTGAGTTCAAGTCTAAAATAATATAGGGTTGAGTTGTATTCGGTTTGGGGACCATATAGACGTCTTAAGGGGCTATATAAGCCTTGTAATCATAGCCTTTAGGGCTCAAACTACGTTTGAGAAAAATCAATCTATTAAAGTTTGTTCGAGTTCATCATTGCTGCTGAAATTCCATAGGAAATTGATAGTGTTCTTTAATCAATATTGTTCAGCCTTTCCGCTAGGAATTGGGTGTACGGTAGATCTTCGCTTGGTGGTCGGTGAAATCAACGCGAGCATGTTTTGATGGATTAAAGAGTGCTCGTCCCTTGCACTTGTAACACCCCAGGACCCACATTATCCTGGGATGCCACTAAACCACTCCACAACTAGCCAAAAATCTAGAGAAAATAAACTGGCAACAACTTTTTAAACATGATAAACTAAGCGAAAGCATAACCAATTGAAAGGAAAAAAGATAATAATGACAAGATCTGATGGGGACAGGGTCCCGATCTTCCAACAGGTTTTGGATATGTTTGATTTGGTGGAGGCGCGACACAAATCAATCCGGCTTCTGAACAACACGTTCCGAACCCTGCAATCGCAGCACCACGTCTCCTCAGGTTATCAACCGTGCGCTGCCCGGTTGACCTCGCCAAGAAGGCTAATCCTCGCCTGCAAATCGAAGAACACAAGCAAGAACAAGGAAGAACACAACCGAATTGCAGATGTATTGGTTTAGCACTCGAAAATTGGGGTCTCACAAACCGATGAACGGTGACACTGTTCAAGACAGAATTAATCTAAGCAAAACCCAACCCTAATGGTGGGGGTGGCGGTTGTATATAAAGGAGTGAGGGGCATGCAAAACCCCTGGACACGCCCTAATGGGCTCCAACACGATACAAAGCCGAACGGCCCAAAATACGGTGGCGCAGCACCCTGACAGATTCTGAATGTCCACTTGTTTCGATAATTCCCGTTGACTCAGAAGGAATTTTGATATGGGACTAGAGCCATTGGAAAGGTCTCCTTCTCAGCTTTCCATACATATGTGGAACGTCCAAAACGGAGTCTGTATGCGTCCTGGGCGTCCGTTTTAGTGCAGGCTGGTCCTGAAGGCCGAGGCAGACGCGAACTCGAGTTGGACTGGGCCTCCGGCTTGACTTGGACGTCCTTGCTGGTCTTCTCCGCCTCCACACCTCTCTCCATGTACTTCATGACCCTCTCCAATGTTCCTAAGCAAGATAACATCATTAGGTAGCAATCTATTCTCAAAACTATAAAAAGGATTGCTTAAGAACGAGCTCACCTCTAGATTTAATTGTCGCATGCGAGCTCGGGTCATTGGACCTTGCATAACGGTTGGAGGATCAGCGGTTGCATCCGAAGGAGTGATGTCCTCATCATCCTCCCCCTCTTGAAGTGGAGTCGTCCTCGACTCAAACTCATCTTCTTCTCCCAAGTATGGCTTCAAATCTGCAATGTTAAAGGTGGGACTAACCCCGAACTCGGGTGGCAACTCAAGTTTATATGTATTATCATTTATTTTCTCAATTATCTTAAAAGGACCAGCAGCTCTAGGCATCAATTTTGACTTTCTTAACTCTGGAAATCTATCCTTTCGCAAGTGCAACCAAACAAAATCACCCGGTTCAAGTTTTACGTCCTTTCTACCTTTACTACCAACAATCCTATATTTTTCATTCATCTTTTCAATTTTTGCCTTAGTAGTCTCATGCATTTTGACAATAAAATCAGCACGCTCCTTAGCATCATTATGAACTCTCTCACTAGTAGGCAAAGGTAAAATATCAATAGGGGTACGGGGATTGAATCCATACACTACCTGAAAAAGACTTACCTTGGTGGTGGAGTGTTCCGCTCGATTATATGCGAACTCAACATGCGGCAAACACTCTTCCCACAATTTCAAATTGTTCTTCAAAACAGCTCTTAATATGGTAGACAATGTGCGGTTCACCACCTTGGTTTGGCCATCAGTTTGTGGGTGACATGTTGTAGAGAACAACAACTTTGTACCCAACTTGTTCCATAGAGTACGCCAAAAATGACTCAAGAACTTGGCGTCACGATCTGAAACAATAGTAGAAGGCATACCATGCAAACGAACTATCTCTTTGAAAAAGAGGTCAGCAATATGAACGGCATCATCGATTTTATGACATGGTATAAAGTGAGCCATCTTAGAAAAACGATCTACAACAACAAAAATACTATCCCTCCCCCTCTTAGTCCTGGGCAATCCTAAAATAAAGTCCATAGAAATATCTTCCCATGGAATAGAAGGAACAGGAAGAGGCATATATAAACCATGTGGATTCAAGCGAGACTTAGCTTTTTGACATGTCGTGCAGCGAGCCACAAACCGCTCAACATCTCGCCTCATCTTTGGCCAAAAGGAGTGTGCGGCCAGAACGTCCTCCGTCTTCTTAGCACCAAAATATCCCATCAAACCGCATCCATGCGCCTCCTGCAACAACAAAAGACGAACGGATCCAACTGGAATGCATAGGCGGTTAGCTCTAAACAAGAACCCATCATTGATCACGAATTTATTCCATGCTTGTCCCTCTTTACAATGCAACAACACATCCTTAAAATCAGCATCAAAAGCATATTGTCCTTTAATGGTTTCAAGACCAAAAATGCGAAAATCAAGTTGAGACAACATGGTATAGCGTCGAGACAAAGCATCAGCAATCACATTATCCTTCCCTTTCTTGTGTTTAATGACATAAATTCGCCGAACCTGATGAAGTTGGGGATTATCGGATGTAAAATTTAATTTCACCCAATTTCAAAAAAAAATCGCCTGATTTCGAGTTCGTATGCAAAAGTTACGGCCGTTTGAAGTTGGGTCTCTGAGTTATGGTTTCTGTGGAGGTCAAAACGAGATCGGGTGGAGGAAATTGGTGGAAATTGGGGGCGGAAGCTCGGGAAAAGGGTGGGGGATGGTGTTGGGTGATCACGAGACAAAAACAGAGGGTGGGATATGGGTGGGAAGCTGTGTGATCACAAGACAAAAACAGAGGGTGGGATATGGGTGGTAAAACAAAAGTTGACAGCTAGAGTTTGTATGAGAGGTAGCGGAAGCAAGGTAACCCGAAACAAAACACGATCTAAACCAGCAACACAACTCGACTAAGGACACAAACTCAACACTACGGACTCTAAAATTAAATTGTGCAAAAGGCTAAACGAGATCTGGGATAGGGAACAACCTATGACTATAATTTTTTTGTAGGGCTTTTTCTTGGACTCTAGGATGAAACCGAAAACAACAAAGGTAGGGTAAACTCGAACCTGAAGGAATACCTGAAGCTCTGATTACCACTTGATGGGGACGGGGTCCTGATCTTCCAACAGGTTCTGGATATGTTCGATTTGGTGGAGGCGCGACACAAATCGATCCGGCTTCTGAACAACACGTTCCGAACCCCGCAATCGCAGCACCACGTCTCCTCAGTTATCAACCGCACTGCCCGTTGACCTCGCCAAGAAGGCTAATCTCGCCATAATCAAGAACACAAGCAAGAACAAGGAAGAACACAACGGAATTGCAGATGTATTGGTTTAGCACTCGAAAATTGGGGTCTCACAAACCGATGAACGGCGACACTGTTCAAGACAGAATTAATCTAAGCAAAACCCAACCCTAATGGTGGGGGTGGCGGCTGTATATAAAGGAGTGAGGGGCGTGCAAAACCCCTGGACACGTCCTAATGGGCTCCAACATGATACAAAGCTGAACGGCCCAAAATACGGTGGCGCAGCACCCTGACAGATTCTGAACGTCCACTTGTTTCGATGATTCCCGTTGACTCAGAAGGAATTTTGATATGGGACCAGAGCCATTGGAAAGGTCTCCTTCTCAGATTTCCATACATACGTGGAACGTCCAAAACGGAGTCTGTATGCGTCCTGGGCATCCGTTTTACTGCAGGCTGGTCCTGAAGGCCGAGGCAGACGCGAACTCGAGTTGGACTGGGCCTCCGGCTTGACTTGGACGTCCTTGCTGGTCTTCTCCGCCTCCACACCTCTCTCCATGTACTTCATGACCCTCTCCAATGTTCCTAAGAAAGATAGCATCATTAGGTAACAATCTATTCTCAAAACTATAAAAAGGATCGCTTAAGAACGAGCTCACCTCTAGATTTAATTGTCGCATACGAGCTCGGGTCATTGGACCTTGCATAACGGTTGGAGGATCAGCGGTTGCATCCGAAGGAGTGATGTCCTCATCAAGATCAATAATTAAGAACAACTACTACCAGTTTAATCAAATAAACGGTTCACAATCTAGCATTATTAATTTAATGTATACATCGTTGAGGTAGATAGACAAATGGCTAGAATCCTCTCAATTTAGTACAACATAAATCAATAACTCAAGTGCATTATTGTGGTGCCGCTCTGCCCTTCCCATGCATGCTCAAGGATCACCTGTAGGGGGAATAAATCAAGAGTGAGATAAAAATTTCAGCATACAAACTGTTTAACATGCTTTTCAAACTACAAACAATTATTCAACAATATTTATGTTACCACAAGACCACAACTACAATATACATCCACATTTAATAGACCACCAAGGACTCCCACGAGTCAAGCCTCATAAGTTTTAAACGATTGGTATATGAATGCAGTTATTCCATCCACAATTAAATGCATATGCATGCTATGATCCATTGCACCCTTACCCAACAAGGTAAGAGTGTGCATCGTATTACAACAATGTGCGATGCTGTACCGGTACGGTCGCGGCTATGAGCGGCGACATCCACAATACAAATGTCATGACATGTTATGAATGATATGATAATCATAATCCACATGAATTCCACTTCAAAGGACAACAACATAATCATCATGGATTTAACCTCAAGGGACTACAACATAATCATCATAAATTTAACCTCAAGGAATATCAACATATTCATCATGAATTTATCCTCATATTCCGCATTTGGCTCATTAAGTAAATTACCACATAACTACAAGCAATTCAACTAGAGCATAAATAATTGATTATTATTTTGCTACCACATTACCTCATTTAGAAAACATGCAACCATGGCATAGCATCTCAAATTACAAGAATCAATTATAACGCAAGTAGTATGAGTAACAAGTTAAACGGTAGCACATTTGCTATGTTTACTTGCCTCTACCGTTGAAGTGACGCGATCATGCGCGGTCAGGAGCGAAGCCACCTGTCCAAAATTACCTCTCCACACACGACTACAGCAAGGTAATTGCGACTTAAGAAAATAAAGACGCCGCTAAACCCCAAACCCGATAATCCCCACTCCGCTCGACGATCCTACGCCCAACCCACTGCAGTGGAGCTGCTTGTTTTTTTGTATCTTTAAAACTATTAAGCCATTTATAGCAAATGATATATTTATGGAAACTACACTAAAATATCTTCAATTTTCAAGTAGACCACTAAATTTTATTTTGCTGCTAACATGGTGTAATTTAACACGCAAAACAGAGGACATACTCTATTTCGGCAATCTGGCCAGTCATCTTTTAACGCACCCCACCTACTGTACAAAGCTCTAACATTCATGATTTTTTTATAGCAACTAGATCACAAGATTTCCTACAACTTTTTTTATTGAGAGAAAAATCATAAAAATTATCTTCTACTCTGAATCTACACCATAACATCAATCTGTCTCAAACTACACCTCTGCCAAACAGTAATGTTCCTAACTCTTCTGCACCCAAACCCCACAACCAAAAATTCTAAATAAATTATAGAATATAGATCTCGTCGTCCTTTACAACTTTCCTTTTGGCCAGACTTGCAGAAAAAATCGTTTCGACACCCTAATCTACGCAAACAGCCGCGCTGCATGAATTAGACTACGCGCAGACAGCAGAAAATCCCTAATCGGTGAATCATTTTGCTAATCCCCTTCTAATCTCATGTCAAGACCCCTAATTACACCAAAAATAGAAAGATTTAAGGTGGGGAAAAGTTACCTAGGTGATCCCTTGAGATGACCCCTCTTCTCTTCTCCTCTTCCTCTTCCTCCCTTCCTTCTCTTCTCCTTCCCTTCTCCTTGCTTTCTCCTTTGCACCAATGGACAAGGCAGCAATGGGGGTTTGGTAGAGGTGCAATGGGAGGGGAGGGGTGGCGGCCAGGGGGAAAGGGGGGGCTGTGGCCAGAAGGTTTTTATAGGGGGTGGGTGCGGCTTAGGGTTAGGGTTGGGGGGTGTGCGCCACCCCTCCAGGCAGCCCACTAAAAGGTTTTTTTTAAATTTTTAATTCATTTTCTATTTTAGACTATTTCATAAAATTTTTATTTTACCTCCCACGATCTACCAAAAAATCGGACGCCTCCGCGATTACGCTAAACCTTCCCAGGGATGCCGTAACGACGTTCAGAGCATTACAACACTGGTATTGGAGGATCATTATGATTCATCAAGACTCCCGCGAGTATCCATCCTACGTCGAGAAGATCGGACGACCCCGTATCAAGTGATGTTCTTGACTACTTGGCTATGGATAATTCTGACTTTCGAACTGTGTGGCATGAGCTAGTTGTTTAACTGTATCCGAAGCGGTATGTATTCGCTCCGTGTCAGTGACCGAGAATATCCGTATTTGTGTTCGTATCCGGCACTATCCGTGTCCGATTTCGACTCTGACAAAAAATATGGAAAATGATACGGAATGAGCAATATCCGTCCGTATCCGCTCCGTTTGCACCCCTACTCTTGGCATAATTCCTGGATTTGGAGCTAGTGTGATGTTTATCTTAGTAGCACTTATTAGTTCTGATTGACCATAACACAATCTTGTTAGGCTTATTCCCACTTGGAGAACCTCCTATACCAAGAGCCGCCCATGTAGCGACTGCTGTTGGAACTATGTTGGAACTATGGTGGTGATTCAGGCTATGCCCAGATCGCGCCGCACGTTCACTTCTCCACCGTCGGATCCCGCCGCACCTGAACACCGCCATGTCAGCCCTCCACATCATCCCTCCACGTCAGCCCTAGCCTACGTGGCATGCCACGTCAGCGCCACGTCAGCCGAGCCCGTCCCATGGTGCCACGTGTCGCCACGTCAGCTGTCACGTCATCATGACACGTGTCAGCACCAGCTCTTGCCACGTCAGCCCTAGCGCACTATTCCGTGCACCGGGTTCACCGTAGACCAGTTCTCCCATGGACCGGGTTCACAGCACAGTGACTTTTCTAATTTTGTGTAATTTCCTTTAGGGTTTATTTTCCGAGAGCCCGTTCTCCTCCGTCCTAGCTCCGATTGACCCCGTTCTTTTTTCTAAATTCATCTAAAATCAAGCACTAGCTTTTGGTTCTGGTTTCATGATTTTTAAAGTTCATTTGTGTCCGGACCCGGAACAACAACTCCAAGTCCCTCTGTGTAAATCGCACTATCCCAGGAAAAGCTAGTGCACACAGGGTCAACAGTAATGTATATCATGCAAAATCACCACAAAATATTATTAATCGAAGGTACGGCCTTATGGCCAAGTCTTACAATAAAATGGCACAAGGCCAACTGGAAATAAAAGCAGCGGAAAACAATAAAGGTAGCAGAACAGCCCATCCAGCCTCCCATAGGCGAATGACTGTAAGACGCATCCTACTCGCTGAAGTAGTCCTCACCGTCGTAGTCGACGTCGAAGTCTGGCAACAGATTTTAACAAGGTGAGCACATAAAGTACTCCCAAGGTAAGCACATTAAGTAATTACGCAAGTTACACTAGGAATTTTAACAGAGTGGATGCATGCATAGGGATAACAAAGGAAGGTTTAATAAGTCATTTGCGCGAAAAGCAGTACTTGACTTTTAAATACCATAATGTAAGTATGAAAGCTGAAGTTTATTACACTATATGAAACAATGTGTGTAACAAGTAATTTCGATAGTGTAGGCTCCGACCTACACTAACCTAACCACGGGAATCCACCCGGACCATTATCAAACCCACTGTTGTTTTTTCGAAAACCAAGTTTTATAAAACCAAGTCTAATCTGCGAAGACTCTACTCAGCATGCTCATGACCGTGAACACAGCTATCCAGGATAGGTTTTTACTCTGCAGAGGTGTACAACTTTACCCACAAGACATTCCCTCTCTCTTGAGCCACGCAATAAACACACTGCCATAGGTGTGCGGCGGAGAGTTCATGACAAGACTGTTCCAATGATCCATAGCTAAAATAATCACGTTGCCACTAAGGTTTCACCACAACTCGAATCCACGAGTTGGAGCCCCCTCGGGTGCCATGTGAGACTTCTCGTGGCCTACGGCACGCTCACATTCAGCCTATAGCGAAACTATATTTGGAACTTCACAAAATACTTAGCCAGGGAACGGCTGAGATGTGAATCGGCAATAGCGGACGGTTTCGATTAAGCCATTTGTCAGCCCACGGGGAGGGGGAGGCGGATGAAGCGGTAAGTGAACGGGTGCGGCTGGGATTGATTCGGGCGGGAGGTGGTCGGTCCGATGCGCGACAGATGTCAGCCAGGGAGAGAGAGAGGGCAAGATGAAGGGGTAAGTGGAATCAGACGGTTGAGGTTAAGACCGGCGGCGCGGATTGTCCTGATGGCTGACACTTGGCGACCGGGGAGGTGTTTTAAGATTTTAGTTTCTTTTTGATTTCCAGTAATGACAATAAGCTTCAAAATGCTCAGAAAAATACTAAATAAAATTTAAAAATTCCAGAAAAATTTAGAGAACCTTCTGGAACTATTTCAGACTTAATAAAAATAGTTCCCAACTAATTTGATACTTTATTTTTTTGCAAAACACAATTTGACTTAAAAGGGAGAGTTTTAAATCTTTATAAATTCCTAAAAATTAATATAAATGCAGATTTAACTTTAGTAAAATGAGATGCATTTACTTTGGCCTTTGTAAAGTGAAATACTTTTATTTTTGACTTTATGAAATGGAAATTTTAAATTTTCTCTTTTTTAAGGCTTGGGATTAAAACCGGGAAAATCCAATAAATTCCAGAAAATGCTTTAATAAGAAAATAAAATTTTTAGGATGTTACAATTTGATTATCATTTTATGTGTTTTTCTTGTTTTGGTCATTTTCTCTCTCGTTAGATTCCGATTTCGGAGGAGCAGGAGCTACGCCCGAAGACCGAGAGTACCTCGCTGGGCATAACCAAGGCAAGTCGTGTCCTTTGATCATGTTGAACCCAGATTGCAATCTATTATTTAATTATTTTGTTTTAAATTACATTGCATCGCTACTTTATTACAAACCTTGTACTTGGTAGTTATTTCCTAATTGATTAATCCCTCCTTGATACTTTGAGAGGCCATGATGCCATTGTCACCTTAGGTGGGGAATTTAATTAGTGATGTTAAGTTAATTGTCACATGGGTTGGTACGATAGAATTGCTTAGCCATACTTAAATTTACGAATGGTGTCATCATCACATGTGAAGTATTAATTTGACTTAGTGATATATGTAACTGTGGTTGGTGCCACGTTTATTAAAATTTGTGCCATGGCAATGGTGTGTCATTGGCGTGGTTATACAAACTTGGTTTTGCACTCGGGCGAGTGATCGTGCAGTAAAGGGGGAAGTGCATGTTCACTTCGGGGGATGTGGTAGCCTCGCCCGGGTAGAATTAAGGACTTAACTTTGTGCACCATTGATCTGAGCTTAATCGTGCAAACCACATGTCCAGTATGGGATAGACCTGGCTGATTAATTTGTAATATTTCAACTCCGATTCTACCATTGTGATGACCATAGTTGCTGATTTCTATGTGGCGCAAGGGGGGTGTGATGCGAAACCCTAGTGGGCAGGATTAGGTTGAGGTAGAGCATTGTAAAGGCCTTGTTGTGATTTCCTTAGGCCGAGGCTAATCACATCGTGTGGGTACAGTTGTGCAACCTCTGCAGAATGTAAAACTATTCGAATAGCCGCGTCCTCGGTCATGGATAATGCTCGGTGATCTCACACGAGGGTTAGTGTTGTCTTTTAAACTTGGTGGTTTATATTGGAAGTGAACATGTAGTTCACTGTCGGTTCAGCTTGTGAATGGAATGTTCATAAGTGGTTTATGTTCAATCCTTTGTTTACTTATTATTATCATTTTCATTCAAAGTTCGCTTTTAATCTATTTATCATATTTACTGTGAAATGTCTTTTATGCAAATTAACCTTTCAGCCTTCCATTGGTAAGTCTTGCATACTATATTGCATTCATTTGTTACAAACGACTTGTTGAGTACCAATGTACTCACGACTTTACGCCAATATTGCTCAGTTGAGGAGGAGTATTACCAGCAGGAGGTTTCAGAAGGTGTTTACTTCGACGACTTCACGAATTAGGCTTCGTTCTGTACTCGATAGCCTGTGGGCTTGTCGATTGGCCGCTACGCTTTATTTTGGATTTCCGCTGCTAGTTTTAAAGCCCTTCCAGCTAGAGACATTGTAAGCTTGGTCATAAGGTCGTACCTTTAAGATTTATCGATATTTGAGTTTTTCCTTTATTTTATCGTGTGTATGGTTGTGATTACATCTATGTTTGACTGTGTGCACTGGCGTGATCTTGGACTAATGCAATTTACACAGAGAGTCTGAATTTGCATATTCGGGTTTCGACAGAGATGGTATCAGAGCCATATCGACTGTAGGATGAAGCCCTAGTTAGAATGGTCGTTTAGCCAAAAACTTATTTTCTAAATCAAACCAACAAAATTTGATATTTAGTAATATCTCTATCTTTTTACCTTATTCTTAAGGATTCTCGTTCTTCACCCCACTCTCGTAACATTTGTTTTTACAAAGCTTTAAACTGATCTTTCCTTTATAAAATACATTAGATGTCCCAAACTTCTTTCAGCCCGTCGGGAGGATGGAGAGCACTTCTACGCATTCTGTTGCGGAGCCTTGGATTGAAGAGATTGCCCGTTTACGTCACCAAGGATGAGAAGAATAAAGGCCAACGCATCGGGAGCATCACCAGACTGTACTTCATCACATGAGTCGGCAAGCAAGTTCTACACCACGGCTTCAAGAACACTGGTGCAAGTGGAGAGGAGTCAGCACAAGGAACTGCGTACAAAGCCATCCGACGCCTTTGCAAGCTATACAAGGTCAACATGGCCAGACTCATTCGGAAGTTCAAGGAGTAGTATGGAGTTACCCCTAGCTTGCCAGAGCCAGTCAGGGAGGAGCCCCGACCGCACTCGCCAGTACCTCTACCGTCGCCTACACCGCCGAGCCCAGAGCAGAGACGTCGTATCACCGGTGATCGTCGAGCATTCCTTCGGCAGTTTACTCCACCCAGTCAGAGAGCAGTCGCCGCCAGTACGCAACTCGTGGGTTGTCTATAGCGATTCAGAGGACGAGAGTAGTATGCCCTATTTGTCAGGACCCGAGTGGGAGCCTTTAGATTAGATAGTGCGCGTAGAACGATGGATTTTACTTGCAGTTGTGTGTGATGTGAGCTGCAAATCTTGCCCTTAAAAGTATTATGTCGCAGTCATATCAATCTTTTATTGGAGTTATTTCTCTGATTTTTGTTTTTAGCCTTCTTCGGCTATTTGTCAGTTAAAAATTTTCATTTGAGAAATCCCCCTTAGATGAATTTACCTCTTATCTATGCTTTTCCCTCTCTCCTTTTTGCCCTTGGTCAGTTAGCAATGTTTTCTTTTCAGAACAGTAGCAAGATGGTTGACACCAGGAACTCCTTAGGCCGCAGCCAGGCGAACCAGGATCCAGAGAGTAGTGCTGCGCAGCCAGTTCCACCCAGCTTGGACCATGCTCTCAGTCAATTCTTGGTGGCACAAACTCAGATAATGCAGACAATAATGCAGAATATGTAGGCTATGATGCAGCGACAGCACCAAGAGCCAGTACCACCACCAGCGCCTCGGCAGTAGTACAGCTATGCAAAGTTCATGAGGACGAGACCGCCCACCTACTCCAGTTCTTCAGAGCCTTTGGAGGCCAATGATTGGATCCGTTCAGTTAAGAAGAAGCTGAACTTGGCTCAATGCACTGATAGAGAAAATGTGTTGTATGCAGCACACCAGCTTGAGGGAGTAGCAGCAGAGTGGTGGGAGAACTACTGTGCCGCCCACGAGGACCAGAATAGCATCACATGGGCAGAGTTCGCCAAAGCCTCCATCACGCTGTCGGGACCCGGAACAACAACTCCAAGTCCCTCTGTGTAAATCGCACTATCCCAGGAAAAGCTAGTGCACATAGGGTCAACAGTAATGTATATCATGCAAAAATCACCACAGAATATTATTAAAGGAAGGTACGGCCTTAAGGCCAAGTCTTACAATAACATGGCACAAGGCCAACTGAAAAATAAAAGCAGCGGAAAACAATAAAGGTAGCAGAACAGCCCATCCAGCCTCCCACAGGCGAATGACTGTAAGACGCATCCTACTCGCTGAAGTAGTCCTCACCGTCGTAGTCGCCGTCGAAGCCTGGCAACAGATTTAGCAAGGTGAGCACATAGAGTACTCCCAAGGTAAACACATTAAGTGCTTACGCAAGTTACACCAGAAATTTTAACAGAGTAGATGCATGCATAGGGATAACAAAGGAAGGCTTACAAGTTATTTGTGCGGAAAGCAATACTTGAATTGTAAATATAACTATGTAAGTATGAAAGCTGAATTTTAAAATGATATATGAAACAATATTTGAAACAAATAATATCGTTAGTGTAGGCTCCGACCTACACTAACCTAACCACGGGAATCCACCCGAACCATTATCCAAACCATTGTTATTTGTCCGAAATCCAAGTTTTATAAAAACCAAGTCTAATATGTGAAGACTCTACTCAGCATGTTCATGTCCGTGAACACGGCTATCCAGGATAGGTTTTAACTCTGTAGAGGTGTACAACTTTACCCACAAGACATTCCCTCTCACTTGAGCCACACGATAAACACACTGCCTTAGGTGTGCGGCGGAGAGTTCATGACAAGGCTGTTCCGATAATCCATAGCCAAAATAATCACGCCGCCACTAAGGTTTCACCACAACTCGAATGCACGAGTTGGAGCCCCCTCTGGTGCCATGTGAGACTTCTCGCGGCCTACGCCATGCTCACATTCAGCCTATAGCGAAACTATATTTGGAACTTCATAAGTTACTTAGCCAGGTCCGTCCCATACCGGACTTGTGGTAGTACGAAGTGACTTCGTAAAATGATTCACAAAAACGGTCCTTAAGTTGATTTAGGCTCAACCACATACCCAGATGCATGACAATCAACCAGGTGTCACCAAACACGAGGCATGCTGGCACCCACCGCCTAACCATTAGCCTAAGTCCAAATCATAAGTTTCCATTTTCATTTTTAAACTATTTTCACAAACCATCCTTGACTCACTGAAGTCAAGTTTTAAACAGGAACTGTCATTTCATGTGAAAGAATTGATCCCACCTAAGATTATACTAAGCCAGGCTAAGCATTTCTATAAAATTTCTAGTCAATACTATGGTACTAACTAGTTTTCAACTAGGGTGACAAGGTATACGAATTCGAGATTCAAATTGGTCATATTCAAAGGATTATAGGTATATCTATTATTTAAACTGAATTCAAATTAAATTTGAATAGAAGTACGCATGCATATACAGTAAAACAACATAATTAAATTTGAAATATTAGGTTCAACATGGTCAAAGGTGTAACTTGCCTTGATTGAAATCCTGCTAAGAATTGTCGAACTCGAACTCTCCGGAATCGTCAAAATCTAACTTAAAGAGCCAATTCAAAGGAAAATCAAAAACAAAATTCAAATAAATTCAAAATTTCAAAAGGATGCTAGAAATAGATAGATCATAATTTTAGAAAAATTTAGAAATTTGAATGGGTCAATTTGGAGTTAAAATGAAAAAGTTATAGCCCTCCAAAGTTCTAATACAAGTAAAAAGAAAATACCCAATTCCTAGAATTATTTTTATATCGAAAATCATTTATGACGTCAGCAAGAAATATTTTCCTAAAGGAAATAACAGATTATGACATCAGCAAGGTAAATAGGTTTTCGGCCGAATTATTTTTATACGGGAAAATGGGTTTATGACGTCAACTGACGTCAGCCTTGGGGTTATTAAAACTGGTTGAGACACTGACATGTGGGCTTAGTTCACGGTGGACCGAGCGCATGGACCAGGGTAGGGGTGAGGTGGCACGCGGCTGGCAATGCGCTGGCGTGGCCGGTGATGTGGCACCATGTGTCACAACGTGGCTGCCACGTCACGGCGTCAAGTCGATGTGGCTGCGCACGTGCGGGGTGGCGGTCGGGTGCCTGCGTGGCCAAGGCGTGGCACGCACGTGGCCGCCATGGGGCTGTGTAACATCCCAATTTTTGCTTTATTTGGTAAGGATAAATTTTAAATTAATTAATTCAAATTATTTGGATTTTTCAGAGTTAAAAGTTTCTATTTGAAACTAAAAATTAATATCAATATAGATTGGAAATATTTTTCTTAAGTCTAAAACCTCTCCAGGAATTTCTGTGAATTTTTCTGAAATTTTTAAAATTTATTTGGTATTTTTCTGAGTATTTTAAAGCCTCCTAATCATTTCTGGAAATCAAAAAGTAATTAAAATTCTGAAACTCTCCTGAGCCGACAAGTGTCGCCCATCGGGCCGTTTCACGCCATTGGATCTATTTCACCGTCCGATCTCACTTACCGCTTCAATCCCGCCTTCCCTATCTTCGATCGACATGTGGCAAGCATCGGATCGTCCGCTTTCGCGCCGATTCAATCCCACCGCTCCCGCCACTTACCGCCGCGCTTTATTCTCCTCTCTGCATGACGCGTGGCACAATCGGCACCGCTCCTCTGCCGCATTTCTAATCTCAACCGCTCCTTCTCACTTAATGCACCAACCGGCTCGGATTCTCTCACGGTTGTCGGATTGAATCGTGATCGCCCTCGATCACTTACCCTTCGCCAAAGAATCGGTGGTCCGGACGCTTCTCTTTGCCACCCGTCGCACATCCACCCGCCCCTCATTCTTTCCCGCTTTTCTTTCTCGCCGACATGCGGGGCCCGCTGTCGAACCGTCGTCTCCGCCGGTTCTTCCTCCCGCACCACTCCGCCGCCGCCATTAGTGCCAAAAAAGCTTTCAATGCTTCGCCTTTCGATTACTTCCGTCCGATGCATATTAATTCCCGCCTCCACCGCGTCCGCTTACGCATAAAGACGCACGTTACTCCTCTCTCGCCGTCGCATCCATTCCTCCGACCGTTTCAGCTCGGCGAACTTCGTGCGGCCGTTACAACCCTCCCCGGTCTATAAAACCCGCACCCCGAGGTCCCTCTACCGCTGCCGCCCCTCCCTCACCTCTCAAGCGAATCACCCGAGCGCTAGAGCCCCCCCTACGCCCGATTTCTTCCCCGCGGCTTCAAATACTCCGGCGAGCAATTGCGGCCGTCTTGGGCTTCCTCACTCCTCGCCGACGCCTCCCCGACGTTGCTGGTGCCAAGGCGATTCCCGGCGACCCCTCCCCGAAGCTGCTGCGCCACCGGAGCTCCTCCGCCGCCGTGAGGTCCCTCTCCGACCGCCGCCCCTTCCCTCCGGTCACCCTCGGCCTCCGCGCAAGGTACCGATGCATTCCCTGCATCCTCCTCTTCATTTCGGTACCCTCGGCGGCGCTGCCGATCACCGAGCTCGGCGACCCTCGGTCCCCGTGGCGCCACCGCCGCCGCCCTTCCGTCGGCCGTCGGTGAGGTGGCGCAGCGTGGCGGCGGACGGCGCCACGTCGGCGCCACCCGAGCGCCTTCCGCCACCTCGCGCGCGCGCCACGCCGGCAAAAAGCCGTGACGTGGCAGCCACGCGGCCACCACGCGTCAGCCACGTGGAGGCCACGTCAGCCCCTCCTGCCACGTCAGCCCTACCTGTTTAAATTAAAATCCGAAAATTCCTTGCTGACGTCATGCTTGCGTCATAATCTTGATTTTCCATTACAAAAATAATTCAGTCGAAAATCGATTATGGTGCTGACGTCATAATCTCAGTTTTTCTTTAGAAAATTAATTCGGGAAAATGGCCTGCTGACGTCATAAATGATTTTCGGTTTAAAATTTAATTCAGAAAATAGCCTTTTTCTTTTATTTTGTATTTAAACTTTGGAAGGCTATAACTTTTGCATTTTAACTCCAAATTGACCCATTCAAATTTCTAAATTCATCTAAAATTCCAAACTTTCATTTGGTGTATTTATTTTTAATTTTTGAGTTTTTATTTTATTTTATTTATTTGGTTATTCTCGTTTCTCGTGTAGAATCCGATCTGTCCGACGATTTTCAAGAGCAACTTCGGGAAGATTCCAACATAATTCCAGAAGGCAAGTCTCCTTGACCATTTTGCTCCTATGTTTTGTAAATAGTTTTTGCAATTATTTTAAATTATTTGCATTGATATGTTTAGTAAATTGATAATTTAAATTCTAAAATTTAGATAAGCACCCAATTTGTTATGCCCTCTTTTGGGAATTATGTACCATGTACCCTTGACAACTTAGGATAATCTTTGGCTCAATAATGAGTTAGTATTATTTTTGTTGAATTTAAATTATTAGCAAATGCTTAGTCTAGCTGATAAATGTAAAAATGCTCATATGAGAAAAATGGTTAATGAGTGATTTGTGATTTAATGTTTTGTTTGAAAAGTGGTAATAGATGTTACCACTGTAAATTTAAAATGAAAATGAATTTCAAGGTAAAATTTGACGAGGGTGAATGGAATGTTTGGCTGGGGCGGATTAGCACAGATAACGAGTTTGTGAATGATCCACCCTAGTCGTCTAAGGACCGATCCTTGTGTTTGTCCAATCTGAGTAAAACAGTACAACCACAAGTTAAAATGGGTACAACCTAGCTAATTAACCTATAATAGTTTAGTTTTTGTGTCACTATTGGAAAATGGGTATCAGGGATTTACTGATTACTCAAAGTGAGGGGCAGGGATTTACTGCACTCACATGGCGCAAGAGGGGGCTTCTGACTGTGGTGGATTTAACCCTTCAGCGGTGAAACCACAGCGGGTGATATAAAACTATACTAGAGTAGGTGAAAAGCTTTGTGATGTTTTATCTGGGTCTCATGCCAAAGGAAGCGTGTTGACTGTAAGGATAACATATCTCTTGTGGGTAAAGTTGTACAAACTCTGCAGAGTAATAAAACTATTCGAATAGCCGTGCCCACGGTCAAGGGCGGACAAGGAATGCATTCACATAGTAGAGATTTGACTTTGAATTTAAAAAGAAAAGGTTTTGGAAAAACTAGAGAGTGGATAGAACTCTCGTGATTTTGGTCTGGTGGATGTAACCAGTTCAGGTGGTTTTAACCTCTATTTTAAATCTTGGCGGATATAGCCTATTTAACAGTGATGGTGGTTGTAACCTTCACTAAAGTACTTATTAAACTTCAGATTATAAAAATTTAGTGTTTAATAAAATTGCTTTTAGAAGGAGTATATAAATTTAAAATAAAATGCTGATTTGTGCAAAAGAGCCATATAGCCTTCCTTTGTTCAACCCTGCATCTAATGCATTTTTCCCAAGACTTGCGGAGTACATTCTCGTACTCACATACTACACTTCAAAATAATTCTCAGAGGAGGTTGAAGCTCAGGAAGGAGATTACGACTACTGTTCCGCTTGCGGCTGTGATGGATTCTTTCCGGAGGACTAGGTCTCGTTGCTCAAGTCAATTGCCTGTGGCAGATTGATGGGCCGTTTATCTGAATATTTTGCTTCCGCTGTTTTATTTTGTGTAAGAGGTTCTGAACTGCAGCTTGTAAGGCCTCGGCCAGACTTATGTATTTCCGTTATTATTGTAATAAAGCGGTGTTGGCAATGTATCATTTTATCTGATTATCTGTGTGTACTAGCATTGATCTGGGACTAGTACTGCAATACACAGAGGGGTCTGGGAGTTTCTACTTCCGGGTCTCACAGAAGTGGTATCAGAGCCAACTTGACTGTAGGACGAGCCCTAGGTATTGGTAAGCCTTAAGGAGTTATGTTTAATAAAAATTTATATACAAAAACTTAAGTTTCTTTGCTTCTACTCTTATCTTACTTAGTATCTTGTTCTTTTCTTCCTTGTCACTCTATAAAAGATTTACTGATCTCTCTTATTTTCAAATTTGTAGATGGCAGGTTCGTCGTCGTCAGCTCCATGGGATCATCTTTCTCACGGTGAGAGCGAGGGGGCATTCGTGAGTCTTCTACGGCAGTTGATGCAGATCTCAAGTACACTCGGCACCCATTTTCAGAGGGCGGAAGACCAGGATTATGACTATGGATTCATGGTCCATGGAGGTGTTTATTTACGCCCAAGACGGGAAGATTGACTCGGTGGAGCGTCATATTGAGCATCCTCGGACCCATTGCTCGGATGCTATTCAGGATGCGGCTCAGATGGCGATTGCAGAGTTGTGCAAGAGGCATAAGGAAGAACTACGATCACCCTTCAGCTTCTTCCGACTACGAGAGCAGGGCAGACTCACCCGAGCCTTTCCAGTTGTGGTGGATGACCCTCGTCTGTCTCACCAGGTGCAGCTTACTCAGCGACTTCATCGACCTACGCGAGCACTACGGAGATAGGACTTCTCCGATGTCGCTTACTTCGAGTTACGACCACTCTGACACTCTCCGAGCCTAGCTGCTTCAGAGTGAGTCCGCTCACGCTGACACAGTTCAGGCAAGGATTGCTGCCGAGGCAGAGGTGGAGCGTCTCCGAGCTGCTACCACTACACCGATCCCGCCCGGCCCCGCTTGCACTCGATCGGACCTTGACCTCGCACCAGCTTCGCGAGGAAGAGTGTGTGACGTCCCAGTCCGCTACCCGACCTCGACATCGGAGGATCTAGCCGAGGCCGTCAGCGTTCTCGCTCTAGATCGCCTGTCTTCAGCCAGAGCCGGTCACGGTCCCGTTCTTCGATCAACTACCCTATCTGTGGACAGAGTCACTCGGCAGATTCAGAGGAGGACCCAGAGGAGGATCCAGAGGAGCGCATTATCATGGAGGATGAGTAGATGTTAGATAGTAGTACCCTTTTGAGTTATTTCCGATATTAGAACGCTTTATGATATTGTGATGTAATAAATGGAATGTACCAAGCCTTGTGCACTTGTGGTACAGCCATTCTTAAAACTAATTTGAATTTCAAAAGTTGCATTTTCTCAGTTGTGGCTTTGTTCTTTTGTGTTGGTTCGGGATGTTATTAGTTACCCCACTTCTTATCTATGCTTTTCCCACTTACCTTGTGTTTTTCTTGGTGGGGCTTCAGATGGTGAATACAAGGAGCAACGTCAACAATAACCAAGCACCTAATGACAATAACGCCCCAATTCCACCTCCGCCAGCTCAAGCCCCGAACTTGGAGCAGATGATGGCCATGCAACTGCAGCTTCTTCAGGCCTTAGCCTAATCAAGTTCACGGTGCTCATCAAGCACCAGCTCAGCCACCCCAATCCAAGTTAGGAGAATTCATGAGGACGCGACCCCCGACTTTCACAGGATCTGTCGATCCGTTGGAAGCGGATGACTGGATAAAGGAGGTTGAACAAAAATTAAATTTGGCGCAATGCAATGAGAATGAGAAAGTTCTTTATGCTGCCCATCAACTCAAGGGAGTTGCAGCAAACTGGTGGGAAAACTATTGCGCTGCACACCAAAATGCTCAGAATATTGTTTAGGCAGACTTTGTGCGAGCTTTCCGGGCTACTCACATACCTATGAGTATCATGGAAATGAAAAGGAAAGAATTTCACCAACTACAGCAGGGAAACCTTAGTGTTTCCGCATACTTGAGCAAGTTCATTCAGCTGTCGAGATATGCAACAGAGGATGTGGCAACTGATGAAGCAAAAATCTGGATGTTTATGGGAGGATTGGATCCTAATCTCAAGGTGCAGTTAGTATCCAATGACTATCCCACTTTTCAGCATTTGGTGAACAAAGCTCTTGTGCAAGAAGATGCCCAACGTCAGCTCTTCGAGTCCAGAAAGAGGAAGTTTCAAGTTCAACGATCATGCGGCAGCTCGTCACCGTTCCAACTCACAGCAGCTTTAGCGGCCTCCTTTGCCCAACCAATCAATGACACCGATTTCGCACCCGCCCTTACATCAAGCACCTCGATCCGGAAATGCAACTCAACCTCAATGTAATAGGATCAGCAATGCAGGAGTGCAATGCTTCAATTGCAAGAACATGGGGCATTATGCTAATAATTGTCCCCAGAAACGTCAAGCGGTAACCCCGGTTCGCTTCAACCTTGATCCTACACCGGCAAGAGCTCCAACCGCTGGTCAGGGACGTGGAAGCCCTCAGACTCCCAAGACTCCACAGACATTCAACAAAGGGCGCATCAACCATGTCACCGCAGTATAAAGACAGATACACGGGCGTGGTTACGGTAAGTTTCTTGTTAATTCGGTTCCGCAATTACATTATTTGATTCCGGAGCTTCACATTCCTTCGTAACAAAAGCGTTTGTGGAAAGAAATAATTGGAATGTTTGTTTGCTTAAGAACCTTATGTTAGTCTAATCACCTGGAAAAAAATGAGGACTAAATTGGTTTGCCCTAGAGCAACTATAGATATAAGCGGAGTAAAGTTCCTAGCGAACCTTATTATAATAGACTCAAGGCATAGATATAATACTTGGGATGGATTGGTTGACCAAGTATAAAGGATGATAGATTGTGCCAATCGTGCCATTACTCTCACAAACTCGATGGAATTCAGATTAGATATGAATCCAATACACCTCAAACAAGGGAAGTTTATTGACCAACTTAAAAGGGAGAAGTTTGGAAGTTGTGTCCGTAGTAAGTGAATACCTGATGTATTCCCGAGGATTTACCAGAATGCCACGGCATCGAGAGATTGAATTTGTTATAAATCTGGTTCTGATACAGCACCAATAGCTAAGAGACCCTATCGGATGTCAGCTAATGATCTAGCGGAAATTAAGAGGCAAATTCAAGAATTGCAAGAGAAAGGTTTCATTAGACCGAAGTTCTTCACCTTGGGAGCCCTGCTGCTACGTGAACAAGAAAGATGGTAGCCGCGTATGTGCGTGGATTATAGAGCCCCGAATGAAGTAACAATCAAGAATAAATATCCTTTGCCTCGGATCGATGATCCGCTTGATCACCGAAAGGATCGAGTGTTTTCTCAAAAATTGATCTCTGATTAGGATACCACCAATTAAAGATTAGACCTGAAGATATACCAAAAACAGCCTTCTCTACTCGATATGGATTATATGAGTATTTGGTGATGTCCTTCGGTTTGACAAATGCACCAACATACTTTATGAATTTGATGAATAAAGTATTCATGGACTATTTAGATAAGTTCGTTGTTGTCTTCATAGATGACATTCTTATCTATTCTAAGAATGAGAAAGAACATGAAGAACATCTGAGGATAGTTTTGCAAAGATTAAGAGAACATCAATTGTATGCCAAATTCAGCAAATGTGCATTTTGGTTGAAGAAAGTTGAGTTCTTAGGACATGTAATTTCTGCAGAAGGAGTATCTGTGGATCCAGGAAAGATTAAGGATGTGTTAAATTGGATACAACCCAAGACCGTAACAGAAATCCGGAGTTTCCTGGGTTTAGCAGGTTACTACCGTCGTTTCATTGAAGGTTTTTCCAAGATTGCTAGACCTCTCACGCAGTTATTAAAGAAGGAAAAGAAATTTGAATGGAGTAAATCTTGTGAGGACAGTTTTCAGGAATTAAAGAAGAGATTAACTTCTGCACCAGTTTTGCGGTTACCCGATATCAGGAAAGACTTTGAAGTTTATTGTGATGTGTCGAGACAAGGTCTGGGTTGTGTACTAATGCAAGAAGGAAGAGTGGTAGCTTATGCATCGAGGCAGTTAAGACCGCATGAAGAAAATTATCCCACTCATGATTTAGAGCTAGCTCTTTGCAGTGCATGCTCTAAAGTTATGGAGGCATTACTTAATCGATGTCGGTCGTGAAATATATACTGATCATAAAAGTTTAAAGTATATATTCACTCAACGACCTTAACTGAGACAAAGAAGATGGCTGGAATTGATAAAGGATTATGATGTGGGAATACATTATCATCCAGAAAAGCTAACGTAGTAGCCGATGCTTTAGTCGGAAGAGTCATATTAACAATCTGTCGACTCGGATAAGCGGCTAACCCTCCATGAAGAATTTCAACGATTGAATTTGGAAATAGTTAATGAAGGTATTTTGTCCGCATTGAAGGTTCACTCTACTTTAGAAGATCGGATCAAGGCATTAAACGAGAGGATGAATATGTTAAAGAAATTAAAGAGAATATGAAGAAAGGTAAAGCGCCTGGATTTTCAGAAGATGAAGAAGGGACTCTTTGGTTTGGAAAGAGAATCCTAGTACTCGAGAAAAAGGAAATAAAAGATTTAATCTTAAAAGAAGCTCATGAAGCAGGATATTCAATTCATCCTAGAAGTACAAAAATGTATCAAGATCTAAAAGAAAGTTACTGGTGGACCAGTATGAAAAGGGAAATTGCAGAATATGTAGCCTTATGTGATATATGTCAGCGAGTTAAAGCAGAGCATCAAAGACCTGCTGGTCTTTTGCAACCCTTGCAGATACCTGAATGGAAATGGGAGGAAATCGGAATGGACTTTATAACTGGGCTACCAAGGACCAAATCCGGCTATGATTCAATTTGGGTTATAGTGGACCGCTTAACAAAAGTTGCCCATTTCTTACCAGTTAAGACCACTTATTCGGGAGATAGATTGGCAGAACTTTATATGTCAAGGATTGTGTATTTGCATGGAATCCCAAAGAAGATTGTGTCAGATAGAGGATCTCAATTTACCTCAAGATTTTGGCGGAAGCTTCATGAAGTTTTGGGAACCAATTTAAATTTCAGTAATGCCTATCATCCTCAAACCGACGGTCAGACAGAAAGGGTAAATCAAATTTTGGAAGATATGTTGAGAGCGTGTGCATTAGCCAAAAAAGCCAGTTGGGACCAAAGTTTGCCTTACGCAGAATTCTCTTACAATAATAGTTACCAATCAAGTTTGCAGATGTCTCCATTTGAAGCTCTATATGGTAGAAAGTGTAGAACACCTTTGTATTGGTTAGAGACAGGAGAAAGTCAAGTATTTGGACCTGATGTATTGAAGCTAGCAGAAGAACAAGTTCGTTTAATTCGAGACAGGTTGAAAACAGCACAGACCAGGCAAAAGAGCTATGCGGACAATCGTCGCAGAATGTTAGAGTTTCAACCAGGAGATCATGTGTATTTGAAAGTGTCACCCCTAAAAGGGATGCGTCGTTTCAGGGTTAGTGGTAAACTTGCTCCGAGGTATATTGGACCATTTCCAATCTTAGCAAGAAGAGGAGAAGTTGCTTATCAGTTAAAGCTTCCTACCCAATTGTCAGATGTACATGATGTGTTTCATGTGTCGCAATTGAAAAAGTGTTCTGAGTCCCAAAAGAGTTAATGCCTTTAGAGGAAGTGGATCTAAAAGAGGATTTGACATATTCAGAGTTTCCAGTCAAGATTTTAGAAGAAGCAGAACATCGCACCCGAAACAAAACCATCAAATTTTGCAAAGTGCAGTGGAACAATTGTCCAGAGTCGGAAGCCACTTAGGAGCGAGAAGAAGATCTCAGAGCAGAGTTCCCTAGTCTTTTCCCCAGTCCTTCCGAATCTCGGGGTCGAGATTCTTTCTAAGGGGGTAGGTTTGTAACATCCCAATTTTTGCTTTATTTGGAAAGGATAAATTTTAAATTAATTAATTCAAATTATTTGGATTTTTCAGAGTTAAAAGTTTCTGTTTGAAACTAAAAATTAATATCAATATAGATTGGAAATATTTTTCTTAAGTCTAAAACCTCTCCAGGAATTTCTGTGAATTTTTCTGGAATTTTTAAAATTTATTTGGTATTTTTCTGAGTATTTTAAAGCCTCCTAATCATTTCTGAAAATCAAAAAGTAATTAAAATTCTGAAACTCTCCCGGAGCCGACAAGTGTCGCCCATCGGGCCGTTTCACGCCGCCGGATCTATTTCCAGCCGTCCGATCTCACTTACCGTTTCAATCCTGCCTTCCCCTATCTTCGGATCGACACGTGGCAAGCATCGGATCGTCCGTTTCCGCGCCCGATTCAATCCCAGCCGCTCCCAGCCACTTACCGCTTCGCCGCTTTATTCTCCTCTCTGCATGACGCGTGGCACAATCGGCACCGTTCCCTGTTGCCGTACTTAATCTCAACCGCTCCTTCTCACTTAATGCACCAACCGGCTCGGATTCTCTCACGGTTGTCGGATTGAATCGTGATCGTCCCGATCACTTACCCTTCGCCAAGAATCGGTGGTCGGACGCTTCTCTTTGCCACCCGTCGCACATCCACCCGTCCCCTCATTCTTTCCGTTTTCTTTCTCGCCGACATGCGGGGCCCGGCCGCCGACTCCGCTGTCTCCGCGGTTCTTCCTCCCGCACTTCGCCGCCGCCATTAGTGCCAAAATCGAAGCTTTCAATGCTTCGTTCCTTTCGCTTACTTCCCGTGCCGATCGTGCATATTAATTCCCCGCCTCCACCGCGTCCGTTTCTAGCATAAAGACGCGCGTTACTCCTCTCCTCGCCGTCGCATCCATTCCCTCCGACCGTTTCAGCTCCGGCGAACTTCGTGCGGCCGTTACAACCCTCCCCGGTCTATAAAACCCGCACCCCGAGGTCCCTCTACCGCTGCCGCCCCTCCCTCACCTCTCAAGCGAATCACCCGAGCGCTAGAGCCCCCCTACGCCCGATTTCTTCCCCGCGGCTTCAAATACTCCGGCGAGCAATTGCGGCCGTCTCGGGCTTCCTCACTCCTCGCCGACGCCTCCCCGACGTTGCTGGTGCCAAGGCGATTCCCGGCGACCCCTTCCCCGAGCTGCTGCGCCACCAGAGCTCCTCCGCCGCCGTGAGGTCCCTTTCCGACCGCCGCCCCTTCCCTCCGGTCACCCTCGGCCTCCGCGCAAGGTACCGATGCATTCCCTGCATCCTCCTCTTCATTTCGGTACCCTCGGCCGGTGCCGTCGATCACCGGAGCTCCGGCGACCCTCGGTCCCCGTGCGCCACCGCCGGCCGCCAGCCCCGTCAGCCGTCGGGCTGAGGTGGCAGCAGGCGTGGCGGCCAGATCGGCGCCACGTCAGCGCCACTCGAGCGCCTTCCCGCCACCTCGCGCGTGCGCGACCTCGTCGACAAAAAGCCATGACGTGGCAGCCACGAGGCGACCACGCGTCAGCCACGTGGAGGCCACGTCAGCCCCTCCTGCCACGTCAGCCCTACCTGTTTAAATTAAAATCCGAAAATTCCTTGCTGACGTCATGCTTGCGTCATAATCTTGATTTTCCATTACAAAAATAATTCGGCCGAAAATCGATTATGGTGCTGACGTCATAATCTCAGTTTTTCTTTAGAAAATTAATTCGGGAAAATGGCCTGCTGACGTCATAAATGATTTTCGGTTTAAAATTTAATCCAGAAAATAGCCCTTTTCTTTTATTTTGTATTTAAACTTTGGAAGGCTATAACTTTTGCATTTTAACTCCAAATTGACCCATTCAAATTTCTAAATTCATCTAAAATTCCAAACTTTCATTTGGTGTATTTATTTTTAATTTTTGAGTTTTTAATTTATTTTATTTATTTGGTTATTCTCGTTTCTCGTGTAGAATCCGATCCGTCAACGATTTTCAAGAGCAACCGGAAGATTCAACATAATTCCAGAAGGCAAGTCTCCTTGACCATTTTGCTCCTATGTTTTGTAAATAGTTTTTGCAATTATTTTAAATTATTTGCATTGCTATGTTTAGTAAATTGATAATTTAAATTCTAAAATTTAGATAAGCACCCAATTTGTTATGCCCTCTTTTAGGAATTATGTACCATGTACCCTTGACAACTTAGGATAATCTTTGGCTCAATAATGAGTTAGTATTATTTTTGTTGAATTTAAATTATTAGCAAATGCTTAGTCTAGCTGATAAATGTAAAAATGCTCATATGAGAAAAATGGTTAATGAGTGATTTGTGATTTAATGTTTTGTTTGAAAAGTGGTAATAGATGTTACCACTGTAAATTTAAAATAAAAATGAATTTCAAGGTAAAATTTGACGAGGTGGATGGAATGTTTGGTGAGTGCGGATTAGCACAGATAACGGGTTTGTGAATGATCCACCCTAGTCGTCTAAGGATCGATCCTTGTGTTTGTCCAATCTGAGTAAAACAGTACAACCACAAGTTAAAATGGGTACAACCTAGCTAATTAACCTATAATAGTTTAGTTTTTGTGTCACTATTGGAAAATGGGTATCAGGGATTTACTGATTACTCAAAGTGAGGGGCAGGGATTTACTGCACTCACATGGCGTAAGAGGGGGCTTCTGACTGTGGTGGATTTAACCCTTCAGCGGTGAAACCTCAGCGGGTGATATAAAACTATACTAGAGTAGGTGAAAAGCTTTGTGATGTTTTATCTGGGTCTCATGCCAAAGGAAGCGTGTTGACTGTAAGGATAACATATCTCTTGTGGGTAAAGTTGTACAAACTCTGCAGAGTAATAAAACTATTCGAATAGCCGTGCCCACGGTCAAGGGCGGACGAGGAATGCATTCACATAGTAGAGATTTGACTTTGAATTTAAAAAGAAAAGGTTTTTGGAAAAACTAGAGAGTGGATAGAACTCTCGTGATTTTGGTCTGGTGGATGTAACCAGTTCAGGTGGTTTTAACCTCTATTTTAAATCTTGGCGGATATAGCCTATTTAACAGTGATGGTGGTTGTAACCTTCACTAAAGTACTTATTAAACTTCAGATTATAAAAATTTAGTGTTTAATAAAATTGCTTTTAGAAGGAGTATATAAATTTAAAATAAAATGCTGATTTGTGCAAAAGAGCCATATAGCCTTCCTTTGTTCAACCCTGCATCTAATGCATTTTTCCCAAGACTTGCGGAGTACATTCTTGTACTCACATACCTACACTTCAAAATAATTCTCAGAGGAGGTTGAAGCTCGGGAAGGAGATTACGACTCTTTGTTCCGCTTATGCTGTGATGGATTCTTTCAGGAGGACTAGGTCTCGTTGCTCAAGTCAATTGCCTGTGGCAGATTGATGGGCCGTTTATCTGAATATTTTGCTTCCGCTGTTTTATTTTGTGTAAGAGGTTTAGTGAACCGCAGTTGTAAGGCCTCGGGCCAGGACTTATGTATTTCCGTTATTATTGTAATAAAGCGGTGTTGGCAATGTATCATTTTATCTGATTATCTGTGTGTACTAGCATTGATCTGGGACTAGTACTGCAATACACAGAGGGGTCTGGGAGTTTCTACTTCCGGGTCTCACAGGCTGCCGCTTGGCGAATCCCGAGGGTGGCGATTGCTCGCCGGAGTCGTCGAAGCCGCGGAGGGGAAAACAAGCATAGGGAGGTGCTGCGGGCTCCGGGACTCGAATTGAGAGGCGAGTGGTAGGTGGTGTGGGTAGAAGGACCTCGGGGTATCCCTTTTATAGGCTAGGGAGGGGAGGTAACCGGTGCCCGGATTTACATCGGCGCCGAGTTTGAATGCGGCGGTGAGGGGAGTTGTAAAAGGGGAAACTAATGCCAGAAACGGTCGTGGTGCATGCGGGGGAGTAATTGGGTACTGGCGCGGGCGGGAGTGGTGGATGGAAACCGAAGCTTTCAAAGCTTCGGTTTCGGGCGCTAATGGAGGCGGAGACGGCGCGGGGAAGAAGGAAGGTGGCGGGGACGACGAACCTGACACACGGGACCCACCGGTCAGCGAGAGAAAGAAAACAGGAGGTGCGAGGGCGACGGTCGGATGGACGACACGTGGCAGGGGGAGGGAGCAGGGCCATCAGATCCCGAGTGAGTCGGTAAGTGGCCGCGGTCGGCTATGATTCAATCCGACAGCGGACACTTCGTCCAAGCCGATCGAGGGCTTTAAGTGACGGGGGACGACCGAGATTCTGCGCGACAACGGGGGACGATGCGGATTGAGCCATGCGTCGATCAGAGGGAAGGAGGAAGCGGGCGAAGCGGTAAGGGGCTGCGGGCGGCGGGATCGAGTCGGGCGGGGATGAGGCAGATCCGATGCGCGACACGTGTCGCGTGCGGAGAGAGGGAAGGCGGGGTGAAGGTTTTAAGTGAGATCGGATGACTGAGGGGTCGTCTGGCGGTGGCAGTGGCTCCGATGGCTGACACTTGGCAGCCCGAGGGAGGGTTTTGGATTTTTAATCCTTTTTGATTTTCGAAAATGACTAGAGGGCTTTAAAAATACTCAGAAAAATACCAAGTAAACTTTGAAAATTCCAGAAAAATTCAGAGAACCTTCTGGGACTATTTTAGACTTAATAAAAATAATTTCAACTTAATTTGATAATTGATTTTTACTAAAACACAAATTGACTTTAAAGGGAGGGTTTTAAATCTTTATAATTTCCTGAAAATTAAAGTAATTACAGATTTGACTTTAAGAGAAATGAAATACATTTATTTTGACTTTCATGAAATGCAGTAAATTCATTTTGGCCTGTTAAATATGATTTTTGATTTCCTCAAATCAGGGCTTGGAATAAAATCCAGGAAAAAAATCCAATAAATTCCAGAAAACATTTTAATAAAGGAATATAATTTTTGGGATGTTACAAACCTACCCCCTTAAAAGAAATCTCGCCCATAAGATTTGCACTAGCTAGCAAAAGAGATGGGGATGGTTGGCCTTAAAATCTTCTTTCCGCTCCCAGGTGGCTTCGTCTTCGGTGTGGTTGCTCTACTGAACTTTGTAGAATCTAATGGTCTTCCTTCTGGTCTTCCTTCTGGTCTGATGTTCTGCGGTCTCGAGGATCTTGATCGTCTGCTCCTGATAGGTGAGGTCAACTTGAAGATCCAATGTTTCCAATGCGGCTTGCTCTGCAGGTACTCGGAGGCACTTCTTCAGCTGAGAGACATGGAAGATGTTGTGCACTCCTGACATGCTTGGCGGCAAGTCCAACTGATAGGCGACTTCACCTCTTTAGTTCAGAATTTTGAAAGGTCCCACATATCTCGGTGCTAGCTTGTCTCTGACTTGGAACCTTTTGACTCCTCTGAGTGGGAACACTATGAGATAAACGTAGTCCCCGACCTCAAAGGTCAAATCTCGACGACGGTTGTCCGCATAACTCTTCTGTCGAGATTGAGCTATCTTCAGTCTGTCCCTGATATTTCTAACTTTATCTTTGGTGTCTTGAAGTAGATTCGGTCCAACTTCTTGAGGTTCTCCTTGCTGATCCCAAAGCAAGGGTGTGCTGCACTTTCGGCCATACAAGGCTTCGAAAGGTGCCATCTGCAGACTGGCCTGATAGCTATTATTGTACGAGAACTCTGCATAGGGTAATGAATGGTCCCAACTATTCCCAAAGTCCAGAGTACAAGCTCTTAGCATATCCTCGAGTACTTGATTAACTCGTTCTGTTTGACCATCTGTTTGGGGATGGTAAGCGGTACTGAAACTGAGCTTACTCCCCAACTCTTCATGCAGTTTTTGCCAGAATCGAGAAGTGAACTGACTGCCTTGATTTGATACTATCTTCTTGGGAACTCCATGTAGGCACCCAATCCGGGACATGTACAGCTCAGCTAACTTACTTCCAGAATAAGTGGTCTTGACTGGTATAAAGTGAGCCACTTTAGTCAATTGGTCTATGAATACCCAGATTGAATCATAACCTGATTGCGTCCTCCGAAGGCTGGTTATGAAATCCATACCGATTTCTTCCCACTTCCATTCTGGAATTGGCAATGGTTGCAATAATCCAGCGGGTCTCTGATGTTCTACTTTAACTCGTTGGCAGGTGCCACATGCCTCAATAAACTCTGCTATTTCTCTTTTCATACTAACCCACCAATATCTTTCCCTCAGGTCCTGGTACATCTTGGTACGACCTGGGTGAATGGAGTATGGGGTGTCATGAGCTTCTTTCAGAATCAGGGTTTTGATCTCCTGATTATTTGGCACACAGATGCGGTTCTTGAACCAAACAGTGCCATGCTCATCTTCACTGAATCCTGGTGCTTTGCCTCTTCTCATATTCTTTTTGTCCTGAATATCCTCATCAACCTTCTAAGCTTCCTTAATCTGATCAGACAAGGCAGGTTGTATTTCCAGAGTGGATAGAATGCTCGGATTGATCGGGTTCAGACTTAGACGGGCGACTCCCTCCTGAAGTCGGGTCTGGTCTTCTTCCGATAAAACTATTGGAATACGCGTAGGCTACGGAAGCAGAAAACAAAACTTTTCTACCGCGCACCCAAGAACATCATGCTAAGGAAGGATCATGGATCGTTACCACTTAGACGCGCGTGCGTGAAGAATTGAAACCGATCAATCTCGCGCGTCGAGTAGTAGTGGAAGTGGCCGATCTTCCGAACAGATCGTCTCCTCCACGCACGCCGATCAAGATCGCAACGAGCAGCGCCTCCACCGGTATCCACACGTCCGGGCCGGGCGCCGATCGCGAGTGTACTAGCACTCGTGAGCAGCTAGGGTTTGGCTCGGGAGGTGGCGGCTAGAGTTTTGCTAGATGTTAGCGGGACGAATCCCTCCACCCTCGCCTCCATATATATAGACCTCCTCACGTGGGCCTCGTGGACCGAGGCCCAATAGGAGTCTATTCGGATCTCTATCCGAATTGAGCCCATATCCGAATCATATTGAATTAGTGTTCCAACCCGTTAAGCGTGCGACCACAGCAGGTTCACGTATGCTTGGTCGTGACCGAAACGCCTTTCGGTTACCATGTTAATAGCGGCCTCTAGTAAGACATATTAACCCCAAAGTATATGTAAAGATCATATCAATTGAACCTGTAATGTTCTCTCATGTACGAATCCCTTTGCCTCACGATATAGATTGAGCTCAAGGCGAGATCTGTGTCATCCTCTTAATAGCTCAATCACTCTCTCGATTCCGTGATGGATTATAAACTCGTGATTGACTCCTCAATCACCTTGGCATGGCCATGCACTTTCATAATCCATTACATCGAGGGCCTGAGATATCTCTCCCATAAGGAGGGGCAAATTCTATCTTGATCATTCACATCCCACTACATGTTTCATGGCAAACCCAAGACTACTTTTATGACTACCCGATTCACGGAGTAGTGTTTAGTAGTCCCAAAATAAGCTACTACTCATGTTGGGAACCATGATGATCTCAAGTCTAAGGACTCTACATAAACACTACTTGAGACCAGCGATGACACATGGAATCTCTGCATGTCTCATGGCAGTCTATCAATATATGTTCACTAACACATGTCCATATTATTGATTTGGTATCACCATACCATGATCCATGAGACATGATCATCAATCAATACATATGCTGATCTTTGTCTTTGAATCATATTTGTTCCTCATATGATATACGATCAGGGATCATTTAGAAATAGCAACATCTTAGTATTTAAGAGTCTCATGAATAAGTCACATACTCATTGATCAATAATGATGATGTCTATTCCAAGGAACAAAGTAATGTATCATAAACATAGTATGTGATATATACAACATCTCCATGTTGCCTCTAGGGCATATCACTAACAAAAACCATATTTGCATAAGACTTCCTGCTCAAGGCATCGGCCACAACATTTGCTTTTCTGAGATGGTAATGTATACCAATGTCATAGTCTTTTATCAACTCTAACCATCTTCGCTGCCTTAGGTTGAGTTCTGCCTGGGTGAAGATGTACTTCAAGCTCTTATGGTCCGTGTATACTTCACAACGGTTACCGATAAGATAGTGACACCAGATCTTCAAAGCATGCACCACGGCTGCTAACTCCAAGTCATGAGTGGGATAATTGCACTCATGAGGCTTGAGTTGACGCGATGCATAGGCTACTACCTTGCCTTCTTGCATCAAGACACAGCCTAAGCCAAGGCAAGAGGCATCACAGAAGGCCTCAAAGCCTTTATGCACGTCCGGCAAGACAAGCACGGGTGCTGAGACTAGCCTTTTCTTGAGGGTCTGAAAACTCTACTCACAAGCCTTCGTCCAATCGAACTTCTTTTCCTTTTTCAACAACAAAGTCATCGGCTTGGCTAACTCGGAGAATCCTGCTATGAAACGACGATAATAACCCGCAATTCCAAGGAAGCTTCTGACTTATGTCACGGACTTCGGTTGCTTCCACTCTATTACTGCTTTTATCTTGGAAGGATCCACAGCTATTCCTTCAGCTGTTACAATATGCCCGAGGAAGGCAACCTTCTTAAGCCAAAATTCACATTTACTGAACTTGGTGAAAAGCTGATGCCCTCGAAGCTTTTCCAGAGTTATCCTGAGATGTTGCTCATGTTCTTCTTCATTCTTGGAGTAGATGAGGATGTCATCAATGAAGATCACCACAAACTTATCCAAGTATTTAATGAATACACTATTCATCGTGCTTATGAAATAGGCTGGTGCATTGGTCAGTCCAAACGACATGACAGTGAACTCGTAATGTTCACATCTGGTGGAGAAGGCAGTTTTAGGAATATCTTCTTCACGGATCTTCAACTGGTGATATCCTGATCGCAGGTCAATCTTGGAGAAGATACCGGCCCCTTCCAACTGATCGAACAGGTCGTCGATTCTGGGCAGAGGGTACTTGTTCTTGATGGTAACATCATTGAGTGCTCTGTAATCCACACATAGCTTCAAACTTTCATCCTTTTTCTTGACGAACAAGACGGGTGCTCCCCAAGGTGACGAACTAGGTCGGATGTATCCCTTGTCTTCCAATTCCTTAAGTTGCTTCTTCAACTCTGCTAACTCGTTAGCAGGCATCCGATATGGTCTCTTGGAAATTGGGGTGGTGCCTGGGACTAGGTCAATCACAAACTCGATTTCCCTATCCGGCGGCATTCCTGGTAACTCCTTGGGAAATACATCTGGGTACTCCCGCACTACTGGCACTTCTTCCAAAGCTTGAAGGTGAAAGAGGGCGCATTCTTCTGCTTCCGGAATTTGAGGAGAGAAGATCACTTCCACGCCTTGGTCATTGGTGAGGACGATGGACCTGGTAGCACAATTGATCTGGCCTTGATTCTTGGCTAACCAATTCATCCCGAGAATAACATCTAACCCTTGCGATTCCAAAACCAAAAGGTCGGCTAGGAATCGGGTCCCAGCTATGAGCAATTCTACTTTCGGGCACAAGGTCCCTGCTCTCATTTCTGCTCCAGGGGAGTGAACTATCATAGGGTTGCTAAGAGTCACCATGCCCAACCCATGCTTATCCATAAAAGTTTTTAACACAAAAGAATGCGAAGCTCCGGAATCGAAAAGAATGATACTGGTACTGAGTTGACAAGAAACATACCCAGCACGACGTCCGGTGCAGCCTGAGCTTCTTTCGCTGTCACATGGTTCACTCTCCCCTTGATGAAGGTCTGCGGCCTGCGCCCCTGTTTACGCTTCCGAGGCTCACGGAGTTCTTTGTCGCTTGCATCTTCTTGGGGCACACCTTGGCATAGTGCCCTGGTTCCTTGCAGTAGAAACAGGTCACTCCGTCTAATGGGGGATTGCTCTTCTGCCCTTGGCCACCTGTAGTTGGAACGGCGGGCAGCTGATTGAGGACTTGAACTTGCCCGACTGGGTCTTGAAGTTGCTGCCTTGAGGTCTGAACTTGTTAGGTAATGCGAAGTCTTGCGAACCATATGAGAACCTCTAGAGTTATTCCTCTGATCTGCCATCCTTCGTTTCCGGGTCTCCATCTCCATATGTTTGCCCTCTTAGCGGATGGCCTTGCTGACTAGCTGGTGGAAATCAGCGTAGTCACCCGATATCAGTTGCACTGATATGTTGTCATTTAGGCCCTCCATGAACCTTTCCTGTTTGGCTTCATCGGAGGCCACATCTTCCGGCGCATAACGTGCCAGTTGGTTAAACTTCTGTACATACTCATTGACGGTACAGCTTCCTTGACGTAGGGCTCTGAACTATTTCTTTTTCAGAGCCATGGTGCCGGTGGGGATGTGAGCCTTGCAAAAGCTCTGCTCGAACTCGTTCCACATCACGGCCTGTGGGTTGGCGTGCGAGGCCGTGAAGGTGTCCCACCATTGAGACGCAGGTCCATTTAGCTGATGAGAGGTGAACAGGACTCGCTCTCGGTCAGTGCACTGCAAAATACCCTGCTTCTTGCCAATCGACCTGAGCCAGTCGTCGGCGTCCATGGGTTCGGCACTGCCTACGAAAGTTGGTGGCATGATCCTCAGGAACTCTGAAAGCTGATTGGGAGGTGCTTGGGCAGGTTGATGAGGAGCAGGGTTGTTGATGGTCTGAGCTAATAACTGGATCAACTGATTCTGGTTAGCCATCAACTGAGCCCAATCCGGTCCTGCTACTGGCGGAGGTGGGGGAATGGGGGTAGGCTGGCTCCCTTGAGCTCCGGGGTTGGCATTGTCGTTGGGGTTCCTCCTCGTGTTCACCATTTGCCGAAACTTCCAGATTTAGAGGGGAGAGAGAGAGAACTAAAGGAGAGGTTTTCTTGTAACAATATCATAAACAGAACACACAAAAAGCAAGGAAAACCACAAATAAGAGCCAAATAAAACTTCTTTTATTTTATTATAATAGTCTTGCGGCTGTTAACAAAGGACTACAGCTCGCAGATAGCGTTTTAAAGCTAAGACCAGATAGCGTTTTAAAGCTAAGACTCAGGGTTCCCTAAACACTGGCGCTACGCTTGGACTTCTTCGGGGGTGGCTCTGAGGTAGCGGAGTCCTCATCGTTGGCGTGGTAATTACCCAATTCTTCTTCGACTGCGCGGAGCTTCTGAGTCACGGTGTGTAGCTCATCCAAAGTGGTCTGATACATGTGATCCATAGACTTAGTGAATTCCACTTGTCGTATGAGACGGGGGTCGCTGGCAGCACCAAGAGGAGTCTTCATGGGGAAGTAGCGGAAATCGGTGCGTTGCAGGTCCTGGGCGTAGATGTTCCTTAACTGGCGAATGGCCTCCCGGGCTGCATCTTGTACATCGTGGAAGAAGGTAGCTCGAGGTAGGGGGCGTCGAAGATGTGAATGACCGCGTCGGCTGCACAATTATTGAAGATCTTCACTTCCACTCTCCAGCGCTCCTCGTCTCCGTATAGGCCTAGGTACCCTTGGTAGAGGGGATAGGGATGGAACTTCAGTTCCCGCATGAGGTTGTATAGGTCATCAGCGAAGAGTCCGACAAGGGTTTCGTGGGAGACGCGGGTAGGTTGCTCCATCTATAATTTTGAAGAGGAGAGGAAGTTAGTAACCAGTTTTGGTAAGAGACTGAGCAAAGGAAGAAATGATTTTAAAAGAGGTATTTCTTATGAAGATATATCCTTAAGGTTGGTCTCTAACTAAGGTCACGTCTTAGGGTCATTGTTGCTCTGATACCATTTCTGTCGGGACCTGGAACAACAACTCCAAGTCCCTTTGTGTAAATCGCACTATCCCAGGAAAAGCTAGTGCACACAGGGTCAACAGTAATGTATATCATGCAAAAATCACCACAGAATATTATTAAAGGAAGGTACGGCCTTAAGGCCAAGTCTTACAATAACATGGTACAAGGCCAACAAATAAAAGCAGCGGAAAATAATAAAGGTAGTAGAATAGCCCATCCAGCCTCCCATAGGCGAATGACTGTAAGACGCATCCTACTCGCTGAAGTAGTCCTCACCGTCGTAGTCGCCGTCGAAGTCTGGCAACAGATTTAGCAAGGTGAGCACATAGAGTACTCCCAAGGTAAACACATTAAGTGCTTACGCAAGTTACACCAGAAATTTTAACAGAGTAGATGCATCCATAGGGATAACAAAGGAAGGCTTACAAGTTATTTGTGTGAAAAGTAATACTTGAATTGTAAATATAACTATGTAAGTATGAAAGCTGAATTTTAATACGATATTTAAACAATATTTGAAATAAATAATATCGTTAGTGTAGGCTCCGACCTACACTAACCTAACCACGGGAATCCACCCGGACCATTATCCAAACCATTGTTATTTGTTCGAAATCCAAGTTTTATAAAAACCAAGTCTAATCTGTGAAGACTCTACTCAGCATGTTCATGTCCGTGAACACGGCTATCCAGGATAGGTTTTAACTCTGTAGAGGTGTATAACTTTACCCACAAGACATTCCCTCTCACTTGAGCCACGCGATAAACACACTGCCTTAGGTGTGCGGTAGAAAGTTCATGACAAGGCTGTTCCAATGATCCATAGCCAAAATAATCACGCCGCCACTAAGGTTTCACCACAACTCGAATCCACGAGTTGGAGCCCCCTCTGGTGCCATGTGAGACTTCTCGCGGCCTACGCCACGCATACATTCAGCCTATAGCGAAACTATATTTGGAACTTCACAAGTTAATTAGCCAGGTCCGTCCCATACCGGACTTATGGTAGTACGAAGTGACTTCGTAAAATGATTCACAGAAACGGTCTTTAAGTTGATTTAGGCTCAACCACATACCCACATGCACGACAATCAACCAGGTGTCACCAAACACGAGGCATGTCGGCACCCACCGCCTAACCATTAGCCTAAGTCCAAATCATAAGTTTCCATTTTCATTTTTAAACTATTTTCATAAACCATCCTCGACTCCCCGAAGTCAAGTTTTAAAAAGGAACTGTCATTTCATGTGAAAGAATTGATCCCACCTAAGATTATACTAAGCCAGGCTAAGCATTTCTATAAAATTTCTAGTCAATACTATGGTACTAACTAGTTTTCAGCCAGGGTGACAAGGTATACGAATTCGAGATTCAAATTGGCCATATTCAAAGGATTATAGGTATATCTATTATTTAAACTGAATTCAAATTAAATTTGAATAGAAGTACGCATGCATATACAATAAAACAACATAATTAAATTTGAAATATTAGGTTCAACATGGTTAAAGGTGTAACTTGCCTTGATCGAAGTCCTGCTGAGAATTGTCGAACTCGAACTCTCCGGAATCGTCAAAATCTAACGTAAAGAGCCAATTTAAAGGAAAATTAAAAACAAAATTCAAATAAATTCAAAATTTCAAAAGGATGCCATAAATGGATAGATCATGATTTTAGAAAAATTTAGAAATTTGAACGGGTCAATTTGGAGTTAAAATGAAAAAGTTATAGCCCTCCAAAGTTCTAATACAAGTAAAAAGAAAATACCCAATTCCTGGAATTATTTTTATACCGAAAATCATTTATGACGTCAGCAAGAAATATTTTCCTAAAGAAAATAATAGATTACGATGTCAGCAAGGTAAATAGGTTTTCGGTCGAATTATTTTTTATACGGGACAATGGGTTTATGACGTTAGCTGACGTCAGCCCTGGGGTTATTAAAACTGGTTGAGACACTGACATGTGGGCCCAGTTCACAGTGGACCGAGCGCATGGACCAGGGTAGGGTTGAGGTGGCACGCGGCTGGCAATGAGCTGGCGTGGCACTGGCGTCGCCGGTGACGTGTCACGACGTGGCTGCCTCGTGGCTGCCACATCACGGCGTCAAGCCGACGTGGCTGCACATGCGCGGGGTGGCGGTCGGGTGCCTGCGTGGCCGAGGCGTGGCATGCACGTGGCCGCCACGGGGCTGCCACCTGGGCGGCGGTGCTGATGTGGCCGGGGCGGCCGGTGGTGGCGCTCGGGGCCCGATGGTCGCCGGAGCTCCGGCGGGCGGCGGTGCCGGCCGAGGGTACCAAAATGTAGACGGAAGAAAGGGGAGTCGATCGGTACCGCGCATGAATCCCAAGGGTGGCTGGAGCGGGTGATCGGCGGAGAGGGGCGACGGTCGGAGAAGGGTTCACGACGGCGGAGGGGTTCTGGTGGCGCACGGGCCTAGGGGAAGTGGTCGTCGGGGATCGCCGGGGCACGAGCAAGGTCGGAGCGGTGCTGGCGGGGTGCGGGGAAGCCTGAGGCAGCGGCGATTACTCGCCGGAGTCGTCGAAGCCGCGAAGGGGAAAACAAGCACAGGGAGGTGCTGCGGGCTCCGGGACTCGAATTGAGAGGCGAGTGGGAGGCGGTGTGGGTAGAGGGACCTCGGGGTATCCCTTTTATAGGCTAGGGAGGGGAGCTAACGGGTGCCCGGATATACACCCGCGGCGAGTTTGAATGCGGCGGTGAGGGGAGGTGTAAAAGGGGAAACTAATGCAAGAAACGGTCGCGGTGCATGCAGGGGAGTAATTGGGTACCGGCGCGGGCGGGAGTGGTGGATGGAAACCGAAGCTTTCAAAGCTTCGGTTTCGGGCGCTAATGGCGGCGGGGATGGCGCGGGGAAGAAGGAAGGTGGTGGGGACGACGAACCTGACACGGGGGACCCACCGGTCAGCGAGAGAAAGAAAACAGGAGGTGCGAGGGCGACGGTCGGATGGACGGCACATGGCAGGGGGAGGGAGCAGGGCCATCTGTCGAGACCCGAATATGCAAATCCGGTCTCCCTGTGTATTCTGCACTAGTCCCAGGATCATGCTAGTGCACACAGTCAAACATAGATGTTATCACAACCATACACACGATAAAATAAAGAAAAAGCTCAAATATCGATAAGTCTCAAAAGGTACGACCTTATGGTCAAGCTTACAATAGACTGGCCCGAAGGTTTAACAAGAGTAGCAGCGGAAATCCAAAATAAAGCATAGTGGCCAATCGACAAGCCCACAGGCTATCAAGTGGAGAACGAAGCCTAATCCGCGAAGTCGTCGAAGTACTCTCCTTCTGGAACCTCCTGCTGGTGATACTCCTCTTCCTTAACTGAGCAACATTGGGTATAAAACCGTGAGTACATTGGTACTCAGCAAGTCGTTTGTAACAAATGAATGCAATATAGTATGCAGGGCTTACCAAAGGAAGGCTGAAAGGTTAATTTGCATAAATGACAGTTGAAAGTAAATACAGTAAATAGATTGAAAGCGAACTTTAAGTAAAATAATAATAAATAAATAATCAAAGGAATTGACATAACCACTTGCAGACCTCCCATCCACAAGTTAAACCAACCGCTTATGGACCTCCCACCCATAAGCTAAACCAACAGTGGATTAACCATCCACTGTCCAACCACAATACACAAGTTTTCAGAAATAACTACCCCTCGTGTGAAATCACCGAGTATTGTCCATGACCGAGGACGCGGCTATTCGAATAGTTTTACACTCTGCAGAGGTTACATAACTGTACCCACACGATGTGATTAGCCTCAGCTTAAGGTAATCACAACAAGGCCTTTACAAAGTTCAGTTACAACTCAATCCGCCCGCTAGGGTTTCTCATCAGACCCCCCTTGCGCCACATGGAAATCAGCAACCATGTTCATCTCAATGGCAAGATTAAAGTTGAAACATCCCAAATTAGTCAGCCAGGTCCATCCCATACCAGACATGTGGTTTGCACGGTAAGACTCAGATCAATGGCGCACAAAGTTAAGTCCTTAAGTATACCCGGGCGAGACTACCTCATCCTTCGAAGTGCTCCAATATTTCCCCCTTTACTGCACGATCACTCGCCCGAGTGCAAAACCAGATTTGTGTAACCACCACCGATGACGCACCAACGTCATGGCACAAATTTTAATACTGTGGCACCAACCACGATCTGCTGTGGCTCCAACCAATATCTCATTAAGTCAAATTAATTATTCACATGTAATGATAAACCCAATCGTACAAATAAGCAAAGCTAAGCATTCTATCATACCAACCCATGTGACAAATAACCTAGCATCACTAGTATGTTTCCCAACCTATGGTGATAATGGTATCATGGCATTCCAAATTATCAAGGAGGGATGAGTTCAATTGGGACGATAACTACCAATACAAGGGTTTGAATAAAAATAGCGATGCAATGTAACTTAAAACAAAATAATTAAATAATAGATTGCAAACTGGGTTCAACATGATCAAAGGACACGACTTGCCTTGGTTACGCTCAGTGAGGTACTTCTGGTCTTCGGGCGTAGATCCTGCTCCTCCGGAATCCGAATCTAACGAGAGGGAAAACGACCGAAACAAAGAAAACACATAAAATAATAAGCAAATGAACTCCAAAAATTATGAAACCAGAACCAAAAGCTAGAGCTCGATTTTAGATGAATTTAGAAAAAAGAATAGGGTCAATCGGAGCTAGGACGGAGGAGAGTGGGCTCTCAGAAAATAAGCCCTAAATTTAATCGGGAAAATTGGAAAAGGGCACTGTGCTGTGAGCCCGGTCCACGGTAGAACTGGTCCACAGTGAACCCGGCGCATGAAACAGTGCACGCGGGGGCGGGCGGTGCTGATGTGGCAGCTGTTGGTGCTGCCACGTGGCGGCTGACGTGGCTGCCACGTGGTACCGAGCGGCGGGTTGGGCTGATGTGGCGCTGACATGGCATGGCCATGTGGCGGTATGGTTGACGTGGCGGCCGCGTCAGCTAGGGCTGACGTGGTGCGCGCGGTTGCAGCGACGGCGGGGGCGTCGGTTTGGGATCCGACGGCGGAGAATCGACCACGCGGCAAAATCTGGGTGACCGGATCGGAGGGAGAGGTCGACGGGCGGGATCGAGCGGCTGCGGAGCGTCCACGCGGTGAGATCCGGGGCGTCGGCTCGGATTTGGATGAGCTGCGTGGATCGAGTGGTCGGGTTCGGTGGACGGTGTGGATCGCCGACGCGTGGCTGCACGGCGGGCGAGGGATCGCGGGCGCGAGCACGCGCGGGAGCGGACGGCGAAGCGCGCGCGTAATCGGTTCGGCGCGACCGAGCTTCGAAGGTAGCGCGGCGAGAGGGGCGGTGCGGGAGCTCACCGTGGGCGGCGTCGGCGCGCGCGCAGGAGGACCAGGGACGCATGGGGCGGCGGTGGAACAGCTCCGGCGACGGCGCGGCGAGGCGAGAAGGCGGAGGCGACGTTGAAGGCGGTCGGTGGCATGCGAATCGAGGACGGCGGGGTTAAAAAGGCACGTGAACCGACGGAGTTCGATCCAGGGATGGGGCGGACGCGGTGCGGGCACGGACGGCTCAGATGCGCCGCCGCGGATCCAACGGCGAGCGGGTGATGAGGACATCCCTTCCATGGATACAACTCATCCACAACAAGGACCACTTACTCGAGCTCGTGCTCGTCAACTTAATTACCAGGTGAATTCATTCCTAGGTTCATATATTACTGAGAATAGACCGCTACCTAATGCAAGTGATTTAATCGTGGTTAGGAACCTGGGAAAGGATGACGGAAAGGGACATGGAGTCATGGACATGCAAGGACGGAATCATGGAGGTCACCACGTCACTTTGGGATCAAGTCAAGCAAGAATCCGAGTTGGACACGTTCTGGAATCGGATTCGGACTGCTGCATTGGTACCACATTCAAATGGGCATAACTTCTTCATACGGACTCCGTTTGGGGCGTTCTTGTACTTCATGAAAAGCTTATGAAGTCTACTTTCCAACGGATCCAACCTCATCTTCAAATTCCATCCGAGCCGGCCGTAATCATCAAAACAATCCATGTTGGTTTCTGAGTCCGAATTCAAAAAGGGTGCTGTGCCACCACCACTTGGGCCCATGGGCCTTGTAACCCTAGGGCGTCCCTCCTGGTCGTTTCTCTATAAATAGGAGCCGCCGCCCCCTGCTAGGACTTGGATTTCGTTGAGTTTAGGTTTAGCCATTGCGCAAACTTTGGTTCTTCAGTTGTGTCAGACGACCACCTGTCAAGACTACCTTCGGGATCCCCACCTTTGTTTTTCAATACCAACTTTGTTATTCGCAATATCAGATTGCCTTTCGTCTTATTCTTGCTAGTTCTTCGATTGCTTGCAGGGATTGAACTTCGTGTTCAGGTTGATCGTGCTTCCAGCAAGATCAATAACATCTCGGAGTTGGTTCAGCGATTGCTAAGGCGCAAGCGACGTCGTACGGTTGTAGTCGGATCGCGAGAGTCACCTCCACCAAATCGATAGTTATCAATCTCATTGAAAGATCGGGCACCCCGTCTCCATCAGCGGGCGCGGCTCGGGTAGGGTTAGGGTTATGCTCGGGCGCGCGGGAGGCGGCAACGCGCGGCGCGTGCGTGCGAAGCGTCGGACGGCGCGGGCGAGGCGAAGCGTGCGAGGAGCGGCGCGGTGTGGCGGGCGGGCCCGATTGGAAGCGAGGCGCGGGGAGGCGACGGCGCCGATCGTGGCGGCAGCGGCGCAGCTGAATGGAGAGGGGCCGGATGGATGACGCGTGGCGAGGAAGGGAAAATCGGGCGGCTTGGAAAATTTCCCGAAATAATTTATTTCCAGAAAATTCAAATAAACTTTCAAGAGCTCTAGAAAATAGCAAATAAATCCCAAAAATTCATCAAAAATACCAAAAATTTCCTTGAGACCTGAAGAACTTAAACAAAATATTTCCAGCTTATGTTAAGGTATATTTTAATCATATTAAATGAAGTTAATTTCTAAAAATTCATTTAAAGCTTGAATTAATTTCAGAAAATTCCAGAAATTTATTTTTAAATTTCAGGTTTTAAAAAGCTCTGAAAATCAGGATGTTACACCATCAGATCCTGAGCGAATCGGTAAGTGGCCGCGGTCGGCTATGATTCAATCCGACAACGGACACTTCATCCAAGCCGATCGAGGGCTTTAAGTGACGGGGGACGACCGAGATTCTGCGCGACAACGGGGGACGGTGCAGATTGAGCCACGTGTCGATCAGAGGGAAGGAGGAAGCGGGCGAAGCAGTAAGGGGCTGCGGGCGGCGGGGATCAAGTGGGGCGGGGATGAGGCAGACACTTGGCGGCCCGAGGGAGGGTTTTGGATTTTTAATCCTTTTTTATATTCAGAAATGACTAGAGGGCTTTAAAAATACTCAAAAAAATACCAACTAAACTTTGAAAATTCCAGAAAAATTCAGAGAACCTTCTGGGACTATTTTAGACTTAATAAAAATAATTTTAACTTAATTTCATAATTGATTTTTACTAAAACACAAATTGACTTTAAAGGGAGGGTTTTAAATCTTTGTAATTTCCTGAAAATTAAAGTAATTACAGATTTGACTTTAAGAGAAATGAAATACATTTATTTTGACTTTCATGAAATGCAGTAAATTTATTTTGGCCTTTATTAAATAATATTTTTGATTTCCTCAAATCAGGGCTTGGAATAAAATCCAGGAAAAAAAATCCAATAAATTCCAGAAAATATTTTAATAAAGGAATATAATTTTTGGGATGTTACACACGCCCACATCTTGGATGGAGTGGTTGAGATGAAGAAGAACGAGTTTCGTGAGTTGCAGCAAAAGAACATGTCAGTGAGTGAATACCTCATCAAATTCACTCAGTTAGCTCGCTACGCGCCAGAGGACGTAGCCACGGACGCCGCTCATCAGAAGAGGTTCAAGAAGGGCTTGAACCCAGCTTTGAAAGTGCAGGTCGTGGGTAACGACTATGCCAGTTTTCAGCAGATGGTGGATAAGGCCATTCTCATTGAAGAGAGTCGCCGCGAGCTCGAGGAGTCTCACAAGAGGAGGATGATCCAGAAGGGGTCACATCAGCGAGCTCGTTTTGGTTCTTATCAGCCTACACGAGTGCCTCGTGCGATGGTAGACGATCTTTAGGACTCGGCCCAAGCGCGCGTCGATTTGGATCAGTCAGCGTCGGTGGTTCCGGTGGTCGATGCGTAAGAGCAACAACCCAGCAACGTTTGTCACTTGCTTCAAGTATCATGAGTCAGGACACTATGCTAGCAAGTGCCCCCAGAGGCAGGCCCCGACACCAGCTCGTTTCAATTTGGGAGCCACACCCGGTCGGACTCCTACCCTAGGAGCAGGACGAGGAGCACCCCCAACATCAAGCCAGGCCAGCAGGACACCGGTGGTGAGAGGCCAGGTGAACCACATCACTGCAGAGGAGGCCCAGGCAGCACCAGAGGTTGTGATCGGTAAGTTCCTAGTCAATTCAATTCCTGCTACAGTTTTGTTTGATTCTGGAGCTTCGCATTCGTTTGTTTCTCGGAGTTTTGCTTTAAAGCAACATTTGAAAACTGTTGCTGCTCTTGATCATTCTTTTAATCCAATCCCGGTTCCCGAGTTGAGATCAAACCTAGGTTGTCCAAGAGTTAGGATAACCATTCAGGGAGTTGAGTTCAGGGCTGACCTGATTTTGTTGGATATCCAGTCCCTAGATGTAATCTTGGGTATGGATTGGCTTCAGAAGCAGCAGGAAGTGTTAGACTATGAGAGCAGAGCAGTGACTTTGATCAGTTTAGTTGGGAGTAAGGTACAGTTTGCAGCCAGCATGTGTCAGCCAGAGTCATTCATGGTTTGCCAGAGCAGAGTGATCTAGTTGGAGGATGTACTAGTTGTCAGCGAATACCCCGATGTATTTCCAGATGATCTTCCAGGTATGCCACCAGAGCGAGAGGTGGAGTTTTTGATTGAGCTTGTACCCGGTACCGCTCCGATTTCCAAGAGACTCTATCGAATGCCAGCCAATGATTTAGCAGAGTTGAAGAAGCAAATTCAGGAGCTTTTGGATAAGGGTTACATCAGACCGAGTTCATCCCCGTGGGGAGCACCAGTGTTGTTTGGTAAAAAGAAGGACGGTAGTCAGCGTATGTGTGTGGATTACAGAGCACTTAATGAGGTCACCATAAAAAATAAGTACCCTTTGCCCAGGACTGATGACTTGTTTGATCAGCTTAAGGGAGCAGGAGTGTTTTCTAAGATTGATTTGAGGTCAGGTTATCATCAGATGAGGATTCAAAAGGAGGATATACCTAAGACAGCTTTCTCGACTCGATATGGCTTATACGAGTTCACAGTTATGTCATTTGGTTTGACCAATGGTCCAACTTACTTCATGTATTTGATGAATAAGGTGTTCATGGAATATTTGGATAAGTTTGTCGTTGTGTTCATTGACGACATTTTGATATACTCCAAGGATGAGAGAGAGCATGAGGAGCACTAGGGATTGGCATTGCAGAAATTGGGGGATAATTAGTTGTATGCTAAGTTCAGCAAATGTGAGTTTTGGATGAAGGAAGTCGCCTTCCTAGGCCATGTGATGACAGCAGAAGGAGTTGCAGTTGAGCCTAGAAAGGTGAGAGATGTCCTGGATTGGCAGTCGTCTACATCAGTGACCCAAGTTAGGAGTTTTCTAGGTATGACAGGGTATTACCGTCACTTCATCGAAGGATTTTCTAGTGTAGCCAGACCTCTCACCCAATTGCTCAAGAAGGAAAAGAAGTTTACTTGGACGCCAAAGTGCGAGAAAAGTTTTCAAAAACTTAAAGAGAGTTTGACCACAGCCCTAGTGCTAGTGTTACCTGACATCAACAAGGATTTCGAGATTTATTATGGTGCTTCTCGCAAAGGTTTGGGTTGTGTACTGATGCAGGATAAGAGAGTGGTAGCTTATGCCTCACGCCAGTTGAGACCGCATGAGGAGAACTACCCTACTCATGATTTAGAGTTAGCAACCATAGTGCATGCTTTGAAGATTTGGTGTCATTATCTGATGGGTAATAGATGTGAGGTTTACACAGATCATAAGAGTTTGAAATATATCTGTCGTGTCTACAGACCAAACAGAGAGAGTAATATAGCAGCGTTGTAGTGGACGAGTCGGGAAATGCATCCTTCTGCTGTTTATGGATGCGCCTGCTTTGCTTCTTCTTCGTGGTGGAGTTTGCTGGTTGGGGCAGACGCCTAGGGTAGAGGTGGAGGTGGGGCGTGGCTGCTGTTACGCGCGAACGCTCCGTCCCCTACCCTCCGAAGTGGTGGCAGCGGAGCTAGCGCCCTAGTCGTTGTAGTGGCGCGAGCGCTCCGTCCCCTACCCTCCGAAGTGGTGGCAGCGGGGCTGGCTCCTTAGTCGATGTAGGCAGCGGCGCTCCGTCCCCTACCCTCGAGTGGTGGCGGCGGGCTGGCGCCTTAGTCGATGTAGGCGCGCGGCGCTCCGTCCCCTACCCTCGAGTTGTGGCGGCGAGCTGGCGCCTTGATCGTTGTAGTGGCGCGAGCGCTCCGTCCCCTACCCTCCGAAGTGGTGGCAGAGGAGCTGGCGCCTTAGCCGTTGTAGCGGCGCGAGCGCTCCGTCCCCTACCCTCCGAAGTGGTGTGCTTAGACGCTTGCGCTGGGCAGGGGTAGGGTACACCTGAGGAGGGATTGGGGCCTAGCCTCGTAGGTCCTGTCCCCGACTCCCTTGTGGTCAATGGAGGGCCTCACGGGCGACGCTGTTTCGCTATATTCTCGAGCGCCGATGGGACAGCTGAGGCAGGATCGCCTGAGGTCCACACATGGTGCGGTACAGCTGCAATGGGGGTGTCTCTTGGCCATCGTACCTCGCTCTGGGCCCCGCAGGATGGGGGGACGCGTGGAATGTGGCACCCTTGCCGCACCACGTGCCCCTGGGGCGTCGATGGGACTCTTCGGCGTACTACCCGTGGTCTTGGCCCTGGGGCTCTTTAAAAGGGGCGGGTGGCCAAATGGAGCGGCACTCGCCTTCCATACGCCGCACCCCATACTCATTTGTTCCAACCGCTCAATAGCGTAGGAGGCTCGAGGCGGCGATGCTTTGCCTGGCGATCGCGGGTCGGGTGTCCAGCCTCTGCTGCGGGATGCGTCGCCACGATGTGTTTCCCCCCACCCGCGCGTCGAAGAGCCGCGGGTGGTGCGGGGTAGTGGGCAATTCACTTGTACTTCATCCGGGCCGCTCCTAACTTCAGGAGTAGATTGTTATGGCGCGTCGGTGAGGCTTCGTCTTGTCCTGCTGTCCCGCACAGGCACCTGTTCTCCCCCCGGTCTCCTCCCCTAGCTAGTGAACGCTTGGGGTGAGGAAAGGAGGGGACGGGGGCCGGCTTGTGGTGCTGCTGGGAGCCACGCTGCCGGCGGCGCGCGGCCACAGGCGCTCCGTCTTGAGTGCAGGTCCGCGGCGCGCTTTACTCTTGAGCGTTTGGTTGCTCGGCCTTCTTGTGGGGCGCTGCCATCGAGCTCTGTGCGCTGCTTGATCGGCATGCAAAGCGAAGCATGGGCCCCACGTTGAGCTCGGCGCCTCGCTCCGTACTCGTGGCCACCCGTCCGTGCGACTCGCACGGCTTGCCGAGGTCGCGTGGCACCTCGGGGGTCCGTGCGCCGTTGTATGTGGACTCCGGCAAGTGCGTGGGAATATCGTCCATGTCTTATTTATACTCCGGAGAGTACGCGCGGTGAGGACACTGGCGGGTGCGCGAGACATCCGCGTCTTGTTTAGACTCAGTAGAGTGCGCAGGGAAAACATCCGCGTCTTTGTATGTACTCCGGAGAATGCGTGGGACTATCAACCATGACTTACTTAAATTTCGGAGGGTACGCCCTCGCGTGCGCGGAACTTTCGCGTCTTGTTTAGACTCAGTAGAGTGCGTAGGGAAAACATCCGCGTCTTTGTTTGTATTCCGGAGAATGCGTGGGACTATCAACCACGACTTATTTAAATTCTGGAGGGTACGCCCTCGCGTGCGCGGAACTTCCGCGTCTTGTTTAGACTCAGTAGAGTGCGCAGAGAAAACATCCACGTCTTATTTATACTCCGCAGAGTGCACACGGGGGCGTCCCCCCGCTGCGTCTTATTTATACTCCGTAGAGTGCGTGCGGAGGCGGACCTCATCGCTACGTCTTATTTATACTCCGTAGAGTGCGTGCAGAGGCGGATCTCGACGCTACGTCTTATTTATACTCCGTAGAGTGCGTGCGGAGGCGGACCTCATCGCTACGTCTTATTTATACTCCGTAGAGTGTGTGCGGAGGCGGACCTCGACGCTACATCTTATTTATACTCCGTAGAGTGCGTACGGAGGCGGACCTCATCGCTCGTCTTATTTATACTCCGTTAGAGTGCGTGCGGAGGCGGACCTCCGTGCAGTGCGTGTGCGGAGGTGAGTCTCCATGTGGTGCTCGTGCGGAGGTGGGTTTCCATGCCTGCGTGTGCGGAGGTGAGTCTCCATGTGGTGCTCGTGCGGTGGTGGGTCTCTGTGCGGTGCGTGGGAACATCGACCACGTCTTTATACTCGGGAATGCAGCGGTGATAACACCCGGTAGCGTGCGCGGAATCCGCGTCTTGTTTATACTCGATGAGAGTGCGCGGGAAAACATCCGCGTCTTATTTATACTCCGTGGAGTGCGTGCGAGCGAGCCTCCGCACATTTGTGGCGATGGGGACCACGAATAACCTGCATAAGCGGTGAACTTTATTAAATTCGTTTGCCGGTGGCGAGTACAAGCGGGATATGAACTAACCACGGACTCGTTGCCGTGGCGATGAGATACGAAGCCTCTTGTGCTTGGGCTGCCGCAGGGTTTGTACGGGCGCGTCTGGCCTAAGTATCGCGGTGGGTTCCCAGGCTTGGGCTTCGGGTTCCATACTCCAGGTGCCGAGCCACGTGCTGATCGTCGAAAATGGTGATGACACCTCGCGGGCCCGGAAGCTTTACACATAGGAAACCATGGTGCGGTACTGCCCCAAAGGAGTTAAGAGTTGGTCGTCCTAGGATGGCATTATAGGGGTACTGGATGTCGACGACATCAAAGGTGACGTCCACAGTGCCACGTTGTCGTCTGGCGAAGGAGACACGTAAACATATTTGACCCAACGCCAATAGGGCTGGCCTCGAAGCCTGCAACGGGATTCGTGAGGGCCTGGCGACTCAGAGGATCGCCATCAGTGAAGGCTTGTGCGAACAGGACGTTCGCGGAGCTGCCCCCGTTGACCAGGATGCGTCGGACATCGCACCCAGCGACCACGACCTGGATGACTAGGGGATCCTGATGGGGGAACTCCACACCTTCGGCGTCAGCCGACGTGAAGGTGATGTCGTGCTGCGCCCACTCTGGCGGCGGCTGGGCTGGGTATGCCGCCACGTGGTGTAGCCTCCGCACGTATGCTTTGCGCTGTTGCTCCGAGGCAAACTCCAAGGAGGAACCGCCGGAGATGACGTTGATGACCCTGCGCGGGGCACCCTCCAGTATATGGATCCGCAGGGGACTTTCTTTGGGGCTCTTGTACAGGCTTGCGTCCACAGGGGCCCTCCACGAGGCTGCGGTTCTGATCGCAAATCCTCGGGGCCCGACCGATGGGCGCTAAGCGTCTTGCGATGACGGGTGATCGCGTTTCGAGATCCATGTCCCTGGCGACGCTTTGGCGAAGTGCTGCGATGGTGGTGCAGGAGCGGGTATCATGGTTGCCTTGACCATGCACCTCACACCACTGCGGGCGCTGTTGGTCGCCGTACTCCACTCGGGCCCAACAGTCGCGGCCCTATCCTCGGCCTCGCCCCCGACCTCGTCGGGCCCTAGCCCCACGGTTGGCAGGGGCGTTGTCCTCGGAGCCAGCCTCAATGTCAAAGACGTGCCGAGTTCGCCGGGACGTCTGACGGCCGCGATGGGCCTTGTCAGCCGGCATGTCGTTATGTCGGGAGGTGTCCTTCGACATCTCCTGTCGGCGCTTACTCCATGAGGAACTTGCTTGTGATGGGTCGGCGCTCTTCGCGACGCTTCCCGCTGGGTTGACGTCAGCGTCGTTGTCCTGGCGTCGCTTCGCGTCTTCTTCTGCCCGAGCATATTCCTCCATCTTGTCGAAGAGTTTTGCCACTGTCTTGATCAGCTTGCGCGTGTTGTATGTGGCCAGTGGCCCTGGGCGAAGACCCTGCACCGCTGCGTTGATTATTGTTGTTTCGTTGACGTCTTTGACCTGGCAGCGGACCTTCGCGAAGCGTTTGAAATACTCACGGAGCCTTTCCGATGTGTGTTGCTTGATGGCGAAGAGTTGGTCCGTGTCGACGCGCTCAATGTAGTTCCCCTGGAAGTTGTTATAGAGCGATCGCGTACTGCTCCCATGCATATATGGAGTTCGGCTCTATGGTAAAGAACCATGAAAGCGCCACTCCTTATGCGCGAGAGGAGCCCTTCGCCTTGGTGGTGTCGTCCCGCCTGCCGCCTCGATGGCGGTTTGTACCTGCGCCACGAACTCTCGGGGGTCCGTGTCGCCTTTGTACGATGTAACGGAGCTGGGAAATTTGAAATCCTCCGGCCACGGTACTTGCTGTAGGCCCGGCGATAACGGGGATTCCGGGTCCACGCGTCGTAGGGAAGCGCGGCTGGAAGTTGGGGCATCGCGGCTGTCCGCCCTCTCGGGTACAGGCTCCGGCGCGACCACCGGTGGGGGCGGCGGAACACGAGCCTCTTGCATGCTCCTCACGGCTCCCCTGAGATCCGCCAATTCCCGCTGGAGGGTGCCAAGGGCCGCCAGCAAGGCATTCTCCGTGGCGGGCGTAGATGGGGTGGCGGGCGCGTCTGGCAGTGCGGTCGATGTCATCGCGACCGTTGCTTGCGCTCCTAGGTTGCCCCTCGCGTCCGCGCCATGGAGCTCGGTGTCGACAGTGGGGCCGCTTGGCACTTCCGCACCGGGTGCGGAGACGGTGGTCACGCCTTTACGACCGTCAAGGCTACCGCTCCCTAACGTTCGGCCGGTGTCGTCAAGGTGACTCGTCGCGCCAATGGCGGGTTGGGGTGCAACGGGTGGGTTGAGGCCGATCGTCACGTCAATGGTGGCGGGGTGGATGGCGTTGGTGGTGGCGGGGTCGATACCATCGAGGGTGGCGGGGTCGATGGCGTCGATGGTGGCGGGGTCGATGGCGTCGGAGGTGGCGTGGTCGATGACGTTGATGGTCGCGCGATGAGCATCGTCATTTTCTCCCCCGACCGCCGATGCCGAAGCCCTGGTGCTGACGCGGGGCCTCACCGCGGCCGCTTCCTTCTTCCTTGCCGCCGATGACGAAGCTTTTTTCGGTGCCATCCTCCCTCTTGCAGTCTTGAGGCTTGCTTCCGTCGTCCCCACGGACGGTGCCAACTGTTGTGGCTCTGGACCAAGCAGTATGTATGGTGGAGAGTTAGGTAAACAAATGACCTCTTGGGTCCTTCCCAAGACTCGATATCATCATATATATATACGTACACTCGTAAGAGTGTCTTTACAACTGTGGCTTCGCACCGAAGCCTTCCTTAGTACATAGTTCTCAACAGGCTAGCTGTGTTTAGGTGGGGGCCACCCCTACAACAATATCTTTACCCAGTCCGAGCTTAACCTCAGGCAGAGGAGTTGGTTAGAGCTGATAAATGATTATAATGTTGGTATACATTATCATCCTGGAAAGGCCAATGTGGTTGCAGATGCTTTGAACAGGAAGGTGTATTGCAATTCAGTGATGGTTCGAGAGAGTCAGCCAGCTTTGCATGAGGAATTTCAGAAGCTTAACCTAGAGTTAGTTGAGCAAGGATTTTTGGCAGCAATGGAGTTGCAGCCTACCTTGGATGGTCAGATTCGTCAAGTTCAGTCAGATGATGAGGCATTTTAGCGTATTAGGAAGAACTTAAGTAAAGAAAAAGAGTCAGGATTTACAGTGGATGACCAAGGAAATTTGTGGTTCAAGCAGAGTTTGTGTGTGCCTAATAAGAAAGATCTAAAGGATTTGTTATTAAAAGAGGCACATGAGTCGTTGTATTCGATTCATCCAGGCAGTACCAAGATGTCTAGGACATTAAGGATAAATATTGGTGGCCAAATATGAAGCGTGAGATCGCTGAGTATGTGGCACTTTGTGATGTGTGTCAGAGAGTAAAGGCAGAGCATCAGAGACCAGCAGGCTTGTTACATCCATTGAAAATCCCTGAGTGGAAGTGGGAACAAATTGGTATGGACTTCATTCGATTTGGGTCATTGTGGACCGATTGACCAATGTTGCTCATTTCATCCCAGTTAAGACAACCTACAGTGGTGACAGATTAGCAGAGCTGTACATGTCGAGGATTGTCAGTCTTCATGGTGTGCCAAAGAAAATAGTATCAGATTGTGGATCGCAGTTCATATCTCGTTTTTGGGGTAGTTTCCATAAGGTTATGGGAACTCACTTGAATTTCAGTACAGCATATCACCCCAGACAGATGGTCAGACAGAGCGAGTAAATCAGATTCTTGAGGACATGTTGAGAGCATATGTGCTAGATCATGGGTCCAAATGGGACAGTTGTTTGCCTTTTGCAGAGTTTTCATACAACAACAGTTATCAGGCTAGGTTGAAAACTGCCCAGACTAGACAGAAGAGTTATGCAGATACCAGACGTCGAGAGCTGAGTTTTGAGCCAAATGATTTTGTGTATCTCAGGATCACACCATTCAAAGGTGTGAAGATGTTTCAGTTGAAAGGAAAGTTGGCACCGAGATATGTTGGTCCGTTTAGGATTTTAAAACGCAGGGGAGAGGTTGCTTATCAGTTAGAGCTACCTGCGTCCTTCAGTGGGGTACATGACGTCTTTCACGTGTCCCAGCTGAAGAAGTGTTTGCGTGTACCAGAGGAGGTTGTGCCAGTTGAGGCCGTTGACCTGCAGGAGGATCTGTCAAACAAAGAGCACCCGATTAGAATTCTGGAAGTGTCAGAGCGAGTCACCCGGAATAAAGTGGTCCATTTTTGCAAAGTTCAGTGGAGCAACCATTCAGAGGAGGAAGCAACCTGGGAGCGCGAGGAGGACCTCAAAGCAGAATTTTCGAACCAATTCTCTTAGTTAGCCCAGATCTCGGGGTCGAGATCTCGTTTAAGGGGGTAAGGTTTGTAAAATCATGTTTTTCTGCATTTTATAAAGCCTAGAATTTAAAAATGAATTTTCTAGATTTAATTCAAGCTTCAAATGATTTTTTAGAATTTACAATGATTTAATCTAATTAAAATAAACATTAACACAAGTTGAAAATATTTTATTTGGATTCTTCAGGTCTCAAGGAATTTTCTGGTATTTTTGATGAATTTTTGAGATTTATTTGCTATTTTCTAGAGGTTTTTGGAGTTTATTTGGATTTCTGAAAAAGAAATTAGGAAAATAGTTTTTCCTAAAATTCTCGGGCCGCTCTCAGCCGTCCGATCCGCCCTCGGCCCATGCGTCGGCCATCCCGCCGGCCTGGCCTGCGCCGCGCGCCGCCCTCGCTCACACCCGCTCCCCGCTGCCCGATTACCTTCCCCGCCACGTGGCCGCAATCCCGTCGCCCGTGCGCGCGCCCCCGCCTAGGCCTAGCGCCCACGCCCCCGCACGTGTCCGCTTCCCGCTCGCCTGTGAGCCGTCTGATCTTGCCCGAGAGACACACGTCGCCCCGCTCGTGCCTCCGTCCCCGATCCAAACCCTAGCACCGCCGCAACTTCCGCGCCGTCAGATGCGCCCCGTGCCGCGTGCTTGCATCCCCGCCGTTCGAACCGCGTCCGAGTCGCGCCCACACCGTCTTTGATCATCCACCTCGGTTCGTGTGATAAATACACCGTTCTTCCCTCGGTTCGCGTGCCTCGCCAACGCCGCCGACACCGTTGCCACCACCCTCGCGCCCGTGTCACCGCCGCCGTCGTGCCTCGCTACCGTCCCCGTCTCTCTCAGAGCCACCGTCGCCACCCCGACCGCCGCCTCCCCATCGGTGAGCTCCCCGCGCTGTCCCCGTCATCGCGTCGCCTCCCCGTCGCCCGTATCGCCACCCGCATCGCCGGACCCCGCGCCCCGCTCCGCCCCTCGGTCCCTGAGCCGCGCCCGCGCCCGCGCCTACGTCTGCGTGACGCTTCACGCGGCACGCCACCCACGCGTCGGCAATCCCCGTCGCCCCTCCTCCGAGCCGCCTGATCCCCGCCGTCCATCTGGATCTGAGCCGATGGCCCAGATCGCGCCGCGCGTCTACTTCTCCACCGTCGAATCCCGCCGCCGCCACCGCGCCCGAACACCGCCACATCAGCCCTCCACATTACCCTAGCCTACGTGGCATGCCACGTGGCCATGCCACGTCAGCGCCACGTCAGCCGAGCCCGTCCCCTGGTGCCACGTGTCTCCATGTCAGCTCCCACGTCATCATGACACGTGTCAGCACCAGCTCTTGCCACGTCAGGCCTAGCGCACTATTCCGTGCACCGGGTTCACCGTAGACCAATTCTCCCATGGACCGGGTTCACAGCACAGTGACTTTTTTGATTTTCTGTAATTTACTTTAGGGTTTATTTTCCGAGAGCCCGTCCTAGCTCCGATTGACCCCATTTTTTTGTAAATTCATCTAAAATTGAGCTCTAACTTTTGGTTCTGGTTTCATGATTTTTGGAGTTCATTTGCTTACCATTTTATGTTTTTTTCTTGTTTCGGTCGTTTTCTCTCTTGTTGGATTCCGATTCCGGAGGAGCAGGAGCTACGCCCGAAGACTGAGAGTACCTCACTGAGCATAACCAAGGCAAGTCGTGTCTTTTGATCATGTTAAACCCAGTTTGTAATCTATTATTTAATTATTTTGTTTTAAATTACATTGCATCGCTACTTTATTACAAACCTTGTACTTGGTAGTTATTGCCCAATTGATTAATCCCTCCTTGATACTTTGAGAGGCCATGATGCCATTGTCACCTTAGGCAGAGAATTTAATTAGTGATGTTAAGTTAATTGTCACATGGGTTGGTATGATAGAATGCTTAGCCATGCTTAAATTTACGAATGGTGTCATCATCACATGTGAAGTATTAATTTGCCTTAATGATATATGGAACTTTGTTTGGTGTCACGTTTATTAAAATTGTGCCGTGGCATTGGTGTGTCATTGGCGTGGTTATACAAACTTGGTTTTGCACTCGGGCGAATGATCGTGCAGTAAAGGGGGAAGTGCAGGTTCACTTCGGGGGATGTGGTAGCCTCGTCCAGGTAGAATTAAGAACTTAACTTTGTGCGCCATTGATCTAAGCTTAATCGTGCAAACCACATATCTAGTATGGGATAGACCTGGCTGATTAATTTGTAATATTTCAACTCCGATTCTGCCATTGTGATGAACATGGTTGCTGATTTCCATGTGGCGCAAGGGGGGTGTGATGCGAAACCCTAGCGGGCAGGATTGGGTTGAGGTAGAGCATTGTAAAGGCCTTGTTGTGATTTCCTTAGGCCGAGACTAATCACATCATGTGGGTACAGTTGTGCAACCTCTGCATAGTGTAAAACTATTCGAATAGCCACGTCCTCGGTCATGCACAATGCTCGATGATCTCACACGAGGGTTAGTGTTATCTTTTAAACTTGGTGATTTATATTGGAAGTGAACATGTAGTTTACTGTCGGTTTAGCTTGTGAATGAGATGTTCACAAGTGGTTTATGTTCAATCCTTTGTTTACCTATTATTATCATTTTCATTCAAAGTTCGCTTTCAATCTGTTTATCATATTTAATGTGAAATGTCTTTTATGCAAATTAACCTTTCAGCCTTCCATTGGTAAGCCTTGCATACTATATTGCATTCTTTTGTTACAAACAACTTGCTGAGTACCAATGTACTCACGGCTTTATGCCTATGTTGCTCAGTTGAGGAGGAGTATTACCAGCAGGAGGTTCCAGAAGGTGTTTACTTCGACGACTTCACGGATTAGGCTTTGTTCTCCACTCGATAACCTATGGGCTTGTCGATTGGCCGCTACGCTTTATTTTGGATTTTCGCTGCTAGTTTTAAAGCCCTTCTGGCTAGAGACATTGTAAGCTTGGCCATAAGGTCGTACCTTTGAGATTTATCGATATTTGAGTTTTCCTTTTATTTTATCGTGTATATGGTTGCGATTACATCTATGTTTGACTATGTGCACTAACGTGATCCTGGACTAGTGCAGTTTACACAGAGAGTCTGAATTTGTATATTCGGGTCTCGACAGTAGACTAGCTATTCCATGCACTGAGTCCACAACACAATAACCTTTTTCAGTTTTCAGTAATTTTCTTTAGATTAAATTTTTCAAAAAGCCCGTTCTCCTTCATCTTAGCTCCGATTAACCCCGTTCTTTTTTCTAAATTCATCTAAAATCGAGATTTATCTTTTGGATCTAGTTTTGAAATTTCTAGAGTTCATTTAAATTTTATTTTAATTTATTTTATACTTTATTTATTTTCTCTCTTGTTAGATCGTGTCTTCGAAGGAGCGAGAGCACGACTAGAGATCATGAATTCATAACTAAGTAAGGCCAAGGTGTAACATCCCAAATTTTTCATTTATATGGAAAGAATAATTTAAATTAATTAGTTCAAATCATTTGGATTTTCCAGAGTTAAAGTTTCTGTTTAAAATTTAAAAAAAATTAATACCAACATAGGTTGAAAATATTTTTCTTAAGTTTAAAACTTCTTCAGTTATTTCTGTGAATTTTTCTAGAATTTTTAAAATTTATTTGGTATTTTTCCAAGCATTTTAAAGCCTCCTGGTATTTTCTGAAATCTCTAAAAAGATTAATTCCAGAAAACTCTCTCGGGCGACACGTGTCGCGCATCGGAGCCGCTTCCACCGTCGGTTTTAATCTCGGCCATCTCAAACCACTTACCTCTTCGGCCCCTTTGATCGGCCCGGATCTAATCCCACCGTCGCTCGATTGATCTCAGCCGTTATCCATCACTTACCGCTTCGCCCCGCCCACCTCGTCTCTCTGGCCGACAAGTGGCATGATCCAAACCGTTAACCATTGCCGTACCAAATCTCGTCCGCCCACAGCCACTTATTCCCTCAGCCCTCGCCCGAACGGTTCCGATTTCAGCTCCGTTGTCGGATTGAATCGCAACCACTCGCGTTCACTTACCGGTTCGCTGAAGATCCAACGGCTCGATCTTCCCCCTTGTGCCACCCATCACCAATCCGAGCCGTCGCCCCTCCCATTCTCTTCTTCCCTCTCTCACCGACGCATGGGACCCACTTGTCGGGCCCGTCTTCCCCGCCCTCTTCTTCCTCCCGAAACCCCGCCGTCGCCATTAAAGCTAGTAACCGAAGCTTTAAAGCTTCGGTTTCTTCCGCCCTCTCCGCCCGAGCGAATGCGCATATGCCTCCCTGTGTTCTATCGCACTCGAGCCGCCCGTTACTCCCTCCTTTATCTCGCAATTAAGCCAATTGGTGCTCGGGGCCGATTCAAGTCCGGTGAGCAATCGCTCGGCCGTAACTCCTCTCCCCGCCTATTTAAACCCTCCCCGAGGACCCCCTCGCCTCACCGGCCACTTCCCCTCACTCGATTGCCCCTCTTCTCGGCTGTAAAATCTTCGCACCGTGCGCCTCCCCTTTTTTTCGCCGGTGAAGCTCCGACAAGCAATCCCCGCCGCCTCGAGCCACTTCGTGCCGCACCGCCACCACTCCGAGCTTCACTGAGGTTGCGCGCACCTTCCTGGCCCCCTTCCCGAGCGGTTGCGCCTTTGGAAGACCCTCGCCGCCGATCGCCTCCTCCAACCGCCGCCTCTCTTCGTTGCCAGCCCCTCTCCGGCCATCATCGAGGTCCGTGCCAGGTACTGGAGTACTCCCCTCGGTCCCCTCTTGCTCGTGCACCTCTTGGCCGCGCCGCCTGCCGGCGCCGGTGACTCGGGTCCCGCCTCCCCCTCCGGCCGTGGCCGTCGGCAGCCGAGCCACCGTGGCAGCTCGGTGGACGCCACGTCCGCGCCGGACCAGCCACGCCAGCGCCACCCGCTCCCGCCGCGCCACGTGTGCGCTGATGCACCACGCGCGCCACCTCACCACCCGGGCCCACCTGTCAGCCTCACTCCTGAGAGCGGGCCCCACATGTCATTCTCTCGGCCGGATAAATTAATATCAGGGCTGACGTCATGCTTGCGTCATAAACCTAATTTTTCCATATAAAAATAATTCGATCGAAATTAAATTCTCAGGCTGACGTCATAACTCAGATTTTCCTTTGGGAAAATAATTCTTGATGACGTCATAAATCCTTTTCGGTTTAAAAATAAATCCAGAAAATAGCCTTTTTCTTTTATTTTGTATTTAAACTTTGGGAGGCTATAACTTTTGCATTTTAACTCCAAATTGACCCATTCAAATTTCTAAATTCATATAAAATTCTAAACTTTCATTTGGTATATTTATTTTTAATTTTTGAGTTTTTATTTTATTTTATTTATTTAGTTTTTCTCGTTTCTCGTGTAGAATCCGATTTGTCCGACGATTTTCAAGAGCAACTTCGGGAAGATTCCAACTTAATTCAAGAAGGCAAGTCTCCTTGACCATTTTTGCTCCTATGTTTTATAAATAGTTTTTGCAATTATTTTAAATTATTTGCATTGCTATGTTTAGTAAATTGATAATTTAAATTCTAAAATTTAGATAAGCACCCAATTTGTTATGCCCTCTTTTGGAAATCATATACCATATACCTTTGTCAACTTAGGATAATCTCTGGCTCAATAATGAGTTATTATTATTTGTTGAATTTAAAACATTAGAGAATGCTTAGTCTAGCTGATAAATGTAAAAATGCTCATATGAGAAAAATGGTTAAGTAATGACTTGGGATTCAATGTTTTGTTTGAAAAGTGGTAATAGATGTTACCACTGTAAATTTAAAATAAAAATGAAGTTCAAGGTAAAATTTGACGAGGGTGGATGGAAAGTTGGGCTGGTGCGGTTTAGCACGAAAAATGGGTTTGTGAATGATCCACCCTAGTCGTCTAAGGATCGATTCTTGTGTTTGTCCAATCTGAGTAAAACAGTACAACCACAAGTTAAAATGGGTACAACCTAGCTAATTAACCTATAATAGTTTAGTTTTTGTGTCACTATTGGAAAATGGGTATCAGGGATTTACTGATTACTCAAAGTGAGGGGCAGGGATTTACTGCACTCACATGGCGCAAGAGGGGGCTTCTGAATGTGGTGGATTTAACCCTTCAGCGGTGAAACCTCAGCGAGTGATATAAAACTATACTAGAGTAGGTGAAAAGCTTTGTGATATTTTATCTGGGTCTCATGCCAAAGGAAGCGTGTTGACTGTTAAGGTAACATATTTCTTGTGGGTAAAGTTGTACGCCCTCTGCAGAGTAATAAACTATTCGAATAGCCGTGCCCACGGTCAAGGGCGGACAAGGAATGCATTCACACAGTAGAGATTTGGTTTTGAATTTAAAAAGAAAAGGTTTTGGAAAACTAGAGAGTGGATGGAACTCTCGTAAAGTTGGTCTGGTGGATGTAACCAGATCGGGTGGTTTTAACCTTTATTTTAAATCTTGGCGGAGATAGCCTATTTATCAGTGATGGTGGATGTAACCTTCACTAAGGTACTTGATAAACTTCAAATTGTGAAAATTAAACGTTTAACAAAATGCTTTTAGAGAAAGTATATAAATTTGAAATAAAATGCTGATTTGTGCAAAAGAGCCATATAGCCTTCCTTGTTCAACCCCGCATCTAATGCATTTTCCCAAGACTTGCGGAGTACATTTTTGTACTCACATACTACACTTCACAATAATTCTCAAAGGAGGTTGAAGCTCAGGAAGGAGACTACGACTCTTTGTTCGCTTATGGCTGTGATGGATTCTTTCCGGAGGACTAGGTCTCGTTGCTCAAGTCAATTGCCTGTGGCATATTGATGGGCCGTTTATTCGAATATTTTTTGCTTCCGTTGTTACCTTTTGTGTAAGAGGTTCTGTGAACCACAGTTGTAAGGCCTTGGGCCAAGACTTAAGTATTTCAGTTATTATTGTAATAAAGCGTGGTTGGCAATGTATCATTTTTCTGATTATCTGTGTGTACTAGCGTTGATCTGGGACTAGTACTGCAATACACAGGGGGTCCGGGAGTTTCTACTCCAGGGTCTCACACAAGGCAAGTTGTATTCTTTGATTATGTTAAACTTAGTTTTTAATCTATTTATTTATTATTTTATTTTAAATTATCATGTATTACTATTTTATTACAAACTTTTGTATAAAGTAGTTATTGTCCAAATTGATTAATCCCTCACTTGATAATTTGAATGCCATGATTCCATTATTAGCATAGGATGCGTAATTATGTAGTGATGCTATACTAGTTGTCATATGGGTTGTACATTTAATATGCTTAGCCATGCTTATAGTTACGTTGGGCTTATCATCACATGTGATTAATTAAATAATTTAACTTAATGAGATATTGAATCATGGTTGTAGCCACAGTTATAAAATTTATGTGCCATGTTGGTGTGTCATTGGTGTTGGTTATACAAAATTTGTTATCACTTAGGCGAGTGATCGTGCAGTAAAGGAGAAAGTGTGAATTCACTTCGAGAGATGTGGATGTCTCACCTGAGTAATGTCTAATGACATAACTTTGTGCGCCATTGATCTGAGTCGTACCGTGCAACCACATGCCTAGTATGGGATAGACATATTAATTTGTGATATTTCAATTTTGATTTTGCCATTGTGATAAACATGGATGATGATTTCCATGAGGCGCAAGGGGGTGTGATGAGAAACCCTAGCAGGTGAAATTGATTTAAGGTTGAGCATTATAAAGGCTTTATTGTGATTTTCTTTAACATGAGGATGGTCATATTGTGTGAGTAAAGTTGTACAACCTCTAATGAGTGTAAAACTATTTGAATAGTTGTGTCCCCGGTTATTAACAATGCTCAGTGATTTCACATAAAGGGTAGATATTTCATAAAACTTAGTTGAGATTAACCTTGGTAAAGTGAATGGTTAATTCACTGGTGATTAAATTTGTGAATGGTTAGTTCATGAGTGGTTTATTCCTTTGATGAGTTACTTACTATCATTTTCTTTAAAATTCACTTTCAATCTATTTATCGTATTTATTTTAAATTATTGCTTTCTACAAAATAACCTTTCAGTTGTCATTGGTAAGCCTTGTATATTATATTGCATCTTTATTACAAATGACTTGTTGAGTACCAATGTACTCACAGATTTATGCCTACTATTGCTCAGTTGAAGGAACTATATCAGCAGGAGGTACCTGAAGGAGGATACTTCGACAACTTCACGAATTAGAACTTCGCTTCCCAGTCGATTGCCTGTGGGCATGTTGAATGGCTACTACGCTTATTTTATTTTTCACTACTAGTTTCTTAAGCTCTCCTAGATATTAATTGTAAGCTTGACCATATAGTTTTACTTTGATAATTAATAATATTCGAGTATTTTCCTTTGTTAATTGTGCAGATGGTCGATATTTCATCTATATTTACACTGTGTGCATTAGCGTCATCCTGGATTAGTGTGGGATACACAGATAGTCTGGATTTGCATATTCAGGTCTCAACAACACCCTTCAAGGTTCTTCACTTTTCCGCCACGGACCCCCTTTGGGTCATCTCCATTTCAGCATCCCAAAGACCCTTTGGGTTTCTTCACTTCAACATTCCAGGCCTCGTCCAGGCTCCCTCACTTGGAATCCCAGACCATGTCCAGCCTTCCTCGCTTTGACATCCTATACCCTTTCCAGGCTTCCTCACTTTGGCATCCCAGACCCTATCTGAGGTTCTTCACTTCGGTATCCCAGATCCCGACCATACTTCTTTACTTTGGCATCTCGGACCCCCTTTGTGGATCCCCTCCACGCCAACTCCACTTAGGCTCCACGGAGCCCCTCCACGCCATAGCCACTTAGGCTCTGTGGACCCTCTCCCCGAACCACCTCTAAACTTCGTCTGTGTGGAGATGCCTTGGAACGCCTTCGGATTCCGTCCATGCGGAGATTCCCTAGACCACCCATGGACTCCACCTCCAGACTTCGTTCGTGTGGAGATATCTCGATCACCTCTAGACTCCATCTGCATGAAGATTCCCCGGACTCCACCTTTGGACTCCGCTTTGGAGTCCATCATTCTAAGGTCCTCAGGACCCCTTCTGGGTTGTGCGTCCGAACCTCCTCTAGACCCCCCAACATGCCCCGATGGCTCTACTTTAGTGTAGTTCAACTCGGCCTTGATGGCTTTGTCTTAGCCAAACATCACTTTGTCTCGATGGTGTCTTCTCAACTAGAGGATCCCCCTAGATCGATGGATTCACCTCAGTGAGCTCCAACATGCCTTGATGGCTCTGCCTCAGTGTGTTTCAACTTGGCCTTAATGGCTTTGCCTTGGTCGAACTTCGCTTTGCCTTAATGGCGTCTCCTCGACTAGGGGCTCTCCCTAGCTAAGTAGATTCACCTTGGTGAGCTCCAACATACCTCGATGGCTCTGCCTTGGTCTGGTTCTACTTGGCCTCAATGGCTTTGCCTCACCTGAACATCGCTTCGCCTTGATGCCTTCTCCTCGACTAGGGGCTCCCCCTACCTCAATGGATTCACCTCAGTGAGCTCCAACAGACCTTGTGACTTGGCCTCAATGTGATTCAATTAAGCCTCAATGGCTTTTCCTTGACTAAACATCACTTCGCTTCGATGGTTTCTCCTTGACTAGGGACTCCCCCTTGATCGATGGGTTCACCTCAGTGAGTTTCAACACACTTCGATGGCTTGGCCTCGGCATGGTTCAACTCAGTCTCGATGGCTTTAGCTGAACATCACTTCAGCTCGATGGTGTCTCCTCAACTAGGGGCTCTCCCAAGCTTGATAAGTTCACCTTGGAGAGCTCCAACACACCCCGATAGCTTGGCCTCACATGATTCAACTCAGTCTCATGGCTTAGCCTCGGTGTGATTCAACTTGACCTCAACAGCTTCATCTCAGCTGAACATCACTTCACTTCAATGATGTCTCCTTGACTAGGGACTCCCCCTAGCTCGATGGGTTCACCTCGGCGAGCTCCAACACTCCTCGATGGCTTGGCCTCAGTATGGTTCAACTCGACCTCGACAGCTTTGGCTAAATATTGCTTTGCCTCGATGGTGTCTCCTCGACTAGGGGCTCTCCCTAGCTCGATGGGTTCACCTTGGTGAGCTCTAACACGTCTTGATAGCTTGGCCCTCAATGTCTTTACCTCAACCTAACATCGTTTTGCCCTGATGGCATCTCGTCGACTATGGGCTCTAACTAGCTCGATGAGTTCACCTCGGTGAGCTCCAACACACCTCGATGGCTTGGTCTCGATATGGTTCAACTCAGCCTTGATGGATTTGCCTTGACCAAACTTTGCTTCACCTTGATGGCTTAGCCTCGATGTGGTTCAACTTGGCCTGAACGACTTTGCCTCAGTCGAACATCACTTTACCTCAATGACGTCTCCTCAACTAGGGGCTCTCCCTAGCTTGATGGGTTCATCTCGGCAAGCTCCAACACTCCTCATGGCTTAGCCTCAGCATGGTTCAACTTGGCCTTGATGGCTTTGCCTCAGCCGAACATCGCTTCATCTTGACGGTGTGTCGTCGACTAGAGGCTCTCCTTAGCTCGATGGGTTCACCTTGGTGAGCTCCAACATGCCTCGATAGCTTGGCCTTGGCATGGCTCAACTCAACTTTGACCGCTTTGCCTCAACCAAACTTCACTTCATCTCAATGGCGTCTCCTCAACTAGGAGCTCCCCCTAGCTCGGTGGAGTCACCTTAGAGAACTCCAACACACCTTGATGGCTTAGTCTCAGCTTGGTTCAACTCGGCTTTAATGGCTTTGCCTCGATGAAGTCTTCTCGACTAGGGGCTCCCCTAGCTTGACGCATTCACCTCGGTGAGCTCCAACATGCCTCGATGATTTTGGCCTTCATGTGTTTCAACTCATCCTCAATGGCTTTGCTTCGGCTAAACATCGCTTTGCCTCGATGACATCTCCTCTACTAGGGGCTCCCTCCAGCGTCGATGGCTTGGCCTTGGTGTGGACACACACTCACCCTTTGTGGTTGGGTTTGTGACAACTCGCCCTTTGGAGTTGAGTCACCTAACACTCACCGTCCAAGGTCAAGTTTGTGATAACTCTCCCTCCTGTGTTGAGTCCCATGACACACCCTCCGAGGTTGGGTCTGCGACAACTCGCCCTCTGGGGTTGAGTCATTTAGCACTCACCCTTTGGGGTCGAGTCTATGATAACTCACCTATAACATCCTCAAAATCAGGATATGTGAAAATATGTAAAATTTTAAACTTTTTTATTTGCATTTTATTGGCATTTGGTATGTCTGGCATTTGATTGAGGTTCCTAAGAAATAAAATCCATAACAATAAAATTTAGAAGAAAAATGCAATTGAGGAAGCTAAATTGAATTAAAATATGAATCTAAAAAGATGATCTAGAAAAATAGGCAGGAGAATTTACATTAAAAATCTTGCTAAAGCAAGAATCAGGTTTAAAACTAAAATTTAATTGTAAAGAATGCAACTATTAAATAAACATGAACTTAAATCTTAAGAAAAATTTGTGGGAAAGAGAGCCATTTTTCAATCCAAGTCTAACAAAATTCAAATTTATTTCCAATCCAAAAAGTTGTAAATCCCTAATTTGACTGCCATCCAAAGGCACGTGAGACCCCCGCTTTCCCGCCGGTGAGCCCCACCGCCGTCTCCCTTCGCACGTCACGCCGGTCGCCCCCGCGTCGCCGCCCCCGTCGCCCAGTGCCTCGCCTCGGTCCCCGCGCGCCCGTGCGACGCGCGACGCTTCGCGCAACACGCCGAGCCACGCGTCGGCAATCAACCCGCTGCCGCATCCCGGCCGCGCCATCCCCGCCGTCGCCCCACATCTGGATCGATGATCCAGATCATGCCGCTCGTCACGCCCGCAACCGTCGGATCAAGCCGCCGCCGCCCACGCCCGAGCCGTGCCGCGTCAGCCCTAGGCCACGTCAGCACCACATCAGCGCAGACCCGTCGCCCGAACCACGTGGCAGCCACGTCAGCCCGTGCCACGTGGCAGCACGAGCAGCTGCCACATCAGCCCTAGCCACCGCGCCAGCACCGCCTCCCCGTGTGCACTATTCCGTGGATCGGGTTCACCGTGGACTCGCTTTTCTGTGGACCGGGTTCACAGCACAGTGCATTTTTTGAATTTTTCGATTTAATCTTAGGGTTTATTTTCCGAGAGCCCGTTCTCCTCCGTCCTAGCTCCAATTGACCCCGTTCTTTTTTCTCAATTCATCTAAAATCGAGCTCTAGCTTTTGGTTCGAGTTTCATGATTTTTGGAGTTCATTTGCTTATTATTTTATGTATTTTTCTTGTTTCAGTCATTTTCTGTCTCGTTAGATTCGGATTCCGGAGGAGCAGGATCTACGCCCGAAGACCAAGAGTACCTCGCTGAGCATAACCAAGGCAAGTCGTGTCCTTTGATCATGTTGAACCTAGTTTGCAATCTATTGTTTAATTATTTTGTTTTAAATTACATTGCATCGCTATTTTTATTCAAACTCTCGTATTAGTAGTTATCGTCCCAATTGAATTCATCCCTGCTTGATAATTTGGAATGCCATGATATCATTGTCAGCATAGGTTGGGAAGCATACTAGTGATGCTAGGTTATTTGTCACATGGGTTGGTACGATAGAATGCTTAGCTTTACTTATTTATACGATTGGGTTTATCATTACATGTGAATAATTAATTCGACTTAATGAGATATTGAACCGTGGTTGGAGCCACAGTAGATCGTGGTTGGTGCCACAGTATTAAAATTTGTGCCATGACGTTGGTGCGTCATCGGCGGTAGTTATACAAATTAGTTTTCACTCGGGCGAGTGATTGTGCAGTAAAGGGGGAAGTGTCGGAGCACTTCGAGGGATGAGATAGTCTCGCCCGAGTAGAATTAAGGACTTAACTTTGTGCGCCATTGATCTGAGCTTTACCGTGCAAACCACATGTCTGGTATGGGACGGACCTGGCTGACTAATTTGGGATGTTTCAACTTTAATCTTGCCATTGAGATGAACATGGTTGCTGATTTTCATGTGGCGCATGGGGGGTGTGATGCGAAACTCTAGCGGGCGGATTGAGTTGTAACTGAACTTTTTAAAGGCCTTGTTGTGGTTACCATCGCCCGGGGCTAATCACATCGTGTGGGTACAGTTGTGCAACCTCTACAGAGTGTAAAACTATTCGAATAGCCGCGTCCTCGGTCATGGGCAATGCTCGGTGATTTCACACGAGGGGTAGTTATTTCTGAAAACTTGTGTATTGTGGTTGGACAGTGGATGGTTAATCTACTGTTGGTTTAGCTTATGGATGGGAGGTCCATAAGCGGTTGGTTTAGCTTGTGAATGGGAGGTCTGCAAGTGGTTATGTCAATTCCTTTGATTATTTATTTACTATTGTTTTATTTAAAGTTCGCTTTCAATCTATTACCTGTATTTACCTTTAAATGTCGTTTTATGCAAATTAACCTTTCAGCCTTCCATTGGTAAGCCTTGCATACTATACTGCATTGATTTGTTATAAACGGCTTGCTGAGTACCAATGTACTCACGGATTTATGCCCAATATTGCTCAGTTGATGAAGAGGAGTATCACCAGCAAGAGGTTCCAGAAGGAGGCTACTTCGACGACTATGCGGATTAGGCTTCGCTCCCCACTCGATAGACTGTGGGCTTGTCGATTGGCCACTACGCTTTATTTTGGATTTTCGCTGCTAATTTTGTTAAGCCCTTTGGGCTAGTCTATTGTAAGCTTGACCATAAGGTCGTACCTTTTGAGATTTATTGATATTTGAGCTTTTCTTTTAGTTTATCGTGTATATGGTTGTGATGACATCTATGTTTGACTGTGTGCACTAGCGTGTTCCTGGGACTAGTGCAGTATACAAAGAGAGTCCGAATTTGCATATTCGGGTCTCAACATGTATATCATGCAAAATCGCCACAAATATTATTAATCAAAGGTACGGCCTTATTGCCAAGTCTTACAATAAAAGACTTGAGGCCAACTGAAAATAAAAGCAGCGAAAAACATAAAACAGCAGCACAGCCCATCCTGCTTGCCCACAGGTGAATAACTGTAAGGCGCGTCCTATTCGCTGGAGTAGTCCTCACCGTCGTAGTCATCGTCGAAGTCTGGCAACAGATTTTAGCAAGGTGAGCACTTTAAAGTACTCCACAAGTCACACCAGGAAATATAACAGAGTGATGCATGCATAATGGATTTCAAAGGAAGACTTATGTCGGGACCCGGAACAACGACTCCGAGCCCCTCTGTGTAAATCGCACTATCCCAGGAAAAGCTAGTGCACACAGGTTTAACAGCAATGTATATCATGCAAAAATAACCACGAGATATTATTAAACAAAAAATACAGCCTTAAGGCCAAGTCTTACAATAAGGGCACCAGGCCAACAAAATAAACAAAAACAGCGGAAAGATAGCAAAGGAGGCAGCACAGCCCATCTAGCCTCCCACAAGCGAATGACTGTAAGACGCGTCCTACTCGCTGAAGTAGTCCTCACCGTCGTAGTCGCCCTCGAAGTCTGGCAACAGATTTAGCAAGGTGAGTACAGAAGTACTCCCAAGGTAAGCAAGTAAATGCTTACGCAAGTTACACCAGGAATTATAACAGAGTTGATGCATGCATAAGGGATTTCAAAGGAAAGCTTAATAGGGCAATGTGCGGAAAGCAATACTTGAATTTAAATACAGTAACGTAAATACGAAAAGCTAAATTTTAATATAGTATATGAAACATTGTTTTTAACAAGTATCGTTAGTGTAGGCTCCAGCCCACACTAACCTATCCACGGGAATCCACCTGGACCAGAACCAAGACTACTGTTTGTTTGCTCAAAAACCAAGTTTATAAAATCCAAGTCTAATCTGTGACAACTTTACTCAGCATGTCCATGACCGTGGACACGGCTACCCAGGATAGATTTAAACTCTGCAAAGGTGTACAACTTTACCCACAAGACATTCCCTCTCACTTGAGCCACGCGATCAACACACTGCCATAGGTGTGCGGCGGAGAGTTCATGACAAGGCTGTTCCGATGATCCATCGCTAAAATAATCACGCTGCCACTAAGGTTTCACCACAACTCGAATCCACGAGTTGGAGCCCCCTTTGGTGCCATGTGAGACTTCCCACAGCCTACGCCGCGCTCACATTCAGCCTATAGCGAGACTATGTTTGGAACTTCACAAATTACTAAGCCAGGTCCGTCCCATACCGGACTTGTGGTAGTACTGAAGTGACCGTAAAATGAATCACGAAACGGTCCTTATGTTGGTTTGGCCCATCCCCATTCCCGTACCCGACAATCAACCAGTGTCACCAAACACGAGGCATGCCGTACCCACCACCTAACCATTAGCCTAAGTCCAAAACATAAGTTTCTAATTTCATTTTTAAACAATTTTCATAAACCATCCTTGACTCACCGAAGTCAAGAACTCAATTTTAAATCGTCATTTCCTGTGTAAGACATTAATCCCACCTAAAATTATACTAAGCCAGGCTAAGCATTCTATAAAATTTCTAGTCAATACTATGGTACTAACTAGTTTTCAGCAAGGGTGACAAGGTATAGGAATTCGGGATTCAAATTGGGCTATAATCAAAGGATTATGGGTATAACTAAATTTAAAACAAATTTGAATTATATTTGAGTAAAGATACGCATGCATATACAATAAAAAAATATAAATAATTTCAAATATTAGGTTCAACATGGTCAATGGTGTAATTTGCCTTGATCGAAGCCCTGTGGGGAATCGTCGAACTCAGCGTCTCCGGAATCGTCGAAATCTAACGTAAAGAGCCAATTGAAAGAAAATTCAAAACAAAATTCAAATGAAATCTAAATAACTTCCAAAAATAATAAAATACTCGAAGACAGAATTTTGAATTTTGGATGTGGGTCAACAATTCTTGAAAAGGAATTGAGGCTTTTAAAAGAAATTGGAAGTTTTAATTTAAATTTAAATCTTAGAATTACAAAATATATTCAAACAAAATTTAAATAAATTTAAAAAATTCAAAATTATTCCAGAAATGGATAGATCATGATTTTAGAAAAATTTAAAAATTTGAATGGGTCAATTTGGAGTTAAAATGCAAAAGTTATAGCCTTCCAAAATTTAAATTCAAAATAAAAGAAAAAGGGGTATTTTCTGGATTTATTTTTAAACCGAAAAGGATTTATGACGTCAGCACGAATTATTTTTCTAAAGGAAAATGCAAATTATGACGTCAGCCCTTGGGTTAATATATTCGGACAGAGGCTGACAGGTGGGGCCCGGGTGTCGTGGACCGAGTCCATGGACCCGAGGAGGAGGTGAGGTGGCAGACGGGTGCTCGGGGCGGGGGTGGCGCTGACGTGGCACCACGTGGCTGCCACTTGGCACCACGTGGCTGCCACTTGGCACCACGTGGCTGCCTCGTGGCTGCTACGTCACGCAACGCGTCGACGGCGTGGCGGCGCCGCGCGGTGGCGTGGGGCACTCGGGTGGCGCGGCGTGGCGCCGGGCTTGGCGGCCACGCTGCTGCCACCTCGGCCGGCGGCCGACGGGGCGGCGGCGGTGGTGGCGCACGGGGACCGATGGTCGCCGGCGCTCCGGCGGGCGGCGGCGCTGGCCGAGGGCACCAAAATGAAGAGGAGGGCGCGGGGATTGCATCAGTACCTTGCACGGAGGCCGAGGGTGACCAGAGAGGAGAATCGGCGGAGAGGGGCGGCGGTCGGAGGAGGGTTCGCGGCGGCGGAGCAGCTCCGGTGGCGCAGCAGCTCGGGGGAGTGGTCGCCGAGGATCGCCTGGGCACCAGCAAGGTCGGGGAGGCGTCGGCGAGGGGGCTCGAGCCGATGGCGATTGCTCGCCGGAGTTGCTTGAAGCCGTGGAGGGGATTTGGGCGCAGGGAGACCTTCGGGGCTTGATCGTTGGGATTGAGGAGTGCAGGGGAGGCGGTGTGGGTAGAGGGTGCCCGGGGAGGCCTTTTTATAGCCTGGGGAGGGGAGTAACGGTCGCGCCCATCTCGCCGGAGTTGCAGCGGCTCGGAGGTTTAACGCGGTGGTAATAACGGCGCAATTACGCGCGATTATGCCCGCAATGGACGCGTGGAGGTGCAATGGCTATTTCTTTGTCGCGCGGGGCATCAATTCGGAAGGAAACCGAAGCTTTAAAAGCTTCGGTTCGCGGCTTCAATGGCGGCAGCGGGCGGAGATCGCGCGAGGAAGAAAGGAAAGGGACGGGGAAGACGGAGCTGGCATGGAGGGCCCACCGGTCAGCGAGAGAGAAAAACGGGAAAAAATCGGGTAGTGGTTCGATTAGCGGCGCGTGGCAGGAGGAGGAGATCGGGGCCGTCGGGTGATGCGCGAAGGGGTAAGTGAGGAGGTGCGGCTGAGATCCCATCCGGCAAGGGAGACTTGATCTGAGCTGTTGGGGTTTCGGGCGGAGGGTTAAGTGAACGCGGACGGCCGGGATAGAATCCGACAACGACGAACGGTCCCGATCGAACCACGTGGCGGTAGGAGCGGAGAGGGGAGTGGTGAAGCGGTAAGTTGGTGCGGGCGGCGAGGATTAAATCCGGCGCGGGAGTGGACGGTCCGATGCGCGACACGCGTCGCACGCGGAGAGAGGGAAGGCGGGGAGAGGGTTTAAGTTTGATCGGACGGCTGAGGGGGAATCCGGCGGGCGGAGGGGCTCCGATGGGCGACACTTGTCAGCCCGAGGAGGGTTTTAGGATTTTCTTTCTTTTTGATTTTCCAGAAATGCTATTAAGCTTTAGAAAACTCAGAAAAATACCAAATAAATTTTGAAAAATCCAGAAAAATTCAAAGAACTATCTTGAGCTATTCTAGATTTAATAAAAATATTTTCCACTCATTTTAACAAGTATAATTTGCAAAGGCACAATTTGATTTTAAAAGGGAGGTTTTAATTCTTTCTAAAATCTGGAAAAAAAATTAATATAACCTCATATTTGACTTTAGGAAGCTGAAATACATTTGTTTTAACTTTCAGTAATGCAATAAATTCATTTTTGACTTTTATAAATTAAAGTTTATAATTTTTCTCAAATCAGGACTTTGACATAACTCCAGAAAATCAAATAAATTCCAGATTTAATTTTAGATAAAGGGATAAAATTTTGGGATGTTACAAACCTTCCCCCTTAAAGGAAATCTCGCCCTCGAGATTTGCACTGGCTAGCAAAAGAGATGGGGATGGCTGGTCTTTAAATCTTCTTCTCGCTCCCAGGTGGCTTCGTCTTCGGTGTGGTTGTTCCACTGAACTTTGCAGAATCTGATGGTCTTCCTTCTGGTCTGATGTTCTGCTGTCTCGAGAATCTTGATTGGTTGCTCCTGGTAGGTGAGGTCATCCTGGAGGTCCAAGGTTTCCAGTGCGGCTTGCTCTGTGGGTACTCGGAGGCACTTCTTTAACTGTGAGACATGAAAGACATTGTGCACCCCTGACATGCTTGGCGGCAAGTCTAACTGATATGCGACTGCACTTCTTCGGTCTAGAATCTTGAAAGGGCCCACATATCGTGGTGCTAGTTTCCCTCTAACTTGAAACCTTTTTACACCTCTGAGTGGGGATACTCGAAGATAGACGTAGTCCCCGACCTCAAAGGTCAAATCTCGGCGACGGTTGTCCGCATAACTCTTCTGTCGAGATTGGGCTATCTTCAGTCGGTCTCTGATCTTCTTAACCTTATCTTCTGCGTCTTGTAGCAGGTTCGGCCCAGCTTCTTGAGGTTCTCCTTGCTGATCCCACAGCAAGGGTGTCCTGCACTTTCGTCCATACAAGGCTTCGAAAGGTGCCATCTGCAGACTAGCTTGGTAGCTATTATTGTAAGAGAACTCTGCATAGGGCAATGATCGGTCCCAGCTGTTCCCAAAGTCCAGAGTACAAGCTCTCAGCATATCCTCGAGTACTTGATTAACTCTCTCTGTTTGACCATCTGTTTGGGGGTGGTAAGCGGTACTGAAACTGAGCTTACTCCCTAAATCTTCATGCAGCTTTTGCCAGAATCGAGAAGTGAACTGACTTCCTCGATCTGCCAGGATGTATAGCTCGGCTAATTTACTCCCGGAGTAAGTGGTCTTGACTGGTATAAAGTGAGCCACTTTAGTTAATCGGTCTATGATCACCCAGATTGAATCATAACCCGATTGTGTTCTTGGGAGTCCGGTTATGAAATCCATACCGATTTCTTCCCACTTCCATTCTAGTATAGGCAGGGGTTGCAAGAGTCCAGCTGACCTCTGATGTTCGGCTTTGACTCGTTGACAGGTATCACAGGCTTCAATAAACTCTGCTATTTGTCTCTTCATACTAACCCACCAATATTTTTCCCTTAGGTCCTGGTACATCTTGGTACGACCTGGGTGGATTGAGTATGGGGTGTCATGGGCCTCTTTTAGAATTAGGGTTTTGATTTCCTGATTATTCGGCACACAGATGCGGTTCTCGAACCAAACAGCACCATGTTCATCTTCACTGAACCCTAGGGCCTTGCCCCTTCTCATATTCTTTCTGATTTCCTGGATATCCTCGTCAACCTTCTAAGCTTCCGTAATTTGATCAGGCAAGCCAGGTTGTATCTCCAGGGTGCTGAGGATGTTTGGTCCCATCGGGTTTAGACTTAGACGGGCGACTCCCTCCTGAAGTCGGGTCTGGTCTTCTTCCGATATCACCATGTTTGCATAAGACTTCCTGCTCAAGGCATCGGCTACAACATTCGCTTTTCCGGGGTGGTAATGTATACCGATGTCGTAGTCCTTTATCAACTCCAACCATCTTCGCTGCCTCAACTCCAACCATCTTCGCTGCCTTAGGTTGAGTTCTGCCTGGGTGAAGATATACTTCAAACTCTTATGGTCCGTGTATACTTCACAACGGTTACCGATAAGATAGTGGCGCCAGATTTTTAAGGCGTGCACTACTTCGGCTAACTCTAAGTCATGAGTAGGATAATTGCACTCATGAGGCTTGAGTTGGCGGGATGCGTAGGCTACCACTTTGCCTTCTTGCATCAGGACACAACCTAAGCCTAGGCGAGCGGCGTCACAGAAAACCTCGAAGCTTTTACGTATGTCCGGCAAAACAAGCACGGGTGCTGAAACCAATCTTTTCTTAAGGGTTTGAAAACTCTGCTCACAAGCCTTCGTCCATTCGAACTTCTTTTCCTTTTTCAGCAACTGGGTCATTGGTTTGGCTGTCTCGGAGAACCCTGCTATGAACCGACGGTAATAACCCGCAAGTCCAAGAAAGCTCTTGACTTCTGTTACGGATTTTGGTGGCTTCCACTCCATTACTGCTTCTACCTTGAAAGGATCTACAGCGATTCCTTCGGCTGTCACGATATGTCCGAGGAAGGCAACCTCTTTTAGCCAGAATTCACATTTGCTGAACTTGGCAAAGAGTTGATGCTCTCGAAGCTTTTCCAACGTTATTCGGAGATGCTGCTCATGCTCTTCTTCATTCTTGGAGTAGATGAGGATGTCGTCGATGAAGATTACTACAAACTTGTCTAAGTATTTCATGAATACACTGTTCATCATACTCATGAAGTAGGCTGGTGCATTGGTCAGTCCAAATGACATAACCGTGAACTCATAATGTCCATATCTGGTGGAGAAGGCAGTTTTGGGGATGTCTTCTTCACGAATCTTCAAATGATGATATCCTGATCGCAGATCAATCTTGGAGAAGATACCGGCTCCTTTCAACTGATCGAACAGGTCATTGATCCTGGGGAGGGGTATTTATTCTTGATGGTGACGTCATAGATACCGGCCCACACCGCCCGCGCCCCGCCGCGCCCTCAGCCGCCCGATCGCGCGCCCGCGCGATCTCCGCCGTCCGTCCTCGCGCCGCGCCGCAAACCCTAACCCTAACCCCGTGCGTCGCCCGCGCCGTCGGATGCGCCACGCGGCAGCACCAGCAACGTCCCCTCCCGGCCCGCTCGATGCCGTCGGATCACGCCTCGTGGCTGAATCCAAGCCGTCCAAACCAGTCCGTCCCGAACCCGCAACCGTCTCCGGATCAACTCGCCTCGGTTCGCGTGTATTTATCGCGTTCGTTCCTCGGTTCGCGTGCACGCACCGCCGCCGCTCTCGCCTCCGCTCCCGCGTCACCGCCGCCGTTTCCAGGCCTCGCCGCCGTTGCTCGTGCCCTTTCCGCCGTCCGCGTCGTCGCGGAATCGCCTGCCGTCGAGCTCCTCCTCGTCGCCGTTCGCCGGGTGAGCCCGATCGCCCGCTCCGCCCAGCGTCGCCAGCGTCGCGAGCCGTGCCGCTTCCTCGCCTCGCCGCGCTCGCTCGCGCGCGCGCCGCCTGACGCCTCGCGCGCCGCGCCGCAGCGTCGCCGATCCGCCCTCCGCGCCCGGCCACGCGTCGTCATCACCTCCGCTCCCCGCGCCCGCGCGCGCCGCGGCGTCCACGGCGCCTCGCGCACCATGCGGCCACGCGTCGCCGATCCGTCGTCGCCGCCTTCCGCCGCGCGATCTCGCCGCTGCTCGGTCTGGCCGAGGCTCGATCGGCCGCGTGCCGCGTCCCGCCGTCGGATCACGCCGCCGCCGCCGCGCCGAGCCCCGCTCAGCCTAGCCACGTGGCAGCACCGTAGCGCGTGCCACGTCAGCCCTAGTCCACGTGGCACGACACGTGGCATGACACGCCGACCCGAGCCATCCCCGAGCCACGTGGCGGCCACGTCGGTGCCACGTCGGTAGTGACACGTGGCGGCATATCTTCTTGCCGCACGCCGCGTAGCGTCCCGCCGCGTCAACCAGCAGCCCCCGTGCACTATTTCGTGGACCGAGTCCACGGTGGACTCGGAATTTCGTGGACCGGGTCCACAGCACAGTAACTTTTCCGATTTTCCCGAATTAATTTTCCGGGAGCCCGTTCTCCTCCGTCCTAGCTCCGATTGACCTCGTTCTTTTTTCTAAATTCATCTAAAATCGAGCTCTAGCTGTTGGTTCTGGTTTTGTGAATTTTGGAGTTCATTTGCTTATCATTTTATGTGTTTCTTTGTTTTCAGTCGTTTTCTCTCTCGTTAGATTCGGATTCCGGAGGAGCAGGTTTCGCGCCAGAAGACCAGGAGTACCCCGCTGAGCATAACGAAGGCAAGTCATGTCCCTTGATCATGTTGAACCCAATTTTGCAAACTATTATTTAATTATTTGGTTTTAAATTACATTGCATTGCTATTTTTATTCAAACCTTTGCACAGGTAGTTATCGTCCCAGTTGAAATTATACCTTCTTGATACTTTGGAATACCATGATGCCATTGTCACCATAGGTTGGAAAATTTATTAGTGATGTTAGTTTATTTATCACATGGGTTGGTACGATTAGATTGCCTAGCCGGTTTATATTTACGATTGATCTCATCACACATGTTAAATTATTAATTTGACTTAATGACATATGGAACTGTGGTTGGTGCCACGTGTATTAAAATTTGTGCCACGTCATTGGTGTGACGTTGGCTTGGTTATACAATTGGTTTTGCACTCGGGCGAGTGATCGCAAGAAAGGGGGAAATGCAGGTTGTACTTTGGGGATGTGGTAGTCTCGCCCGGGTAATGCTAAGGACTTAACTTTGTGCGCCATTGATCTGAGCTTAATCGTGCAAACCACATGTCTATTATGGGATGGACCTGGCTGATTAATTTGTAATATTTCAATTCAATTCGCCATTGTGTTGGACATGGTTGCTTTGATTTCCATGTGGCGCAAGGGGTGTGATGAAACCCTAGCGGGCGAGGATTGTGTTAAGATAGAGCATTGTAAAGGCCTTGTTGTGATTTCCTTAGGCCTAGGCTAATCACATCGTGTGGGTACAGTTGTGCAACCTCTGCAGAGTGTAAAACTATTCGAATAGCCGCGTCCTCGGTCATGGACAGTGCTTGGGGATTTCACACGAGGGTCAGTGTTTCATTTATAACTTGGTGGTTTATGTTGGGAGTGGACAGGTAGTTCACTGTTGGTTTAACTTGTGAATTGGTGTTCACAAGTGGTTCATGTTTAGTCCTTTGATTATCTATTATTACTGTTTTCAGTTAACTTTCGCTTTCAAGTTATTTAATATATTTCATCGATAAATGCCTTTATGCAAATTAACCTTGCAGCCCTCCTTTGGTAAGCCTTGCATATTATATTGTATTTATTGTTACAAACGACTTGCTGAGTACCAATGTACTTACGGCTTTACGCCTATGTTGCTCAGTTGAGGGAGAGGAGTACTATCAGCGGAGGTGCGGAAGGAGAGTACTACGGCGACTTCACGGATTAAGCCGTTCTCCACTCGATAGCTTTGTGGCTTGTCGATTGGGCGCCCGCTTTATTTTGGATTTCTACGCTATTTTGTTAAGCCCTTAGGCTAGAGATATTGTAAGATTGGCCATAAGGTCGTACCTTTGATATTTTATCGATATTCGAGTTTTCCTTTATTATTGTCGTGTGTATGACTGTGATGACATCTATGTTTGACCGTGTGCACTAGCGTGATCCTGGACTAGTGCAGTTTACACAGAGAGACCGAATTTGCATATTCGGGTCTCGACAGAGATGGTATTGTTAGTGATATGCCCTAGAGGCAACATGGAGATGTTGTATATATCACATACTATGTTTATGATACATTACTTTGTTCCTTGGAATAGACATCATCATTATTGATCAATGAGTATGTGACTTATTCATGAGACTCTTAAATACTAAGATGTTGCTATTTCTAAATGATCCCTGATCGTATATCATATGAGGAACAAATATGATTCAAAGACAAAGATCAGCATATGTATTGATTGATGATCATGTCTCATGGATCATGGTATGGTGATACCAAATCAATAATATGGACATGTGTTAGTGAACATATGTTGGATAGACCTGCCATGAGACACTGCAGAGATTCCATGTGTCATCAGTTGGTCTCAAGTAGTGTTTATGTAGAGTCCTTAGACTTGAGATCATCATGGTTCCCAACATGAGTAGTAGCTTATTTTGGGACTACTAAACACTACTCCGTGGCGGGTAGTCATAAAAGTAGTCTTCGGGTTTGCCATGAAACATGTAGTGGGATGTGAATGATCAAGATAGAATTTGCCCCTCCTTATGGGAGAGATATCTCTGGGCCTCGATGTAATGGATTATGAAAGTGCATGGCCATGCCAAGGTGATTGAGGAGTCAATCACGAGTTTATAATCCATCACGGAATCGAGAGAGTGATTGAGCTATTAAGAGGATGACACAGTCTCGCCTTGAGCTCAATCTATATCGTGAGGCAAAGGGATTCGTACATGAGAGAACATTACGAGTTCACCGATATGATCTTTACATATACTTTGGGGTTAATATGTCTTACTAGAGGCCGCTATTAACATGGTAATCGGAAAGGCGTTTCCGGTCACGACCAAGTATCGTGAACCTCTGTGGTCGCACGCTTAACGGGTTGGAACACTAATTCGAATATGATTCGGATATGGACTCAATTCGGATAGAGATCCGAATAGACTCCTATTGGGCCTCGGTCCACGAGGCCCACGTGAGGAGGTCTATATATATGGAGGCGAGGGGCGGAGGGATTCGTCCCCGTTAACATCTAACAAAACCCTAGCCGCCACCTCCCGAGCCAAACCCTAGCTGCTCACGAGTGCTAGTACACTCGCGATCGGCGTTCCAGCCCCGGACGTGTGGATACCGGTGGAGGCGCTGCTCGTTGCAGTGCTGATCGGTGTGCGTGGAGGAGACGATCTGTTCGGGACGATCGGCTACTTCCACTACTACCTCGACGCGAGATTGGATCGGTTTCAATTCTTCTTCACGCGCGCGGCGTCTAAGTGGTAACGATCCATGATCCTTCCTTAGCATGATGTTCTTGGGTGCGCGGTAGAAAAGTTTTGTTTTCTGCTTCCGTAGCCTACGGCGTATTCCAATAGGTATCGAGCCATATCGACTGTAGGACGAAGCCCTAGTTAGATTGGTCGTAACCCAAAAACTTATTTTCTAAATCAAACCAACTAAACTTGATATTTAGTAATATCTCTATCTTCTTACCTCATTCTTAAGGATTCTTGTCTCGCCCCAACTCTTGCAAAATTTGTTTTCCTAAAGTTATAAACTGATCTTTCCTTTATAAATGCATTAGATGTGCCAAGCTTCTTACAGCCCGACAGGAGGATGGAGGTCACTTCTACGCGTTCTGTTGCGGAGCCTCAGATTTAAGAGACTGCCCGTCTACCTCACCAAGGATGCGAAGCAAAAAGGTCAACGCATCGGGAGAATCTCCAGGCTATACTTCACCACCCGAATCGGCAAGCAGGTGCTACACCACAGTTTCAAGAACACCGGTGCCAGTGGGGAGATGTCAGCGCAAGGAGTTGCGCACAAAGCCATTCGTCGCCTTTGCAAGCTATACAAGATCAACATGGCCAGACTCGTCCGGAAGTTCAAGGAGCAATACGGAGCCACCCCGAGACTACCAGAGCCAGTCTGGGAGGAGCCCCGACCGCAGTCGCCAGTACCTCTACCGTCGCCTACACCGCCGAGCCCAGAGGAGAGACGTCGTATCACCGGAGATCATCGCGCCTACCTCAGTCGGTTCACCCCAGCCCCAGTCAGAGAGCAGTCGCCGCCGATCCGCAACTCGTGGGTTGTCTACAGCGATTTTGAGGACGATAGCAGTGTACCCTATTTGTCAGGACCCGAGTGGGAGCCTTCAGAGTAGATAGTGCGAGTAGACACGTTGGGTTTTATTTGCAGTTGAGTGTGATGTGAGCTGCAAATATTGCCTTAAAAGCATTATATTGCGATCATGTCAATCTTTTAATGGAGTTTATTTTTGTTCAGTTTCTTAGTTAGCCTTTTGGCTAAGTGTTTGTTTAGATTAGGTCTCCATTAAGCAAAACCCCTTAGACGCAGTTACCTCTTATCTATGCTTTTTCCCTCTTGTCTTTTACCTTTGGTCATCGCTTGTTTTCTTTTGAGCAAGATGGTTGATACCAGAACTCCTCCACCCAATCAGGCGAACCAGACCAGTAGTCTTTGCGCGGCGGTACCACCTACCTTGGATCCACGCCTCGATCGATTCTTGATGGCCTGCATCGGATGATGCGACCATGATGCGAGGTATGCAGACTATGATGCAGCGACAAAGACGAGAGCCGTACCACCACGGCACCTCGTCGCGATCCAGCTATGCAGAGTTCATGAGGACGAGACCGCTGTTTTCTCGGTTCGTGAGCCTTTGGAGGCCGACGATTGGATTCGTTCGATTGAGAAGAAATCGAACTTGGCTCTGCACCGACAGAGAGAAGGTTTTGTATGCGGCACATCGGCTGAGGACCAGCAGCAGAGTGGTGGGAGAACTCTTGTGCCGCCCATGAGAACCGAACAACATCACTTGGAAGGAATTCGCCAAGGCTTTCCATCGCCCATGTCCCGGATGGAGTGGTAGAGATGAAGAAGGATGAGTTTGGGAGTTCCAAAGAGAGGAACTCGCCGGTGAGTGAATATCTCAATAAATTCACTCAGCTTGGCTCGCTTCTGCGCCAGAGGATGTAGCGTCACCGCAGCTCGCGTAAGAGGTTCAAGAAAGGCTTGAACCCAGCTTTAAAGGTGCAAGTCGTAGGTAACGACTATGCCAGTTTTCAGCAGTTGGTGGACAAGGCCATTCTCATTGAGGAGAGTCGCCGTGAGCTCGAGGAGTCTCGCAAGAGGAGGTTGATCCAGTAGGGATCACAGTCACACCAGTCCCAGAGGCCTCGTTTTGGTTCCTACCAGCCTGCACGAGTGCCACAGCAGCAGCAGCGATCCTCGAGATTCCGCACCCACTCGGACACGCGCGGTTTGATCGGGGCAGCGTCACGGTGGTTCCAGTGGACAGCAGCAACAGAAGAGCAATAATTCAGCAGCATCCGTCACTTGCTTCAATTGTCATGAGGTGGGACACTATGCTAGCAAGTGCCCTCAGTGGCAGGCCCTGACGCCAGTTCGCTTTGACTTGGGAGCCACACCCAGTCGTACCCCTACCCCGGAGCAGGGCGAGGAGCACCCGGCATCGGGACAGCCAGCGGGGCGCCGGTGGTGAGGTCGTGAACCACGTCACCGCAGAGGATGCCCAGCAGCACGGGCGTTGTGATCGATGCGTTCCTCGTACATTGATTCTCGCCACCGTTTTATTTGATTACGAGCTTCGCATTCGTTTGTTTCTGAGTTTTGCTTTAAAGCAACAATTGAAAATCGTTGCTCTTGGATCTGTTCTTTTAATCCAATCCCCCGGATCCGAGTTGAGATCCAACCTAGGTTGTCCCGGAGTTAGGATAACCATTCAGGGAGTTGAGTTCAGGGCCGACCTGATTTTGTTGGATATGCAGTCCCTAGATGTAATCTTGGGAATGGATTGGCTTCAACAAACAGCAGTGATGTTAGATCTGGAAGCAGAGCAGTGACCTTAATCAATTCAGACGGAGTTAAGGTGCGATTCGCAGCCAGTGAGTGTCAGCCAGAGCCAGTCATGGTTTGTCAGAGCAAGGTAATCCAATTGGAGGATGTACCAGTTGTCAGAGAGTACCCCGACGTGTTTCCAGATGATCTTCCAGGTATGCCACCAGAGAGGGAGGTTGAGTTTCTGATTGAGCTTGTGCCAGGTACCGCTCCGATTTCCAAGAGACCCTATCGGATGCCAGCTAATGACTTAGCAGAATTGAAGAAGCAAATTCAGGAGCTTTTGGATAAGGGATACATCAGACCGAGTTCATCCCCGTGGGGAGCGCCAGTGTTGTTCGTCAAGAAGAAGGATAGTAGTCAGCGCATGTGTGTGGACTACAGAGCACTTAATGAGGTCACCGTCAAGAATAAGTACCCTCTGCCCAGGATTGATGACTTATTTGATCAGCTTAAGGGAGCAGGAGTGTTCTCCAAGATTGATTTGAGGTCAGGATATCATCAGATGAGGATTCGCAAGGAGGACATACCCAAGACGGCCTTCTCGACTCGTTATGGTCTATACGAGTTCACGGTGATGTCTTTTGGTTTGACCAATGCCCCAGCTTATTGCATGTATTTGATGAATAAGGTGTTTATGGAATATTTGGACAAATTTGTCGTTGTGTTCATTGACGACATTTTGATTTATTCCAAGAATGAGGAGGAACATCAGGAGCACTTGAGGTTAGCATTGCAGAAATTGAGAGATAATTAGTTGTATGCAAAGTTTAGCAAATGTGAGTTTTGGATGAAGAAAGTCGCCTTTCTAGGGCACGTGTTGACAGAGAAGGAGTCGCAGCTGACCGAGGAAAGTAAGTGATGTTTTGGATTGGCAATCACCCATTTCGATTACCAGTCGAGTTTTCTGGGTATGGCAGGATACTACCGTCGCTTTATTGAGGGATTTTCCAGTGTGGCCAGACCCCTCACTCAGTTGCTCAAGAAGGAAAAGAAATTCACTTGGACGCCAGAGTGCGAGAAGAGTTTTCAGAAACTTAAGGAGAGTTTGACCACAGCCCCAGTGCTTGTGTTGCCTGATATTAACAAGGATTTTGAGATATTTTGCGATGCCTCTCGCAAAGGTTTGGGTTGTGTCTTGATGCAAGACAAGAGAGTGGTAGCCTATGCCTCACGCCAGTTGAGACCGCATGAGGAGAACTACCCTACCCATGATTTAGAGTTGGCAGCCGTAGTGCATGCTTTAAAGATTTGGCGTCATTATCTGATGGGTAACAGATGTGAGGTTTACACCGATCATAAGAACCTGAAATACATCTTCACCCAGTCCGAGCTTAACCTCAGGCAGAGGAGGTGGTTAGAGCTGATAAAGGATTATAATGTGGGCATACATTATCATCCTGAGAAAGCTAATGTTGTTGCAGATGCCTTGAGCAGAAAGGTATACTGCAATTCAGTGATGGTTCGAGAGAGTCAGCCAGCTTTGCATGAGGAATTTCAGAAGCTTAGCCTTGAGTTGGTTGAGCCAGGATTTTTGGTAGCTATGGAGATGCAGCCTACTTTGATGGTCGATTCGCGTGCTCGGTCGGATGATGAGGCATTTCAGCGGATCAGAAAGAACTTAAGTGAAGGTAAAGAGTCAGGATTTTCAGTGGATGACCAGAGAACCTTGTGGTTCAAGCAGCGTTTGTGTGTGCCCAACAAGCAAGAACTAAAGGATGTGTTGTTAAAAGAGGCTCATGAGTCACTGTATTCGATTCATCCAGGTAGTACCAAGATGTACCAAGACATTAAGGATAAGTATTGGTGGCCAAGCATGAAGCGTGAGATCGCTGAGTATGTAGCCCTTTGTGATGTTTGTCAGAGAGTAAAGGCAGAGCATCAGAGACCTACGGGTTTGCTCTGACCATTGAAAGTTCCAGTGGAAGTGGGAAGAAATTGGTATGGACTTTATAGTCGGTTTGCCTAAGACCAAAGAGGACTATGATTCGATTTGGGTCATTGTGGATCGATTGACCAAGGTTGCTCATTTTATTCCAGTTAAGACTACCTACAGTGGTGACAGATTGGCAGAGCTATATATGTCCAGGATTGTCAGTTTGCGTGGTGTGCCCAAGAAGATTGTGTCAGATTGTGGATCGCAGTTCATCTCTCGGTTTTGGGGTAGTCTCCATAAGGCCATGGGGACGCACCTGAACTTCAGTACCGCATATCACCCCCAGACAGATGGTCAGACAGAGCGAGTTAATCAGATTCTGGAGGACATGTTGAGAGCCTGTGTGCTTGATCATGGGTCTAAGTGGGACGATTGTTTACCTTTGCGAGTTCTCATACAACAACGATTATCGTGCCGCTTGCGAGATGTCACCGCTTGAGGCATTGTATGGCAGGAAATACAGGACCCCTCTCAATTGGAAAGTGACGGGGGAAGATCAGGTTTTTGGCCCAGACTGTTTGAAAGAAGCTGAGGATAAGGTCCGCTTGATACAGAGACGAGTTGAAAACCGCCTGTGCGAGATAGAAGAGTTATGCGGATACCGCACGCCGAGAGAGTGAGTTTTGAGGCAAACGATTTTGTGTATCTCGTGATCACACCATTCAAGGGTGTGAAGAGGTTTCACTAAAAGGAAGCTTGCACCGAGATATGTTGGTCCGTTCAGATTCTCAAACGCAAGGGAGAGGTTGCTTATCGCTTGAGCTACTCGTCCTTGATGGGGTACATGACGTCTTTCATGTGTCCCACCAAGAAGTGCTGCGCGTACTGCAGGAGGTTGTGCGCTTGAGGCCGTTGACTGCAGGAGGATCTGCGTACAAGGAGCACCTCCAAAATCTTGGAAGTGTCGAGCGAGTCACCCAAATAAAGTGGTCCGTTTTTGCAAAGTCCAAAGTGGAGTAACCATTCCGAGGAGGAAGCCACACAGAGCGCGAGGAGGATCTCAGAGCGGAGTTCCCAACCTATTCTCTTAGTTGGCCCGATCTCGGGTGAGATCTCGTTTAAGGGGGTAAGGTTTGTAACATCCTGTTTTTCTGAGATTTTTAAAGCCTGGAATTTAAAAATGAATTTTCTGAATTTAATTGAAGCTTCAAATAAATTTTTAAAGTTTTAAATGATTTAATATGATTAAAATAAACATTAACATAAGTGGGAAATATTTTATTTGTGTTCCTCAGGTCTCAAGGAATTTTCTGGTATTTTTGGAGAATTTTTGGGATTTATTTGCTATTTTCTAGAGCTTTTAGAAGTTTATTTGATTTTCTGGAAAAAGAAAAGAATTAAACCTCAGCCGCCCGATCTCCCTCTCTCCGCCACGCGTCGCCCATCCCGCGCCCCGCCGCCGCCGCCGTACCCTTTCCCGCCCCGCGCCACGCGTCGCGCATCCGCGCTAACGCGCGGCGGCACCAGCGTGCCCGCACCGCCCGCGCCACGCCGCGCCGCAAACCCTAACCCTAACCCCGCGCGTCGCCCGCGCCGTCGGATGCGCCACGCGGCAGCACCAGCAGCGTCCCCTCCCGGCCCGCTCGATGCCGTCGGATCACGCCTCGTGGCTGCATCCGAGCCGTCCAAACTAGTCCGTCCCGAACCCGCGACCGTCTCCGGATCAACTCGCCTCGGTTCGCGTGTATTTATCGCGTTCGTTCCTCGGTTCGTGTGCACGCACCGCCGCCGCTCTCGCCTCCGCTCCCGCGTCGCCGCCGCCGTTTCCAGGCCTCGCCGCCGTTGCTCGTGCCCTCTCCGCCGTCCGCGTCGTCGCTGGAACTGCCTCGCCGTCGAGCTCCTCTCGCCGCCGTTCGCCGAGGGTGAGCCCTAGTCGCCCGCTCCGCCCCGCGTCGCCCGCGTCGCCAGAGCCCGCGCCGCTTCCTCGCCTCGGCCGCGCTGCTCGCCAGCGCCAGCGCCATGACGCTTGCGCCGCAAGCGCCGCCACGCTGCCGTCGCCCGCTCGCGCGCGGCCACGCGTCGCCGCCGCCTCGCTCGCGCCGCTCGCTCGCGCGCGCGCGGCGTCCACGACGCCTCGCGCGCCGTGCGGCGCCCACGCGCCGCCGATCCGCCCGTCGCCGCCGCTTCGCCCGCGCGATCTCCGCCGCCGCTCGATTCGGCCGAGGGCTCGACCGCGGCAGCGTGCCGCGTCCCCGCCGTCGGATCGCGCCGTCGCCGCCCGCGCCCGAGCCGCCAGCTCAGCCTAGCCACGTGGCAGCACCAGCGCGTGCCACGTGAGCCCTAGTCCACGTGGCACGACACGTGGCATGCCACGCCGCGCCACGCCGCCCCGAGCACTCCCGAGCCACGTGGCGCCACGCGTCCGCCACGCCACCGGTGACACGTGGCGGCATATGCCGCCGCCACGCCGCCGCCGCCGCGTCAGCCCGCCGCCCTCGTGCACTGTTTCGTGGACCGAGTCCACGGTGGACTCGGAATTTCGTGGACCGGGTCCACAGCACAGTAACTTTTCCGATTTTCCCGAATTAATTTTAGAATTAATTTTCCGGGAGCCCGTTCTCCTCCGTCCTAGCTCCGATTGACCCCGTTCTTTTTTCTAAATTCATCTAAAATCGAGCTCTAGCTGTTGGTTCTAGTTTTGTGAATTTTGGAGTTCATGTGCTTATCATTTTATGTGTTTCTTTGTTTTCGGTCGTTTTCTCTCTCGTTAGATTCGGATTCCGGAGGAGCAGGTTTCGCGCCAGAAGACCAGGAGTACCCCGCTGAGCATAACGAAGGCAAGTCGTGTCCCTTGATCATGTTGAACCCAATTTTGCAAACTATTATTTAATTATTTGGTTTTAAATTACATTGCATTGCTATTTTTATTCAAACCTTTGCACAGGTAGTTATCATCCCAGTTGAAATTATACCTCCTTGATACTTTGGAATACCATGATGCCATTGTCACCATAGGTTGGGAAATTTATTAGTGATGCTAGTTTATTTATCACATGGGTTGGTACGATTAGATTGCTTAGCCGGTTTATATTTACGATTGATCTCATCACACATGTTAAATTATTAATTTGACTTAATGACATATGGAACTGTGGTTGGTGCCACATGTATTAAAATTTGTGCCACGTCATTGGTGTGACGTTGGCTTGGTTATACAAATTGGTTTTGCACTCGGGCAGTGATCGTGCGCAAGAAAATCTGAAGTACTTTGGGGATGTGGTAGTCTCGCCGGGTAATGCTAAGGACTTAACTTTGTGCGCCATTGATCGAGCTTAATCGTGCAAACCACATGTCTATTATGGGATGGACTGGCTGATTAATTTGTAATATTTCAATTCAATTACGCCATTGTGATGGACATGGTTGCCGATTTCCATGTGGCGCAAGGGGGTGTGATCACGAAACCCTAGCGGGCGTGATTGTGTTAAGATAGAGCATTGTAAAGGCCTTGTTGTGATTTCCTTAGGCCTAGGCTAATCACATCGTGTGGGTACAGTTGTGCAACCTCTGCAGAGTGTAAAACTATTCGAATAGCCGCGTCCTCGGTCATGGACAGTGCTCGGGGATTTCACACGAGGGTTAGTGTTTCATTTATAACTTGGTGGTTTATGTTGGGAGTGGACAGGTAGTTCACTGTTGGTTTAACTTGTGAATTGGTGTTCACAAGTGGTTCATGTTTATTCCTTTGATTATCTATTATTACTGCTTTCAGTTAACTTTCGCTTTCAAGTTATTTAATATATTTCATCGATAAATGCCTTTATGCAAATTAACCTTGCAGCCCTCCTTTGGTAAGCCTTGCATACTATATTACATTCATTTGTTACAAACGACTTGCTGAGTACCAATGTACTCACGGCTTTACGCCTATGTTGCTCAGTTGAGGGAGAGGAGTACTATCAGCAGGAGGTGCCAGAAGGAGAGTACTACGACGACTTCACGGATTAGGCTTCGTTCTTCACTCGATAGCCTGTGGCTTGTCGATTGGACGCCCTGCTTTATTTTGGATTTCCGCTGCTATTTTGTTAAGCCCTTCCGGCTAGAGATATTGTAAGCTTGGCCATAAGGTCGTACCTTTGATATTTTATCGATATTCGAGTTTTCCTTTATTATTGTCGTGTGTATGACTGTGATGACATCTATGTTTGACTGTGTGCACTAGCGTGATCCTGGACTAGTGCAGTTTACACAGAGAGACCGAATTTGCATATTCGGGTCTCGACACTAGCGCTGCGCTCGAGTCTTCTCGGAAAAGGCCCGGAATCAGTGGAGCCTGCATCTTCAGCGCGGAGCTCGGCAAGCTCTTCTTCCCGTGCGCGGAGCTTCTGCTGTGCGGTGTGCAGCTCGTCCAGGGTGGTCTGGTACATGTGATCCATGGACTTGGTGAACTCCACCAGTCGTACGAGGCGGGGGTTGCTCTCATACTCTGTAGACGAGAAGTCGCTGGCAGCCCACAGAGGGGTCTTCATGGGGAAGTAGTGAAAATCGGTGCGCAGCAAGTCTCGAGCGTAGATGTTCCGCAGCTGGCGAATGGCCTCTCGGGCTGCATCCTGCACTCCGTCGAAGAAGGTAGCTCGAGGTAGGGGTGCGTCGAGCACGTAAATGGCTCCGTTTGCTCCGAAATCTTTGAAGATCTTCACTTCCACTCTCCAACGTTCCTCGTCTCCATACATGCCAACATATCCTTGGTAGAGGGGGTACGGGCGGAAGTTGAGCTCTTGCATGAGGTTGTACAGATCATCGGCGAAGAGTCCGGCAAGGGTTCCATGGGAGACGCGGGTGGGTTGCTCCATCTAAAATTTTGGAGGAGGAGAGGAGTTAGTAATCAGTTTTGGTAAAGAGATTGAGAAAAGGAAGAGATGTTTTTAAAAGGGCATTTCTTATGAAAATATATTCTTAAGGTTGCTCTCTAGCTAAGGTCACGACTTAGGGTCATTGTTGCTCTGATACCATTTCTGTCGGGACCCAGAACAACGACTCTGAGCCCCTCTGTGTAAATCGCACTATCCCAGGAAAAGCTAGTGCACACAGGTTTAACAGTAATGTATATCATGCAAAAATAACCACGAGATATTATTAAACGAAAAATACAGCCTTAAGGCCAAATCTTACAATAAGGGCACCAGGCCAACAAAATAAACAAAAACAGCGGAAAGATAGCAAAGGTGGCAGTACAGCCCATCCAGCCTCCCACAGGCGAATGACTGTAAGACGCGTCCTACTCGCTGAAGTAGTCCTCACCGTCGTAGTCGCCCTCGAAGTCTGGCAACAGATTTAGCAAGGTGAGTACAGAAGTACTCCCAAGGTAAGCAAGTAAATGCTTACGCAAGTTACACAAGGAATTATAACAGAGTTGATGTATGCATAAGGGATTTCAAAGGAAAGCTTAATAGGGCAATGTGCAGAAAGCAATACTTGAATTTAAATACAGTAACGTAAATATGAAAAGCTGAATTTTAATACAGTATATGAAACATTGTTTTTAATAAGTATTATCGTTAGTGTAGGCTCCAACCCACACTAACCTATCCACGGGAATCCACCCGGACCAGAACCAAGACTGCTGTTTGTTTGCTCAAAAACCAAGTTTATAAAATCCAAGTCTAATCTGTGACAACTTTACTCAGCATGTCCATGACTGTGGACACGGCTACCCAGATAGATTTAAACTCTGCAGAGGTGTACAACTTTACCCACAAGACATTCCCTCTCACTTGAGCCACGCGATCAACACACTGCCTTAGGTGTGCGGCGGAGAGTTCATGACAAGGCTGTTCCGATGATCCATCGCCAAAATAATCACGCCGCCACTAAGGTTTCACCACAACTCGAATCCACGAGTTGGAGCCCCCTCTGGTGCCATGTGAGACTTCCCACAGCCTACGCCGCGCTCACATTCAGCCTATAGCGAGACTATGTTTGGAACTTCACAAATTACTTAGCCAGATCCGTCCCATACCGGACTTGTGGTAGTACGAAGTGACTTCGTAAAATGAATCACAGAAACGGTCCTTATGTTGGTTTAGGCCCATCCCCATTCCCCTGTACACGACAATCAACCAGGTGTCATCAAACACGAGGCATGCCGGTACCCACCACCTAACCATTAGCCTAAGTCCAAAACATAAGTTTCTAATTTTATTTTTAAACAATTTTCATAAACCATCCTTGACTCACCGAAGTCAAGAACTCAATTTTAAATCGTCATTTCCTGTGTAAGACATTAATCCCACCTAAAATTATACTAAGCCAGGCTAAGCATTCTATAAAATTTCTAGTCAATACTATGGTACTAACTAGTTTTCAGCTAGGGTGACAAGGTATAGGAATTCGGGATTCAAATTGGGCTATAATCAAAGGATTATGGGTATAACTAAATTTAAAACAAATTTTAATTATATTTGAGTAAAGATACGCATGCATATACAGTAAAACAATATAAATAATTTCAAATATTAGGTTCAACATGGTCAATGGTGTAACTTGCCTTGATCGAAGCCCTGCGGGGAATCGTCGAACTCCAAATTTTGAATTTTGGATGTGGGTCAACAATTCTTGAAAAGGAATTGAGGCTTTTAAAAGAAATTGGAAGTTTTAATTTTAATTTAAATCTTGGAATTACAAAATATATTCAAACAAAATTTCAATAAATTTCAAAAATTCAAACTTATTCCAGAAATGGATAGATCATGATTTTAGAAAAATTTAGAAATTTGAATGGGTCAATTTGGAGTTAAAATGCAAAAGTTATAGCCTTACAAAGTTTAAATTCAAAATAAAAGAAAAAGGGGTATTTTCTGGATTTATTTTTAAACCGAAAAGGATTTATGACATCAGCACGAATTATTTTCCTAAAGGAAAATGCAAATTATGACGTCAGCCCTAGGGTTAATATATTCGGGCAGAGGCTGACAGGTGGGGCCTGGGTGTCGTGGACCGAGTCCATGGACCCGAGGAGGAGGTGAGGTGGCAAACGGGCGCTCGGGGCGGGGGTGGCGCTGATGTGGCACCACATGGCTGCCTCGTGGCTGCCACGTCACGGCAACGTGCCGACGTTGCGACAAGCGCGCGAGGTGGCGCGGGGGCGCTCGGGTAGCGCTGGCGTGGCGCCCAGTTGGCGGCCACGCCTGCTGCCACCTCGGCCGGCGGCGACGGCGGCGGCGGCGGCGGTGGCGCCGCGGGATCGATGGTCGCCGGCGCTCCGGCGGCGGCGGCGCTGGCGAGGGCACCAAAATGAAGAGGAGGGCGCGGGATTGCGCCGGTACCTTGAGCGGAGGCCGAGGTGACCGGAGAGGAGAATCGGCGGAGAGGGGCGGTCGGAGGAGGGTTCACGGCGGCGGAGCAGCTCGGTGGCGCAGCGGCTCGGGGAGTGGTCGCGAGGATCGCTGGGCACCAGCAAGGTCGGGGCGTCGGCGGGCGAGGGGCTCGAGCCGGCGGTGATTGCTCGCGGAAGTTGCTTGAAGCCGCGGAGGGGATTCGGGCACAGGGAGACCTTCGGGGCTTGATCGCTGGGATTGAGGAGTGCAGGGGAGGCGGTGTGGGTAGAGGGTGCCCGGGGAGGCCTTTTTATAGCCTGGGGAGGGGAGTAACGGTCGCGCCCATCTCGCCGGAGTTGCAGCGGCTCGGAGGTTTAACGCGACGGTGGTAACAGCCGCAATTACGCGCGATTATGCCCGCAATGGACGCGGTGCAGGTGCAATGGCTATTTGCTGTCGGCGCGGGGCATCAATTCGGAAGGAAACCGAAGCTTTAAAAGCTTCGTTTCGCGGCTTCAATGGCGGCAGCGGGCGGAGATCGCGCGAGGAAGAAAGGAAAGGGACGGGGAAGACGGAGCTGACACGGAGGGCCCACCGGTCAGCGAGAGAGAAAAACGGGAAAGAAATCGGGTGGTGGTTCGATTAGCGAAGCGTGGCAGGAGGAGGAGATCGGGGCCGTCGGGTGATGCGCGAAGGGGTAAGTGAGGAGGTGCGGCTGAGATCCCATCTGGCAAGGGAGACTTGATCTGAGCCGTTGGGGTTTCGGGCGAAGGGTTAAGTGAACGCGGACGGCCGGGATAGAATCCGACAACGACGAACGGTCCCGATCGAACCACGTGGCGGCAGGAGCGGAGAGGGGAGCGGTGAAGCGGTAAGTTGGTGCGGGCGGCGAGGATTAAATTCGGCGCGGGAGTGGACGGTCCGATGCGCGACACGCATCGCACGCGGAGAGAGGGAAGGCGGGGAGAGGGTCTAAGTTTGATCGGACGACTGAGGGGGAATCCGGCGGGCGGAGGGGCTCCGATGGGCGACACTTGTCAGCCCGAGGAGGGTTTTAGGATTTTCTTTCCTTTTGATTTTCCAGAAATGCTATTAAGCTTTAGAAAACTCAGAAAAATACCAAATAAATTTTGAAAAATCCAGAAAAATTCAGAGAACAATTTGGAGCTATTCTAGATTTAATAAAAATATTTTTCACTCATTTTAACAAGTATAATTTGCAAAGGCACAATTTGATTTTAAAAGGGAAGGTTTTAATTCTTTCTAAAATCTGAAAAAAAATTAATATAACCTCATATTTGACTTTAGGAAGCTGAAATACATTTGTTTTAACTTTCAGTAATGCAATAAATTCATTTTTGACTTTTATAAATTAAAGTTTATAATTTTTCTCAAATCAGGACTTTGACATAACTCCAGAAAATCAAATAAATTCCAGATTTAATTTTAGATAAAGGGATAAAATTTTGGGATGTTACAACTTACTAGGGTGAATGTGCGTAAAAGCAGTACTGAATTTTAAATACAATAATGTAAGTACAAAAGCTTAATTTTTAATACATCGTATGAAACAAGATTTAATAAAGTAATATCGTTAGTGTAGGTTCCGACCTACACTAACCACGGGCATCCCACCCGGACCATTTTCCAAACCCTTGTTGTTTGTCAAAGCCAAATTTTGTAAAATCAAGTCTAATCTGTGATGACTCTACTCATCATGTCCATGACCGTGGACATGGCTATCCAGGATAGGTTAAAACTCTGTAGAGGTGTACAACTTTACCCACAAGACATTCCCTCTCACTTGAGCCACGCGATAAACACACTGTCGTAGGTGTGTGACGGAGAGTTCATGACAAGGCTGTTCTAATGATCCATAGCCAAAACAGTCACGCTGCCACTAAGGTTTTACCACAACTCGAATCCACGAGTTGGAGCCCCCTCTGGTGCCATGTGAGACTTCTCGTGGCCTACGCCACGCTCACACTCAGCCTATAGCGAAACTATATTTGGAATTTCACAAATTACTTAGCCAGGTCCATCCCATACCGGACATGTGGTAGTACGAAGTGACTTCGTAAAATGATTAACAGAAACAGTCCTTAATTATCTTAGGCTCAATCCACATACCCACATGCATGACAATCAACCATGTGTCTCCAAACACGAGGCATGCTGGCACCCCACCACCTAACCAATAGCCTAAATCCAAACTAATTTTCTATTTTCATTTTTAAACCATTTCATTAACTTTCCTGACTCACCGAAGTCAAGAATTCGTTGAAAGAATTCGTCATTTCATGTGAAAATGTTGATCCCACATAGAATCAGACTAAGCTAGGCTAAGCAATTCTATAAAATTTCTAGTCGGTACTATGGTACTAACTAGTTTTCAGCTAGGGTGACAAGGTGTATGAATTCGAGATTCAAATTGGCTATAATGAAAGGATCATGGCATAACTAAAATTTAAATCAAATTTAAATTATGTTTGAATAAAGTACGCATGCATATACAGTAAAACAATATAAATAAATTTGAAATAATAGGGTCAATATGGTCAAAGGTGTAACTTGCCTTGCTCGAAGTTCTGCTGGAAATCGTCGTTGAAATCGAACTCTTTGGAATCGTCGAAATCTAACCGCGAAGATTCAAATTCAAATTCAAAAACAAAATTCAAAAATTCAAAAGGAGGGTAGAAATGGAAAGTTCATGATTTTAGAACAATTTAGAAATTTGAACGGGTCAATTTGGATGTCCTTCTAAAGTTTAAATACAAAATAAAAAGAAAATACCCATTTTCTGGAATTATTTTTAAACCGAAAAGCATTTATGACGTCAGCAAGCATTTAATGGATTTATGTTTGCAAAGAAAATACGAATTATGATGTCAGCAAGCCTTTCGGGTTTTAAATAAATAAAAGAAATACTGACGTGGCAGGGAGGTGCTGACGTGGCCTGTGATGTGGCACTGAGAGACCATGTGCAGGTAACCCCAGCTGTGTGATGAGTAATTGACACGTGTCCTAGAAAGTTTGAGTTTGTTCCGGGTATTTTTATGCTTTTTACCGATGCGGATATTTATTTAAATCATCTGGTGCGGTGCTATGTAATGTGTTTTCTTGTCGGTGATGACCGCAGGACTTTGAGGCGAGTCGTGGCGAGACACGGGTGACCGGACTAGGCACGAAGCGGTCTTGGTCGAGCGGTCGGGATGTGTCGAAGGCGGCAAGGACTCGAAGTGGCTGCGAGGCGTGCGCGGCAAGAGACGCGGAAGCTTCGGGAAGGTGCGGGAGGCGTTTTGGAAAATACGCAAAGCTGCAAAATTGGAAGCGGATATTATATGGGATGATCCATTAATGGAGAGGTGTTGTAACCTAATGGGTATAATTGAGTGTAAACCCATTAGTGGAGAGGAGTTGTAACCTAATGGGTATAATTGAGTATAAACCCATTAGTGGAGAGTGGTGTGACCTAATGGGTAAAGTAATCTACTAGACCCATTAGTGGAGGCTATAAATAGAGGTGCTCTCTAGGTGGAGAAGTGCACTTGAGAGAGAGAGAGATAGAAATGGGTATGAGTATTAGGACTTCCTAATGCTTGTGCTCTTGGGAGAGAAAAATTGTATGCAAGTTTTAATGTTGTATTCTCTCCTTGTGGGTGTTCTTGGATGAGACATGGAAGAGTTGATATAAACATTCATCGCTCTTCGTCTCAATATGAACATGCTTGTTTTATTTCTCGTGCCATTTACTTGCTTTAATTTTAATTAATGTTCTTATTCTAGATGCTATTATTTATATCTTTTATACTGCTTTATTCTTCAAGTATGAAGTTCTTGTGAAGGTGCTAGTTCTCTTAGTAGCATTTCTGTTTAATTAAGTTCTTTGCTCTGTGATGGGAGGTGGCCTCAAGATCAATTGATCAGTTTATTCCCTAGAGCATTAGGTTGAATCGAGTAGATTTGTATTTCTTCTTGTACTTCCTGTTTTCTTTCTGCAGTAAGTACTCCTTGTTGCCAAAGGCAAACCCGAGAAGAACTTTGAAGTCTCTATTGGTTTCGGCTGCAACAGCTTGCTGCATGTCTCAGTTTTTGCCGTGAGTTTTATCTCTGAAATCTGCATGTTATTGTTGTTTTGGCCAGCACTGCAGAACATCTCTCACTGCGGCTTGTAGTTCATTTCATGAGGAAGAAATCTGCAGTTTGCTTTTTGGTTTAGCAGTAGTTTTGCTTAGCTTTTGTGTCCCCTGTTCTTTCGGCAAAGAGAGAGAGCAGCAGGAGGTAGTTGAACTGTTCTTCTGTCAAGTTCTTTGCTGCAAGAGGTATGCCTTCTGAGCTGCTAGTTCGGCACCTGCAGTTCTTGCATGTTCTCGGCTTGCAATGACAAAGCAAGATTACTGATGTTCGATTTTTCGCAGTTTGCAGTCCTTGTCTCCAATTAATTGATGCCGAACTGCACCTTTCTAGTCTATTTTGTAGTATCCTTTTTAGTTCTGGACAGCAAGGCAGCAACCTCTGTTTTCGGTTGGTAGTAGTCTGTCTTTGTGTCTCTTGATTGCAGTTTGGAGTTTGTGCCTTCAGCAGCTGTTGCCTGTTCTTGTCTCCTCCTTGCTGCAATTTTTTTTTGTTCGGTTGGCTGTCTTGTAGTCAGTCTCTCATACCAAGTTCTTGGACAGCTTTGATCTCATTGTTGCTACCAAACTGCTGCTCTTCCTCCAGGTGCTGCCGAACACCTTTTTCAGTCTATAGCTGTTACTTTTGGATCATTTCAGTTCCCCTGGCCGAGAAGCCTTTTTCTTTAGTGCTTTTTCGGTTTTAATCCCAGCAGGCAGTAGTCTGAATTCGGTTTGGTGCTTTTCTTTTTATTCTTTGGCTGATCTTCAAGCATTTTGCATGCAGTTCAAACAGCATTATTTTCTGCTGAAATTTTTACTGGTTAATCTCTGATTTATGCTGAATTTTTTAGTATAACATGCGTTCCAATATTTTACTGTTTTGCATGTAGTCCATAATTAATTTTCTGTGAGTTGCTTTATTCTGCATCTTTTTGAAATATTAAGTGTACGAATTTTCAGGGGCCTTTTTAGAACGACATTCACCCCCCCTCTGTCGCCATTTCGATCCTACAATTGGTATCAGAGCCGGTTAACTCTTGTCTATAGATCTTAACCGGTCTCAAGAGCCATGGCGACAGACAAGTACTCGACTGCCACCCGCTTTGATGGCATCGATTACCTTCCGAAGAGCCGAATGGAGACATATATCCAGGCCCAGGGGTATGCCATCTGGCGCAAGGTCAAGACCCGTTTTGTTGTTCCTACCGATGAGGACATCAATGCTAATAATATGGCTGATGTTGAGGCAAATGCTAAGGCAAGGAACATTATAATCCAGGGTCTGAGCAGGAGTGAATTTGATCGCATCTCTCATCTCACGTCGGCTTTCGACATCTGGGCGACCCTCGACGCATATCATGAGGGCACCACCCAGATTAAGACGGTTCGACGAGACGGCCAAGCGAGATTACAACAAGTTTGAAATGCTCGCTGGCGAGTCTCTTGATGAGTGTTTTGCGCGTTTTCACAAAATTCTGAGCAACCTCCGAGCGGTCGGTCTCACATACTCCGACTCGGATAACGCTCGACAGATGCTCACTGCACTCGATCTGCGTGTTTGGGAGATGAAAGTGACTACCATCAAGGACACCACGGACCTCTCGACTTTGACTCTTGATGCGCTGTACTCGCGTCTCAAGACTCACGAGATTGACATTGTCTCTCGCAAGTCGAAGTCACAGTCGATGGCCCTAGTCACCGATCCCGATTCAGCTTCCGGTCTTTCTTACGATCTGCCGTGTGGATTCTCCTTGCTGCTCTCGTGATATAACCGATGATCGCTTAGAGCAGCTCGAGGATGAGCAATCGCCCTCCTAGCTCGGAAGTTTTCCCATGCTTACAAGAGGAGGAGGGACAGAAAAAGGGGAGGACCTGTCATTTGTTTCGAGTGTGGTGGCCCCAACCACATTCGGGCAAATTGCCCCAAGCTGATAAAAGGCAAGAACGACTACGGCGGTGTAAGCAAGAACGACTACATCGACAAGAACCGCAACAAGAAGCCCCCAGTTCACGCTCAAGGCAAGAAGAAGTTCCGCAACTTTGGCAAAGCCAAGAAACTCTTCCACCGCGTCCTCACTGCTTTCGACGACATCGACTTCAATGACGTGGAGGGGTGGAGCGACGACGACGACAAGGATGATCAAGATCCCAAGGACGGCGACGACTTCATCGGCATGTGCTTCATGGCCAACGACAACGACGTCAGCGACAGCGAGCTCTATAGCGACTCCGATGAGGTAGGTCCCTCCTACGACCAGCTCTATACTGCATTTCTGAAGTTAGGAAAGTTCTATGCTAAATCTAGAGCTAGGGTTGTGGATCTTGAGAAGGAAGTAGAGAGATCGTCACGGGAGTTTACTTCTCTTATATCTGCTTCCTCCCGTGACGAATGTGATGTATGTTCTTCTTTGCTTGGAGATATGGAAAAGCTAAGGACCTCTCATGATAGTTTGACTTCTGAGCTTGATTTGCTTAAGGAGAAGAATGATAGTCTGCTTGCTGAACTAGAAATGAGTAGGGTTGCTTCTATTTCCTCTAATATTCAGACTACTTCTTGCACCTCATGTGAGGATAAGGATAATGCTTTTAGAGGTCTTTATACTATGCTTATTGATCTGCCTGAAACTTGTGAAAATTGCAATAACTTAAAAATGAACTTAAAAAGAGCAGATCATAAAATTGCTGAATTGCATGCTTCTTTGATTGAGCCAACTGCTTCATGTTTAAATTGTCCTAAATTAATCAATAACTTGAATCTGTTTCTAAACAATTTCAAGAAATGATTGATTACAACAAGAAAATAGCTAAATATGCTTCTAAGGACCCTGTTAGCTCACCTTGCAAAAATTGTGATAAACTAAAATCTGACTTGATTATTTTGGAAGAAAAATGCGTGAAGCTAACTAAGGATCTACTAGAGAAGTCACAATCATGTTGTAATGTGTGTGCTGGTGTTGGGGAGAAGCCCGAGGGTAAGGTAGAGACGTCTAGCGACGTGAGCCAACCTGCTAGTAGTAGGACTGTCCCATCAGAGTCGGTGTGCGTGCACAAGCCATTCTTTCCTCTCTTGTTGGTTCTTCTTCCTTCCTTACCCTCTGCTGTTCCCCCTTCTCCTGCTCTTCTTGCACCTCTCTCTTTCGGGTGTGTCATCTTATGAACACTCTCGAGAGATTTGTAGGAGGCAAGAAGAAGCTCAATCTTATTCTAGACCAATCTAAGATTTGCAGATTTAATCGTGGTCTAGGATATGATTTCTATGAGGACATGAGGAAGCATCCACCGCCGTGCTCGGACCCATAGCACTGTGTGTGATCGAGACCGAGCCAGGATGAAAAAGTCAAATTTAAATCTGCGGGCTTTGTCCAAGGGATTTACGACAAAGAAGGTGATTCCACCGCAACTTCGGCCTCTCACGGGTGAAGTTTCATTGCACCTTCTCGCCGGAAGGATGGACATATGATCGACCGATGCTTCAGCGTGCTAGGATTGCGCGCAGAGACCGTGTTGCAGCTCTTAGGCGTATTCGTGGTCAGCCCGGACCACGAGTGCACCTAAGACCAGACGAGGTCTAAGGTTGCTATTGTTGATGCTTTTCGCAAAGATCGAGGACTTGGTTTTTCCGGTTCTTCCGATTTTCGTCCTCGATTTGCCCCGGTCATGATATCCGCCGTCCCGAGGGTAGATCTCGTTTCCATCGAGATAGCTACCCGCGGCGAGATCAGCGTGTTGTTGGTACTCCGACTCGCTCTCCGTGCGATCGGACTCAAAGAATGCGACTTCAGTCCGCTCTTAGACCTTCTCGCTTTGAGTAACAGGGCGTAGGGTAGATAGAGGTCGATCGTGCTTGACTACTTCATCCGCCGACGTGTTATTCAAGATTGGGTGCGAAATCACTTTGATTTACCCCAATATCGAGACTTTACTCTGTTTGACTCGAGTTCGCCGGCGAGGAAGGGAAAGGTTTGGCTCGTAGACTCGGGTGTTCACGACACATGACCGGAGATTCCGTTGGTTTTCTTCCTTGCCCGTGCTCCGGTGATGAGACGATCACCTTCGAGATGCTTCATCCGGCGTGTCATCGCCAAAGGTACAATGCATTAATGAGTCTTTTGTTTTAAAAGATGTTGCCTTGGTTAGTAAGTTGCGGTATAATTTGCTTTCGGTTTCTCGACTTACCGATGACGACTTTGAGGTGAGCTTTAAGAAAAACAATTGCAAAATTCTTGATTCTTCTGTAGTCCGGTTTATGGATTTCGCTTTGGGAGGATCTTTCGTGCTGATTTTTCCGAGTCTTCCGTGATCCTCTCGTGTGTTTAGTTGCTTCGATTCCCGCGACCTCTCTTTCGGCATAGGAGACTTGGTCATATTGGATTTGATCATTTGACCCGAGTTAGTGGCCACGATCTCATTCGTGGTCCGCGAAGCTCAAGATGGTCAAAGATCTTGTTTGCGCTCCTTGCCGACGCGGCAAGATGGTTGCCGCTTCCCATCCTCCGGTCACGATCCACGATGACCGATGCAGGACAGCCGCTCCACATGGATCTGATTGGACCAGCTAGAGTGCGATCGGCAGGAGGGAAGTGGTATGTTCTTGTCGTGTCGATGACTTCTCGAGGTACTCTTGGGTGTTTTTCTTAGCCTCGAAGGATGAGACGCTTACACATTTTCGAGGTCCATTCAGAGGCTTTCGTTGAGCTTCCGGTGCCTTACGAGCGATCCGTAGTGATAATGGCACGGAGTTCAAGAATTCTTACTTTGAGAGGTTTTGCGATGAGTCAGGTGTAGAGCACCAGTTCTCTTCTCCATACGTCCCCCAACAAAATGGCGTTGTGGAGAGGAAGAACCGTACCTTGGTCGAGATGGCCAGGACGATGCTTAATGAATATTCTACACCTAGGAAGTTTTGGGCTGAGGCAATAGCCACCGCGTGCCATGTTTCAAACAGAGTTTTTCTGAGGGCACACTTGCATCGCACTTCTTTTGAGTTGAGATACGGGCGAAAGCCCAGCGTATCTCATTTTCGTGTTTTTGGTTGCAAGTGTTTTATTAGAAGTCCGGAACCTAGATAAGTTCGAGTCACGTTCTGTGATGGAATTTTTCCGTTACTCGACTTCTTCGCGGGCTTATAGGGTGCAGGCTGCGAGTCTAGTAAAATAGTAGAGACCTGCGAGGTGACCTTCGATGAGGCCAGTCCGGGGACTAGGCCTGACATCTCAGGTTCAGTAGAGCAGTCCAAGCCCATCTTTGTGGATGATGAGGAGGATGAAGATGAGGGTTGTCTACCCGATCCAGTTTCTCCTCCCCTTGAGGTGCCTACTTCCACCACCGTACCTCAAGGAGATCAGCCTATTCCTTCCGCATCCTCAGGAGCTAGTGGATCTGTTCCTACCTCATCAGCTCATGAGGTAGAGGCCACTACTTCTCATCCAGGACCTCCCCATCATATCCAGAAAGCTCATCCTTCAGAGCAGATAATTGGAGATCTCTTTGAGCGCGTTACACGCTCAAAGTCTGGCATGTCTCACTTCTGTCTCCACTCTGCTTTTGTTGCCTCTTTTGAGCCCAAGGATGTTTGTCATGCTCTTTCTGATGAGTCTTGGGTCAATGCCATGCATGAGGAGTTGGAAAATTTTGAGAGAAACAAGGTCTGGTCGCTTGTCGAGCCCCCGCGCGGTCACAATATTATTGGGACTAAGTGGGTGTTCAAGAACAAGCAGAGTGAGGATGGAGTGGTTATTCGGAACAAGGCTAGACTGGTAGCTCAGGGGTACTCCCAGGTTGAGGGTCTAGATTTCGAGGAGACCTTTGCCCTCAGAGCGGACTTGAAGCCATTAGAATCTCGCTTGCCTTTGCGGCTTCTAAGGGTTTCAAGCTTTACTGATGGACGTCAAGAGTGCCTTTCTCAATGGCTTTATTGAGGAAGAGGTCTACGTCAAACGACCTCCCGGTTTGAAAACCCCAAATACCCAAACCATGTCTTCAAGCTTTCCAAAGCTTTGTATGGACTTAAGCAGCCCCTAGAGCTTGGTATGAGAGGCTTAAGTCCTACTGTTGAGTCATGGTTTTGAGATGGGTAAAGTAGACAAGACCTTGTTCATTCGCCGGCATGGCACCGATCTTCTGCTCGTCGGTTTATGTGGATGACATCATCTTTGGCGGCTCCTCACATGCTCTTGTTTCTCGCTTTTCCGATGTCATGAGCTCGGAGTTTGAGATGAGCATGATGGGTGAGTTGAGCTTCTTTCTTGGCTTCGGATCAAGCGGACTCGGAGGGTACCTTCTTGCATCGAGGCAAGTACACTCGAGACCTCTGGCGCTTTGACATGAGTGATGGCAAGCCAAGATCTACTCGATGGCGACAACGACTTCCCTTGATCCAGATGAAGATGGCGAGCCCGTTGATCAGAAGGAGTTCAGAAGCATGATCGGTTCCCTCTTGTACCTCACTGCCTCGAGACCGGACATACACTTCTCTCTGTGTCTGTGTGCTCGATTCGAGGCTTCTCCTCGCGTGTCTCACCGTCAAGTGGTGAAGCGCATCTTTCGGTACCTTCGAGCTACCATTGACTATGGTATCTGGTACTCTTCGTCTTCCTGTCTTTCCCTTAGAGCCTACTCCGATGCAGACTTTGCTGGATGTAGGATAGACAGGAAGAGCACTTCTCGCACTTTGCCAATTCATTGGCACTTCTCTTGTGTCTTGGTCATCTAGGAAGCGATCCGTGTTGCATGATCCACCGCAGAGGCCGAGTACGTTGCTGCCGCAAGTTGCTGCAGCCAGATACTCTGGATGGCTTCGACCCTGCGGGACTTTGGGTTAGTTATTGACAGTGTTCCACTCTTCTGTGATAACACTTCTGCGATTAACATTGCCAAGAACCCGTCACAAAGACTCCGGACCAAGCACATTGATATCCGTTATCACTTTCTTGAGACCATGTGGAGAAGGGTGATATAGTGCTCGGTTTGTGAGAGTGACCACCGCTAGGCGATATCTTTACCAAGCCTTTGGATAGCTCTAGGTTTTCAGCTCTGGGGAGAGCTTGGGGTGGTTTGTCCTTATGGACTGTTGTGAGGGGGAGCTTTATGCTTTACTGCTTTTATTATATTGATTTTGCTCTTACTCCTTTCTCTTGCATAGCATTCGGGTGCATTGGGATTAGTCCTTCTAGCATAGGTTAGAGTGTTATTCTTGTCTAGTTGCTTAGACTTCTGCTCTTATCTTGTGATTCTAGGATGCTGCTTATTAGCTATCTCTTATCTCACTAGATTGAGCTCACTCACAGCTTGTAGGTTCTAGCGAGGTTGGGCCATCCTCGGGTAGGCAGAGTGCGTGTTTGCTCTCTAGTGTGTGTACTAGGCAGTCGGTGATAGTCTTGGAGTCATATGGGGTAGACAAGAGTGCTGTCTAAGCCATAGTATCCTCTACATCTTATCTATGCTTTAAGGACTACCCATTTGGATTTACTTTGCGACTTCTCGCTTTTATTGCTTGAGTTCGGGGAGTTCATTTGGGAGCTTCTAGATATTAATTGTGACATAACTCAACTTGAACTAAAAGTGCATCTCATGTTGAGGGGGAGCTGGATTTTATTGCATTTCAGTTTGCACTATAATATAACTACATGGAGCCTTGATTATTATCCAATTATGATCTATTTATATTGCATTACATCTTGCCATGATCTGTGCTTAATTGCTAGATTTATCATGACTTTATATGTGTAGTCTAGTCTTTGCCATGATAAGTTAATTAAAAATGCTTTACTTCATGTCATGGTAGTTCTTGAGACTAGTCTATTTTTAGTTATCCTTTTATGATTCCGGCCATGTCAAATAGGTTGAGTTGAGTCTTGAATCTTTGTTGAGTTTTAGATTGAGCTATGTTAGTTCTTTTATGAAGCATGAATTTTCATTAACTCCTTGGTCTAAGGACTAAATGCAACAAAAGCAAAATGATCTCTTTTTGTGCGAAAAAACTGATCTCACCAATTCACTCTCATGAGACGGCTTGCCATTGCACTAGGCATGAACTCAGGGGGAGTTTTGGTTGACCAAGATCATTTCCTTAAGCTTCTCGCTTGGAGTGATCGCATAAGGCTTGAGATCTAGCACACGGCTAAGAAATATGAAAATGGTTGAAACTTAGGAGGCAGTTGTGGATGGCTCCTAGTCCAGGACTTGCTTTACTAAGATAAAACCAAATGTGATTTTAAAAAAAAAGGGCAATTGTGCTAAATTTGCTTATTTATAAAAAGACCAAGTACTTGATCAATTGAGTCATTCTTGAACTTATAGCACTCTAAACCAACTCAATATTAGCTTCTTGATTTCACTTAGTTTATTTGACATGGCTTGCATCATCCTTGGATACATTTATCTAGACTAAAATCATGTTTGACTTGACATGCTAAAAAAAAAAAATTTGGATCCATTTTCAGATTATGACTTATTTGGTTTAGCTTTTCTATACATAAATCGTCATGATCTTGATAGCATTCTTATGAATTATGGCTTGGTGTAATACTTGCAAAATCATTATGGATAATTTTCATGGCTCCAAATGCTTAAAATAAAGAACACACATGTCATTCTATTCTCTCGTGCATTTTGATGATTTTATTGCCAAAAGGGGGAGAAGTTTGGAGAAAAAGCCTTCTGGAGTTTTGCAGAAAAATTTGCTCTATCATTTTCTGCTCCAGTTTTCTCTTTTGTCGATATGGTCTTAGTTATCTTGATTTTCTTTTAGACCATATTTGACTTTCAAACTCAACTTTATATGCTTTTTGGTATTTGTCAATATACTCATCAAGGGGAGATTGAGAGACCATGTGCGAGTAACCCCACTGTGTGATGAGTAATTGACACGTGTCCTAGAAAGTTTGAGTTTGTTCCGGGTATTTTTATGCTTTTACCGATGCGGATATTTATTTAAATCATCCGTGCGGTGCTATGTAATGTGTTTTCTTGTCGGTGATGACCGCGGGACTTTGAGGCGAGTCGTGGCGAGACACGGGTGACCGGACTAGGCACGAGCGGTCTTGAGGTCGAACGGTCGGGATGTGTCGAAGACGGCAAGGACTCGAAGTGGCTGCGGGCGTGCGCGGCAAGAGACGAGGAAGCTTCGGGAAGGTGCGGGAGGCGTTTTGGAAAATACGCAAAGCTGCAAAATTGGAAGCGGATATTATATGGGATGATCCATTAATGGAGAGGTGTTGTAACCTAATGGGTATAATTGAGTGTAAACCCATTAGTGGAGAGGAGTTGTAACCTAATGGGTATAATTGAGTATAAACCCATTAGTGGAGAGTGGTGTGACCTAATGGGTAAAGTAATCTACTAGACCCATTAGTGGAGGCTATAAATAGAGGTGCTCTCTAGGTGGAGAAGTGCACTTGAGAGAGAGAGAGATAGAAATGGGTATGAGTATTAGGACTTCCTAATGCTTGTGCTCTTGGGAGAGAAAAATTGTATGCAAGTTTTAATGTTGTATTCTCTCCTTGTGGGTGTTCTTGGATGAGACATGGAAGAGTTGATATAAACATTCATCGCTCTTCGTCTCAATATGAACATGCTTGTTTTATTTCTCGTGCCATTTACTTGCTTTAATTTTAATTAATGTTCTTATTCTAGATGCTATTATTTATATCTTTTATACTGCTTTATTCTTCAAGTATGAAGTTCTTGTGAAGGTGCTAGTTCTCTTAGTAGCATTTCTGTTTAATTAAGTTCTTTGCTCTGTGATGGGAGGTGGCCTCAAGATCAATTGATCAGTTTATTCCCTAGAGCATTAGGTTGAATCGAGTAGATTTGTATTTCTTCTTGTACTTCCTGTTTTCTTTCTGCAGTAAGTACTCCTTGTTGCCAAAGGCAAACCCGAGAAGAACTTTGAAGTCTCTATTGGTTTCGGCTGCAACAGCTTGCTGCATGTCTCAGTTTTTGCCGTGAGTTTTATCTCTGAAATCTGCATGTTATTGTTGTTTTGGCCAGCACTGCAGAACATCTCTCACTGCGGCTTGTAGTTCATTTCATGAGGAAGAAATCTGCAGTTTGCTTTTTGGTTTAGCAGTAGTTTTGCTTAGCTTTTGTGTCCCCTGTTCTTTCGGCAAAGAGAGAGAGCAGCAGGAGGTAGTTGAACTGTTCTTCTGTCAAGTTCTTTGCTGCAAGAGGTATGCCTTCTGAGCTGCTAGTTCGGCACCTGCAGTTCTTACATGTTCTCGGCTTGCAGCTGACAGCAAGATTACAGTGTTCAGTTTTCTGCAGTTTGCAGTCCTTGTCTCCAATTAATTGATGCCGAACTGCACCTTTCTAGTCTATTTTGTAGTATCCTTTTTAGTTCTGGACAGCAAGGCAGCAACCTCTGTTTTCGGTTGGTAGTAGTCTGTCTTTGTGTCTCTTGATTGCAGTTTGGAGTTTGTGCCTTCAGCAGCTGTTGCCTGTTCTTGTCTCCTCCTTGCTGCAATTTTTTTTTGTTCGGTTGGCTGTCTTGTAGTCAGTCTCTCATACCAAGTTCTTGGACAGCTTTGATCTCATTGTTGCTACCAAACTGCTGCTCTTCCTCCAGGTGCTGCCGAACACCTTTTTCAGTCTATAGCTGTTACTTTTGGATCATTTCAGTTCCCCTGGCCGAGAAGCCTTTTTCTTCAGTGCTTTTTCGGTTTTAATCCCAGCAGGCAGTAGTCTGAATTCGGTTTGGTGCTTTTCTTTTTATTCTTTGGCTGATCTTCAAGCATTTTGCATGCAGTTCAAACAGCATTATTTTCTGCTGAAATTTTTACTGGTTAATCTCTGATTTATGCTGAATTTTTTAGTATAACATGCGTTCCAATATTTTACTGTTTTGCATGTAGTCCATAATTAATTTTCTGTGAGTTGCTTTATTCTGCATCTTTTTGAAATATTAAGTGTACGAATTTTCAGGGGCCTTTTTAGAACGACATTCACCCCCCCTCTGTCGCCATTTCGATCCTACAGGCACCACGTGGCTGCTTCGTGGCTGCCATGTCACAGCAGTGTGCTAACGGGGCCGGCCCGAGTGACATGGCGGTGGCGCGCCTGCGTGGCCGAGGCACGGCGCTTGATTGGCGGCCAGCTAGCTGCCACGTCGCTGCTAGCTCGGCCCGGCGGCTGACGTGGCTTGGCCCGCCGAAGGGCACGGGAACCAGAGGTCGTCGACGGTGCTCCGGCGAATGGCGGCGCTGACTGAGGTGCGGCAAAGCAAGAGGGAGAGGAGGGAAGGCGATAGGTACCGGTCACTGGTCTCGAGGATGGTCGGAGTGGCCTGCCGGCGGTGAATGGCGGCGGTCGGAGGGAGGCGATCGGCAGCGGGGCTCTCTGGTGACTCCCGAGCTCGGGGAGGAGGCGGAGAAGATGCGCTCGGCCTTGGCGAAGACGTGGGCAGTGGTGGTGCAGTTCAGGGAGGCCCGGAGTGCTGCCGATTGCTCGTTGGAGTTCCACTGAGGAAGAACTCGAAAATCGCATGGTGCGAAGGCTCTCGGACGCTGAGGGGAGGAATTGGAAGGGGGGAAAGTGGGCGGTGTGTCGAGGAGGACCCCTAGGAGGGCTTATATAGGTGGGGAAGTAGTAACGGAGGCGCAATTCCTCGCCGGACATGAAGTGGCCCCGAGCACTAATTGGCGTAATGGCGAGGTGAAGGAGAGGGGTAACGGTTGGCTTGGGTGCGGCGGGGAATGGGGGACTTAATGCGCATTTGCTCGGGTAGGGAGGGCGGAAGAAATCGAGGTTTAATTTTTCAATTTTCAGTCTTCAATGGCGACTACGCCAGCGATGATCGCGCGGAGAAGAAGGAAAGAGGGCGGGGACGACGGTTCTGACAGGTGGGCTCCACAAGTCAGCAAGGGAAGGAAAATGGAAAGGGCGAGGGCGGCGATCGGATGAATGGCAAGTGGCAGGGGAGGGGGAGCAGGGCCGTTAGATGTTGAGTGAAACGGTAAGTGATTGCGGGCGGCTGAGATTCAATCCGGCAAAATGAGTTAGATTAGAACCGCTCAAGAGATGGGTGAAGGGGTAAGTGGCCGTGGGCAAGCATGATTTCATCTGACAATAGCGGATGGCTCAGAACATGCCGCGTGTTGACCAGAAAGAAGAGGAGGGTGGTTGAAGCGGTAAGTGGCCGCGGGCGGTGGGGATTAAGTCGGGCGGGGCGGAGGCCGGTCCGATGCTCGACACACGTCGGCCTGAGGGAAAAGGAAAGCGGGGGAGAGGGGTTAAGTGACAGCAGACGGCTCGGATTAGATCTGGTGGTGGTGATCGGCCCGATGAGTGACACTTGTCAGCCCCGGGGAGTTTTGGGTTTATTTTCTTTTCCAGGTTTTTTAGAAATACTTAAGGGCTTTAAAATACTCAAAAAAATACTAAATAAATTTTAAAAATTCCAGAAAAATTCAGGGAATCATCTGGAACTTCACTAGACTTAATAAAAATATTTTCAACCCAATTTGATATTCAGATTTTTGCAAAAACACAAATTGACTTTAAAAGGAGAGTTTTAAATCTTTATAAATTCCTGGAAATTAATATAAATACATATTTGGCTTTAGGCAAATGAAATGCATTTAATTTTTGACCTTGCAAAATGAAATAAATTTACTTTGGCTTTTATAAAATGAAAATTTTAACTTTTCTCATCAAGGCTTGGAATAAAATCCAGAAAAATCCAATAAAAGGAAAAGAAATTTTTGGGATGTTACATTCACTACGCCTATTATCTCAGCCTTCCAACACATCAACAAAGCTTTTTTGAGCATCTTGAGAGCGATGGCTTGACCCTGATGTGGTTCAACTCGGCCTCGACGGCTTTGCCTTGACCAGACTTCACTTCGCCTCGATGGCATCTCCCTGACCATGGGCTCTCTCTAGCGTAATGGATAACCAAATGATGTCCAAACTATCTTCTTCCATCGAGGGCCACACCTAAGTTTGTTGAGTACTTTCTACCTCATAGTCAATGCCTCAATGAGTCAATCATGCAAGCCTCGATGAATCAACCACCTTTTGTTTGGGTACATATCACCTCACCTCAAAGGCCAACCCTCAGTGAGTTGAGAACTCCTCTTGAGGTCATACATAAGGTGAGTTGAGTATCCAGAATTTTGGTGCAAACCCACTCGCACCATGGGCAACCCCTCTAGGAGTCGGTTAATAGGCACTTTAGTGCACACTTCCTCGCTTCATAGGCAATTCATCAGTCCCTACTACTAAATGCCCATATGCACTCCTAATCATTGGGTTAGTTCGCCTAGCAAAGGGAAACACTCCATAATGGCTTCACCTCCATATTATATGTAACACCCCAGGACCCACATTACCCTAGGATGTCACTAAACCACTCTACAGCTAGCCAAGTTTACAAGATAATTTAAACTGGCAACAATTACAAACATGGCGAAGTAAGCAGAAGCATGATCCACTAAGGAAAACCATGATATTGATAATAAGTTCAATAATTGAAACAAACTCTAACAGTTTAACCAAAAGAATAGTCCACAAATTCGGCATTATTATTTTAAAGCATACATCAACGAATAGCGAGGCAAATGACATAGTCACTTTGACTTTATTACAGCATGAGTCAATGAATTAAATGCATTATTGTGGTGCCACTCTACCCTTCCCATGCATGCTCAAGGATCACCTGTAAGGGGGGGGACAACAAGGGTGAGATAAAAATCTCAGCAAATAAATTGTTTAACAGGTTATTCAAACAACAAGCAAAGCTACAACAACATTTATGCTATTACATGACCATAACCACATTCCATATCCTCATTCATTAAACCACAAGGACTATCACAAGTCCTGCCACATAAGGTTTTAAACCATTGGCATATGAATACAATTCCTCCATCCACAATTAAATGCATATGCATGCTATGCTTCACTGCACTCTTATCCAACAAGGTAAGAGTGTGCATCGTACTACGGTAATGTACGATGCTGTACCGGTACGGTCGCGGCTATAAGCGGCGATATCCACAATGTAATTTTATGATATGTTATGAATGATATGATAATCATAAACCACATGAATTTCAACCTCATAAAGGGACATCAACATGATTAACATGATTTCAACCTCAAGGAAACATCAACATATCTACCATCAATTTATATTCATGTTCCACATTTGGCACATATAGCAACTACATCATGACTACAAGCAAGTCATCCAAAGCATAACATTCAGTTATTAATTGCTACCACAACCTCATTTATACATCAACCAACCATGGCATATTACTTCAAAATACAAGGATCATGTAAATTGCAAGTAGTAAGAATAACCAATTAAACGGTAGCATTACTGCTATAATTACTTGCCTCTACCGGCAAAGTGACGAAATCACGCATGATCAGGAGCGTAGCCACCTGTCCAAAAGTCACTCTCAGCATACAACTACAGCGAGATAATTGTGACATATATAAAAAAATATAAACACCGCTAAGTCCCCAATCCCGTCATTCCCTACCGTTCCTGTCAAATTTACGCACAGCCCACTGCTGCAGCGTTGCTTGTTTTTTTCGTAACTTTAAAAATAATAAGCTGAACACAGCAAATGACATACCTCTAGAAACTACACTTAAGCATCCTCAATTTTCAAGTAGTTCATTTAATTATATTTGTCTCCTATCATGATGTAATCTACCGTACAAGACAGAGGACTTGCTCTGTTCTGGCATTCTGGATAGTCAACTTCTAACGCTTCCCATTCACAGTACATTCAAACAAATATAATTTTTATATAGCATATAGATTACTTATTTATCTACATTTTTCACAATTACGACCATACGCATAAAAATCATTTACTACCCCTAATTCACCCCTGAACAACTGATTGCCCCCAATCTGCACCCCTGACGGACAGCAAGGTTCCCGACCTTACTGCGCCCAGACCCCATGACAAAAAATCTGAAAAAAAATACAGGAGATGCATATCGTCGTCCTCTACATTTTTCCTTTTGGGACAACCTGTAGTAAAAAATCATTTTCGGGGTCTAAACTGCACGAACAGTAACGCTGCGCGAATTAATCTATAGGCAGACAACAGGGAATAACTACTTGGGGTATCTAAAATGCTAATCCCCACCAAATCTTAGGCTAAGAACCCTAAATTCAGCAGAAAACAGAGGGATTGGGGTGAGGGAGAGTTACCTAGGGGATTAGGATCACCCTCTTCTTCTCCTTCCCTTCTTCTCCTTCCTTCTCTTCCTCTCCTTCCTCTTCCCTTCTTCTCCTTCTTCTCCTTGCACTTGGGGCAGCACTTGGGCAGGGAGGGGGCGCAAGGAGGGGTGGGTGTGGCGGCTTGGGGGGGAAAGGGGAGAGGGGGTGGCCGGCCAAGGGTTAAAGGGGGGCGGCTAGGCCAAAAAGGGGGGAGGGTGAGGCCACCCCTTGGGCCCCCCTGGCCCAAGGTGGCAAGCCCACCCTCTCAAAAACTGTTTTTTTATTTAAATTATATTTTCTTTCTTTTCTCACTTAATGATAACTCACAATTTTAATTTTTCCCTTCCCACGATTTACCGATTAACCGGCAACTCTGCGATTAATAATAATAATAATAATAATAATAATAATAATAATATTATTATTATTATTATTATTATTTTAAACCTGCATCGAAACAACGATCAGGGTATTACATTATATGACTTAACATACAGGGCATTCCCTCGACCAGGCTCAGCTTGATCTATCAATATCTTCTTGGTTATGCATGCCTATTGGATTGATCGCTTTACATCGACAAGTGCCAACACGTCACCTCAGTGCAGTGTGATTAGCCTTGAGGGCCATCCCTCAACAAAGCACAGCTTCATGTTGGGTACTCTTGCATTATAGGCCATGCTTTCATAAGCCGAGCACGTGGCACACTTCTAGGCTTCTAGCGTCGTGCCTCAATAGGTTGAGTAGATGATGGCTTAGCATGTATCCCCTCACGTTGAGGGTCAAGCCTCCTCATTCTAGTTCTGGGTATGCTCACCAACCTCAAACATCTCGGTGTGGTGGCATACAAAGAAATGGATGAAGGTTGATATATTGACTTGTGGAATCTTGTCTTATAAAGCTGGTATTATTGATGTTTAAAGTTATTTTGTTCTAATTTCTGAACATAAGGTAGAATATTGGATCTGTGCTCATAATTATTTTTGTGATTGCAAAACAGAGATAGGATCATTAATTCTACGATGATGAAAAACAATAATCAATTATTGCCAGTAATGACTAGAGTGCAATCAATTTGTGCTAAATTAGAGTTGAGCATCAATAAGGAGTGGACGTATGAAATCTAATAAGAGATTTATACTAGCATGTTTTGTGAGGTTGTCATGTTCTAGTATTATCTTGTTAAAGAGTTTGTTTTCAATATTGTGGCTTGTGCTCTAGATTTTTCCTAGGTTAAGTAGTTGGAATCTTATTTAGATAATAAGGACATGATGAAGTTATTTATGATGTTCCTTTTGGAAAAAAATGGAGTAAGAGGATATGATGATTCTTGCAAAGAATGTTTTATCTTGTTGTTAGTACAATTGATATCATATAGTTGTGGTTATGGTGTTGAATGCTTTACAAATGAAGGAATTTGTTAGTTCCATGTTACTAATTGAATTGAAGGATTTGAGTTTCGCGATTGGGGTCTTCTTTTTGGACATTATGACTTATGTGGTAGCTGAAAATTATTTTGAGCAAAGTGGCGTGATGAATACTTTTATTGGTTTTAACTAAACCTTGTGTTATGGTCTTCAAGCCCCTTTTGTTGGAATTGGCAGGATGCGGTAATCAAAAAAATATTTCTTGTTAAAAGAAAGAGTGTACTAGAATTATTTGAGGGACAGATGATCTCATCCTGTGTTTTTTCAACCTCATTGCTATTTATTTTTCTCTTGGCCTTATGGCTACTATAAATGATGGAGGTTTTCTGTGTGCTGGAATTTATTTTTTCTTACCCCTTCTTCTAAGAATAGGGTAATTGCTGTGGATTGCGAAGCCTTTTTCTTGCGTGATGGCAATTGGATAGTGGTGATCTAGTAGATGTTTTTGTGGAAGTCTTAAATATCATGATGTTTGAGATGCATTGGCTGATATATTGTCTTCGTGAAATAATCCTTGGAAAGGTTTTGATTTAAATAGAATGTTTCTCTTGGAGCTAAATGATTTGTTGGTGTTAATTCTTGAATAGGTTTGAATTGTGGGGATTTTTTTAGGGTTTTCACCTAAAGTTTTCCCTATTTTTATACAGGGAGTTGTTGTAGGAGTCTTGAAAGCTGAGTCTGAGCTTTACCTTTTGTTATGCTAGAACCTTATAGGCCTAGTGTCTCTATGTGGGAATAGTGGATCAGAGTGGTATTCCAATAGTATGAGTATCGTGGATAGCATTTTTGAGGTGCAATAAAGGAGTTTGTGTGGTAGTGATGTGAAATTTGAGTTGTACCCTTTAGGGGAATTGAGGTGCATTAAGAATTATCTATCAAAATAATTCCGTTGGTTGAGGGCTGGGCTAGAGTATGATTTTTGGGGACAGTAGAGTGTGTCTAAAAGGGTGTAGACGATGTACTCAGTTTGAGCACATTGTTGAGGCTGCCAACTTAAGTCAAATGCGTTGGTGTGTTGGGCGATGATTTGGAAATCCTTGGTGCAAGGAAGTTAAATTATTAAAAGAAATGGATTGTAAAATATTTGTTATCTTGAGTAGTGAGATGCTCTCTTGATTCTTGTTTATGCTGTGTGTTTTTGGGAGAGGCCATTTGCAAAATTGAATTATTTTATGTTGAGGCGTAGTCTTTTCCAGTTAGGAAAAGAAAATGATTGTTTTGGTCTGTCGAGTGATTTTCACTCTTGGCTTATGTGGTGTTGTTTCACCAATTGTCTACTTGGAGAGTGGAAAAGGTTGTATGGCGAATCCTTTGATTTAGATCGTGGTCCTTTAAAGGAAAGCTGGCTGCTAGTGTGATGCTTGAGAATCCTTTACTCTTCTGTTGTTGGGTTCTATTTGTAAAAGATATTGTTGTGCTTCAAGTAGAATATTGTGAGTGAAATCTGTGGTCAAATTCTTTTCAAAAGGGTACAATGTATTATCCTGATTATAATGAATAGAAGAAAATATTTTAAGGAGGACGGTATTAGATAGTGGTTTAATAGTTGTGGCGTGGAATTTTGCGAGAACGGCAGGGCATGTTGGCCGCTCAGAGTTGGCAGAAGAGTTGCAGGTGCTCGGCATGTTGGCCGCTCAAGTAGAATATTCTATCCTTGGGATGCTCTATCCTTTGGTTATTCTTTCCTCGATTGTTCTTTTGTGTCGTGGGTTGAGGAGTTAGATTTGAGGATGAATCCTTTTTAGGTGGGGAGAATGTAATGCCATGAACGTCTTTACGGCGTCCCTAGGAATATTTAGCAGAATCGCGGAGTTTCCTATTTTCTTTCAGTGAAGCGTTGGAGGCGGAAATTAAATTGGGGAACTATCTAAAATAAAAAAATAAATTTAATTACTAAAAAATCAAGTTTTTGGCTGTCCGGAGGGGTGGGCAAGCCACTTTGGGCCAGCCAGCCCAAAGGGGACCCGTACCCCCTCCCAAACCCTAGCCACCCCCTTTATAAACCTTGTGGGCGCCTTCCCCCTCCCTTTCCCCCCAGCTGCCACCCCACCCTCCTTGCGCCCCCATCCCCACCTCCCAAGCTGTTGCCCTGTTCTTTGGAGCAAAAGAGAAAGGCAAGGAAAAGAAGAAGAAGAGGAAGAGGAGGAAGGGAGGAAGAGGAAGAGGAGAAGAGAAGAAGGGAGATCCCAAGAGATCCCCTAGGTAATTTCCCCATCCTAAAACCCTCTGTTTTCTGCTGTATTAGGGTTCTTAGCCCAAGGATTGGAGGAAATTAGCAATTAAATTCTCCAATTAGAGAGTTCTGTGATGCCGCTGTATATCAATTCATTGTGCATTGTTTCTTGTGGTTTAAACCCCTGAAAAGATTTTTTCTTCTGGTCTGCCCAAAATAAAAATTGTAGATGACGATGAGGCCTATCTTCTTTATTTTTTTAGAATTTTTTACCACGGGGTTTGGGCGTAGCAGGGTCGGGAACCCCGCTGTCTGTCAGGGGTGCAGATTGGGGCAGATTACTGTTCAGGTGTGATTTAGCGGTAGTAGATGGATTTTATATTTTTGGTAATAATTTAGAAAAATTTGGGTAATTCAGTAGTCTATCTTTTGTAAAAAAATCAGAATTTTTAGAGTCTTACACTGTGGTTGGGACTCGTTAGAATCTGGCTGCCCAGATTGCCAGAACAGAGAACATCCTCTGTCTTGTGCATTATGTTACACCTTGCTAAGAAAAAAAATAAAAAAATATGATCTACATGAAAAGTGTAGGTATTTAAGTGAGGAATCCAGATATATATCTTTTGCTGTGATTAGTTTTATATTTTTAAAGATAGGAAAATGTTAAGCAGCGCCGCTGCAGTGGGAAGATTGTAGAACCGTTACACGGGGAAGGATGTTGTGGGGTTGTGGGGCTTAGCGATATCTTTTCTTCGAGAGTCACATTTTCATTGTTGTAATGTGTGCTGAGAGGTACCTTTTTGGACAGGCGGTTTTGCTTCTGAACGCACATGATTTTGTCACTTCGCCGGTAGAGGCAAGTAAACGTAGCGGATGTGCTACCATTTAACCCGTTATTCTTACTACTTACAATATGCATGATTTTCGTAATGTTAAATGATATGCCATGGTTACATATTTTCTAAGTAAGAATGTGGTAGTAAGATATTAATCATTTGCCATGTTTGGATGAGTTTTGGTAATATTGTGGTAATTTGCTTAATAAGCCAATTGTGGTATATGAAAGTAAATGCATGGTGGATATGATTATATTTCCTTGTTGTTAAATTCATGAGGATCATATTGATGCCTTTGAAGTTGGTATTATTATGGTCTTAGTGGTAGTATTCTTAGTGAATACTTGTGATTGTGGTGGTAGCAATCTTGATGAATATATCGTGGTCTATGTGTAGGATTCACTATAGATCGATTAATTATGATCTTGGTGAACCGAATGTGGGTTATGTAGTTGACCTTCGTGGTTAAATTCTTGTGGCTTATGATTATCATATCATTCATAACATGTCGTGACATTTGCATTGTTGATGTCACCGCGACCGTACCGGTACAGCATCGTGCATTGCCGTAGCACGATGCACACTTTTACCTTGTCGGGTAAAGGTGCAGTGGAGCATAGCATGCATATACATTGCATTATGGAAAGATTATTTGCATACTTATGCAATATATTGTGGTGAAGTTATGTTACAAACAACTGCAACTGCACAGTTGTAATGTGGAATTGGCTCATGAGAGTCACATGTGATATGAGGAAAGTGGCTGTGGTCATGGATTGGAGTTCATCCTTTGTGGTATGGTATGGGTTGTGATTATGGCATGAGATTCTTTTCTCTTGTGGTAATTGTTGATAGCAGTTGTGGATGCGAGAAATAATAAAGTTAGTGAGGTAAAATATGTTAATGCTTTATTGTCATTGGTAGTGATAGTGGTGGATGATATGAAGTAGTTAATCAAGTTTAATTTGCTAATATTTTTCTATTGTTGGTAGTAAATGTGCTTGAGGCTATAATTGTGGTCATTATGGGAAATGAATATTGATGTTTAACATTATTGTAGTTTAATTAGCTTGTTAATGAATGTGGATGCACATTGTGGATGTGGACATGTAGTTACTTTAATGATGTTGTATATTTGTTTGTAGTATGAATAGCCTGTTAAACAGTTTGCTTGCTGAGATTTTTATCTCACCATTGTTTCCCCCTACAGGTGATTCTTGAGCATTCATGGGATGGGTAGAGCGGCACCACAATATTGCACTTGGTTCATCAATTCATGATGTAATAAAGTCGATGGAATTCTAGCCAAATACCTAGCTAACCGTGGATGATTATTTTATTTAATAATGATGAACTTGTGAACTATTCTTTGATTAATCTACTAGAAGTTGTTTCAATTATTGAACTTATTATAGTTATCTTTGTTCCCTTAGTTATTTATGCTTCCACTTAATGCTTCATGTCTAGAAATTATTGCCGGAATAAATTATCTTAAAATTTTTGACCAGCTGTAGAGTGGTTTAGTGGCATTCTAGGGTAATGTGGGTCGTGGGGTGTTAGCTATACCGGTATAAGCTAAAAAAAGGAAAGACATGCGCATGAGCATACGCATTTGCATGGCGACAGAGAAAAGTAGCAAATGCGTAAATAAGGATTGATAAAGAATGAGAAAGGTTATGTAAAAATGAATAGAAGCATCCGTGTGGGATACATAACATTATACACAACTTCGGACTCACCCTTGCTTTGTTGATGTTTTTAAGTGTTTGGTGAAGGCGACATGTATGGGCGGAAGTAGTACACATATATTCCCATGTGCAACAGTAATTCACATATCATCTCTAATAGTTGTCATCCAAGTTTAAAAGCTGCTTTGGTAGTTAGAATTAAATTTGTATGCTTATTGTGTCGTTGTGTGGTACAGAGGCTTTACTGCCGGATTTTAGCAGCAATAAATTTAAATGGTACAGTTTTAGGGTCGTGGTAGCATTCTGGGCTCAAGGGTTGGGTCGGGGTGTTACACCTGAATTAGACATGTAGGTTATTTATCCACTAGTTCGTTGTGTGCACTGATGCCTAGTAGGCAATAGGGGAACTAAATTTCCTGACAACACATGAATAAATGGAACTTATTGGCCTTATATCAATCTCAAGAAGATCGGTTTAGCTAAGAAAACAATATAATTGTTGAACAAGTCTAGAATAACATGTGCTCCAAGACTTGAAGTCTATATGATTCCACCCATTACCACATTATTTCTTATTTAAGAACTTTGCAAGCTAAAAATTACACATATGTGTTGGTTTTGCGTTAAATAAAAATTACTCCAGTAGAAGTGTGATTGATTGCTAGAATCATCTTAGTTGATTAAAAGCAAATGCATGAAGCACATGCTATCACTTGGAATTTTTATGGTTGGCGTGATAAAGAGAGGAATTTGGGCATGGGAGTTAAATTTAATATGAAGAGGCATAAGAAAAATATGAAAAACAAGATCCATGGTAGGTATAATCCTAGGTCATTTCCAAAAGCAAAATTAAGCCCAAAGCAATTAAGTAATCTAGATTATTTGAGAGAGCAATAAATATGTTATCAATAACTAGGAGATATGAAGAATGTTGTTAATGACTATTATCTTTATAGCCCACGATAGGGCCATTATCGCAATGCCAGAAGTGTTGCCGCTCGTTACCGTTCATAAAGTGTGCCACATCACCATTTACTAGTATATTATTTGCCAGCAGTAAACATAACTCCAAATAACAAATGATGACCTATTAGATTATAATGATCCTGAATGATCTAAATTAACCATATTTACTTTGGCATTATAAATAGAAGTCAGGCATATTGTTTATCGCCCACTTGAATGGATTGTCATGTATCCTGGAGAATAGTGAATATTTTTGGTGATTTAACTAAGGTTTATTCTAGAAGAAAAGCTAGTATTTTCATACAGATTAATTATAGTCAAGTTTTTATGTCCTTTTAGAGCATCCTATAGATTTATATTGTGATGTTGGAGCATATTAATTGTGACCATAGAAAATATGTTGCGTATTTATAAACTTGAACCTTGATGATTCAAATTAGCTTAGATATGGTACGAGTGATTGGACCACAACATTGGGCAATAATAAAAATAGTTAGACTATAAAATAATTTTGTTAACCATAATACTTAAATGTAATGGATAGGTTTGAAACCATGCATAGTCACTACTTCATAGCACTAGCTTGCCACCATGCGTCCCGCTACCGTGCTTATAACGCAACATTATCACATTATCACACTTATATGTGGGTGGGTTGTGGAATGCTTGCTGTTTTTTATGCCTCTTTATTTCGCTGCAAACTTTTGCTATGTGGATTATTTGGTCAGTCGGTCCATATGTATTAGAATAAATAGATATCCTACCTTATTTGTGCCTTCTATGTATGCGCCTTCCATGTATATGTTTCCTTGAATGCCTACACCAGGCCAATATATATACAAGCCACCCTAGCCCTTTAGCTGTGTGGTGTTTGCTCCAACCTTTCTCTACTCTTCTACATGGTATCAGATTTGCTTTCCTGAGTTATCCGCTGCCTCCTCCCGTGCGCTCCTTCTCCCGTGTGCACAGCAGCCCGCTTTCCTGAGTTCTTCGCTGCCAAACTTCCTCCCGACCGATCCCCACCCCCACCACCACCCGGTCGTCGACTCCCACGGCCGATCGCCGCCTTTTCCGGACACCGCCGCCTCCCCCGGACAACGCCAACGCCGCCAGCGATGACCTTTCGGCTTTCCGCCACCTGATCTGCTCGGATCTAGTCTCCGGGCGCCGCCATCTTCCAGCCGTACCTCCCCTCATGGCCGTCGCTGCCTCCAGTCGCTGTCCCCCGCAGGCGCAAGCCCCTCTAACTGCCGTTCCACTCGGCGCCACCTCCCGCCGCTGCCGGTCGCCACCCGCTGGTGCTGACCGCCGATCGCCGCCCCTGGAGCTGCCCGGACGCCACCGCCTCTTCGCCGACGCCAGCCCCCAGCTCCAGCTTCGGGCTTCCCTCCGCGTGCAGGAAGACCGCTACCTCCCTATGGGCGCCGCCGTCGCCGTCTGCCGGCCGCCGCCCACCACCGCCGCTCCCTCACTGGTCGTCGCTCTGCTTCCCGCACGACCGAAGCTCTCCAGTGACTGGCCAGATCTGGATCTGAGGCATATATAGGTGCTCCAAAAGAATCCTTGACCATGTCAACCCAGCTGCAGCCACTGCCATGGCCCTACTCATCTCCGAAAACTCCTCCGTCTACACGTCATCAACCATTACCCCGGCCGCCCATACTTGTGACGGGCGTCGCAGCGATCGCAACCGCTGCGGTAAGCACGGCGGGTCCAGCTGTGGTGCCAATGCCGACTTCCAGGGTGGTCGTGTACCACCATCTCCACCGACTGGTCCCTGGTTCTGCTTCTGATGGGAACGGGGTCCCGATCTTCCAACAGGTTCTGGATATGTTCGATTTGGTGGAGGCGCGACACAAATCGATTTAGCTTCCGAACAACACGTCCCGAACCCCGCAATCGCAGCACCACGTCTGTCGGGACCCGGAACAACAACTCCGAGTCCCTCTGTGTAAATCACACTAGTCCAGGATCAAGCTAGTGCACACAGTGGATACAAAGATTTATATCATGCACAATGACATTTATTCATTAACTAAATATGGGCCTGATGGCCAAAGTTTACATCAATGGTTCATAAACCAAAAATAAATATAAACAGCGAAAGAAAACTAATGAAGCAGCAGCCCATCCTGCCTGCCCACAGCGAATAGTGTAAGACGCGGCCTAGTCGTCACCATCCTCACCGAAGTTGTTGACGTCATCCTCTGGCAACAGATTTTAGCAAGGTGAGCACATAAAGTACTCCCAAGGTAAGCACATAAAGTACTTACGCAAGTTATACCAGGAGATATAACAGAATTAATGCATGCATAATGGATTTCAAAGGAAGGCTTAATAGGGTAAATGTGTGGAAAAGCAATACTTGAATTTGAATACAATAATGTAAGTACGAAAAGCTGGACTTTAATACAGTATATGAAACAATGTTTTTAACAAGTAATATCGTTAGTGTCGGCTCCGACCCACACTAACCTATCCACGGGAATCCACCCGGACCAAAACCAAAACCATCATTTGTTTGCTCAAAAACCAGGTTTTATAAAATCCAAGTCTAATCTGTGAAAACTTTACTCAGCATGTCCACGACCGTGGACACGGCTATCCAGGATAGATTAAAACTCTGCAGAGGTGTACAGTTTTACCCACAAGACACGATCATCCCATATTGCCACTAGATTAACACACTTCCTTTGGTGTGCGGCGAGGAGATCATGATAAGGCTGTTACAATGATCCATAGCCAAAACAGTCACGCCGCCACTAAGGTTTCACCACAACTCGAATCCACGAGTTGGAGCCCCCTCTTGTGCCATGTGAGACTTCTCACGGCCTACGCCATGCTCACATTCAGCCTATAGCGAAACCGTATTTGGAACTTCACAAATTACTTAGCCAGGTCCATCCCATACCTGACTTGTGGTAGTACGAAGTGACTTCGTAAAATGAATCACAGAAATGGTCCTTAATCCGACTTAGGCTCAACCACATATCCACATGCACGACAATCAACCAGGTGTCACCAAACACGAGGCATGCCGGCACCCACCACCTAACCAATACCCTAAGTCCAAATCATACGTTTCCATTTTTATTTCTAAACAATTTTCATAAACCATCCTTGACTCACCGAAGTCAAGATATCAATTTTCAAAGTCTGTCATTTCATATGAAAGATTGATCCCACCTAAAATTATACTAAGCCAGGCTAAGTATTTCTATAAAATTTTCTAGTCAATACTATAGTACTAACTAGTTTTCAGCTAAGATAACAAGGTATATGAATTCGAGATTCAAAATTGACTATAGTCAAAGGATCATGGGCATAACTAAAGTTTAAACTGAATTTAAATTAAATTTGAATAGAAGTACGCATGCATATACAGTAAAACAATATAATTAAATTTAAAATAATAGGGTCAACATGGTCAAAGGTGTAACTTGCCTTGCTACGAAGTTTGCTGGGATTCGTTGAAGTTATACTCTCCGGAATAGTCGTAGTCTACACGTGAAAAACCAGAACAAACTAAACTCAAATAAAATCCAAATAAAATCCAAAAATTATAAATATATGCTGGGAGATAGAATATGAACTTAGAAATTTGGATGGGTCCAATCGGAGTTAGAGCGAAGAAGAAGGACTTCTGATAGTTTGAATTCCAAAGAAAGAAATGAATAAACGGAATTCTTGAAATTCTTTTCTTTATGAAGAAAAGTGGTTGGAAGCTACAATATTTTTGTATGGTCAAAGCTATGATCGAAGGCATAGTCAAAGTTAGGGTCGAAACCAAGGTCGAAGCAATGGTTGAAGTTGCGGAGGTTGAAGCCGAAGATAGAGACTCCAAGTATGGTTGAAGTCAAAGTCGAAGATTGAACGAAGACCCAGTCGAATCTGTACAGTGGTCGAAGAACACTGTAGCAGTTGAGAACAAAAGGTAGTCAGAGTCGAGTGGTCGGGACAGCAATGAACGATAATGGTCAAAAGCAACTATGGTGGAAAGAGAAGGTACTCAGAGTTGGCTATGACTTCGATTACTGAGTATTCTTCCAACTACTCCTCACTGAAAAAGCGAAGATACTCGGAGACTTAGAGCGAAGAGTGACAGTGGTCGGAAGCAACTACGGTTAGAGGTAGATGGAGACCGCAGTGGTTGGGAGCGACTGTGGTCGTGAGCGGCCGTAGTCGGAAAAACAATTGTTGTCGAAAGGATTGGAGTTTATGCAGAGTGGTCAAAAGAATCAGACAGCTTGGAGAGGTCGGACGGCTTCGAGTGGTCGGGGAGATCGGAGAGTTCAAAGAGGTCGGAGGGTGCGGAGGTTAAAACGGTCTAACAGCCTTGGTCGGTTCGAAGACAGAGGTCGAAGTCGAAGGCTCCGAGATTGAAGACCGAAGTTGAAGTCTTCGAGGTCGAAGGTCAAAGGCTAGAATCGAAGTCTCCAAAGGTCAAGGTCAAAGTCGGAGTCTAAGAAGCCTCCAAACAGTGGAGTCTAAAGAGCCTCCGGATAGCGGGGTCTTAGAATCGGATGGTTAGGAGAAGTCGGACGACTTCACGTGATGAGATCCGAGTGATCCAACGGCAGCGAAGACCAGGAAGGTGTACAAAAGAGGGAGAAGAGTATGAGTCTAGTTTTACCTTGGTGCAAGGTTCGGGCTGCACAGAGTTGGCTGGCGGCGAGGGTGTAGTGGAGGCGGGACACGATTATCGACGGCAGAGACTCTCCGACGACGGCTTGCTCGGAAAAGGGGCGTTGAAGGTTCGTGTGGGCCTGAGGAAGGTTACCGACGGCGGAGTACTCCGGTCATGCTTTGGCTCAAAAAAAAGGGTGAAGGAGGTGCGCGCGGTCCCATCGAAGATTTGACGGTGGTGGCGTCGGCATCGGCAGAAGAGACACTTCAGCGGGGGGATTGCTTGGCAGAGGGGTGGCGAGGTGAAGAAAAGAGAGAGGGGATTGCGAGGAGTGCATTGGTGCTCTCGTGCAATACCAGAAGTGGCTGGAAGGTGGTCGGCGGCGACGTGAAGCAGTGGCGCAACTCGGGCGGAGGTGTCGACGATGTTCCAGCGGTGAGGAGACTCAACCAAGGGCGGTCGAGAAAATCCAAAAATTATGAAATATATACTGAAAAATAGATTATAAATTTAAATAAATTTAGAAACTTGAATCACCTGATTCGGAGTTCGAACGGAGGAGAACGAGCGATTAGAAGATTGGCGGATCAGAAAATGCTGAAAAAGGAAAAATCAGGAATATTTCGAAGGAATATTCCTCCGTGAACGGTAACAGACAGTAGCCCTTTTCATTGTTTTTTGGCCATGTCGTTGGCGAGAAAAAGCACGGAAGCTGAAGCCAATGGGTTGCTAATGACCCGAGGCACATGTAGGAAGTGATGGCACGTCAAACGGAGCACGGTGACGACGTGTACGGCGAAAATGACATAGGATGTGGAGAGAAAAAAAATTTTCAGTCAAAGATTATGGAGAAGCAAGTTGAGCATGGCCTAGAGCGCGGCGAGGCAAAGCTAGGAAAATTATCGGTTAAGCCGAAAACTCACCGGAGGCGACGCAATCGTCATTTGAACGTACCGAAATAGAAAAAACTCAATATCTTTGCGCTCGGTGCGGCGAATCCAAAACCGTCTGAAACGTAGCCTCCTGGGATGGTTTGGCACGTTTTAACGCGAACGGATTGTTGAAAGCATTCCCAGACAGGCAGGGACACGCGGTGCCATTTGAGGCCCTAGCTAGGTGTCGGGCGCAAATATTTAGGAAAGGTTTTTGGATGAACGGAGGGGAGCACGGCGTAGAACGCGTCGAGACGAATTCAATGCCGTAGGCGGCTCGGCCAACGGACTAGCGAAACACGGTGGACAACACTTTATGTAGCCTACAGGCTGACATCAGCGTTCCGGGCAAACGGGGTGGAGTTAACACGCGAGAGTTGCGGCGAATCAAAGAGTAGAGCGTGGGGATCGTGATGCTCACCTTGGTTTTGACCGGGCATGCACGGTCGGCCGGTGGCGACGCGACGAACACGTACCCGATTTGGCCCACGGTGGCGACGGTGCTCCGACGAAGTTCCGGTGAAGGCGATGTGAGCACCGCGTAGAACGCGACGAGGCAAAGCTAACGGTGTGGTCAAACGTGGCGGCGCTCCACCGGACGAGGCGCAAAATGCCAAAAAACGACGCTTAAACAAGAAAAGTAAAACTCCGATTGCGGCCAAACGAGTGGGAGAGGGGACTTGAGATTTCCGGGGTTAAGTAAGGATGAGGAGAGGCGGACCGAGGAGGGAGATCGATGGGGCATGTCTTTGAATGGCATGGTTTAAATCCCGCGAAAATAGGCATCAATGAGAGGGGAAACGGTAGGGAATTGAAGGAGTTTGATGAGGGGAATTGATTGTAATTTATTTCGTGCAAATTCGTTGAGAAAATCATGAGTTATCAAAGCTTGAAGAAAGCTCTAATGGCTACCCTGGCTCTGTTCTAACAGAACGCACGTAACGTGACTAGAGAAAGGAAGAAGAAAGGAGGAGAGAGAAAAGAGAGAAAATAAAAAAAATAATTCGGGATAATTTCAAGAAACTTTTCTAGAGATCCTTGGAACCTGAGAAGATTAAAAAAATAATTTTGGAATTTATTGAAGTATATTTTAATTTTTAAAAATGTTTTTCTTTTCTAGCGTTAAAAGCGTCACCGCCTCCTCGGTTCGCGTGCACCCTTCGCACCGCCGCTGCCCTACGCCCTGTGTGCCGCCGCCTCTACGCCACCCCTCCGTGCGCCACAGGCCGGAGCCGCCCTCGTCGGAGTCCTCGCCCGCCAAAGCCCTCACGTCGTCGCACCGAACCCCGACAAGCTTCGCCGTCACCCTGTCCCTCTTCGCCGTTTCAAAGGACCATCCGCCGCGCATCTCCGTCACCGGCGAACCCAGTCGTCGAACCCACCGGTGGTCCGTGCCCTCCACTGTCCGTCAAACCTCGCCGCCGGTGAGCTGCCGCCACCCTCCTTCTCCTTCCCCTCACCCAATCTACCGCCAGACCCCGCGCGCCCGCATTCGCCGCTCGGTCCTCGGATGCAACCGGCCATGTGCCCCTCGGTCCGTGTGCCACGCGTCGGTGATCCAGCCCGACACCGCTCAATCCCCGCCGCACACACAGATCCAAATGGACGGATCCGATTATGCCACATAGACACTCCCGAGTCGTTCGATTTCCCCGCCGCCGCCACGCCCGAGCCTGTGCCATGTCAGCCGAGCCACATCCACCTGGCCATGCCACGTCAGCATTATCCGAGCTCCGGATGCCACGTGTCGCCACGTCACCTGCCACGCGTCGCCTCCTCGGCTTGCCACGTCAGCCCTAGCACTGTGCGGTAAACCCGGCCCACTGTGAACCTCCTTTTCCCGTGAACCCGGTTCACAGCACAGTGCACTTTCTGGTTTTTAGGGTTTTCCTTTAGGATTTATTTTCCGAGGGCCTGTTCTCCTCCGTCCTAGCTCCGATTGACCCCGTTCTTTTTTCTAAATTCATCTAAAATCGATCTCTAGCTTTTAGTTCTAGTTTCAAGATTTTTGGAGTTTATTTGCTTATCATTTTATATGTTTTTGTTATTTTGGTTGTTTTCTCTCTTGTTAGATTACGATTCCAGAGGAGCAGGAGCTACGCCCGAAGACCAAGAGTACCTCGCTAAGGATAACCAAGGCAAGTCGTATCCTTTGATCATATTAAACCTATTGTGAGACCCGGAGTAGAAACTCCTAGACCCCCTGTGTATTACTGTACTAGTCCCAGAGATCAATGCTAGTACACACAGTTCAAACAGAAAAGATGATACATTGCCAACAACGCTTTATTACAATAGTAATCAAGTTTTACAAAGGCCATAGCCTTACTAAGGTTCACGTAACCTCAAGCAAAAATAAACACAGCGAAGCAAAGATAACTTGATCGACCCATCAATTTGCCACGGGCAATTGATGGGAGACGAATCCTAGGCATCCGGAATAATCCACCGCATCCACATTCGCGCAGAAGTCATACTCTCCACTTGATCTTCTCCATTCTCTCTTTTATATTTATAGAGCAACAGTGAGTACAAAAATGTACTCCGCAAGTCTTGGGAAAATGCATAGATGTAAGGTTTCACAAAGGAAGGCTATATGGTTTATTTGCAACAATCAGCATTTTATTTCAAATCTACATAATTACTTTAAAAGCCATTTTTAAAACAACTTGTTTTTAATAATCGAAATTGATAAGTACTTTAGTGAAGGTTAAACTACCAACACTAATATCTCGAGCTATCACACCAATTTTCAAAACCTCAGTTACACCCCGATCTCAACATCACGAGAGTTATACTACTCCCGAGTTTTTCTCCAATTCATTTTGTTTTGAAATCAAAACCAAAACTTCTACCATGTGAATGCATTCCTTGCTTGCCCTTGACCGTGGGCACGGCTATTCGAATAGTTTTACTCTGCAGAGTTTGTACACTTTACCCACAAGAGATAAATTATCTTAATAGTCAACACGCTTCCTTTGGCATGAGACCCGATAAATTATCACAAAGCCTTTCGCCTACTCCAAATAGTTTAAATACCACCCGCTAAGGTTTCACCACAACTCGAATCCACGAGTTGGAGCCCCTCTTGCGCCATATGAGTACAAGAAACCCCGTCCTCACTATGAGTAACCAAGACACCCCGGCACCCAATACACCATCGGTGATATCTAAACTACACTATTATAGGGTAGTTAGCTAGGTCGCACCCATATAGACTTGTGGTTGTACTGTTTTGCTCAGTTTGGACAAACACAAGCGTCGGTCCTTAATCGACTGTGGTGGCTCATTCACAAACCCAACAATTCTCGTGCTAATCGCACTCACCAAACCTTCCATCCACCCTTGTCAACTTTTCCTTTGATTTTCAAATTAACGGTGGTAACATCCATTACCACTTTTCAAACAAAATATTTAACAATGGTAACATCCATTACCAATGTTCAAACAGAATATTTAACAATGGTAACATCCATTACCAATGTTCAAACAAATCATTCATCAAAACATTTGATAAACATGCTTCTCATTTGAACATTATTATATTTATTTGCTACGCTAAGCATTTGCTAGTATTTAAACTCTCAACAATTGTAGCACTAACTCATTATTGAGTCAAAGGAATATCCTAGGTTGACAATGGTACAAGGTAAACAATTTTCAATGGAAGGTATAACAAATTGGGTCTTTAACTAAGTTTTCTAAATCAAATTATCACTTGATATAACATAAGCATGCATTAATTTTAAAATAACTACCTACTCATTTTATAAATCATTGGAGCAAGTTGATCAAAGGAAACTTGCAAAACATAGGAGCAAAATGATCAAAGGAGACTTGCCTTCCTGTGTCTGGTTGAAATCTTCCACAACTTGCTCTTGAGGTTGCTCGGACAAATCGGTCTCTACACGTAAATCGAGAATTCCAAATAAATAAAATAAAATAAAAATTCAAAAATTGAAAATAAATATACCAAATGAAAGATTGAAATTTTAGATGAATTTAGAAATTTGAATGGACCAATTTGGAGCTAAAATGAAAAAGATATGGCTATTTGAAAATCTCAGATTTGAATAAATCCAGAAATTCGGAAATCTCTGACATGTGGGGTCCACTGGTCAGCAATTTCATTTAAAATAAGTCTCTGACATGTGGGACCCACTGAACTCGGGACCCACTTGTCAGTGGCTAGCTCAGAGGGGTGGTCGCTGACGGGTGGGGCCTACCTGTCAGCGTGGATTAAAACGGAGAAAACTCAACCTCAGCGCGCGGAGCGGGGCTCGAACGCGCCGAGGAGTGGGAGGGGAAGAGAGCGGCGCTAGCCAAGTGAGCGGGAGGCACCGCCACCCCTAATGGGTAGGTAACCCTCTTGAGGGTTATCTGCGGGGAGACCGGTGAAGCAACGTGGCATACACGTGGCTGCCACCGGTGCGCCACGTGTGTACGGGCATGAACGAGGTGGCAATGGGGCGCCTGCGTGGCGAGTCGTGGCGCCGATCGGCGCCACACGGTGCCACGCGGCTACCACACGCGCAGATCGCATACGTGGCACGGCCGCCGGAGAAAGGGCCCGACCGGCGTCGCCGGCGCCCGGCGGCGGCGCGCAACCGGCGTGGCGCAAAAGCGAGAGGAGGAAGGAGAATCTGCTGGTACCTGCGCGGCGCTGAGGATGATCGGATCGGCGAGGCGGCAAAAATGGCGGCGGTCGGAGAGGGCTTCACGGCGGCGGAGGGGTTCCGGTCGCAACAACTCGTAAGAGTGGTCGCCGAGATCGCTGGGCACCAAAGAACGCCGAGGATGCACCGTGAATCTCGGAAGGCTTGAGGCGGCGCGATGGCTCGCCGGAGTTGAAAGTGGCCGCGGAGGAAAATCAAGCGCAGAGGCTCTCGCTGACAATGAGCAATTGGAGGTGGAGACAGTGAAATGGAACTGAGACACAGTTCGGGCGGTAGGATTTATAGGGGAATGAGGCCGGTAACGGCAGCGCGAAGCTCGCCGGACTTGAAACTGCCCGGAGAGTGAAGGCGACGGCGCACAGTGCATAATTAGATGAAATAATGCCAGAAACGGTTGCGGGAATGCGGCTATTTGAATGTGCAGTAGTGCGGGGAAATAATTGGCCAAGAAACCAAACTTTAAAGCTTCGCTTTTTCGCTTAATGGCGCGCACGCGAGACGCGGGGAGGAAGAAGGTGGCGGGGAAGACGACTGGCCGATGGGCCCCGCATGTCAGTGAGAGAGGAAAAGGAGAGAAGGCGACGGCTGCGGCTCGGATGCACGACGCGCGGCAGAGGAAAGTAATCAAGGCCGTAGGATGATGAGTGAAGGGGTAAGTGAAAAGATGCGGTTGAGATTCAATCCGCAATCGGATTTAAATCGAGCCGATGGGGTGTACTAAGTGGCAACGGCGCCGCGATCTAATACGGCAATCATGAACGGTCAAGATGACGACACGCGCCGGGACGACGGCTCGACAGTGGGACCACGGCGGTGAGTCCACGCACCGCCTATGACAGTGGGGCCGCTTGTCGCCGCACCTAAAAATAGAAACTCAACTCGCGCGAGCGGGCTCGAACGCGCCGAGGAGCGGGAAGGAAAGAGAGCGGGCGGCGGTAACGATCGGGCGGGGAGGATCAACCTACCCAATAAGGGCGATTAACCCTTTTGAGTATTAGTCGTTGTGATGGCCGGCTGTCTTTGTCGGATCGCGACACTTGGCGCCGCGAGAGAGAGGGGAGGCGGGATGAGGCGTAGACGGCGGGGATTAGCTCGGGCCGGGGAGGAAGGGCTCGGATGCTTGACAAGTGTCAGCCCGAGGGAGATTTTGATATTTAAATCTTTTATATATTCCAGAAATCAGTAGGAGACTTTAAAATACTCAGAAAAATACCAAATAAATTCCAAAAATTCCAGAACAATTCACATAATTCATCGATAATGTTTTAAACATATAAAAATATTTCCAACTTATTTTGATATTAAATTTTCTTTTCAATGAAACTTTAAATTCAGAAAATTCCAGATAATTGGAAATTATTAATTTAAAACTATTTCTTCAAAATAAAAGCAAAAATTGGGATGTTACAAACCTACCCCCCTTAGAAGGAATCTCGACCCCGAGATTCGGATGAACTGAGAAATAGATTAGGAAACTCGTCAAGATCCTCTTCGCTCCTGTGTTCCTTCCGATTCGGACGGTTGCTCCATTGCACTTTGCGAATTTGATAGTCTTGTTTCTTGTGCGCGTTCGCCTCTTCTAAAATCTTGATAGGAAATTCAGATACGTCAAGTCTTCCTTTAAATCAACATCCTCAAAAGGTATCAATTCCTCCGTACTCTCAAACACTTTTTCAACTGTGATACATGAAATACATCATGTACATCTGACAACTGAAGAGGAAGTTCTAGCTGATAAGCGACTTCACCTCTTCTTGCTATAACTAGAAATGGTCCAATATACCTAGGGGCAAGCTTACCACTGACTTTAAATCGACGCATCCCTTTCATAGGTGACACTTTCAGATACACATAATCGCCTGGCTTAAATTCCAACATTCTTCGACGATTATCGCGATAACTCTTTGTCCAGTCTGTCTTTGTTTTCAATCGGTCTCGGATTAAGCGAACTTGATCTTCTGCTAACTTTAAAACATCCGGTCCGAATACTTGACTCTCTCCGGTCTCTGACCAATATAACGGTGTTCTACATTTTCTGCCATACAAGGCTTCAAACGGAGACATCTTCAGACTAGATTGATAACTATTATTATATGAGAATTCCGCATAGGGCAAACTTTTATCCCAGCTGGCTTTATTGGCTAAAGCACATGCTCTCAGCATATCTTCCAATATCTGATTTACCCGTTCTGTCTGACCATCTGTTTGAGGATGATAAGCAGTACTGAAATTTAAATTGGTGCCCAAAACTTCATGAAGCTTCTGCCAAAATCTTGAGGTAAATTGTGTTCCTCTATCTGACACTATCCTCTTTGGAACTCCATGCAAACACACAATTTTTGACATATAAAGCTCTGCCAATCTATCTCCCGAATATGTAGTCTTCACTGGTATGAAATGAGCGACTTTTGTTAAACGGTCAACTATAACCCAAATTGAGTCATAACCTAACTTGGTTCTTGGTAGTCCTGTTATGAAATCCATTCCAATTTCCTCCCATTTCCATTCAGGTATATGCAGAGGTTGCAAAAGACCAGCAGGTCTTTGATGCTCTGCTTTAACCCTTTGACATATGTCACACAAAGCTACATATTCTGCAATTTCCCTTTTCATACTGTTCCACCAGTAACTTTCCTTTAAATCCTGATACATTTTTGTACTTTCAAGATGAATTGAATATCCTGATTCATGAGCTTCTTTTAAGATTAAATCTTTTATTTCCTTTTTCTCGGGTACTAGTATTCTCTTTCCAAACCAAAGAATTCCTTCTTCATCTTCTGAGAATCCAGGCGCTTTACCTTTCTTCATATTCTCTTTTATCTCTTTAACATATTTATCCTCTCGCTGGGCTGCCTTGATCTGATCTTCCAAGGTAGAGTGAACCTTTAATGCAGATAGAATACCTTCGGTAACTATTTCCAAATTTAATCGTTGAAATTCCTCATGGAGGGTTAACCGCTTATCTGGAATTGACAGATTATTTATATGACTCTTTCTACTCAAAGCATCGGCTACTACATTAGCTTTTCCTGGATGATAGTGTATTCCCACATCATAATCCTTTATCAATTCGAGCCATCTTCTTTGTCTCATATTAAGATCAGGCTGGGTGAATATATATTTTAAACTTTTATGATCTGTATATATCTCACACCGATTACTGATTAAATAATGCCTCCATAACTTTAGAGCATGCACAACAGCAGCTAGTTCTAAATCATGAGTGGGATAATTTTCTTCATGCGGTCTTAACTGCCTCGATGCGTAAGCTACCACCCTTCCTTCTTGCATTAACACACAACCAAGACCTTGTTTTGAAGCATCACAAAATATCTCAAAATCTTTTCGAATATCGGGTAACCGCAGAACTGTCTTGAAGTTAACCTTTTCTTTAACTCTTGAAAGCTATCCTCACAGATTTACTCCATTCAAATTTCTTCTCCTTCTTTAACACCGGGTTAAAGGTCCGCAATCTTGGAAAAGCCTTCAATAAATCGACGATAGTAACCTAATCCCGAAAACTTGGATCTCGGTTCTTGTCTTGGGTGGAATCCAATTTAATACATCCTTAACTTTTCCAGATCTACAGATACTCCTTCTCATGGATATCACATGTCCCAAAAACTCAATTTCCTTTAACCAAAATGCACATTTGCTAAATTTGGCATATAATCGGTGTTCACGAGTCTTTGCAACACTATCCTTAGATGACCTTCATGTTCTTTATTATTCTTGAATAGATAAGAATATCATCTATGAAAACAACAACAAACTTATCTAAATAATCCATGAAGACTTTATTCATCAAGTTCATGAAGTATGCCGTGCATTTGTCAAACCAAAAGACATCACCGTATACTCATATAATCCATATCTTGTGGCGAAAGGTCGTCTTTGGTATATCTTCGTGTCTAATCTTCAATCGATGATATCCTCGACCAAGATCAATCTTGGAAAAGACACTTGATCCTATGAGTTGGTCAAACAAATCATCGATCCGAGGTAAGGGATACTTATTCTTTATAGTGACTTCATTTAAAGCTCGATAATCAACGCACATCCGTTGACTACCATCCTTCTTCTTTACTAGAGCACCGGGCTCCCAAGGCGAAGAACTTGGTCCGATGAATCCTTTCTCATACAATTCTTAAATCTGCCTCTTGACTTCTGCTAAATCATCGGCGGACATCCGATAGGGTCTTTTTGATATTGGAGCTGTACCAGGCACCAGGTTTATAACAAATTCAACTTCTCGATCAGGTGGTAATCCTGGCAAATCTTCAGGAAAAACATCTAGGTACTCGCGAACTATCGACACATCTTCCAAACTTTTCCTTTTAGGTCAAGTTAACATATCTTGTCCTTCTTTGAGTGCATAACTGCCTCATGTCTTATCTGAATTCCATCAGAATTGGTAAGGATAATGGCACGATTGGCACAATCTATCTGTCCTTTATACTTGATCAACCAATCCATACCAAGTATTATATCTATGCCATCGGAGTCTATTATAATAAGGTTCGCTAGGAACTTTACTCCATTTATAATTATGGTTGCACTAGGGCTAACCAAATTAGTCCTCAATTCTTTTCGTGAGATTGACTATCATAAGGTCCTTTAGTAAACAAATTTTCCAATTATTCTTTTCAACAAAAGCCTTCGTTACGAAAGAATGTGTAGCTCCATAATCAAATAATATAATTGCTGGTACTGAGTTCACTAGAAACTTACCCAGAACTACATCTGGTGCATATTCCGCTGCCTCTGCGGTAACATGGTTGATACGCCCTCGATTAATGTTTTGTGGAGTCTTAGGAGTTTGAGGGCTTCCACGACCTTGACCATTGGTTGGAGCTCTTGCTGGAGTAGGGTCAAGATTGAAACGAACCGGGGTTACCGCTTGACGTTTCTGTGGACAGTTGCTGGCATAGTGCCCCATATTCTTGCAATTGTAGCATTGCACTCCTGCCGCTACATTTCTGTTTTGCTGCAGTTGGGCTGCATTTCCAGTTCTAGGAGCTTGAGGTAAAGGACGAGGTGCAGAAATCGGTATCCTTGTATGACTATATACTGGAGGTCGGTTGTACTGTGGTGACGTAAATCGTGAATCGCCGCATGATCGCGAGCTTGGAACTTCCTCTTCCGGGAGTCGAAGAGTTGGCGTTGAGCATCTTCTTGCAATAAAGCTTTATTCACTAGATGCTGAAAAGTAGGGTAGTCATTGGAGACTAATTGAACTTTGAGGTTGGGGTCTATCCCTCCCATGAACCTCCAAATCTTTGCGGCATCAGTCTCCACATCTTCTGGGGCATATCTAGATAGCTGAATGAATTTGCTTAAATAAGCGGAAACGCTCAGGTTTCCCTGCTGCAGATGATGGAACTCCTTCCTCTTCATTTCCATAATACTCATAGGAATATGGGCATTACGGAAGGCTTCCAAAAATTCTGCCCAACCAATGTTCTGGGCATCCTGGTGTGCAGCGCAGTAATTGTCCCACCAATTGGCAGCAACTCCTTGGAGTTGATGAGCAGCATATATAACCTTCTCATGTTCAGCACATTGAGCTAGATTCAGCTTCCTTTCCACTTCCTTAATCCAATCATCCGCCTCCAACGGATCGGCAGATCCTGCGAAGGTCGGAGGTCGGGTCCTCATGAATTCCCCGAGCTTAGACTGCGGTGGGTGAATAGGTACTTGCTGAGCTTGATTGACTTGATTTTGGGCCAAAGCCTGAAGAAGTTGTAGTTGCATGGCCATCATTTGTTCCATGTTGGGAGCTTGCGCCATGGAGGTGGAATTGGGGCTTCATTGTTGTTGGGCGCTGGTTGTTGTTGATGTTGCTTCGTGTTCACCATCTCAAGCTCCATCAAGAAAAGTACAGAAAAGAGGGAAAAGCATAGATGAGAGACGGGGCAATTTATCATCCCAAAACAACACACAAGATTAACACAACAGATTGAGAAAACTCAACTTTTGAAATTCAAATTAACTTTTGAAATGGCTGTACCACAAATGCACAAGACTCGGTACAATCCATTTTATTACATCATATCATTATAAAAGCGTTCTAGTATCGATAAACAATCTGAAAAAGGGTAGTCTATCTAACATCTAATTGTCCTCAACGATGATACGCTCCTCTGCTCCTCCTCGGGATCCTCCTCTGAGTCCGACGAGTGACTCGCCCACAACCACGGCAGTTGTTCGCGAACGCGACCGTGATCGGCTCTGGCTGAAAGTAGGTGATCTCGAACGGCGCGCGGCGTCCTCTACCGATCCGTCAATGTCTAGGTCGGGTAGCGGATCGGGCGTCGCACACTCTTCCTTGCCGTGAGCCTAGTGCGGGTCTGAGAGAGTCTCGACCGAGCAAGAACAGAGCCGGTGGAGTCGGTGTAGTGGTGGCAGCTCAAGACGCGCTCCACCTCGCCTCAGCCACTGTCCTCGCTGCATGGCGTCGGCGTGGCGGTTTGACTCTGCAGCACCGTGCTCGGAGAGTGTCGGAGTGGTCGTAGCTCGACGCCGGCATCCGAGAAGTCCTATCTCCCGCCGAGCTCGCGTAAGTCGCGGTCGATGCTTGGGTGAATCGCACTGATGAGACAGCGTGGGTCGCCCACCACGATCCGAAAGCCTCGGGTGGGTCTGTCCGCTCGTAGTCGGAAAGAAGCGTATGGGCGATCGTCAGAATTCCCCTTGTGCCTCTGCACAACTCGCTATCGCCATCTTGGCTGCATCTTGGATAGCATCCGCATAAAGGTCCGAGGGTGCTCAATCTGCGATGACGGGTCAAGCTGCCCATCCGAGCATAGATGAATACTTCCATGGTCCATGAATCCATAGTCATCACTCTAGTGTTCCGCCCTCTGAAAATGGGTCGTTGATTATATTTCGATGCTGCATTAATCGTCGAGAAGAGTCGCAAAGCTCCTCACTCTCGCCATGAGAATGGTGATCCCACGGGTCAAGACGACGAAGAACCCGCCATCTATAAGTTTGAGAATAAGGAGAGATTAGTAAAGATTTTTTTAATAATGAGAGTAGGACAAGAACAAGATACTAAGTAAGAAAAGAGTAGAAGCAAAAGAAACTTATATTTTTGTACATAAATTTTTATTAAATATAAATCCTTAAAGCTTCTCAAAACCTAGGGCTCGTCCTATACCAAGATGGCTCGATACCACTACGTGAGACCCGAGTAGAAACTCCTAGACCCCTCATGTATTCTTGTACTAGTCCCGCAGATCAATGCTAGTACACACAGTTCAAACAGAAAAGATGATACATTGCCAACAACGCTTTATTACAATAGTAATCAAGTTTTACAAAGGCCATAGCCTTACTAAGGTTCACGTAACCTCAAGCAAAAATAAACACAGCGAAGCAAAAGATAACTTGATCGACCCATCAATTTGCCACGTGCAATTGATCGGGAGACGAATCCTAGGCATCCGGGAATAATCCACCGCATCCACATTCGCGCGAAGTCATACTCTCCACTTGATCTTCTCCATTCTCTCGCTTTTATATTTATAGAGCAACAGTGAGTACAAAAATGTACTCCATAAGTCTTGGGAAAATGCATAGATGTAAGGTTTCACAAAGGAAGGCTATATGGTTTATTTGCAACAATCAGATTTTATTTCAAATCTACATAATTACTTTAAAAGCCATTTTTAAAACAACTTGTTTTTAATAATCGAAATTGGATAAGTACTTTAGTGAAGGTTAAACTACCAACACTAATATCTCAGGCTATCACAGCCAATTTTCAAAACCTCAGGTTACACCCCCTGATCTGAACATCACGAGAGTTATACTACTCCCGAGTTTTTCTCCAATTCATTTTGTTTTGAAATCAAAACCAAAACTTCTACCATGTGAATGCATTCCTTGCTTGCCCTTGACCGTGGGCACGGCTATTCGAATAGTTTTACTCTGCAGAGGTTGTACACTTTACCCACAAGAGATAAATTATCTTAATAGTCAACACGCTTCCTTTGGCATGAGACCCAGATAAATTATCACAAAGCCTTTCGCCTACTCCAGTATAGTTTAAATACCACCCGCTAAGGTTTCACCACAACTCGAATCCACGAGTTGGAGCCCCCTCTTGCGCCATATGAGTACAGTAAACCCTGTCCCTCACTATGAGTAACCAAGACACCCGGCACTCAATACACCACTGGTGATATCTAAACTACACTATTATAGGGTAGTTAGCTAGGTCGTACCCATATAGACTTGTGGTTGTACTGTTTTGCTCAGTTTGGACAAACACAAGCGTCGGTCCTTAATCGACCAGGGTGGCTCATTCACAAACCCAACAATTCTCGTGCTAATCGCACTCACCAAACCTTCCATCCACCCTTGTCAACTTTTCCTTTGATTTTCAAATTAACAGTGGTAACATCCATTACCACTTTTCAAACAAAATATTTAACAATGGTAACATCCATTACCAATGTTCAAACAAAATATTTAACAATGGTAACATCCATTACCAATGTTCAAACAAATCATTCATCAAAACATTTGATAAACATGCTTCTCATTTGAACATTATTATATTTATTTGCTACGCTAAGCATTTGCTAGTATTTAAACATTCAACAATTGTAGCACTAACTCATTATTGAGTCAAAGGAATATCCTAAGTTGACAATGGTACAAGGTAAACAATTTTCAATGGAAGGTATAACAAATTGGGTCTTTAACTAAGTTTTCTAAATTAAATTATCACTTGATACAACATAAGCATGCATTAATTTTAAAATAACTACCTACTCATTTTATAAATCATTGGAGCAAGTTGATCAAAGGAAACTTGCAAAACATAGGAGCAAAATGATCAAAGGAGACTTGCCTTCCGTGTCAGGTTGAAATCTTCCACAACTTGCTCTTGAGGTTGCTCTGACAAATCGGTCTCTACACGTAAATCGAGAATTCCAAATAAATAAAATAAAATAAAAATTCAAAATTGAAAATAAATATACCAAATGAAAGATTGAAATTTTAGATGAATTTAGAAATTTGAATGGACCAATTTGGAGCTAAAATGAAAAAGATATGGCTATTTGAAAATCTCAGATTTGAATAAATCCAGAAATTCGGAAATCTCTGACATGTGGGGTCCACTGGTCAGCAATTTCATTTAAAATAAGTCTCTGACATGTGGGACCCACTGAACTCGGGACCCACTTGTCAGTGGCTAGCTTCAGAGGTGGTCGCGACGGTGGGGCCTACCGCCGCCGTGGATTAAAACGGAGAAAACTCAACCTCAGCGCGCGGAGCGGGGCTCGAACGCGCGCCGAGGGAGTGGGAGGGGGAAGAGAGCGGCGCTAGCCAAGTGAGCGGGGAGGCACTGCCTACCCCTAATGGGTAGGTAACCCTCTTGAGGGTTATCTGCGGGAGGCCGCGGCAACGTGGCATACACGTGGTCGCCACCGGCGCCACGTGTGTACGGGCATGAACGAGGTGGCAATGGGGCGCTGCGTGGCGAAGTCGTGGCGCCGATCGGCGCCACTGGCGCCACGCTGCCCCACACGCGCGCAGCCGCATACGTGGCACGGCGCCGGAGGAAGGGCCCGGACCGGTCGCGCGGCGCCCGGCGGCGGCGCGCCAACCGGCGTCGCAAAGCGAGAGGAGGAAGGAGAATCTGCGGTACCTGCGCGGCGCCGAGGATGATCGGATCGGCGAGGCGGCAAAAATGGGCGGCGGTCGGAGAGGGCTTCACGGCGGCGGAGGGGTTCCGGTCGCAACAACTCGTAAGAGTGGTCGCCGAGATCGCTGGGCACCGGCAACGCCGAGATGCACCGGTGAATCTCGGGAAGGCTTGAGGCGGCGCGATGGCTCGCCGGAGTTGAAAGTGGCCGCGGAGGAAAATCAAGCGCAGAGGCTCGGCTTGACAATGAGCAATTGGAGGTGGAGACGGTGAAATGGAACCGAGACACGATTCGGGCGGTAGGATTTATAGGGAATGAGGCTTAACGGCAGCGCTAAGGCTCGCGGACTTGAAACTGCCCGGAGAGTGAAGGCGACGGCGCACAGTGCATAATTAGATGAAATAATGCCAGAAACGGTTGCGGGAATGCGGCTATTTGAATGTGCAGTAGTGCGGGGAAATAATTGGCCAAGAAACTGAAGCTTTTAAAGCTTCAGTTTTTCTGTTTAATGGCGGCAGCGGCGAGACGCGGGGAGGAAGAAGGTGGCGGGGAAGACGACTGGCCGATGGGCCCCGCATGTCAGTGAGAGAGGAAAAGGAGAGAAGGCGACGGCTGCGGCTCGGATGCACGACGCGCGGCAGAGGAAAGTAATCAAGGCCGTAGGATGATGAGTGAAGGGGTAAGTGAAAAGATGCGGTTGAGATTCAATCCGGCAATCGGATTTAAATCTGAGCCGATGGGGTGTACTAAGTGGCAACGGGCGGCTGCGATCTAATACGGCAATCATGAACGGTCAAGATGACGACACGCGTCGGGGACGACGGCTCGACAGTGGGACCACGGCGGTGAGTCCACGCACCGCCTATGACAGTGGGGCCGCTTGTCAGCGCACCTAAAAAAATAGAAACTCAACCTCGCGCGCGGAGCGGGGCTCGAACGCGCGCCGAGGGAGCGGGGAAGGAAAGAGAGCGGGCGGCGGTAACCAGTCGGGCGGGGAGGATCAACCTACCCAATAAGGGCGATTAACCCTTTTGAGTATTAGTCGTTGTGATGGCCGGGCTGCTGTCGGATGCGCGACACTTGGCGCCGCGAGAGAGAGGGGAGGCGGGATGAGGCGTAGACGGCGGGGATTAGCTCGGGCCGGGAAGGAAGGGCTCGGATGCTTGACAAGTGTCAGCCCGAGGGAGATTTTGATATTTAAATCTTTTATATATTCCAAAAATCAGTAGGAGACTTTAAAATACTCAGAAAAATACCAAATAAATTCCAAAAATTCCAGAAAAATTCACATAATTCACTGATAATGTTTTAAACATATAAAAAATATTTCCAACTTATTTTAATATTAAATTTTCTTTTCAACAGAAACTTTAAATTCAGAAAATTCCAGATAATTGGAAATTATTAATTTAAAACTATTTCTTCAAAATAAAAGCAAAAATTGGGATGTTACAAACCTACCCCCCTTAGAAGGAATCTCGACCCCGAGATTCGGATGAACTGAGAAATAGATTAGGAAACTCTGCTCGAAGATCCTCTTCGTTCCTGTGTTCCTTCGATTACGGGCGGTTGCTCCATTGCACTTTGCGAAATTTGATAGTCTTGTTTCTTGTGCGGCGTTCTGCCTCTTCTAAAATCTTGATAGGAAATTCTGGGTACGTCAAGTCTTCCTTTAAATCAACATCCTCAAAAGGTATCAATTCCTCTGGTACTCTCAAACACTTTTTCAACTGTGATACATGAAATACATCATGTACATCTGACAACTGAAGAGGAAGTTCTAGCTGATAAGCGACTTCACCTCTTCTTGCTATAACTAGAAATGGTCCAATATACCTAGGGCAAGCTTACCACGACTTTAAATCGACGCATCCCTTTCATAGGTGACACTTTCGGATACACATAATCGCTGGCTTAAATTCCAACATTCTTCGACGATTATCGGCATAACTCTTTTATCCAGTGCATGCTTTTTTTCAATCGGTCTCGGATTAAGCGAACTTGATCTTCCGCTAACTTTAAAACATCCGGTCCGAATACTTGACTCTCTCCGGTCTCTGACCAATATAACGGTGTTCTACATTTTCTGCCATACAAGGCTTCAAACGGAGACATCTTCAGACTAGATTGATAACTATTATTATATGAGAATTCCGCATAGGGCAAACTTTTATCCCAGCTGGCTTTATTGGCTAAAGCACATGCTCTCAGCATATCTTCCAATATCTGATTTACCGTTCAGTCTGACCATCTGTTTGAGGATGATAAGCAGTACTGAAATTTAAATTGGTGCCCAAAACTTCATGAAGCTTCTGCCAGAATCTTGAGGTAAATTGTGTTCCTCTATCTGACACTATCCTCTTTGGAACTCCATGCAAACACACAATTTTTGACATATAAAGCTCTGCCAATCTATCTCCCGAATATGTAGTCTTCACTGGTATGAAATGAGCGACTTTTGTTAAACGGTCAACTATAACCCAAATTGAGTCATAACCTAACTTGGTTCTTGGTAGTCCTGTTATGAAATCCATTCCAATTTCCTCCCATTTCCATTCAGGTATATGCAGAGGTTGCAAAAGACCAGTGAGTCTTTGATGCTCTGCTTAACCCTTTGACATATGTCACACAAAGCTACATATTCTGCAATTTCCCTTTTCATACTGTTCCACCAGTAACTTTCCTTTAAATCCTGATACATTTTTGTACTTTCAAGATGAATTGAATATCCTGATTCATGAGCTTCTTTTAAGATTAAATCTTTTATTTCCTTTTTCTCGGGTACTAGTATTCTCTTTCCAAACCAAAGAATTCCTTCTTCATCTTCTGAGAATCCAGGCGCTTTACCTTTCTTCATATTCTCTTTTATCTCTTTAACATATTTATCCTCTCATTGGGTGCCTTGATCTGATCTTCCAAGGTAGAGTGAACCTTTAATGCAGATAGAATACCTTCGGTAACTATTTCCAAATTTAATCGTTGAAATTCCTCATGGAGGGTTAACCGCTTATCTGGAATTGACAGATTATTTATATGACTCTTTCTACTCAAAGCATCGGCTACTACATTAGCTTTTCCTGGATGATAGTGTATTCCCACATCATAATCCTTTATCAATTCGAGCCATCTTCTTTGTCTCATATTAAGATCAGGCTGGGTGAATATATATTTTAAACTTTTATGATCTCAGATATATCTCACACCGATTACTGATTAAATAATGCCTCCATAACTTTAGAGCATGCACAACAGCAGCTAGTTCTAAATCATGAGTGGGATAATTTTCTTCATGCGGTCTTAACTGCCTCGATGCGTAAGCTACCACCCTTCCTTCTTGCATTAACACACAACCAAGACCTTGTTTTGAAGCATCACAAAATATCTCAAAATCTTTTCGAATATCGGGTAACCGCAGAACCGGTGCTGAAGTTAACCTTTTCTTTAACTCTTGAAAGCTATCCTCACAGGATTTACTCCATTCAAATTTCTTCTCCTTCTTTAACAGCTGGGTTAAAGGTCTGGCAATCTTGGAAAAGCCTTCAATAAATCGACGATAGTAACCACTAATCCTAAAACTTGGATCTCTGCCTTCGCTTGGGTGGAATCCAATTTAATACATCCTTAACTTTTCCAGATCTCTGAGATACTCCTTCTGCGATATCACATGTCCCAAAAACTCAATTTCCTTTAACCAAAATGCACATTTGCTAAATTTGGCATATAATCGGTGTTCACGAGTCTTTGCAACACTATCCTTAGATGACCTTCATGTTCTTTATTATTCTTCGAATAGATAAGAATATCATCTATGAAAACAACAACAAACTTATCTAAATAATCCATGAAGACTTTATTCATCAAGTTCATGAAGTATGCGGTGCATTTGTCAAACCAAAAGACATCACCGTATACTCATATAATCCATATCTTGTGGCGAAGGTCGTCTTTGGTATATCTTCGTGTCTAATCTTCAATCGATGATATCCTCGACCAAGATCAATCTTGGAAAAGACACTTGATCCTATGAGTTGGTCAAACAAATCATCGATCCGAGGTAAGGGATACTTATTCTTTATAGTGACTTCATTTAAAGCTCGATAATCAACGCACATCCGTTGACTACCATCCTTCTTCTTTACTAGAAGCACCGGGGCTCCCAAGGCGAAGAACTTGGTCCGATGAATCCTTTCTCATACAATTCTTGAATCGCCTCTTGACTTACGCTAAATCATCGGCGACATCCGATAGGGTCTTTTGATATTGAGCTGTACTGGCACCGTGTTTATAACAAATTCAACTTCTCGATCGGTGGTAATCTGGCAAATCTTCAGAAAACATCTAGGTACTCATGAACTATCGACACATCTTCCAAACTTTTCCCTTTTAGGTGGTTAACATATCTTGTCCTTCTTTGAGTGCATAATCGCCTCATGTCTTATCTGAATTCCATCGAATTGGTAAGGATAATGGCACGATTGGCACAATCTATCATCCTTTATACTTGATCAACCAATCCATACCAAGTATTATATCTATGCCATCGGAGTCTATTATAATAAGGTTCGCTAGGAACTTTACTCCATTTATAATTATGGTTGCACTAGGGCTAACCAAATTAGTCCTCAATTCTTTTCCAGGAGATTGGACTATCATAAGGTCCTTTAGTAAACAAATTTTCCAATTATTCTTTTCAACAAAAGCCTTCGTTACGAAAGAATGTGTAGCTCCATAATCAAATAATATAATTGCTGGTACTGAGTTCACTAGAAACTTACCCAGAACTACATCTGGTGCATATTCCGCTGCCTCTGCGGTAACATGGTTGATACGCCCTCGATTAATGTTTTGTGGAGTCTTAGGAGTTTGAGGGCTTCCACGACCTTGACCATTGGTTGGAGCTCTTGCTGGAGTAGGGTCAAGATTGAAACGAACCGGGGTTACCGCTGACGCTTCGTGGGCGATTCTTGGCATAGTGCCCCATATTCTTGCAATTGTAGCATTGCACTCCTGCCGCTACATTTACTTTTGCTTTGCAGCTTGGGCTGCATTTCCGCCTAGGAGCTTGAGGTAAAGGACGAGGTGCGAAATCGGTATCCTTGTATGACTATATACCGGAGGTCGGTTGTACTTGTGGTGGCGTGAATCGTGAACCGCCGCATGATCGCCGAGCTTGGAACTTCCTCTTCCGGAGTCGAAGAGTTGGCGTTGAGCATCTTCTTGCAATAAAGCTTTATTCACTAGATGCTGAAAAGTAGGGTAGTCATTGGAGACTAATTGAACTTTGAGGTTGGGGTCTATCCTCCCATGAACCTCCAAATCTTTGCGCATCGCCTCCACATCTTCCGGGGCATATCTAGATAGCTGAATGAATTTGCTTAAATAAGCGGAAACGCTCAGTTTCCTCGCTGCAGATGATGGAACTCCTTCCTCTTCATTTCCATAATACTCATAGGAATATGGGCATTACGGAAGGCTTCCAAAAATTCCGCCCAACCAATGTTCTGGGCATCCCGGTGTGCTGTGTGATGAATTGTCCCACCAATTGGCAAAGAACTCCTTGGAGTTGATGAGCAGCATATATAACCTTCTCATGTTCAGCACATTGAGCTAGATTCAGCTTCCTTTCCACTTCCTTAATCCAATCATCCGCCTCCAACGGATCGGCAGATCTGCGAAGGTCGGAGGTCGGGTCCTCATGAATTCCCGAGCTTAGATCTGCGGTGGGTGAATAGGTACTTGCTGAGCTTGATTGACTTGATTTTGGGCCAAAGCTCAAGAAGTTGTAGTTGCATGGCCATCATTTGTTCCATGTTGGGAGCTTGCGTCATGGAGGTGGAATTGGGGCTTCATTGTTGTTGGGCGCTGGGTTGTTGTTGATGTTGCTTCTCGTGTTCACCATCCAAGCTCCATCAAGAAAAGTACAGAAAAGAGGGAAAAGCATAGATGAGAGACGGGGCAATTTATCATCCCAAAACAACACACAAGATTAACACAACAGATTGAGAAAACTCAACTTTTGAAATTCAAATTAACTTTTGAAATGGCTGTACCACAAATGCACAAGACTCGGTACAATCCATTTTATTACATCATATCATTATAAAAGCGTTCTAGTATCGATAAACAACTGAAAAAGGGGTAGTCTATCTAACATCTAATTGTCCTCAACGATGATACGCTCCTCTGGCTCCTCCTCGGGATCCTCCTCTGAGTCCGACGAGTGACTCTGTCCACAACCACGGCAGTTGTTCGGCGAACGCGACCGTGATCGGCTCTGGCTGAAAGTAGGTGATCTGAACAGGCGCTGGCGTCCTCGGCTGGATCCGTCAATGTCTAGGTCGGGTAGCGGACTGGGGCGTCGCACACTCTTCCTTGCCGTGAGCCTAGTGCGGGGTCCTGAGAGTCTGACTGGAGCAGCAACAGGAGCTGGTGGAGTCGGTGTAGTGGTGGCAGCTCGAAGACGCTCCACCTCTGCCTCAGCAGCTGTCCTCGCCTGTACAGCGTCGGCGTGGGCGGTTTGACTCTGCAGCAGCTGTGCTCGGAGAGTGTCGGAGTGGTCGTAGCTCGACGTCAGAAGCATCCGGAGAAGTCCTATCTCTGCCGAGCTCGCGTAAGTCGCGGTCGATGCTTGGGTGAACGCACTGATGAGACAGCGTGGGTCGCCCACCACGATCCGAAAGCCTCGGGTGGGTCTGCCCCGCTCGTAGTCGGAAAGAAGCGTATGGGCGATCGTCGTAACTCCCCTTGTGCCTCTGCACAACTCGCTATCGCCATCTTGGCCGTATCTTGGATAGCATCTGTGCAGTGGGTCCGAGGGTGCTCAATACTGCAGTAGACGGGGTCAAGCTGCCCATCTGGAGCATAGATGAATACTTCCATGGTCCATGAATCCATAGTCATCACTCTAGTGTTCCGCCCTCTGAAAATGGGCTGTTGATTATATTTCAGATGCTGCATTAACTGTCGTAGAAGAGTCGCAAAAGCTCCCTCACTCTCGCCATGAGAATGGTGATCCCACGGGGCTGAAGACGACGAAGAACCTGCCATCTATAAGTTTGAGAATAAGGAGAGATTAGTAAAGATTTTTTTTTTAATAATGAGAGTAGGACAAGAACAAGATACTAAGTAAGAAAAGAGTAGAAGCAAAAGAAACTTATATTTTTGTACATAAATTTTTATTAAATATAAATCCTTAAAGCTTCTCAAAACCTAGGGCTCGTCCTATACCAAGATGGCTCGATACCACTACGTGAGACCCGAGTAGAAACTCCTAGACCCACAGTGTATTCTTGTACTAGTCCTGCAGATCAATGCTAGTACACACAGTTCAAACAGAAAAGATGATACATTGCCAACAACGCTTTATTACAATAGTAACTGAAGTTTTACAAAGGCCATAGCCTTACTAAGGTTCACAGAACCTCAAGCAAAAATAAACACAGCAGAAGCAAAAGATAACTTGATCGACCCATCAATTTGCCACAGGCAATTGACTGGGGAGACGAATCCTAGGCATCCGGGAATAATCCACCGCATCCACATTCGGCGCAGAAGTCATACTCTCCAGCTTGATCTTCTCCATTCTCTGCTTTTATATTTATAGAGCAACAGGTGAGTACAAAAATGTACTCCGCAAGTCTTGGGAAAAATGCATAGATGTAAGGTTTCACAAAGGAAGGCTATATGGTTTATTTGCAACAATCAGCATTTTATTTCAAATCTACATAATTACTTTAAAAGCCATTTTTAAAACAACTTGTTTTTAATAATCGAAATTGGATAAGTACTTTAGTGAAGGTTAAACTACCAACACTAATATCTCAGGCTATCACAGCCAATTTTCAAAACCTCAGGTTACACCCCCTGATCTGAACATCACGAGAGTTATACTACTCCCGAGTTTTTCTCCAATTCATTTTGTTTTGAAATCAAAACCAAAACTTCTACCATGTGAATGCATTCCTTGCTTGCCCTTGACCGTGGGCACGGCTATTCGAATAGTTTTTACTCTGCAGAGTTTGTACACTTTACCCACAAGAGATAAATTATCTTAATAGTCAACACGCTTCCTTTGGCATGAGACCCAGATAAATTATCACAAAGCCTTTCGCCTACTCCAGTATAGTTTAAATACCACCCGCTAAGGTTTCACCACAACTCGAATCCACGAGTTGGAGCCCCCTCTTGCGCCATATGAGTACAGTAAACCCTGTCCCTCACTATGAGTAACCAGTACACCCTGGCACCCAATACACCACTGGTGATATCTAAACTACACTATTATAGGGTAGTTAGCTAGGTCGTACCCATATAGACTTGTGGTTGTACTGTTTTGCTCAGTTTGGACAAACACAAGCGTCGGTCCTTAATCGACCAGGGTGGCTCATTCACAAACCCAACAATTCTCGTGCTAACTGCACCAGCCAAACCTTCCATCCACCCTTGTCAACTTTTCCCCTTTGATTTTCAAATTAACAGTGGTAACATCCATTACCACTTTTCAAACAAAATATTTAACAATGGTAACATCCATTACCAATGTTCAAACAGAATATTTAACAATGGTAACATCCATTACCAATGTTCAAACAAATCATTCATCAAAACATTTGATAAACATGCTTCTCATTTGAACATTATTATATTTATTTGCTACGCTAAGCATTTGCTAGTATTTAAACTCTCAACAATTGTAGCACTAACTCATTATTGAGTCAAAGGAATATCCTAGGTTGACAATGGTACAGGGTAAACAATCTTCAATGGAAGGTATAACAAATTGGGTCTTTAACTAAGTTTTCTAAATCAAATTATCACTTGATATAACATAAGTATGCATTAATTTTAAAATAACTACCTACTCATTTTATAAATCATTGGAGCAAGTTGATCAAAGGAAACTTGCAAAACATAGGAGCAAAATGATCAAAGGAGACTTGCCTTCCGTGTCCAGGTTGAAATCTTCCACAACTTGCTCTTGAGGTTGCTCGGACAAATCGGTCTCTACACGTAAATCGAGAATTCCAAATAAATAAAATAAAATAAAAATTCAAAAATTGAAAATAAATATACCAAATGAAATATTGAAATTTTAGATGAATTTAGAAATTTGAATGGACCAATTTGGAGCTAAAATGAAAAAGATATGGCTATTTGAAAATCTCAGATTTGAATAAATCCAGAAATTCGGAAATCTCGACATGTGGGGTCCATGGTCAGCAATTTCATTTAAAATAAGTCTCGACATGTGGGACCCACTGAACTCGGGACCCACTTGTCGCTGGCTAGCTCAGAGGGTGGTCGCCGGGTGGGGCCTACACGCGGCGTGGATTAAAACGGAGAAAACTCAACCTCGGCAGCGGGCGGGCTCGAACGCGCGAGGAGTGGTGGGGGGAAGAGCGGCGCTAGCCAAGTGAGCGGGAGGCACCGCCTACCCCTAATGGGTAGGTAACCCTCTTGAGGGTTATCTGCGGGAGACCGCGGCAACGTGGCATACACGTGGCGCCACCGGTGCGCCACGTGTGTACGGGCATGAACGAGGTGGCAATGGGGCGCTGCGTGGCGGTCGTGGCGCCGATCGGCGGCCACCGGCGCCACGCGGCTACCACACGCGCGCGATCGCATACGTGGCACGGCCGCCGGAGAAAGGGCCGGACCGGTCGCCGGCGCTCCGGCGGCGGCGGCGCCAACCGGCGTCGCGCAAAGCGAGAGGAGGAAGGAGAATCTGCTGGTACCTGCACGGCGCCGAGGATGATCGGATCGGCGAGGCGGCAAAAATGGGCGGCGGTCGGAGAGGGCTTCACGGCGGCGGGGGTTCCGGTCGCAACAACTCAGAAGAGTGGTCGCCTGAGATCGCTTGGGCACCAGCAACGTCGAGGATGCACCAGTGAATCTCGGGAAGGCTTGAGGCGCGGCGATGGCTCGCCGGAGTTGAAAGTGGCCGCGGAGGAAAATCAAGCGCAGAGGCTCTCGCTTGACAACAGCAATTGGAGGTGGAGACGGTGAAATGGAACCGAGACACACGATTCGGGCGGTAGGATTTATAGGGGAATGAGGCCGGTAACGGCAGCGCGAAGCTCGCCGGACTTGAAACTGCCCGGAGAGTGAAGGCGACGGCGCACAGTGCATAATTAGATGAAATAATGCCAGAAACGGTTGCGGGAATGCGGCTATTTGAATGTGCAGTAGTGCGAGGAAATAATTGGCTAAGAAACTGAAACTTTTAAAGCTTCAGTTTTTCTGTTTAATGGCGGCAGCGGCGAGACGCGGGGAGGAAGAAGGTGGCGGGGAAGACGACTGGCCGATGGGCCCCGCATGTCAGTGAGAGAGGAAAAGGAGAGAAGGCGACGGCTGCGGCTCGGATGCACGACGCGCGGCAGAGGAAAGTAATCAAGGCCGTAGGATGATGAGTGAAGGGGTAAGTGAAAAGATGCGGTTGAGATTCAATCCGGCAATCGGATTTAAATCTGAGCCGATGGGGTGTACTAAGTGGCAACGGGCGGCTGCGATCTAATACGGCAATCATGAACGGTCAAGATGACGACACGCGTCGGGGACGACGGCTCTGACAGGTGGGACCCGCTGGCAGTGAGTCTACGCAGACCAGTCTATGACAGGTGGGGCCCGCTTGTCAGCGCACCTAAAAAAATAGAAACTCAACCTCGCGCGCGGAGCGGGGCTCGAACGCGCGCCGAGGGAGCGGGGAAGGAAAGAGAGCGGGCGGCGGTAACCAGTCGGGCGGGGAGGATCAACCTACCCAATAAGGGCGATTAACCCTTTTGAGTATTAGTCGTTGTGATGGCCGGGCTGCTGTCGGATGCGCGACACTTGGCGCCGCGAGAGAGAGGGGAGGCGGGATGAGGCGTAGACAGCGGGGATTAGCTCGGGCCGGGAAGGAAGGGCTCGGATGCTTGACAAGTGTCAGCCCGAGGGAGATTTTGATATTTAAATCTTTTATATATTCCAGAAATCAGTAGGAGACTTTAAAATACTCAGAAAAATACCAAATAAATTCCAAAAATTCCAGAAAAATTCACATAATTCACTGATAATGTTTTAAACATATAAAAAATATTTCCAACTTATTTTGATATTAAATTTTCTTTTCAACAGAAACTTTAAATTCAGAAAATTCCAGATAATTGGAAATTATTAATTTAAAACTATTTCTTCAAAATAAAAGCAAAAATTGGGATGTTACACCTATTTTGCAATCTACTATTTAATTATTTTATTTTAAATTACATTGCATTGCTACTTTACTACATAACCTTGTACCTGATAGTTATTGCCCAATTGTCTACATCCCTCCTTGATAATTTTGAATGCCATGATACCTGAGAAATTTACTAGTGATGCTATGTTAGGTGTCACATGAGTTGTACGACTAGATGCTTAGCCTCGCTTAATTTACGATCGGGTTTATCATCATATGGGAATTATTAATTTGACTTAATGAGATATGGAACTGTGGTTGGTGTCATATTTATTAAAATTTGGGCCATGGCATTGGTGTGGTTATACAAAATTAGTTATCACTCAGGCGAGTGATCGTGCAATAAAGGGGGAAGTGTTGGTGCACTTCGAGAGATGTGGAAGTCTCGCCCGGGTAATATTAAGGACTTAACTTTGTGCGCCATTAATCTGAGCTTTACCGTGCAAACCACATGTCTAGTATGGGATGGACCTTGCTGATTAATTTGGGATGTTTTAATTTCAATCTCGCCATTGTGATGAATATGGTTGCTGATTTCCATGAGGCGCAAGGGGGGTGTGATGCGAAACTCTAGCGGGCGAGATTGGGTTGGAACTGAACTTTGTAAAGGCCTTGTTGTGATTTTTTTTAACATGAGTATTATCACATCGTGTGGGTACAGTTCTGCAACCTGTGCAAAGTGTAAAACTATTCGAATAACCGTGTCCTCGGTCATGGACAATGCTCGGTGATTTCACACGAGGGGTAGTGATTTCTTTTAAACTTGGTGGTTTGTGTTGGAAGTGAACAGGTAGTTCACTGTTGGTCTAGCTTATGGATGGGAGGTCCATAAGCGATTGGTTTAACTTGTGGACGGGAGGTCCGCAAGTGGTTATGTCAATTTCTTTGATTATTTATTTATTATTGTTTTACGTAAAGTTCGCTTTCATTCTATTTACTGTATTTACCTTTAAATGTCATTTCATGTAAATTAACCTTTCAGTCTTCCATTGGTAGGCCTTGCATACTATACTGCATTTATTTGTTACAAACGGCTTGCTGAGTACCAATGTACTCACGGCTTTATGCCCAATATTGCTCAGTTGAGGAAAAGGAGTATCACCAGCAAGAGGTTCCAGAAGGAGGCTACTTCGATGACTACGCGGATTAGGCTTCGCTCCCCACTCTATAGCCTGTGGGCTTGTCGATTGACCACTACGCTTTATTTTGAATTTTCGCTGCTAGTTTTTGTTAAGCCCTTCGGGATAGTTCATTGTAAGCTTGGCTATAAAGTCGTACTTTTGAGATTTATCGATATTTGAGTTTTCCCTTTATTTTAGCGTGTATATGGTTGTGATTACCTCTATGTTTGATTGTTTGCACTAGCGTGATCCAGAGACTAGTGAAGTATACACAGAGTGTCCGGATTTGCATATTCGAGTCTCGACAGAAATGGTATCAGAGTTGTATCGACTGTAGGACAAAGTCCTAGTTGGAGTGGTCATTTTAGCCCAATTTCAAAATCTATTTTCTAAATCAAATCAACAAAATGAATACCTAGTGATTCTCTATTCTTACCTTATTCTTAGGTTTCTTAATTCTCGCCTTCTCGGCGAATTTGTTTTAAAATTTTAATTTGACTTCTTATCCCCACAATATCCATAGATGTCTTGTGTGTCCCATAATCAAAAAGAAGGTTGGCCTGGAATTCTTCAAGTTTTGCTGTGAAGTTTGGATCAAGAAGCACTCAATATATTCTAAGGCAAGATTGAAGACTACCGTGAAGATTGAGAGCCATTATATTTGAACCCTACTATAGTTTTAGCATCGTGTAGACCGTTTTGCATTTTCTTACAGTTGTGTGTGATGTGAGCTGCAAATATTATCCTTAAAAGCATTATATTGCAATCATGTCAATCTTTTATTGGAGTTATTTTTCCAGTTTTGTTCTTAGCCTTCTTCGGCTAAGTGTTTGTTTAGTTTAGGTTGTCATTAGAAAATCCCTTTTAGACGAATTTACCTCTCGTCTATGCTGTTTCCCTCTCATCTTTAAAACTCGGTGAAGTCAATCAGCAGTGGTTTCCCTTTTTGGAGCAGTAGCAAGATGGTTGATACCAGGACTACAGCAGGCCGCGACCAGGCAAACCAGGATCTAGAGAGCAGTGCCGCTCAGCCAGTTCCACCGACCTTGGACCCCGCCCTCAGTCAGTTCTTGATGGCCCAGACACAGATGATGCAGGTAATGATGCAGAATATGAATGCTATAATGCAACGTCAGCACCAGGAGCCAGTAGCACCTCAGGCACCACGACAGCAGTCCAGCTATGCAGAGTTCATGAGGATGAGACCGCCTATCTTCTCCAGTTCTTCAGAGCCCTTGGAGGCAGACGATTGGATCCGTTAAGTTGAGAAAAAGCTGAACCGGGCTCAGTGCACCGATAGAGAGAAGGTGATGTATGCAGCACACCAGCTTGAGAGAGTAGCATCAGAGTGGTGGGAGAACTACTGTGCCGCTCATGAGGACTAGAATAACATCACTTGGGCAGAGTTCACAGCCACTTTTCATCACGCTCATATCTTGGATGGAGTGATCGAGATGAAGAAAGATGAATTCCATGAGTTGCAGCAGGGGAACATGTTAGTGAGTAAGTATCTCAACAAATTCACTCAGTTAGCTCGCTATGCACCAGAGGATGTAGCCACGGATGCAGCTCGCCAGAAGAGGTTCAAGAAAGGCTCAAACCCAGGATTGAAAGTGCAGGTTGTGGGCAACGACTACGCTAGTTTTTAGCACATGGTGGATAAGGCCATACTTATTGAAGAGTCCCACCGCGAGTTGGGAGAATTTTACAAGAGGAAGTTGAGTCACCAAGGATTTCACTCACAGCAGTCACAAAAGGACAAGATTCAACACCGACCAGCCAGCTCGTGTACCGTAATAGTCAGATTTCAAGACCCCAGCTCCAGTGACCCATCATGAAAATTCGGGACCACGCCCTATCAATGTCAGCAATCAACCTCAGAAGGGCGTAAATCCTACAGGATCATCCAATTGTTTCAATTGCAAAGAGCCAGGCCATTTTGCACGCAATTTCCCACAAAAACGTCGAGACATCACACCAATTCCATTCAACCTTTGGAGTATGCCCGCCAAAACCCTTCCCCCAGGAGCAAGCCGTGGCAGCCAGCAATCCCAGAGCGTTGCAAGAGGAAGCCTGAACCACATCGTCTCCAACGTCGCACCCGGTAAACCTATTTCTCTTAGTAGGCCCGGATCTCGGGGTCGAGATCCCGCTTAACGGGATAAGGTTTGTAACATCCTGATTTTCAGGGATTTTTAAAACCTTGAATTTAAAAATAAATTTTTGAAATTTTTTTGAATTTTAATCAAGCTTAAATTGAATTTTTAGAATTTAAAAGGATTTAATATGAATAAAATAAATATTAACATAAGCTAGAATTATTTTATGTGAGTTCCTTGTCTCTCAAGGATGTTTTGGTATTTTTGTTGAATTTTTGGGATTTATTTGCTATTTTCTGGAGCTCCTTTTGTTTTGTTAAATTTTTGGAAAAAGAAAAGCTGGGAAAATCTTTTAAAAACCCTTCCGGCCCGAATCTCCCTTTGGCAAATTCTCCCTGGCTCAACCCCCTCGGCCCATCGCCCGTGCGCTTGCCCGCTTCAGCCTGCTCGCATCGCAGCAGTCCGCCTCCCTCTCCCTACCCGCAGCCGCCACGTGCTGTAACCCCCACGCCAGCTCGCCAGCTCCAGCCCACCCCTCGTGCCGCAGCCGCCCCCATCGCCCGATCTCCCCATGTGACCCGCGGCACCATCTCCCCGCGTGTGCCTAGCGCGCTTCGCGCGCGCATCCGCCCCGCTCGATCCCGACTGTCCACAATGCCACGCGTCAGCGTGTCCGCCTTCGTATCCGATCCGGCCCATACCTGACCCGAACTGCCTCGGTTCGTGTGTTAAAAGCGCACCGCCTCCTCGGTTCGTGTGCACCCTTCGCACCGCCGCCGCCCCACGCCCCGTGCGCCGTCGCCTCTACGCCACCCCGCCGTGCGCCGCCAGCCGGAGCCACCCTCGTCGGAGTCCTCGCCCGCCAGAGCCCTCCCGTCGCCGCACCGAACCCCAACAACCTTTGCCGTCACCCCGTCCCTCTTTGCCGTTTCCAAGGACTGTCCACCGCGCGTCTCTGTCGCCGGTGAACCCAGCCGTCGAACCCACCGGTGGTCCGTGCCCTCCGCCGTCCGTCGAACCTCACCGCCGGTGAGCTGCCGCCGCCCTCGTTCTCCTTCCCCTCGCCCGCTCCACCGCCGGACCCCGCGCACCCGCATTCGCTGCTCGGTCCTCGGACACAACCGGCCACGCGCCCCTCAGTCCTCACAGCTCAATCCACGCCGCACACCCAGATCCAAACAGACGGATCCAATTGTGCCACGTAGACACTCCCGAGCCGTTCGATTTCCCCGCCGCCATCGCGCCCGAGCCCGTGCCACGTCAGCCGAGCCACGTCAATCCTAGCCGACGTGGCATGCCACGTGGCCATACCACATCAGCAATATCTGAGGCCCGGGTGCCATGTGCCGCCACGTCACCTGCCACGCATCGCCTCCTCGGCTTGCCACGTCAGCCCTAGCACTATGCGGTAAAGCCGACCCACCGTGAACCCCCCATTTCCCGTAAACCCGGTTCACAGCACAGTGCACTTTCTGATTTTTAGGATTTTCCTTTAGGATTTATTTTTTGAGAGCCTATTCTCCTTCGTCCTAGCTCCGATTGACCCTGTTCTTTTTTCTAAATTTATCTAAAATTGAGCTCTAGCTTTTGGTTCAAGTTTCAAGATTTTTGGAGTTCATTTGCTTATTATTTTATGTGTTTTTGTTGTTTTGGTCGTTTTGTCTCTCGTTAGATTCCGATTCCAGAGGAACAGGAGCTACGCCCGAAGACCAAGAGTACCTCGCTGAGCATAATCAAGGCAAGTCGTGTCCTTTAATCATGTTGAACCCAATTTGCAATCTACTATTTAATTATTTTATTTTAAATTACATTACATTGCTACTTTACTACAAAATCTTGTACCTGGTAGTTATTGCCCAATTGTCTATATCTCTCCTTGATAATTTTGAATGCCATGATGCCATTGTCACCATAGGTTGGGAAATTTACTTGTGATGCTATGTTAGGTGTCACATGGGTTGTACGATTAGATGCTTAGCCTCGCTTAATTTATGATCGGGTTTATCATCATATGGGAATTATTAATTTGACTTAATGAGATATGAAACTGTGGTTGGTGCCACGTTTATTAAAATTTGGGCCATGGCATTGGTGTGTCATTGGCGTGGTTGTACAAAATTGGTTTTCACTCGGGCGAGTGATCGTGCAGTAAAGGGGGAAGTGTTGGTGCACTTCGAGGGATGTGGAAGTCTCGCCTGGGTAATGTTAAGGACTTAACTTTGTGCGCCATTAATCTGAGCTTTACCGTGCAAACCACATGTCTAGTATGGGATAGACCTGGCTGATTAATTTGGGATGTTTTAATTTCAATCTCGCCATTGTGATGAACATGGTTGCTGATTTCCATGAGGCGCAAGGGGGTGTGATGCGAAACCCTAGGGGCGGGATTGGGTTAGAACTGAACTTTGTAAAGGCCTTGTTGTGATTTTTTTAACGTGAGGATTATCACATCGTGTGGGTATAGTTGTGCAACATCTGCAGAGTGTAAAACTATTCGAATAACCGCATCATCGGTCATGAACAATGTTCGGTGATTTCAAAAGAGAGGTAGTGATTTCTTTTAAACTTGGTGGTTTATGTTGGAAGTGAACATGTAGTTCACTGTTGGTCTAGCTTATGGATGGGAGGTCCATAAGCGGTTGGTTTAACTTGTGGATGGGAGGTCCGCAAGTGATTATGTCAATTCCTTTTATTATTTATTTATTATTGTTTTACTTAAAGTTTGCTTCAATCTATTTACTGTATTTACCTTCAAATGGCATTTAATGCAAATTAACCTTTCAACCTTTCATTGGTAAGCCTTGCATACTATACTGCATTGATTTGTTATAAACGGCTTGCTGAGTACCAATGTACTCACGGATTTATGCCCAATATTGCTCAGTTGAGGAAGAGGAGTATCACCAGCAAGAGGTTCCAGAAGGAGGCTACTTCGACGACTACGCGGATTAGGCTTCGCTCCCCACTCGATAGCCTGTGGGCTTGTCGATTGGCTACTACGCTTTAGTTTGGATTTCCGCTGCTAATTTTTGTTAAGCCCTTTGAGCTAGTTCATTGTAAGCTTGGCCACAAAGTCGTACTTTTGAGATTTATCGATATTTAGTTTTTCCTTTATTTTAGCGTGTATATGGTTGTGATTACCTCTATGTTTGACTATGTGCACTAGCGTGATCCTAGGACTTGTGCAGTGTACACAGAGTGTCCGGATTTGTATATTCGGGTCTCGACAAGTTTCGTGGACTCTGCTCGTTCCACCCACGTGTGCCTTCTCCAGAAGTCCCTCTATGGCTTGAAGCAGGCTCCCCGCGTATGGTACCAACGGTTCGCCTCCTACATCCGTGGCATTGGCTTCGTCGTCTCCTCCTCCAACATGTCCCTATTTGTTCTCTGTCGAGGGCCTGACATGACCTATTTACTACTCTACGTCGACGACATCGTCCTCACGGCTTTCACCCAAGGTCTTCTCCAGCACCTCACAGGCTTGCTCCACTTGGAGTTTGCCATGACGGACCTCGGTGACCTGCACTTCTTCCTCGGAATCTCCGTTGCACGCTCCTCCGACGGCCTCTTCCTGTCCCAACGACAGTATGCCGTTGATCTCCTGTGACGTGCTGGCATGGCTGAGTGTCACCCAACAGCCACACCAGTGGACACTCACGCCAAGCTATCTGGCCACGACGGAGCTCCCGTGGCTGACCTGTCCAAGTATCATAGCCTTACAAGGGCTCTGCAGTACTTGACACTTACACGCCCTGATTTGGCGTACCCCGTCCAGCAAGTGTGCCTTTTCATGCATGATCCACGAGAGCCCCACCTCGCATTGATCAAACGCATACTACGGTACGTCAAAGGTACTCTCGACGCCGGTCTTCACATCGGCCTCTCCCCAGCGACATCTATCACCGCCTATTCCGACACCGATTAGGCCGGTTGCCCTGACTCTCGGCGCTCCACCTCCGGGTACTGTATTTATCTCGGTGACAACCTTGTCTCTTGGTCCTCCAAGCGTCAGACAACCGTGTCTCGATCCAGTGCAGAAGCCGAGTATCGAGCTGTTGCCCATGCTGTAGCAGAGTGTTACTGGCTACGGCAACTTCTCCAAGAGCTTCACGCCCCAGTTACTTCGGTGACCGTTGTCTACTGCGACAATGTTAGTGCCATCTACATGTCAACGAATCCAGTCCAGCACCGGTGCACGAAGCACATCGAAATTGACATTCACTTCGTCCGCGAAAAGGTTTCACTTGGTGAGGTTCGTGTTTTGCACGTACCATCCTCTCATCAGTTTGCAGACATCATGACAAAAGGTCTCCCGACGCAGCTATTTCAGGAGTTTCGTTCCAGTCTTTGCGTCCGGACTGCCGCTACGACTGCGGGCGGGCATTAGAATAAATAGATATCCTACCTTATTTGCGCCTTCCATGTATGCGCCTTCCATGTATATGCTTTCCTTGTATGTCTACACCAGGCCAATATATATATAAGCCACCCTAACCCTTTAGCTGTATGATGTTTGCTCCAACCTTTCTCTACTATTCTACAGTATGTTATAAACTTGATCACATATAACTTAATTCTAGTCGTTTATTATGCTGTACTACTCTGCTTTATTTAATCGTATATGGATGCGATATAAATAGTGGGGTTTTATTTAATCATATACAAAGGTGATACGAATATTGTGAAATGTGTACTAGCTATTCATCATGGACTAGCACATCAAATACATGTGGATTTGGAATTTAACAATTCTGGTCCGAGCACTCATTCATTGTTTTGTTGCAAATTAATAAATACTCATAACCCATACGAATTTAAGGGGAAAAAAACCATACGGATAGAACAGTATGGAACTAACAGCAGTTGTACATGAACTAGTTGCTGTTGAGAAACCCCTCGCTGGCGACCAGTCCAAGAGATTTCTCTGCTAAGAACAAGAACGAATCAACCACAGAAGACAGAATAATAGATTGAACACACAGAGAGGTAGAGAGAACTCCTGATCTTTCTTTATTGCTTCAATTCAATGGGGTACAAAATCAGCCATATGGCTCTCTATTTATAGGAGAGGGTGAGGTGCCCAATATGGATAGGGACTCGTTTAAACGGAAACCCTTATCCCTGGTTTCTTAATACTCCCCCTTGGGCACTCATCCGACATACTTATGCCTCATTAAAAAATCCAATGGGAAAAATTTGGAGAAAGAGTACATGATGCATGTCATGCTGCGATTGCACGAATTGCCTCATTAAAAACCTTGGTCGAGAAACTTTAGGAAAACTCGTCAAGGGAAAAAGAGTACAATTCACCCAGTTTCATTTAGCCTTCAGGACTTTTGTTCTTTGGGTACTTGATCTTCAGGATCAAGATTCACTAACGGGCTTGAGAGAATTCTCCCCCTGAATTCTGCACTTCTCTAAGTCTCATCATACCAATCCCTCGCACGCACCTTTCAAAGCTAGATGCAGGGAGGGACTTTGTGAATAAATCTGCTAGATTTTCACAAGACTTAGTATGCAAGATGCTTTAATCTCGCCCATCTTTTGCAATTCATGAGCATAGAAGAACTTGGGGTTGATATGCTTTGTGAGATGACTCTTCACATAGCCCATTTGTACTTGTGCAACGCAAGCGGCATTATCTTCATAGATAATTGTGGGGGTTTGCACAATGTTCATTCCACATGACTGCTGGATGTGGTGAACCATTCAGCGTAGCCAAGCGCATTCACGTGCGGCTTCATATAGCGCTATTATTTCTGAGTGGTTTGTCGAGGTAGCTACAAGGCTTTGCTTAGACGATTTTCAGGAAATTGCAGTTCCACCACACAGGAATACATAGCCTGTTTGTGACTTTGCGGTATGCGGGTCAGACAGATACCCAGCATCTGCATAGCCAATCAAGTTCAGGTCTTGATTCTTTCTGTAGAACAATCCAAGGTCCTTATTTCCTTGGAGATATCGGAAGATGTCATTTATGCCCTGCCAATACCTTTTGGTGGGCTCTGCACTATACCTTGTTAACAGGTTCACGGCAAAGGCAATATCCGGTCTAGTGCAGTTTGCTAAGTACATGAGTGTTCCAACTGCACTCAAGTATGGGAAATCCGGTCCCAGGACTTCCTCCCCCTCTTCCCTAGGTCGGAAAGGATCTTTTTCTTGCTGTAAAAATCTCCCGATCATCGGTACTTTTGATGGGAATGCTTTCTCAAAGCCGAATCTTTCTAGCACCTTCTGGGTGTAGGTCGACTGATGTACTAAGACTCCTCCAGGGACATGCTCAAGCTGCAGGCCTAAAGCGTAACTTGGTCTTGCCCAAGTCTTTCATTTCAAACTCGACTCCAAGTAGGAGCTTGCTTCTTTTATATCATCCATCGTCCGATGATATTCAGATCATCTACATACACTGAGATTATACAGAATCCATTCTGGGATCGCCGTATAAATACACAAGGATAATCTTCATTGTTCGTGTAGCCTTTCTTGCAGAGAAAGTCGCTTAAGCGATTATACCACATTCTCGCGCATTGCTTCACCATACAGGACTTTCTAAGCTTCACACTGCATGATTTCTATTTGCTCTGTCTTGGTTCAGAGAGGAATTCCTTCAGGACTTTCATATAAATCTCGAATCCAAGTTACCATAAAGGTATGCAGTCACAACATCCATCAATTTCATTTGTAAATTCAAGTTCACTGCCATTGAGATCAAGTATCTAAAGGTAATTCCACTCATGACCGGGGAGTAGGTTTCTTCATAATCAACTCCAGGACGTTGAGTGAAACCTTGTGCTACCAGCCTTGCTTTATATCTCACTACTTCGTTTCTTTCATTTCTCTTTCGAACAAATACCCACTTGTGCCCTACGGGGTGCACATAGGGAGGAGTGCGGCATACGGGCCCAAACACTTCTCTTTTGTTCAGAGATAGCAATTCGGTTGTTATTGTCTTCTTCCAATCTTCCCAATCTGATCTTTTCTTACATTCAGCGAGCGATGCAGGCTCGGAATCAAGATCAATGATTGTGGCAATTTTCTTTGCGAAGTAGATATCGACATTGGCTGTTGTCCTATTCAGGGACTCTCCCGTGTGCACATAATTTATAGCTATTTCTTCATGAGTTGCTTCTTCTGGAGCTTCATCTTGCGAATCGCTTCTTTCAATTGCGGTGGCAAGTCCCTTTAGTTGTTCGGCTCCGATGTGTGCGCACACATCCATGCCGATGGGGATATTCAGATCCGGTATGTCCTTTTCAACAGGTGTCATACTTGTGCCAGGTCTCAACTGGCTCCCCTTCTCATTCTGGGGGACTTCGGTGATCGGCTGTGATAAGTCCTTCTTATCCTTTTTCGCCAGGCGTCCCCGGTTACTTTGGATTCGAGTGGCCGGAGTTCTCGTCCTTTTATTCTGAGGCCTTTGGACGGGATTAGGGATACCTTCAATTTTCTTTGGTATTTCAACCCTCTCCGGTGCATTGCGTGCAGGTACATGCGACTTAGTCACGCTCTTCAAATCACTAAAGTGATCAGGCAGTTGATTTGCTAATGCTTGCAAATCGATGATCTTCTAGACTTCTTTTTCAGTTTCACTAGTGCGCGGGTCATGTGCAGGAATTCCCGTGGCTTCCCACGTAATTTCCCGACATTTTTCATCAACGGGTTGATTTCCTCCCCCTAATGTCGGAAAATTATCCTCATCAAAAATACAGTCAGCGAAGCGGGCAGTATGCAAATCTCCCAACATGGGTTCCAAATACTTGATTATGGATGCAGTCTCATAACCAACGTATATCCCAGTCTTACGGAGAGGGCCCATTGCAGTTCGCTGTGGAGGGGGTATAGGTACATAAACCTTGCATCCAAACCTCCTGAGATGAGAAATTTTCGGTGGTGACCCTTGCGCTAGTTGCATAGGTGAATGGATGTTGTAGGCCGAGGGTCTAAAGTTGATGAGATTTGCTACATGTAGGACTGCGTGTCCCCCAACATGTAGCTGGCAAATTACAATTCTGCAAAAGTGGTCGGGCAATAAATTTAATTCTCTTGATCAATGCCTCTGCCAAACCATTCTGGGTATGGACATGCGGTACCGAATGCTCAACTGCAATCCCCATTGCCATGCAATAATCATCGAATGCATTTGAAGTAAATTCTCCGGCATTGTCCATTCTAATGGACTTGATGCGATGATCAGGGAACACATTTCTGATGCGAATGATCTGCGAGATCAATTTGGCGAAAGCATGGTTTCTTGTGGATAATAAACCCACATATGACCACTTTGAGGAAGCATCAATGAGCACCATGAAATACCTAAATGGCCCTGAGATGGGCTGAATAGGACCGCAAATGTCTCCCTGGATGCGTTCCAGAAATGCAGGGACTTCATCCTTCACTTTCAGAGTGGAAGGTCTAATAATTAATTTCCCGGTGGCACATGCAGGGCACACAAAATCTTCAAGATTTGGGAAATTCTTCACATTAATATTATGCCCATGAGAATTGTTAATTATATTTCTCATCATCCTAAGACCTAGGTGGACTAATCTGTCATGCCAGAGACAGAATAGTTCGAGCTTCGAATCTTGTCTTGGGATGATTATGCAGCAGCGCCTTAATGTTGGTATAATATAGCCCAGTTTGTACTGAAGGAAGCTTTTCTAATACCCTTTTGCCATTCTCTTCGCGCTTCGTGATGAGTAGGTATTCCTTACCGTACTCTTCTTCAGTCTCAACGTGGAAACCATCGGCGCGAATATCTTTAAAGTTTAAGAGAGTTCTAGTCGAATCTGGGTACAATAATGCGTCTTCAATGACCAAAGTTGTGCCCATGGGAAATATAATTGTGGTTCTTCCGGAACCAATTATACATGCATCGCTTCCGGCGATTGTCGTAAGGCTGCCATTGCTCTTACGGATCGATTGAAAATACTTAGTCTCTCTTAAGATGGTATTCGTGGTACCACTGTCGGCAAGGCATACTTCCTCCATAGGGCGTCACACGTGCTCTAATATAAGGTATTTTATTAATATGTATTAGAACACATAAATAAAACACACAAGTATTAGAACATATCATGCCATTGTAAACTGAATAAATGAATGAATTATTCCAAAATCATCCAACCATTATGAGAAAATAAAACTAGAGTACCATCCATGCAAGTTCTAACTTGTCCATTTAATGCAAAATAAATGACAATTAACGTCTTATGCATTCTGTGCATCAGACGGAATCAACTAGAAAATCATTGACTTCTTCGGCTATCTTTTCAGGCGTGATGTTCTCTTCGAGAGAAATCATGGAGGTGGCTGCCTCTAAATCGTAAGGGGGTGCTGCTGCCAGGATGGACTCAACCTCCATCATTTCGTGCAATGGCTCATGATGCTCCCCTCAACAAACCGCAAAGTGAGCTTCAGGCTGCCTTTTGCCATTGTTCTTCTGGGCTTGGTGGGCATCAATGACATGTTGCGGTGCTTTACAGATCCGCGACCAATGTCCCCACTTGCCACACTTGTAGTAACCTTGGTTCTGCTGGCCATAGGTTTTGCCACTCTCCTTAGCCCCTTTGTCATTTGGAGCATCTGACTTGCCTTTCTGGGCAACGGCCTTACCCTTCTTCCCCCTTCTTTTCATCAAGGGCTTTCGCACCTTGTAGCTCCCAGCATTGGCTTCACGGCCAGCGGAGCTCCCCAATGGCTGAGTGACGTAATTCTTGCGGAGAAGTTCGTCCTGAGCCTCCGCTATCTGCATCATATCAATCAATTCGGCGTATTCCTTGTAGCCGTCTTGACGATAGTTGCGGGCGGATTGCTCAGCATTGGGGTGAAAGGTGGACAGGGTCTTCTCAATCTTCTGCGCATCTGTGATCTGCTTGCCACAGAGTTGAAGATTGGTACAAATTCTGTGCAAGGCAGAATTGTACTCCCCGACCGTCTTGAAATCGGCAAACCTCAGTCTGATCCACTCCTGCTCTGCCTGAGGAAGAATGGTGTACTTGAGCTTCTCAAACCGCTTCTTGAGTGCGGTCCAGAGTGCTAGCGCGCTTTTTTCCGCCATATACTCATTCTTGAGAGTAATGCAGAGATGGTGCCTGAGGAAATGAAGTGCCTGATCATTTTCCTCAGGTGTAGGTTTGGCGTCATGCTGTCCGCCAATCCCAATAGCTACGCGGAGCTTCCTGGCTCCAAGTACTATCTCGACATCAGATGCCCACGTCAGATAGTTCTTGCCATGCTGGGCAAGCTCTTCGAACTCCCGGTTCGTGATGCCAGTCATCTACATGTGATGAATGGAATATATCAGTTTACTTTAGGTAAACATGCATGAAATTATTTACTGCAGGTAAATAAATGGTACAATAAATTCTCGTAATGTTTCATAATTTTCTATATATTTTCCATAATTTACTGCTAATTTTCAGCAATTACAATTAATCAAAAACAGCAAATAAATACAGAAAATACATAAAACAATAATGGCATAAATAAATAAACTTCAAAAACTGAAAATAATGCAAAATTCGGGTTCCCGAGGCCCTTAAATGTTAGAATATAAATTTTCAGCGAATTCTGCAATTCCAGAGGGTTTTTACGCAAATTTTCTATTCAGAGAAAAAATATACGCAATTTTCTGATTTTTTTTTCGGCGCGGGCCCATCCCCTTTTTCTTCAGCCCGATTGCCCCCCTTCCCTCCCGGCCCGTTTGGCCTGTTTGGCCCAATAGGCCCGTCCGGCCGGTTTTAAGGCAAGGGGTAGGGTTTCCCTACCCCATGGCGGCGGCGTGGCGTCGGCGCGCGGCTGGTCGGGCGTAAGCCGGCGGTGGCTGCGGCGGCAGCGCGGGGCGGCCAAGGCGCAGGGCACAGTGGCGCGGGCTCGCGAGGCCATGTCGGCGGCCGCGGGCGGGCGCGGTGGCGCGACAGCGCGCCGGCGGACTTCGAGCGGGCAGCGGCGCAGCGACGCGGCCGGCGAGCGCGCGCGGTCGGCGGCGGCGGCAGTCTGGCCGGCGAGGGACGGCGCAGCGGGCGGCGGGCGGCGCATGGCCGCGGCGCGGCGCGCGCGGCGCGGCGCGGCGCAAAGCGAGCGGCGCGCGCGCAGACCATGCGCGGCGCGGCGCGGTGCAGTGGCCGGCCGCGCGGCGCGGCGGTGGCGGTGGGGCTGCGGCGCGGGCGCATGCAGCGCGCGCGCGAGAAGGCCGAGGCGTGCGGGCGCATGCAGCGCGCGGCGCGAGGCGGCCGGCGGCGCGAGCGCGCGGCGCGCGACGCGTGGAGCCGAGGCGATGAGTGGCGCGCCGTTCGGCGCGGCGTGGCGACGACGGCGGCGCCTGCGTGCGAGGCGGCGGTCGGTATGTGCGCACGCAGGCGGGGCCAACCAAACAGAAAAGGCGATGCAAAAGAAATTTTGTTTCTCATCTACGATGCAATCAACATCTACCCCGTTTCACAATCTACCGATCGACATTGTGTCGGCGACTTCGTGTCTGCTCGCGGTAGATTAGGGCGGATTTGCATCGTTTTCTACAGTGCAATCAACATCTACCCCATTTCGCAATCTACCGATCGACATTGTGCCGGCGACTTCAAGTCTGCTCGCGGTAGATTTGGGAGATTTGCACCGTAGAAAAACCAATCTAGAACGCGAAGAAAAAGCAAATTCAAAGCGATCTAGAAAACCAATCTATTAAGTGCTTCGATGATTAACTTCGTTCACCGGAGCGATTCGTGCTGATAACGTGTTGAGAAACCCCTCGCTGGCGACCAGTCCAAGAGATTTCTCTGTTAAGAACAAGAACGAATCAACCACGTAAGATTTAATAATAGATTGAACACACAGAGAGGTAGAGAGAACTCCTGGTCTTTCTTTATTGCTTCAATTCAATGGGGTACAAAATCAGCCATATGGCTCTCTATTTATAGGAGAGAGTGAGGTGCCCAATATGGATAGGGTCTCGTTTAAACGGAAAGAATCCGTTTAAACGGAAACCCTTATCCCTGGTTTTCTAATAGTTGCGACAATGCACCTTTAGCCATTTTTTTTCTGGGAGGATCAACCGATTTTTGTTTGGAGACAGTTAGGTCCAACAAGGCGACCACTGCATTTATGAAAATTAGCATCTGCCATGCCATGCTGTATTTTCCTTAAGGAGTAAAGTAAGTTGATAGATAGATGGATAGATGGGAGACGAGGGCAGCTCCCATCACAAGTGTCGATGCTTTCCAATGGCACGGCATCCACCAAATGATATGGACGTCAACACTTCTTATTAGCATCCACATCCACCAACCGATACCATCTAATGTCTGGAGCAAGATTTATACACATTACAGAAGCAACCAGGAGAAAAATCGGAACAAAATTAACTCAGATTTCAAAATTTAGATGCTATACCACTCCTATCTTTTCAATTTCCATACACACAAGGGGAAGCAAAGCCAATGAAAAAGAAGGAAAAAAATATTCGAGGGAAATGCAGTAAAAACCTCGAGGCAATTTATTTTGTTTTCGGAGAATACAAATCACTCGCCAAGTATTCTGCTATGCCAAATAATAGCTGCTGAGTTTTGTTGTCTAGAGGAACGGAAATGGGCCTCCAGTCCTTGCGGAGAACAGGTTATACTCCTTGATGTTCGTCTCCTCCCTCGAGCAGGACTGAGCTTGAGCCATTGGTGCTGGCGGTCTCGACGGCAGTGCTTCTCCACTCTGCTCATCTCTGGATGTCGCCGAGGAAGGAGGGGCTATGGGTAGGTTGAATTGGAACAAGGAGAAGGTTGCGCCGTCATCTTGCGGCTTGTCATTGTCTTCTGAACAGCCATTCTGGGTGCCCACCAGCTTCGATTTAGGAGTGAGGGTATGGTGATGCTGCCTGTCTGGATTCATGACTCCGGGCGCTCCATTTCTACACAGCAGGGTTGGTGGCACAGCATTGAAGCTAACCGGAGTCTTATGGACTGGCTGTGCAGGCATATAACCAAACTCAGGACCAGAGTAAGGATGTAAATTGCTGTACTGCATTGAGAAGTCGACACATTGGTTCCCAGTGACACAATATCCAACTGGGCTGGGGTAGAAGTGGCCAGGCTGAGGATATGGTAAGTATCCATTTGTTGGAACTGACAGGGGATGATTGTGGAACCCCATCAAGGCTGATGAGTATGGTGGCGCATGAACCTTTTGGTGATGCAACGCCTGATCCTGAAAAGGGGCCGTACCAAACCCACATTGGTTGTTATCAGGAGGGTGAATGTTTTTCGGTTGGTATTCTCTGAAACCATTTCCTGCACACATCTCAAGTAATGAACGGGGAGCATTCTTGGTTGATGGATCACCTGGGCTGCTATTATTCCTTTCGGAAGATTCTTCTGAATCAGAAGTGGATGAAGATTCTGGGTTTTGAGCACTCAATGAGGTCATGCTGCACATGCTACTGTCCCTATCTCCCTCGCTTAGGCATGAAGAGCTATCTGAACTGGTCAGGTTTGGCATCCGACCAGCATCTTTGGTCAAGTAGCAGTCTGGCTTGTTCACCTCAAGGGGTTCATCATTGCAAGCGGCTTGATTTTTCTTACCTTTATCGCATGGCTGATTTATGTCTGACTTACAAGCGTCCTCAGATCTATCAGAACACACCTCAGCAAGTGGTTCACACCCTGTGTCAAGCTTTTGACATGCATTGATATCCTTAGAACATTCCACTTGATTGGGTCGATCAGCATCATCAACTGTTTCAGAAGCATCATTTGCAATCCCTAAGCTGGCTTTCTTTCTTGTATCCATTGGCTCCCAGACTTGCTTTGGACCTGCATTCTTGCTTGGTGCAGTACCTATACGGCTTCCTTTTGGCACTATGAAGCTATCTAATGGATAGCACCTGCGATACTGCAACCTGGGCTTCTCAGCCACTGTTTTCCTGGTCACCTTCATCTGCCTACTTGATCTAGTTGTTGAGGAAAAATATCTGTAATCTTCCTGATGGGCACAAATGCAGGAGTTGTACCTGTCTCTTGTTTTGTTATTTGTGCTGAACACAGAGTTGCAACCTCTGGCAGTATTCCTTATCCTCTCCCTTGATTGCCAGTGAATATCTCCAATGTCCCCAGCGTCATCTTGGCAATCTTCATACCAAAAACTGATGGCCTGTTCTTGAGGGAAATCCCTCCTAAATCTCAGTTTTCTTCTTGATTTAGATTGCTCACATATGAATGAGTCATTGCAATCTGTGGGATCAAATTCTTCTGTTGTACTGCATTGAAGCTCACTGCTTTGTCCATTAATTTCCCTGCTTAAAGATTGATCAACAGAGGTATCAGGAGAGAAAGGTTCTGTGACCACAACATTATCTTCCTCTTTGCTAGCTGAATATCTGGAGTTGAGAATATCTGGTGACTGATAATTAGTTGGTGTTGCTGAGTTGCTTAGAGGCGATGGTGAAATATCACAAGATTTTGATTGAACTGGCTTTCTTTCCTTATCTCTTTCCTTTTCTTTCAATCTTTCTTTTCTTCTAAGCTTCTTTTCTCTCTCTTTTGATCTCCTCCTCTCCCTGCGCTCTTCTTCTTCACGCTTTTCTTTCTCTTCTTCTTCAAGAAGCTTGGTCTACAAGATGGGTCATTCAAATTTAGTATATATCAAATAGGACAGCACAAATCCTGACAAAAGTTGCTCCCTTTCTTTTTCTGCATCTACAATAGTATATAACAGATACCTGTTTTTCCAGTGTAATTATTTCTTTGCAAGCAACATGAACCCGTTCTTCCAACAGTTTCAATGCAAGGGACACAAATACACTATGTGCATTTTGCCGGGCTGTGCCCTCTCTGAAAGCCTTCTCAACCTGCAAACAAAACAATGTTTGGCATTAGATCATGCTTCAGATTAAAGCGTCTGTCTGATTTTATTAAAGAATTCATGGCAACTGAACAGAACAGTATAATAATCGTTCAGCTGACTACACTAACCACAAAATTTTTGGTAGAATGAAGAGTGAGCAAGAACTATGTAACATGTTAGTTAAAAGAGTAAATTTCACAAAATTACATGTTTCTTGTACAAACTATCAGAAAACTACAGGTTTTAGCATCTATTTCACAAAACTACAGAATTTAGGAAATCTTGTATCACAAAAGTACAGTTTTTAGCCTTGACTGTTTTTTGTAACAGGTCTGACATGTTGGGCCCACATGACAGCCTCACGTGGGTGCCTGTCTCATTCACTCGACGCCACGTCAGCTGCCACACACGCTTGGTTGTCTCGTGCTGCCCCTGTGACGTGTCGCTGCTTGAGGAAGCCACCCTAACCCCTTTACTGGTGGCCCCAAACCACGTAGGCAGCGACACGTCACAGGGGCAGCACAGGACAGTCAACCATGTGTGGCAACTCAAGTGGCATCGAGTGAATGAGACAGGCACCCGCGTAGGCTGCCATGTGGGCCCAACATGTCAGACTTGTTACAAGAGATGGTCAAGGCTAAAACCTGTAGTTTTGTGATACAAGATCTCCTTAAATCTGTAGTTATGTAAAATAGGTGCTAAAACCTGTAGTTTTCTGATAGTTTGTACAAGAAACCTGTAGTTTTGTGAAATTTACTCTAGTTAAAAAGAAACATCAACTATGATGGTAATATAACCATCAAATCTTAATGGACAACAGTGGGGTCAATGATAGTTCACAGGTTCAGTGCACTAGTTAAAAATATTATGTCATATGATTGAATCAGTTGCGCTGGTTATTTAAATAGGCCACAAATACTGCCTCTAGAGTGAAGAATGTCAAAGAAAAAACACTTAGGTAGATATAAAAATAGAAATAGGCCTCAGAGAATACAATGCCATTCAATACATTGAGATGGTATACAATGAAGTGCTACTTCACTTCAGAATCATAAAAGTAGATAAGCTATTTCTCTTTCTAAAGCCAATATCACACAAGCATGAGCTTCTTTCAACAAGTACTATGAAAACCACGCCATACAGTACCTGTTCTTTGAATATCACTGTAGCAGCATCCAAAAGAAATTCTCTTGCAAGTTCAGGGCTCTTAGCATGCTTCTGTGGATGAGCGCCATTGCCATCAGGATCATTCCCATCCCTGTCCATTGCATCATCTTCCTGCTCATATATTTGTCAATGAATTAGACTATATAAACTTTCGGAACATTGTTAAGTTCCAGTGCTTAATTCTTTACAGCAGAAGCCACTTACATCCTCTTCCTCTGCTTCTTCAGCATGCTCAAAGAAACTTCTAATACTTTCACCCGTGGTAATTGTCACAAACCCATCCCCCACAATCAGCCTGCGGTGAACACATGATTGGCCCTTCAAGGCATGTGCCTTCACGCAGAATTCTGTGCAGCGGCCATCCAGCCTCCACACTCTCAAAGTGACAAAATAGTCTTCATACTGATCAAGATCGAGGCCTTTCCTGTGGACTTGCACATTCATTCCAACATCTTCAAATTCCAGAATGTCAGATTTTCCTTCATCTGTTCCAATAGCCCACTCAAAATGATGATAAGATCCATCTTGCTCCAAGACAGCTTGGTGCCAATCAACTAGAACAGCATCCTCAAACACCTAAAAGTATTCAAAACCAGAATGTTAACAAGCCAGCTGTTATTTACTTATAGGTAAACTATATGCCATCTACTACACTTAAAAAGGGAATACAACTCCTCCTAAATCTTATTTATTCTAGTTTTTTTCCTTGTACGGTTTTACCAACCAAGGGTGCATGTCCAAAGAGAGAGAAAACCAACTGTGCACACGCAAATAGAGAGGAAGTGGCATCCTGACCTCACAGTGGAAATCTGTGTCTGCAACACAGAACCAACTAGTGCAGCGAGGTTCCCTTCGTAGGCGCTTCAGTTCTTTCAGCTCCTTGAATTCACGAATAACATTCCTTCTGCAGTCTCTGCAAAATCTCTTGCTGTCGAACCTGTTGCACGGAAATTTCATTAATTAAATATAAGAAAAGTTCGAATCTCCTACTTAACCGATGGAATGGTACCATCACATCTGGGGATAATATAGATGAAATGTTGCTTCAGCTTCTTGGACATACTTTCTTTACAAGTTAGAACCAATTCAGGACAAGTTGTGCTAATAGTATCTATACATTCAGAAGGCATTCCCATCAATATCAAGAAGCAAATAAATCAACTGATCTTACAAAATTATACACGATTCATTCCAGTTGATGGTAGCACATTCCTTAACAGTAGTTAGTGGGTCAAAGCAAAATAAAGTTTTTGTATTGTTGCAAACTCTTGTCCAACTGGATAGTTTTGTACATAAGCTGAATGGCTATACCGTTGAGCATTCACTTCATCATCTAAAATTGTATCAAACAAACAGCACTCAAATACACTCACCTATGCATAAGTCTTTCAATGAAATCCTCTTCCTTCATCCGCAAAAGAGATGATCTAGTTTCTCCACCCAGTGCAGACCAGAAATCCACCAGTGTATCACAAGTAAGACGTGCAGTGTGCAAAGCACAGGTGTCTCGCGTTCCATGCCCCCTGCCATAATTAGCAATTACCGGGCTAATCCATCCTCTGCCTCCCCCACCACATGCATCAGGGTAAAGCATTTCTCGTTCACGCTCTCTCGCTCGTGCATTGTCAAATACCTAGTCAAAACAACGTTGAATTAATTGGCATAAGAACTCGAAAATGACTGAAGTAGTGCACCCTAATCTAGCAATATGTGAGTGTCCTCCTGAATGAACCCCACAAGCATGGCCCAGAGACAACTAAAGGCTAGGTCCGCAAGGAATACCTCGAAAACAATTGAAGAACAGATATGAAAACTATCTGTAAAGAAGTTTATAGATTAAAAAGGCTACTGTTCAGGCTTACATTCTGGATTACATGAAGAGACTTTGCATTTATGAAGCAGTCAAGAAGAGTTAGGATGCCATCCTTTGTTGTTGAAAGTCCTCCCCAAGGATGAACTGATGGGTCCTCAACATCATCTGGTTCAACTTCCAGAATCCTTGGCTCACCTGAACCTTCTTGATGCAGTGACTTCCCATACATGACTATTTGTGTGAAGCTTTCTAAAAGCAGCCCATTGCACCTTGAACAGTATAGATTCTTGCGAGCATGCTCGATGAGGGTCTGTTTCTCTATTCTAAGGAGTCCATGCCGTGCTTGAGGCAATAGGCCACCCCAGAACTGGAAGATGAATTTACAGCCATAAAATAATCAGTTCTTTTAGTAAATTATGATATATAAAACTGCCATAACTCCAATAGTATGGAAAAAAGATTAATGCTTAAACAGGTAAGCCATCTTTCAGTGCTGAAGAAAGTAGATATTTTCAAAGAAAACAGGAAAAAAAACAGTGCATTCAACAAAATCAACTGTATCTAACAACCAGTTTAATGCACAATATGCCAGCAGCACAATTTTAATAGACTAGTTAAATGCCACATTTCTAGCAAAAACCAAAGAGAGGCGGTGCAAATTATAGGTGCTTCATAAAGAGCTCTGAGGACATAAACATGTTCTTTACTTTTTTCAACATCAAACATATAATCACCTGAAGTTACTGAACATATAAAATATAACGGTGATAAAAAGGAAAGAAAAACAAAGCAGGTCATATTTGTTCTTATTATCACTAGCCTGTGTCCACTCTACTCCCAGTACTTACTATTACCACTGAACTAGTTCAACCTACAGCGGTATTAATTAGACAGGATGGTACAAATATTACACCAATTGCAAAACATAAAGCATCAAGAGTAATTATTGTGGAGCACAAAACATCATCTGTTACTTCAATAAATCATTACTATGATTTGAATATCATCAGGTCCGACCAAAACATGTAGAGACTAGAGTAATTCCAGTAAACACAGTATAATGATGCGCAGTTCTCCTGCGCGTTCGAGAAAAAAAATTCCAGTAAACACAGGAAATTTCTTGGAGCCAAAGTTAACATTAAATTTTGGCACCTCACTAGAGACTATTTGTGGAAACAGCAAGAAGCAACAATAAGGACGTGGCTACGTTCCGCGTGTGCGCGTGATTACATTCCGGTACGCAAATCTATTTTTAGCAAAACGATAAACTAGCAGCACTCCATTTCTATTTTTTTTACCTTCTTGCTTCCCATCTATAGATCGGACAATTTGGAAAAAATTAGAATTATATAATTTGAAAACAAATTAGAATAATTTTAAAGGCAAATTTGGGGAGCAAGATGGTGCATATTTAGGAGCAAATTCGTACAGACATGCGTAAATTCACTATCAAATTAAAGATCAATTTTGGGAGAAAAACTATGTTGATTTAAGGAGCAAATTAATACAAATCTAGAGGCAAAATCCGTATAAATATGCGTAATTTCAAGATCGAGCAAATCGGGAGTAGATTAGTACAAGTTTATGAGCAAACTAGTACAAATGTGTGCAGATTCAAGATCAAATCTAAGAGCAAATAGGGAGCAAAACTATGCTAATTTGAAGGAGTTGATTAGGACCAGTACAAATGCATGCATATTGAAGATCAGATCTAAGAGCAATTCAAAAGAAAATCAGTGCAAGTGTAGGAGAAAAAATTGGTGCAAAATTTTGCAAACTATTGAACAACATAAGCAAGAGGAAAACAAGAGGGAAGCCAAGAAGATACTTCAGGGGAGTGAGAGAAAGAAAGGCTTTCAGAAGGAATCGGGTGCTACTGATACATCGAGTGCTTCCCTCCACTGTGAAGCTGATGTATGGTCCATCCTAACTATAGGCCCATCCATCATTACCTTCACGTGCACGAGCTCGTTCGGACTGATAAAAACAATTGTGCACCCCTCATATTCCACATGGCCAGCGCGGATGTCACTGGACCATCAGACGGCTCTGCAAACCGTGCAAGACACAATGCAAACGTGCGCACACGCGGAAACAGGATTTTCCGATACTCATTTGAGATGAGGTGATTTTTTAAAAAAGAATACCAAACCCAATAACGCCTACTCCCTCCATTACTAAATACAAGCCATTCTAGCTTCTAGCATGGGAATTAATATATAAGGGAGAATGAGCAAGATAGCCTAATATAATACACTATATGGTATACTTTTCCATGACTTGAGCCATTAGTTTTCTATTGAAAAGGTAAATTTCAATTATGCTAGGGAAATTAAGCACCATATTAAAGGTCCAGCCAAAACTCTTATCACCAAGCCAGGGCCACTACAACCTGTCCAAATTAGTAGAGTAATGAAGGCAATAGAATCCATCCAAACAAGTGTCGAAAAAATAGAAATAGGATTCAATTCCAGACAGGACCAAGCGTTACACGTGGCTAGAACTCCTGACAAAAGAATTCTACAATGTGCACACACCTTCCTGCTCCTACCTCAGACCAAAACTTGTGAGCTACAATTTGGCACAACATAGAATCAAAACCATTTCAGTCACCTAACTGATGCAGAGAGCGGTCCAGAAAAAACATGCTGAGCATGACCCTATCGTCTACATCAAACAAGTAGTTATGCGGCTAACCTAAAACGCACTGGATAGTGGCGACACATAAACCCCTTGGGCCAGCAAACACTGAGATAGCCCCCGAGAACCGTAACGGCTAAGACATAATGTAGTAACGTTCCCCTATTGCCCTAACCAAGCTCCAATAATTACTCTTCAGAATTCAGATTACTCCCATCACTGCAGTCAGTTAGCGCAGCAGCGACATCAGTAACCACCCCAATCCAACATACCTAATTGTTCAAACACGACAAAACAATCAACTGGATTCTTCGGGTAACTCACTCATGCCCCACGCATTTCCACCTCGAACCTGTCTTACCCTTAGCTGCTCTACCCACACAATACTTATAGCATCATTACGCGGAGGCGGAGCTCATGCAGCTGAGAGGTCAGAAGCCAATCTAATCCAACCCGACCACTCGAGCGCTCATCATGTAATTCCACGAGAGGAGAAGACCAATCAAATCGACCCCTCCGAATCGGAGTAGCACTCCGAGAAGCGCTGCGGATGGTAGCGCAACATAGGCGACGCGAAGCGCGGGAATCGCCTGACTGGGCCAAGCAAACCAGAACCAGGACGCCGTCTCAGATCCACGGAACGAAGCTCGGGTAGGTTTCACCAACCCCGGCCAGGGCAGCTGGGTGAGAGCCCAGATCCGATCGAATTCAGGAGGGGCGGGGCTGGGCTGGGCGGTGGCAGTACCTTGTGGAGGCGGTCGAAGGTGATCTCATCGCGGCGGCGCGACCAGATCGCCGAACCCGAGGAGGATGGAGAGGGCGGCGCTGCCTCCGCGACCATCGCCGGCATGTCGTTCGCTGTCCCCCTGCTCCTTCAGCAGCGCAGGCGGGTCGATCCGTTGGCCATCGTCGTCGACGGAGGCGGCAGCGAGGGTTGGATGGGATCTGGCGCGATTTGAGATTTGATGGAGGAGCCGCGGTGGCGAGGGGATGACGGGTCTGGGCTCTATGCTGCTCTGTCTCTCTCTTTCTCTTTCTCTCTCTGGGTCAAATAAAATAATAAAATACCAGAAAAAGAAAAGGACAGAGAGGGATGGATTTGAATTTTCTTTTATAGAGAGACCACGATTTTATAGCACATAGAGCTAGCTAGCCCAATGTTTTTGGAAAACGATTTCTCTGTTTCTATTTTCCTGTTTCTATCGTGTTTTTATCAACGTGGTATCTATCTAGGATCACTTTGAATCCACCAGCAAAGAGACAAGTGATCCTAGATAAACACTATGTCAACGGGAACATGATGGGACCACGAAAATAGGAATAGGGAAGTTGTGTTCATGTTTTTGCCTCTGCTCAATTCAGCTTCAACTTTTAGCTTTTAACTTCTTAAATTTTGTTTTTTTGGTTTTTTTGGTTTTTAACCTTTTTTGCCTTTTCTTTTTTTTTTGCATCCCTTTGCATCATCCATGATGAGATAACCTAGTTTTTTCTATTTATATATTTTTAAATTTAATTACATCAAAAAAACTTATAGCAAGCATAGTGAAAAAAGTCTCAAATAGTGCTCAAAAAGCTTTAAAAGTTCAAATGAGGACTTTTATGGCCCTATTTTAGGGTATATTCTTTTTGGCTTGGATTTATAGTTGTGGTTTGTTGCTTTTGAGTTGTTTGTGTGTGAGAGTACGGAGTAATAAAAACTCATGTACGATTTTAGCTGATACAAATGAAGTTACTATATTGTGTACTATAATTAATTTATAGATCTCGTATTGAAAAGATACTACTGTAGAAAAGCAGCTTTTAAAAGGTGAAAAGAAGCCCCAAATAGCTCTTGGCTTTTAAAAGCTGCCTTTTGAATTGTGTGGTTTCTTAAGGTGGTTTATATAAGTCGTTTATAGGACTTACTGCAGAAGTTGCTTTGAACGAAGTGACTTCTCAATGTGATTGTCTCTTATTCTGTCAATCTCTTTTGCAAGCAGCCAAAAGCCATAGCCAAAATCTAAAAGCCACAGCACTTTTGAACAAGACCTACGTCTTGCCTTTTCCCTTGTCTTCCCTTCTTTTCTTTCTTTGATGGAAGAATCATTGCTGAAATTGCAAGCTTTAATATATACATGCTACGATGTCGAAAGTTCCTATAAATAATTGCGGTGAAGTCATAATCGGTGGGCTATGGTCAGAGTGGTGCATGTAGTCGATGACATACCCATACCCTATAGCTATGCTGACTCTAGAAAGTCGAGATGGGCTCCTTGTGATTGCAGACCTTATCCTGCGGATTGTTGATGTCATTAAGGCATATGGCTATGAAGAACTATGTATGCTTGCTAGCTTTCATAACGAAGGGGAAGGTGTTGGAGTCTTGGTGGGAACAAAAGGCAAAGGAAGGAGGAAAGTTTCTTTTTCTGAGTTTTTATGAAAGTAACCTAGAGGATTACTTTATACTTAAGGTTCTCAAGGCGCTATCAAGTGTTCCAATTAAATGGTTTTCTTTCCTAAAGAAGGCTTCTCTAGCAGCTTGGCAACTTTTATGTTCTCGTAAAACTATTTGGGAAACCATGGTGTTTTAAGTTTTGTAATGTGTTTCTTGCTGTTGAGACCTAAATATGCAAGTTTTAAGTTTTGTAATGTGTTTCTTGCTGTCGAGACCGGAACATGCAAATCCGGACTCTCTGTATATAGTGCACTAGCCTAGAATCGTGCTAGCGCACACAGTGTAACATAGATAAAATATCAACCATATGCATGATTAATAAAAAAGGCTCAAATATTAATAATTATTAGAGTACGACCTTATGGCCAAGTTTACAATTAATAACCTAAAGGGCCTAAAAAACTAGTAGCGAAAAACAACAATAAGAAAGGTAGCTATTCGATATACCCATAAACAATTGACTGAAAAGCGAAGTCCTAATCCGCGAAGTCGTTGAAGTATTCTCCTTCTGGTACCTCTTGTTGATATGGTTTCTCCTCTTCAATTGAGCAACAATAGACATAAAGCCGTGAGTACATTGGTACTCAATAAGTCATTTGTATCAAAAGTGCAATATAATATGCAAAGCTTACCAATAAATGGCTAAAAGGTTTTTTTGCAGAAAGCAATAATTTAAAATAATGCAATAAATAGATTAAAAGCGAACTTTAAGAAAAATAATAAATAAATAACCATAGGAATTAAATAGACTATAAGTGAACTAACAATCCACTTAATAAACCACTAATGAACTACTTGTCCACTTTCCAAAGTTGTCCAACCCAATTTTATGAAATAACTACCCCTCGTATGAAATCACTGAGTATTGTCCATAACCGGGGACACAACTATTCGAATAGTTTTACACTTTGCAGAGGTTGCACAACTGTACCCACATGATGTGATCATCCCCGTGCTAAAGGAAATCATAACAAAGTCTTTGCAATGTTCAACCTCAACCCAATTCCGCCCGTTAAAGTTTCGTCAAGTAGGTTAATCACCTAGTCGATAATTGCCCCCTCTTGTGCCTTATGAAAATCAGCAACCATGTTCAACTCAATAGAGAAATTGAAATTAAAATCCTCTCTGTTTGTCCGGAACGCCGATGTCAGCCTGTAGGTTGCATAAAGTCTAATCCACCATGTGTCGCTAGTCCGTTGGCCGAGCCGTCTGCGCCATTGAGTTCGTCTCGACGCGTTCTACACCGTGCTCCTCTCAGTTTGTCCAAAAACTTTCCTAAATTTTCGTGGCCGACACCTCGCCATGGCCGTAAATAGCACTTCGTGTCCCTGCCTGTCCTGGAATGTTTTCAACAATCCGTTCGCGTCAAAACGTGCCAAACCATCCCAAGAGGCTACGTTTCAGATGGTTTTGGATTCGCCGCACCGAGCGCGAAGATATTGAGTTTTTCGCTTTTCGGTACCGTCGTCGTTCAAACGACAATTGCGTCGCCTCCGTTGAGTTTTCGGCTTAGTCGATATTTTTTTCTAGACTCACCTCACCGCGTTCTAGGCCATACTTACCTTACTTCTTTATGTTTTATGCCCGAAAATTATTCTATTTCTCTAACCCTATGTTATTGTCGCCGTACACGTCGTCACTGTGCTCCGTTTAACGTGCCGTCACTTTCTACATGTGCCTTGGGTCCCTAGTAACCCATTTTGCTAGTTGGCTTCACCTCCCGTGCCTTTTCTCACCGGCGCCACCACCAAAACGATGAAAGGGCTACTCTTCGCGCAGGAATATTTCTGATTTTTCTTTTTTTTCAGGATTTTCGGATCTGCCAATATTCCAATCGCTCGTTCTCCTCCGTCTGAACTTCGAATCTAGTGATTCAAGTTTCTAAATTCATAATCTACGTTGTAGTATACATTTCATAATTTTTGGATTTTCTCGACTGCCCTTGGTTGAGTCTCTTCACCGCCGGAACACCGCCGCCACCGCCGCCCGAGTTACGCCATCGCTCCAACTCGCCGCCGACCACCTTCCAACCACTTGCGGTAATGCACAAGAGCACCAACGCACTCCTCGCAATCCCCTCTTTCGTTTCTTCACCTCGCCACCCCTCCGCCAAGCAATCTCACTGCCGGAGTGTCTCTTTCGCCGACACCGACGCCACCACCGCCAAATCTTCGACGGGACTACGCGCACCTCCTTCACCCTTTTTCCCGAGTCAGAGCATGACCGGAGTACCCCGCCGCCAGTAACCTTCCTCAGGCCCGCGCGAACCTTCGACGCCCTTTCTCCGAGCAAGCCGTCGACAGAGAGTCTCTGTCGTCGATAATCGTGTCCTGCCTCCGCTACACCCTCGTTGCTAGCCAACTCTGTACATCCCGAACCTTGCGCCAAGGTAGAACAGGACCCATACTCTTCTCCCTCTTTTGTACATCTCACCGGTCTTCGCCGCCGTTGGATCGCTCGGATCTTGTCACGTGAAGTCGTCCGACTTCTCACAACCATCCGATTCTAAGACTCCGCTATCCGGAGGCTCTGTAGACTCCGCTGTTCGGATGCTTCTTAGACTCCGACTACTCGGAGCATTCGACTTTGACCTTCGGAGACTCCAACTTTGACCTTGAACTTTGGAGATTTCGATTCTAACTTTGACCTTCAACCTCGAAGACTTCGACTTTGGTCTTCAATCTCGGAGCCTTCGACTTCGACCTCCGTCTTTGAACCGACCATGGTTGTTTGACCGTTTTAACCTCTGCACCCTCCGATCTCTCTGAACCTTCCGATCTCTTCGACCACTTGACTCCGACTACCCTTGGTTCTCGACTGTTATAGTGTTCTTCGACCACTATAAAATTTCGAGCAAGTCTTCAACCAAATCTTAATCTTTGAATTCGACTGCACCCGTACTTGGAGTCTTTGTCTTTGGCTTAGACCTCCGCATCTTCAATCATTGATTCGACTATGGTCTTGACCATGTCTTCGACTACACCTTCGATCATGGCTTTGACCCCACACAAATATTATAGCTTCCGACCACTTTTCCTTCACAAAGGAAAGAGTTCCAATAATTCCCTTTATTCATTTCTCTGGAATTCAAACTACCAGAAGTCATTCTCTTTCGCCCTAACTCCGATTGGACCTATTCAAATTCCTAAATTCATATTCCACCTCCTAGCGTATATTTTATAATTTTTTTGGAGTTTATTTGGATTTTATTTGAATTTTGTTTGAATTTCTTTTGTTGTGGTTCTTCGCGAGTAGAGTTTGACGATTCGGGAGTGAACGACTTCGGCACTTCGCAGCAGGACTTCGAGCAAGGCAAGTTACACCTTTGACCATGTTGACCCCTGTCGAGACCCGAATATGCAAATTCGGACTCTCTGTGTAAACTGCACTAGTCCAGGATCACGCTAGTGCACACAGTCAAACATAGATGTATTCACAGTCATACACACGATATAATAAAGAGAAAACTCAAATATCGATAAATCTCAAAGGTACGACCTTATGGCCAAACTTACAATATCTCTAGCCGGAAGGGTTTAACAAAATAGCAGCGGAAATCCAAAATAAAGTGTAGTGGCCAATCGACAAGCCCACAGGCTATCGAGTGGAGAACGAAGCCTAATCCGTGAAGTCGTCGTAACACTCTCCTTCTGGAACCTCCTGTTGATAATACTCCTCGCCCTCAACTGAGCAACATAGGCGTAAAGCCGTGAGTACATTGGTACTCAGCAAGTTGTTTGTAACAAATGTATGCAGTATAATATGCAAGGCTTACCAAAGGAAGGCTGAAAGGTTAATTTGCATAAAAGGTATTTCACAGTAATTATGATAAATAGATTGAAAACGGAATTTAAATGAAAACAGTAATACTAAATAATCAAAAGATTAAACATAAACCACTTGTGAACACCTATTCACAAGCTAAACCAACAATGAATTACCTGTCCACCTCCAACATAAACCATCAAGTTTGAAAGATAACACTAACCCTCATGTGAAATCCCCGAGCTTTGTCCATGACCGAGGACGCGGCTATTCAAATAGTTTTACACTTTGCAAAGGTTGCACAACTGTACCCACACGATGTGATTAACCTCGATCTCAGGAAATCACAACAAGGCCTTTACAAAGCTCTACCTCAACCCAATCCTGCCCGCTAGAGTTTCGCATCACACCGCCTCTTGCGCCATATGGAAATCAGCAACCATGTCCATCACAATGCAGAATTGAATTGAAATATTACAAATTAATTAGCCAGGTCTATCCCATACTAGATATGTGGTTTGCACGATTAGGCTCAGATCAATGGCGCACAAAATTAAGTCCTTAACTCTACCCGGGCGAGGCTACCACATCCCCCGAAATAAACCTGCACTTCCCCCTTTACTGCACGATCACTCGCCCGAGTGCAAAACCAATTTGTATAACCAAACCAATGACACACCAATGTCATGGCACAAATTTTAATAAGCGTGGCACCAACCACGGTTCCATATATCATTAAGTCAAATTGTTAATTTGCATGTGATGATGAGACCATTCGTAAATTAAGCACAACTAAGCATCTAATCGTACCAACCCATGTGACAAATAATCTAGCATCACTAGTATGTTTCCCAACCTAGGGTGACAATGGTATCATGATATTCCAAATTATCAAGGGGGAATAGATTCAATTGGGATGATAACTGCCAATACAAAGGTTCGAATAAAAATAGCGATGCAATGTAATTTAAAACAAAATAAATAAATAATAGATTACAAACTAGGTTCAACATGATCAAAGGACACTACTTGCCTTGGTTATGCTCAGTGAGGTACTTCTGGTCTTCGGGCATAGATCCTGCTCCTCCGGAATCCGAATCTAACGAGAGGGAAAACGACTGAAACAAAATAAACACATAAAATGATAAGCAAATGAACTACAAAAATCATGAAATAAGAACCAAAAGCTAGAGCTCGATTTTAGATGAATTTAGAACAAAGAACGGGGTCAATCGGAGCTAGGACGGAGGAGAACGGGCTCTCAAAAAATTAATCCTAAATTAAATCAGAAAATTGAAAAAGGTTACTGTGCTGTGGACCGGGCGCACGGGGGACTCGGTCCATGGTAGACCCGGTGCACGGAATAGTGCACGCGGGGAGGGGCGCTGACGCGGCACGGCTCGACTGACGTGGCAGCTGCTGATGCTGCCACGTGGCACGGGGGTGACGTGGCGGCTGACGTGGCTGTCACGTGGCTCGGGCGGCGGAATTTTGCTGACGTGGCGCTGACGTGGCAGACACATGGCATGCCACATGACTCTAGGGTAGACACGTGGCATGCCACACGGGCTCGGGCGCGGTGGCGGCGGCTTGATCCGACGTCGGGGGAGGGGACGCGCGGCGCGATCTAGATCGTCGATCCAGATCTGAGACGACGGCGGCGATTGTGCGGCCGGGCTGAGGTGGCGGGGTGGATCGCCGACGCGTGGCGCGGCACGTCACGCGAGGTGTCGCGCGGGTGCGAGTGCACGGCGCGGGTTGGACGGCGGGGATGCGCGGCGCGGGGAGCGGATCGGCGACACGTGTCTTGGCGCGCCGCGCGAAGCGTCGCGCGGGCGCGCGGGGGTGTCCGACGCGGGGAACGGGCGACGAGGGAGGCGACGCGGGGGATGGGGTCGGCGCGAGGTCTCACCGGCGGCAGCGGGGATGGCGGCGACGGGGACGGCTCCGGCGACGGCGTGGGCGACGGTGGGGACTCCGACGACGGCGACGGTGCGGCTCCGGGCGGCGGCACGAGGCGAGAGAACGGAGGTGAGGGCAGCGGCGATGCGTTGGCACGTGAATCGAGGCGACGGTGGCGTATTTATCACGCGAACCGAGGCAACCCGATCGGGTACAACGACGGGCGCGAAACCAATTCGATTTGGACGGCTTGGATCAGCGGGGAAAGGATCGGACGGCCGAGGCGAGCAGGCGGTTTAGGGTTAGGGTTACGCGCACGCGGGTAGCAGCTGAGCGACGCGTGGCGGCGGGGTGGATCCAACGGCGGGGCGACGGGGGCGCGAGGCGAGGCGCGGATGCGGGGGATGGTGACGCGTGGCGGCGGGGTGGATCGGGCGGCGGAGAGGTTTTTATTTTCTTTTTCTTTTCCAGAAATCCAAATAAAATGCTAGGAGCTCTAGAAAATAGCAAATAAATCTCAAACATTCACCAAAAATACCAAAAATTCCTTGAGACCTGAGGAACCCAAATAAAATATTTTCAACATATGTTAATGTTTATTTTAATCATATTAAATCATTTAAAATTCTAAAAATCATTTGAAGCTTGAATTAATTCCAGAAAATTCATTTTTAAATTCCTGGCTTTAAAAATAGCAGAAAAACAGGATGTTACAACCCCAGTATTTCAAATTTATTTATGTTGTTTTACTGTATATGCATGCGTATCTTTATTCAAATTTAGTTTAAATTCGATTTAAACATAGTTACACCCATAATCCTTTGAATAAGGCCAATTTTGAATTTCGAATTCATATACCTTGTCACCCTAACTAAAAACTAGTTAGTACCATAGTATAGACTAGAAATTTTATAGAAATGCTTAGCCTGGCATAGTATAATTTTAGGTGGAATCAATTATTTCACATGAAATGACAGTTCCTTTTGAAATCTTGACTTCGGTGAGTCAAGGATGGTTTATGAAAATGGTTTAAAAATAAAAATAGAAAATTATGATTTGGACTTAGGCTATTGGTTAGGTGGTGAGGTGCCGACATGCCTCGTGTTTAGTGACACCTAGTTGATTGTCGTGTATGTGAGTATGTGGTTGAGCCTAAGTTGGATTAAGGACCGTTTCTGTGATTCATTTTACGAAGTCACTTCGTACTACCATAAGTCCGATATAGGACGGACCTGGCTAAGTAATTTGTGAAGTTTCAAATACGGTTTCGCTATAGGTTGAATGTGAGCGTGGCGTAGGCAGCGAGAAGTCTCACATGGCACAAGAGGGGGCTCCAACTCATGGATTCGAGTTGTGGTGAAGCCTTAGTGGCGGCGTGACTATTTTGACTATGGATCATTGTAATAGCCTTGTCATGATCTCCTTGCCACACACCAAAGGAAGTGTGTTAATCTAGTGACAATATGGGATGATCGTGTCTTATGGGTAAAGCTGTACACCTCTGCAGAGTTTTAATCTATCCTGGATAGCCGTGTCCACGGTCATGGATATGCTGAGTAGAGTTTTCACAGATTAGACTTGGTTTTTATAAAACTTGATTTTTTGGACAAACAACAGTGGTTTTGACAATGGTCCAGGTGGGATGCCCGTGGTTAGGTTAGTGTAGGTCGGAGCCTACACTAACGATAATACTTTGGTTAAAATATTATTTCATATGATGTATTAAAAATTCAGCTTTTGCACTTATACTATTGTATTTAAATTTAGTACTGTTTTTCGCAAAATAACCTTATTAAGCCTTTCTTTGTTATCCCTATGCATGCATTCACTCTGTTAAAACTCTTGGTGTAACTTGCGTAAGTACTTTATGTGCTTACCTTGTGAGTACTTTATGTGCTCACCTTGCTAAAATCTGTTGCCAGAGGATGACATCAACAACTTCGGTGAGGATGGTGATGACTAGGCTATGTCTTACAGTCATTCGCCTGTAGGCAGGCAGGATGTGCTGCTACTTTATTGGTTTTTTTTCTGCTGCTTATATTTAATTTTGGTTTATGAACTATTGATGTAAACTTTGGCCATCAGGCCCATATTTAGTTAATGAATAACTGTTATTGTGCATGATATGAATCTTTGTTATCCACTGTGTGCACTAGCTTGATCCTGGACTAGTGCGATTTACACAGGGGATCCAGGAGTCGTTGCTCCGGGGTCCGACACCTAGCCCAACCAGTGGCTACCACAACAACCGGCGGCCACCCTAGTGCCGTGGAGCGCCCTCGAGCTTGTAGGACTGCTCCCGGGTGCAAGAGACCCCCAAGCCCAAGTTCCGTTAGCGCAAACACTAGGACTTCCCAAAACCGGGTGTGGTAAAGCAAGGTGTAAAAAAATTGCAAGGGTATTGAAGTAAAAATGAAAGATTAGGGAGTCAGGTTCAGGGAAGAGGAGATAGAACCGTAGAGTAGTCAGCGTAGTAGAGCAGTCGAAACCATAGAGCAGCCGAGTAGTCTAAGCTGCAGAGTCGATGAGTAGCCAGGAGTCGTAGGGAAGCCAAGTAGGTGGAGTGGCTGAGTAACCGGAGCGGTAGAGTCACCAAGTAGCCAGAGCAATGGAGTAGCCGAGTAGTCTGTGTGGTAGAGTAGGTGTAGCTGGAAGTTGAGCAGTAGGAGTCATGTCACTGAGTTGTAGGAGGAGCGCGGCAGTCGAGAGAGTGGAGTAACCGCTAGATCCGGTGAGTAGCCGCCAGATCCGACCATAGGAAGCCTCTATAGCAGCAGATCCGGCGAAGAGCGAACTGGTGGAGGTCAGATCCGTTGGATCTAGGCTGAAAGAGGAGTAGCAACCGATGCCAGAGAATGGCAGAGGAAGAGGAGTAGTAACCGACGCCAGAGAATGGTAGAGGAAGGGAAGTAGTAGTTGAAGCCTGAAAACGAAGGAGGTAGAGGACTAGCGACCTAAGACGGAGGAGGAGGAGAGTAGCAACCAACGAAAGACCTAAGACAGAGCGAGACGGTGAAGCTGCGAGGGTGGTGGTGCACGAAAGGCGAGGATGCTCGCTGAAGATGGCTGTGGGGTGCAGAACACGAGGGAGCGACATGGCTTTTATGCACAGATACTGAGAGGTGGGCTCAGGTACATCACAAAGTCCTTGGCAGAGTCCGCGGTGGAGATTAGAGCGAAGATGGCGGGGAGTTCACGAAGGACACGACGGAGGAGTCCAACTCGGGGATGATGAACAGTAGCTGAACGACGGGTGGCTTGGGGAGGAAACAGACGGCTGAGATGGGATGGCACAGATAAATAGTGCTCGGGCATGTTCGGGCCAGGCGAACGGTGCAGCTGATCAGATGGTCTGGATGGGTACGAACGTTTGAACTGATACGACACCAAGTACCACTACCACTACATCTATGGTGGCCAAGATGGAGGAGCGGGAGGAAGACCAAAAAGGACAAACTTGAAGCCGAGCTCGAGTGTGGCAAGTCTGCAGAGCACGAGCGTGGCATGCCTACGGCCAAGGCGACATAGTGTGTGTCCATAGGTTAGGATTTTTGATAGGAGATATTTGGATTTCACATATCTCTTAACTTAGAATCAACAAAATATTTACATGCAAGTCTAGTATTGAGTTCTTCTAGTTGTCTACTATTCACATGAGTTGCATGCATGCATGTGAGTGTGGCACGTATGCATGTATGTGTGTATACGGCCGTTGTGTATGAATTCGTTTTCATGTTTGGCTTGAGTTGGTGTGTTAGTTGAGTTCAACTACTAGAAGTTAACATGGAGTACGTTTGTTAGTAGAAGGTATATGTGTAGGTGCGTGGACATATAAATGCCAGGCCCTTGGCCATGTAATCGAGGGGATCTTTTTGCATGAGAAAACAAGAAAATTGCCTTATGGCGGCCACGTTGTGTGTGCTCATGTTCTTGGTGAAACCGATCTAGGTTTTCCTTGTTGGCTGTGTGTGGTTTCGAGCCTCAACTTTGGGTTTGCGCAACTAAATCTTGGTGATTCATCCCATCTAGTTCGTGGTCTTCATTGCTCACGGGTTGGAGGACTGTTTGGCTACAAATTGGATCTCCATCAAGAGTCCTGTATGGAACTGGCCTCGGCTAGGTAGGTCAGAGCCCGAGGCCCAAAGAAAATTAGCAGCAAAATTAGAATAAGTGGCCCACCCACCATGAAAACCCTAGCGCCCACCCCTGCATCGCGCGCGCTGGGCCCATCGCCTCACACTCCTCCTCGGCCGCAGATCCGCGCCCCACCGCCGCCTCCTCCCCTCGCCTCCCTCGCCACCCCTCCCCTCGGCCTCCTCCCGGCCTCCCCTCCCCTCCCCGCCGCCTCCTAGTGCCGCTTGGCTCCTGGCCGCGCAGCAGCACGCGGCGGCGGCGGCCTCCTCGGCTCCTCCCGGATCGCGCGCCACCTCCCGGCGATGGAGGAAATCATATAGGAATGGAGAGCTTGCCGCTGATGCATCTCTATCTCGGATTAGCGTGCTCTGCATGCAAGTCCTGTGAGTGAGGGTAAAATTTCATTAAGTTTCCTTTCTAAATTTGTCTTATCAAGTAATTGGCCTCAGACTAGTTAGATTGGTTGAGAAGAGTAAAAATAGGGAATGATGTGTGGTTGTTTGCATTTACAAATGGATACCACATACTAAGATGTGGCATCATGATTCTGCTTTGAAAATGGTGGTGAATTTATTGTTCTGGTTGTGCTTCAGATTGGTTGATGCCATCTGTTATTGAAAATTGAACTCTTACTGGAAAACAAACAAATACAATATGGAAATTTACTCCATGTTTAAACAAACACATCCTTGACCTGCTTGCTATCAAAATTCTTCCGCTTTTTTGTAATCGTAAAATAAGCTAAAAGGTTATTTATGGACTGTTGAATTGAATGCCCTCCTCCCCTGTCTGACACTTTGGATTTCAATTTTATCTGCTAGTTTTAGCCTTGTTGCCCATTTGGTTCTATGTTTTCCTGTCTATTGTTTGTCCCTTTGCTAAATAGTTATATGGCATCTATCACTATATGTCTATATGAATGTTACTTGGGTCTCCAGTGCTGTAGGGAGTTTGGGAATTTGTATTTCTAAAAACTAAGTTTTGCAAATAGAGGTGGAAATTATCAGCTCAAAGTTTCAAATTTTTTATTGTTCAATATAGCAAAAGCCAATTTTTTGTTCCTTGAAATTGTTGTTAGGAACTTAGGAAAGATGGGTAAAAAAAGTGTGACAAAATTTGGTCCTTTGATTTTATCTCACCTTTTTTTGTTTGCATATGTTTCTATATTTGCTGCACAAATATTATTCTTTGTCGTGGAGTTCCACCAACATAGTATCAGAATTGTTAGGACCTTATTCTCATATGTTGTCTTTACAGGTTCTGGTTCATGTCTAAGTCCAACTATCAATGAAGAAATGATAGGATAGGATAGAGAGCAAATCTTCGTAATTTAGGTACTCATTGTATCTCTATTATGTTACATTTTTTATATTTTGTTATCATGCCATGTTTTTCTTATTATTTTTTATGTTTATTTGTTTAGTATTGAACTCAGGTTTCATATCAGTAATGCAATTAGCCAATTATGATATACTTTTGTTATATCGTGGCATGGGGTACAAATTAGTGTTAGTTTTAGGTTGTTAGAGTTCAGCCCGAGGTGTAACTAAATCCTGGTTCCGCCACTGATCAAGACTATCTGCCAAACTACCAACCTATTGATCTATCTCTACTACTGATTGGTAACTGCTACGAGAGTCCTCTCCAACTACTACTGGTGCTAGTCGTGTTGCTGTTGGGTTGCTGTTGAGCCGGCAAAAGGGCTATTTGCTACTGTTGTGAATCAGGGAGTTGCGGTACTGTTGGACTACTGCAGCTACTGTTGTCTATTCGTTAGAGAGGCTTGACAATGGAGGGCTTCCTTGCTGCTGTTGCTGTTCGGAGGAGCACTACTAGAAAACGGATCATCCCTCACGGTTCCAAACCGTCAGGAAAATACAAAAAACCGTCAGGTTAAATTTCCCTGACGGGTTCCCGTTAGGCAAAACCCCTCAGGGCTGGTTGGAAAGGAAAAATTAAATTTGGCTGACGGTTACCCGTCAGGAAAATTTAACCTGACGGTTTTACCCGTCAGGGAAATTAAACCTGACGGTTTTACCCGTCACGGAAAATTGCATTTTTCTGAAGGGCCAAACCGTCAGAAAAATGTATTAACCTGACGGTACTAACCGACAGTCAGGAAAATCCTTTTTGCTGACGGTTCAGTCACCCCATCGATGTTTTGGACTAAAAATTAACATAGCATTAGTTTTCCTTTTTATAAAGCTAATTTACCAAATGAGGCACATATTCATTGCGACAAACCATCCAAAAAGGGAAAAAACAGTCGGCAGTAGGAGCGAAAATGAAGTTACAATGTGTTGAGAGTGACAACCTAACTAATATCTGGGATTGTATTTGTAGCCACTTCATGGAGATCAACCAAGTTAACTTTTTGACTTCCATCAAACTAACTAACTAATTGGAATGGGCAATCAAAAGGGGGGAAGGCTACTTATATAGCTAGATATATAGTTGGTTACATATATGTGCTACATGAACAGAAATGATCAGTGATGCCCATGAACATATGCATATAATCGATCTTACTATTTGGGGCGCGGACGGGCGAGCCGAGTCGGGCCATCCGGGGCAGGCGGATTTGGGGCGACGCCCGAGCTAGGTGTCGGGCGCGGGCGGACACTGGGAGGCGGGCGAGCTGGGAGGCGGGCACTGGGAGGCGGGCGGAGCTGGGCGCCGGGCGACTGGGAGGCAGGACGGCGGGGCGGACCTGGGGCGGCGGGGCGAGGGGATGGGGCGGATCGGAGGAGGTGGGCGATGGGATGGGGAGGAGGAGGCGGGCGAGGGGATGGGGCCGTGGATCGGAGGAGGCGGGCGAGGGGATGGGGCCGGCGGATCGGAGGAGGCGGGCGAGGGGATGGGGCCGACGGATCGAAGGAGGTGGGCGAGGGGATGGGCCGGAGGAGGTGGGGGAGGGGATGGGGCCGGTGGATCGGAGGAGGCGGGCGAGCGGATCGGGCGGAGGCGGCGGGCGAGGAGATGGGGCCGGCGGATCGGAGGAGGTGGGGAGCGGATGGGGCGGAGGAGGTGGGCGAGGGGATGGGGCCGGCAGATCGGAGGTGGCGGGAGAGGGGCGATGGGGCGGAGGAGGCGGGCGAGAGGCAATGGGGCGGAGGAGGCGGGCGACGGGATGGGGGTGCGCGGCTTGGGGAAATCAGCGGGCGGACTAGGGTTTTCAGTAGTCCAGCGCGCGCGTTGCACGAAAATTGGGGAAATCAGCGGGCGGGCTGGATAATTAGCCTCACGAGCTGGAGAAGCCTCACAGATTTACCTCAATTATCCTCACAGTTTGCTTAATACCGTCACAAAAATTGTGTATTTTCTTAGCGGCTTCAGAAGCCCGACAGGAAAATGTATTTTTGTGACGGTGATATGTGGGCCCGTCACAAAAATTGATATCTCTCACGGTCTTTGCGGGCCCGTCAGGAAAACTAAAGCCCGTGAGGGATGATCCGTTTTCTAGTAGTGGAGGACAAGCACAGAAGGGGTTCTTATTTCTATACTGCTACTGCTATTCTGATCGAAGAGGATCTGCTGTTAAGGTAATTGGGTACTATTCATTAGCACTTGCTGCTGCGTGGAGGGACAGAGGAACAAAGCTAGGCCTTTTCCTAGAGCACATGCACTGTAGGTGTTTGGTTGGTTTCAGTTTGGAGTTTTGGTGCTATGCAAGTGAAGGATTGCTACTATTCATTACCTGTGCCGTGAAAGATCAGGATACGTTTACGTGTCCACTAGTATACTAGTCCGGCCTATCATGGACCATCCGAATCGGCAATTTTGATCGGACGGCTAGGGACATGCAGCATATGTGTAACATCCCAAATTTTGAATTTCTTGAAAAGATTAATTTTAAAATTAATTATTTCAAATTATTTGGATTTTTCCAGAGTTAAAGTTTCTGTTTAAAAATAAAAGTTTATAATAAAATAAGTTGAAAATATTTTTCTTAAGTCTAAAATCTCTCCAGGAATTTCTGTGAATTTTTTTGGAATTTTTCAAATTTATTTAGTATTTTTCTGAGTATTTTAAAACTTCCTGGCGTTTTCTGAAATCTTTAAAAGATTTAATTCCAAAATCTCCTGTCGGGTTGACACGTGTCACCCATCGGAGCCTTCTCCGCCGTCGGATCTAATCCGCGCCACTCATCTTCACTTACCCCTTCATCTCGATCTAACGGTCCCGATTCTTTTCCTTCGCCACTTGTTGCAAATCCGGCTGTTCATCGTTTCTTCTCCCCCCTCTCTCTCGCCGACAGATGGGCCCCGCCGTCGGGCCCGCTGCTCCAGCCGCTTTCTTCCTCGCGCGCCGCCATTATCGCGCTGCCTCGAGCCTGCCGCTTCTTCCACCGCTTTCGCCCGCCATTAATGCCTCTGAAGCGCCCGCTCGTCGTGCGCATTCAACTTCCGCCGTTTTCCCTCGAATTATTGCCCATTTCCGTCGATTGGAGATGAAAACCGTCGCTTTAACTCCGGCGAGTTCGTGCGCCCGTTTTCTTCCTCCGCAGTGTATAAAACTCTTTCCCGGGACCTCTCGCCTTTGCGCACTCTCCTCTCGGTTCAGCCGTGCTCGCCGCCGCCGGCGTTGCCGCCGCCGGTGAAGCCGCCGTTGACCTCTGCCGCTCCGCCGCCCCGCTCCGCCTCGGTCCTCGCCCGCCAAGACCGCGCCCGCACGCCCGCACTCCACGCTGCCAAGACGGGCGTTCCGCGTCCGTGCCGCCAATCTCAACCATTCATCTCCGACGGCTCTGATGTGTCCGCACTCCCAATCTCTCGCCGTCCGATCCGCGCTCGTCTCGTTCGTCGCGCGTCGCGCCGCAAGACGCGCCACGCGCTGCCGCTGCCCGTCGCGACGCCGCGCAGCGAGCCCCACCACGCGTCCGAGATCGGATGTTCGCCCGCGCCCCGCCGTTCAATCGTGGCTGTTCATCCAGATTTGTTTTCACGGCCCGGATTTTGCCACGCAACACAACCTCGGCCGTCCGATCTTCCGTTGCCGCCGCCGCCCAAGCCAGACACGTCAGCCCTAGCCAACGTGGCACGACACGTCAGCCCTACCTGCCACGTGTCATGCCACGTGTCGCCACGTCAGCTGCCACGTGTCACTCCCTCCTCGTGCCACGTCAGCATTTCTGATTTTCCGTGGAATCGGTCCACCGTGGACCGGACCCACCTGTCAGCCTCTGTAGCATTATTTAAATTCCGTGCTGACGTCATTATTCTGGTTTTTCTTTAGGAAAATAATTCCTGCTGACGTCATAATTCTTTTCTAGTAGAAATTTAATTCCTGAAATCAACCTTTTTCTTTTTCTCTGATTTCAAACTTCCAAAAGCCATATCTTTCTCAATTTAACTCCAAATTGACCCATTCAAATTTCTAAATTCATCTAAAATTCCAAAATTTCATTTGGTATATTTATTATTAATTTTTGAGTTTTTATTTTATTTTATTTTATTAGTTTTTCTCGTTTCTCGTGTAGAGTCCGAATTCTCGGAAGATTTTCAAGAGCAACTTCGGGAAGATTCCAACCTAATTCAAGAAGGCAAGTCTCCTTGACCATTTTGCTCCTAAATTTTTATAAATGTTTTTTTTGTGATTATCTTAAAATAATTGCATGGCTATGTTGTATAAAGTGATAATTTAATTTTAGAAAATTTAGATAAATGCCAAGCTTGTTATATCCTCCTTTGGAAATTGGTTACCATGTACCCTTGTCAACATAGGATATTCTTTGACTTATAAATGAGTTAGTATTATCTGTTATTGAATTTAGATTATTATAGCATGCTTAGTTTAGCTGATCAATATAAAAATGCTCATATGGGAAAAGTTGTTGATGAATGTTTTGTATTTAAAAATTTGTTTGAACTAGTGGTAATGGATGTTATCACTGTAATTTTAATTTAAAAAGGAAATTTAAAATGAAAACTAGACCGGGGTGGATGGAATGATTGGCTGGTGCGGTTTTAGCACGAGAATAGGGATTGTGAATGATCCACCCTAGTCGTCTAAGGACCGACTCTTGTGTTTGTTCAAACTAAGCAAATCCGTACAACCACAAGTTAAAATGGCTACAACCTAGCTAAGTTACCTACAATAGTTTAGTCTATATGACACCATTGGAAACTGGGTACCAGGGATTTACTGGTTACTCAATGTGAGGGACAGGGATTTACTGTACTCACACGGTGCAAGAGGGGGCTTCTGACTGTGGTGGATTTAACTCTTCAGCGGTGAAACCTCAGCGGGTGGTATATAACTAGAGTAGAGTAGGGGAAAAGCTTTGTGATATTTTATCTAGGTCTCATGCCAAAGGAAGCGTGCTGACTATTAAGATAATTTATCTCTTGTGGGTAAAGCTATACAAACTCTGCAGAGTAATAAAACTATTCGAATAGCCGTGTCCACGGTCAAGGGCGGGCAAAGAATGCATTCACATGGTAGACCTTTGATTTTGAAATTTGAAAATAAAATATTCTGGAAAACATGGGAGTGGAAGGAACTCTCGTGATTTGGGGTCTGGTGGTTGGAACTAGTTCAGTTGGATGTAATCGTTTTATAGCCTATTCTTCAGTGATGGTGGATGTAACCTTCACTAGAGTATTTATTTAATTTCAAATTATGAAAAATAAGTGTTTAACAAAATGATTTTAGAATAAATATATAAATTTGAAATAAAATGCTGATTTATGCAAAAGAACCATATAGCTTTCCTTTGTTAAACCCTACATCTATTGCATCTTTCCCAAGACTTGCGGAGTACATTTTTATACTCACCTGTTGCTCTCCAATTCAAACATCAGAAGATTTTGAAGACCAAGAGATGGATGGCTACTACTTTGAGGGAACTGAAGAAGAAGGTTTTGCGGAGGACTAGGCCGCGTTGCTCCAGTCAATTGCCTGTGGCAGATTGATGGGCCGTTTGTTCGAGTTGCTTTTGCTTCCGCTGTTATTTTTCTTTTGCGTAAGAGGTTCTGTGAACAATAGTTGTAAGGCCTTGGGCCAAGAATTATGAACTTCAGTTATTATTGTAATAAAGCGTGGTTGGCAATGTATCATTTTTCTGGTTATCTGTGTGTACTAGCATTGATCTGGGACTAGTACTGCAATACACAGGAGGTCCGGGAGTTTCTACTCTAGGGTCTTACAGAAGTGGTATCAGAGCCAACTTGACTGTAGGACGAGCCCTAGGTTTTAGCAAGCCTTAAGGATTTATGTTTAATAAAAACATTTATATACAAAAACATAAGTTCCTTTGCTTCTACTCTTCTCTTACTTAGTATCTTGTTCTTGTCTTCCTTTTCACTCTTTAAAAACCTTTACTGATCTCTCCTATTTTTCAAATTTGTAGATGGCAGGTTCATCGTCATCAGCTCCATGGGATCACCTTTCTCACGGTGAGAGCGAGGGAGCATTTGTGAGTCTTCTACGGCAGTTGATGTAGTTCTTAAAGTATACTCAGCAGCCCATTTTCAGAGGGCGGAATACCAAAGTTATGAATATGGATTCATGGACCATGGAGGTGTTCATTTACGCTCAGGAGGGGAAATATGACTCCATTGAATGCAAAATTGAGCATCCTAGGACCCATTGCTCAGATGCTATTCAAGATGCAAATACTTGGCCATCGCGATTTGTGCAAGAAGCATAAGGATATACTACGGCGCCACCCTTCGCTTTCTTTCCGACTACGAGCAGATGATTCATCCGAGCCTTTTCAGATCGTGGTGGATGACCCTCGCCTGTCCCATCAGGTGCAGCTCACACAGGCGACGTCAGCGACCTACGCCAGAGCACTCCAGGAGATAGGACTTCTTCGGATGCTTCTCACTTCGAGCTATGAGCACTCCGATACTCTTGGCGTGCAGCTTCTACAGAGTGAGTCTGCTCACGCTGACGCAAACCAGGCGAGGATTGCTGTCGAGGCTGAGGTGGAGCGTCTTCGAGCCTCATCGATCGCGACCGATCCCGCCACGGCGCTTTTACGCACCACCGACTTTCAGACCTCGCACTGCACTTACTACGAGGAAGGGTGTGCGACGCCCAAGTCCGTAACCCGACATCGGTGTTGGAAGTTCTAGCAGAGGACGCCGTCACTCGCTCCAGTCACCGATTTTAGTCGAGCTTGCCGCGTCCCGTCACGAACAATCGCGCTATGACAGAGCCATCCAGATGACTTAGAGGAGGACCCAGAGGAGGATCCATAGGAGCGTATCATCGTGGAGGATGAGTAGATGCTGGACAGTAGTACCCTTTTGAGTTGTTTTCGATATTAGAACACTATATAATATTCTGATGTATTAAATGGACTGTACCGAGCCTTGTGCACTTGTGGTACAACCATTCTTAAAACTAATTTGAATTTTAAAGTTGTGTTCTCTGGCTGTTGTTTTGTTCTTGTGTGTAGGTTTGGGATGTTGTTAGTCGCCCCTGTTCCCTTATCTATGATTTTTCCCTCTTACCTTGTGTTTTCTTGGTGGAGCTTCAGATGGTGAATACAAGGAGCAATAACAATAATAATCAAGGACCAAATGACAACAATACCCCAATTCCGCCTCCGCTAGCCCAAGCACCAAATATGGAGCAGATGATGGCTATGCAATTGCAGCTTCTTCAGGCTTTAGCCTAGAATCAAGTTCATCAGGCTCAGCAAGCACCTGTTCAACCCCCTCAGTCCAAGCTTGGTGAATTCATGAGAACTCGACCTCCAATTTTCGCAGGATCTGTGTAACATCCCAAAAATTTTACTCCTTTATTAAAATCATTTCTGGAATTTATTGGATTTTTCTGGATTTTATTTCAAGTCCTGGTGTGAGAAAATTTTAAAAAAAACTTTATTTGATAAAAGCCAAATTGAACTTGTTGCATTCCATGAAAGTCAAATAAATGCATTTCACCTTCCTAAAGTCAAATCTGTAATTATATTAATTTTCAGGATTTTATAAAGAATTAAAACTTTCCCTTTTAAGTTAAATTATGCTTTTGCAAAATATACTTGTCAAAATGAGTGGAAAATAATTTTATTAAGTCTCAAATAGTCCCAGGAGGTTCTCTGAATTTTTCTGGAATTTTTAAAATTTATTTGGTATTTTTTTGAGTATTTTAAAGCCTCCTAGTCATTTCTGAAAATCAAAAAGGAATTAAAATCCAAAACCCCTCCCCGGCTGCCAAATGTCAAGCATCGGGCCGAACTCGCGCCGCCGGATTCTTTCCCAACCGTCCGATCCCACTAACCCCTTCATCCCGCCTTCCCTCTCTCCGCGTGCAACGCGTGTCGTGCATCGAGCCGTCCGCTTCCCCGCCCGGTCTGATCTCAGCCGCCCGCGCCAACTTACCGCCGCGCCTCCTCTCCTCCTCCGACGCGTGGAGTGATCCGGGCCATTCGGTGTTGCCGGATTCAATCCCACGCGTCCACAATCACTTAACCCCTCGCCCGAGACCCCAGCGGCCCAGATTTCATCCCTGTTGCCGGATTGAATCCTAGCCCTCCCCTCTCACTTAACGGTTCGCTCGGGATCCCGCGGCCCCGATCTCCCCCGCCTACCACGCGCCGCAGATCCGACCGCCACCCCACCTCTTTCCCGCTTTCTTCTCGTGACTGGGGCCTCCGTGTCGCCTCCGCTTTCCCGCCCCTTTCCTTTCTTCCTCGCGCGATCGCCGCCACGCCGCCATTAAAGCCGAAACCGGCTTTGATTGCTTCGTTTCTTCCCGCTTACTCCCGCGCCAACAAAGAAATTCAACCCCACCTTCACCGCGTCCGCTTTAGCATAAAGTCGCGATTACGCCTCCTCACCGCCGATTCATCCTCTCCACCCGTTTTTACTCCGGCGATCTTCGCGCAGCTGTTACTCCCCTCCCCAGCCTATAAAAGGGATACCCCGAGGTCCCTCTACTCACACCGCCCCTCCCTCACCTCTCAATCGAGTCACCCGAGTGCCGGAGTCCTCCTTGCGCCCGATTTTCTCCCTGCGGCTTCAAGCACTCCGGCGAGCAATCGCCGCCGCCTCAAGCCGCCCCGAGCCTCGCCAGCACCTCCCCGACCTTGTTGGTGCCCAGGCGACCTTCGGCGACCACTCCCCCGAGCTTCTGCACCACCGGAATCCCTCCGCCGCCGTGAACCCCTCCTCTGACCGCCGCCCCTTCTCGCCGATCTTCCTCTCCAGTCACTCTCAGGATCCGTGCTAGGTACCGATGCACTCCCCGCGTCCTCCTCTTCATTTTGGTACCCTCGGCCGGCGCCGCCGCTCACCGGAGCTCCGGTGACCATCGGGCCCCGAGCGCCGCCACGGCGGCCGCCACGCCACCGCTGTCCGCGCAGCGAGTGCGTTGCAGCCGTGGCGCCGACGGTGCCACGCCGCCACCCGAGCGCCGCCACTCCGCGCGCCGCCACGCCGGCGATTGCCGTGGCGCGGCAGCCACGCACGACCACGCGGTGCCAAGTGGCGCCACGCGGAAGCCACGCCGCCGCCACCCCGCCCCGCACACCCGCCTGCCACCTCACCCCTCTCTCGGGACCATGGACTTGATCCACCAGACCCGGGCCCACATGTCAGCCTCTGCCCAAATTTTAAAACCCTAGGGCTGACGTCATGCTGACGCAATTAAACCGATTTTCCCTTATAAAAATAAATCGGCCGAAACTAAATGTCTTGCTGACGTCATAATCCTTTAATTTCCTTTAGAAAAATAATTCTTGCTGACGTCATAAATGCTTTTTCGGTTTAAAAATAATATTAGAAATTGGGTATTTTCTTTTAATTTGTATTTAAACTTTGGAAGGCTATAACTTTTGCATTTTAACTCCAAATTGACCCATTCAAATTTCTAAATTTTTCTAAAATCATGATCTATCCATTTCTAGCATAATTTTGAAAATTTGAATTTATTTGAATTTTGTTTTTGAATTTTCTTTGAATTAGCTCTTTACGTTAGATTTCGACGATTCTGGAGACTTTGAGTTCGACGATTCCCAGTAGGACTTCGATCAAGTCAAGTTACACCTTTGACCATATTGAACCTAATATTTCAAATTTAGTTATGTTGTTTTACTGTATATGCATGCGTACTTCTATTCAAATTTAATTTAAATTCAGTTTAAACTTTAGTTATGCCCATGATCCTTTGACTATAGCCAATTTTGAATCTCGAACTCATACACCTTGTCACCCTAGCTGAAACTAGTTAGTACCATAGTATTGACTAGAAATTTTATAGAAATGCTTAGTCTGGCCTAGTATAATTTTAGGTAGGATCAATTCTTTCGCATGAAATGACGATTTAAAATTAGCTCTTGACTTCGGTGAGTCAAGGATGGTTTACGAAAATTATTTAAAAATGAAAATAGAAACTCATGTTTTGGACTTAGGCTAATGGTTAGGTGGTGGGTGCCGGCATGCCTCGTGTTTGGTGACACCTGGTTGATTGTCGTGCACGGGGAAATGTGGTTGAGCCTAATTCGACTTAAGGACCGTTTCTGTGATTATTTTACGAAGTCACTTCGTACTACCACAAGTCCGGTATGGGACGGACCTGGCCAAGTATTTTGTGAAGTTCCAAATATAGTCTCGCTATAGGCTGAATGTGAGCGCGGCGTAGGCTGTGGGAAGTCTCACATGGCATCAGAGGGGGCTCCAACTCGTGAATTCGAGTTGTGGTGAAACCTTAGTGGCGGCGGGATTATTTTGGCAATGGATCATTGGAACAGCCTTGTCATGAACTCTCCACCGCACACCTAAGGCAGTGTGTTTATCGCGTGGCTCAAGTGAGAGGGAATATCTTGTGGGTAAAGTTGTAAAGGAATACGCGTAGACTACGGAAACAGAAAACAAAACTTTTCTACCGCGCACCCAAGAACATCATGCTAAGGAAGGATCATGGATTGTTACCACTTAGACGCGCAGCGCAGCGGAAGAAGAATTGGAAATCGATCCAATCACGTGCGTCGAGGTAGTAGTGGAAGTAGCCGATCGTCCCAACAGATCGCTCTCCACGCACGCCGATCAACACCAGAACGAGCAGCGCCTCCACCGTATCCACACGCCCGGCCGAACGCCGATCGCGAGTGTACTAGCACTCGTGAGCGATAGGGTTTGGCTTGGGAGGTGGCGCTAGGTTTTGCTAGATGTTAACAGGACAAATCCTCCGCCCCTCGCCTCCATATATATAGACCTTCACGTGGGCCTCGTGGACCGAGGCCCAATAGGAGTCTATTCGGATCTCTATCCGAATTGAGCCCATATCCGAATCATATTCGAATTAGTGTTCCAACCCGTTAAGCGTGCGACCACAGAGGTTCACGTATACTTGGTCGTGACCCGAAACGCCTTTCCGTTACCATGTTAATAGCGCCTCTAGTAAGACATATTAACCCCAAAGTATATGTAAAGATCATATCGGTGAACTCGTAATGTTCTCTCATGTACTAATCCCTTTGCCTCACGATATAGATTGAGCTCAAGGCGAGACTGTGTCATCCTCTTAATAGCTCAATCACTCTCTCGATTCCGTGATGGATTATAAACTCGTGATTGACTCTCAATCACCTTGGCATGGCCATGCACTTTCATAATCCATTACATCGAGGCCCAGAGATATCTCTCCCATAAGGAGGGGCAAATTCTATCTTGATCATTCACATCCCACTACATGTTTCATGGCAAACCCGAAGACTACTTTTATGACTACCCAGTTACGGAGTAGTGTTTAGTAGTCCCAAAATAAGCTACTACTCATGTTGCGAACCATGATGATCTCAAGTCTAAGGATTCTACATAAACACTACTTGAGACCAACTGATGACACATGGAATCTCTGCAGTGTCTCATGGCAGATCTATCCAACATATGTTCACTAACACATGTCCATATTATTGATTTGGTATCACCATACCATGATCCATGAGACATGATCATCAATCAATATATATGCTGATCTTTGTCTTTGAATCATATTTATTCCTCATATGATATACGATCAGGGATCATTTAGAAATAGCAACATCTTAGTATTTAAGAGTCTCATGAATAAGTCACATACTCATTGATCAATAATGATGATGTCTATTCCAAGGAACAAAGTAATGTATCATAAACATAGTATGTGATATATACAACATCTCCATGTTGCCTCTAGGGCATATCACTAACAAGTTGTACACCTCTGCAGAGTTTAAAACCTATCTGGATAGCCGTGTCCACGGTTACGGACATACTAAGTAAAGTTTTCATAGATTAGACTTGGATTTTATAAAACCTGGTTCTTGAGCAAACAAATGACGATTTTGGTTTTGGTCCGGGTGGATTCCCGTGGATAGATTAGTGTGGGTCGAAGCCTACACTAATGATATTACTTGTTAAAAATATCGTTTCATACCGTATTAAAGTTCAGCTTTTCGTACTTATATTATTATATTTAAATTCAAGTATTGCCTTTCCGCACATTTACCCTATTAAGCCTTCCTTTGAAAACGACTTACCTTGGGAGTACTCTTGTACTCACCTTGCTAAATCTGTTGCCAGACTTCGAGAACGACTACGGCGGTGAGGACTACTTTAGCGAGTAGGGCGCGTCTTACAGTCATTCGCCTGTGGGAGGCTGGATGGGCTGTTCTACTACTTTTACTGCTTTCCGCTGTTTTATTTCTTTGTTGGCCTTGTGCCCCTATATTGTAAGACTTGGCCTTAAGGCCGTATTTTGTCGTTTAATAATATTCGGTAGTGATTTTTTGCATGATATACATTACTGTTGACCCTGTGTGCACTAGCTTTTCCTGGGATAGTGCGATTTACACAGAGGGACTTGGAGTTGTTGTTCCGGGTCCCGACAATCTGCTGATCCGTTGGAAGCAGATGATTGGATTAAGGAAGTGGAAAAGGAAGTTGAATTTAGCTCAATGTAATGAGAATGAAAAAGTCTTATATGCTACCCATCAACTCAAGGGAGTTGCAGCAATCTGGTGGGAAAATTTTTGCGCTGCACACCAAAATGCTCAGAATATTGTTTGGTCAGATTTTGTGCGAGCTTTTCGAGCCACTCACATACCTATGAGCATCATGGAAATGAAAAGGAAGGAATTTCACCAACTGCAACAGGGAAACCTTAGTGTTTCCGCATATTTGTGTAAGTTCATTCAACTATCAAGGTATGCACCAGAGGATGTAGCAAATGATGCTGCAAAGATTTGGAGGTTTATGGGAGGTTTGGATCGTAATCTCAAAGTGCAGTTAGTGTCCAATGACTATCATACTTTTCAGCACTTGGTGAATAAAGCAATTGTTCAAGAAGATGCCCAGCGTCAGCTTTATCAATCTAGGAAGAGGAAGTTTCAAGCTCAACAGAATGCAAGTAGTTCTCGTCATCGCCCCACTTCACAACAATTCAACCGGTCTATATTGCCCAGTCAGTCGAGGACACCGATTTCTGCACCTCGCCCTATTTCTCAAGCTTCTCGAGCTGGGGATGCAGCTCAGCCTCAGCATAATAAGACTACAGCTGCGGGAGTACAGTGCTTCAACTGCAAGAACATGGGGCATTATGCCAATAATTGTCCCCAGAAGCGTCAAGTGGTAACCCCGGTTCGGTTCAATCTTGATTCTACATCGGCAAGAGTTCCAATCACTAGTCAAGGACGTGGAAGCCCTCAGACTCCCAAGACTCCACAGATGTTCAGTAAGGGGCGTATCAATCATGTCACTACAGAGGCAGCACAAGATACACCAGACGTAGTTCTGGGTAAGTTTCTTGTTAATTCAATTCCCGCAATTACCTTATTTGATTCTGGAGCTTCACATTCCTTTGTAACAAAAGCTTTTGTGGAAAGAAATAATTGGAGTGTTTGTTTGTTAAAGAACCTCATGTTAGTCCAATCACCTGGAAAAGAACTGAGGACTAATTTGGTTTGCCCTAGAGCAACCATAGATATAAACGGAGTAAAGTTCCTAGCAAACCTTATTATAATAGACTCCGAAGGCATAGATATAATACTTGGTATGGATTGGTTGACCAAGTATAAAGGGCAGATAGATTATGCCAATCGTGCCATTATCCTTACCAACTCTGATGGAATTCAGATAAGATATGAATCCAATACACCCTCAAGTAAGGGAAGTTTGTTGACCAGTTTAAAAGGAAGAAGTTTGGAGGATGTGTCTGTAGTAAGTGAATACCCTGATGTATTCCCTGAGGATTTGCCAGGAATGCCACCAGACCAAGAGATTGAATTTGTTATAAATCGGCACTGCACACTCTCAATATCTAAGAGACCCTATCGGATGTCAGCCAATGATCTAGCAGAAGTTAAGAGGCAAATTCAAGAATTGCAAGAGAAAGGTTTCATAAGACCAAGTTCTTCACCTTGGGGAGCGCCAGTGCTTCTAGTAAACAAGAAGGATGGTAGCCAGCGTATGTGCGTGGATTATAGAGCTTTGAATGAAGTAACAATCAAGAATAAATATCCTCTACCCCGGATTGATGATCTGTTTGATCAGCTAAAAGGATCAAGTGTCTTCTCTAAGATTGATCTCCGGTCAGGATACCATCAGTTGAAGATTAGACCAGAAGATATACCTAAAACAGCCTTTTCTACTCGATATGGATTATATGAGTATACGGTGATGTCTTTCGATCTGACAAATGCACCGGCATACTTTATGAATCTAATGAATAAAGTGTTCATGGACTATTTAGACAAGTTTGTTGTTTTGTTCATAGATGACATTCTTATCTATTCCAAGAATGAGAAGGAACACGAAGAGCATCTAAGGATAGTTTTGCAAAAGCTTAGAGAACATCAGTTGTACGCCAAATTCAGCAAATGTGCATTTTGGTTGAAGAAAGTTGAATTCTTGGGATATGTAATTTCTGCAGAAGGAGTATCTGTGGATCCAGGAAAAATTAAGGATGTGTTAAATTGGACCCAACCCAAGACCGTGAATAAATCCGAGTTTCACGGGATTAGCGGGTTACTATCGTCGTTTCATTGAAGGTTTTTCCAAGATTGCTAGACCCCTCACCCAGTTATTAAAGAAGGAAAAGAAATTTGAATGGAGTAAATCTTGTTAGGACAGTTTTCAAGAGTTAAAGAAGAGATTAACTTCTGCGCCAGTTTTGCGGTTACCCGATATCAGGAAGGACTTTGAAGTTTATTGCGACGCATCAAGACAAGGTCTGGGTTGTGTACTAATGCAAGAAGGAAAAGTGGTGGCTTATGCATCAAGGCAGTTAAGACCGCATGAGGAAAATTATCCCACTCATGATTTAGAGCTAGCTGCTGTTGTGCATACTCTAAAAGTGTGGAGGCATTACTTAATTAGCAATCGGTGTGAACTATATACGGATCATAAAAGTTTGAAGTATATATTTACCCAACCTGATCTTAACCTAAGACAAAGAAGATGGCTCGAGTTGATAAAGGATTATGATGTGGGAATACACTATCATCCAGGAAAGGCCAATGTAGTGGCCGATGCTTTTAGTCGGAAAGGTCATGTTAATAATATGTTGATTCAGGATAGTCAGTCATTTCTTCATGAAGAATTTCAGCGACTGAATTTGGAAATAGTTAAGGAAGGTATTCTGTCTGCATTGAAGGTTCACCCTACCTTGGAAGATCAGATCAAGGCAGCCCAATGAGAGGATGAATATGTTAAAGAAATTAAAGAAAATATGAAGAAAGGCAAAGCACCTGGATTTTCACAAGATGAAGAAGGAATTATTTGGTTTGGAGAGAGAATTCTCGTACCCGAGAAAAAGGAAATAAAAGATTTGATACTAAAGGAAGCTCATGAAGCAGGATACTCTATTCTTCCCGGAAGTACAAAAATGTACCAGGATCTTAAGGAAAGTTATTGGTGGTCCAGTATGAAAAGAGAGATTGCAGAGTATGTAGCTTTGTGTGATGTATGCCAAAGAGTTAAAGCAGAGCATCAAAGACCTGCTGGACTTTTGCAACCTCTGCAGATACCTGAATGGAAATGGGAGGAAATTGGAATGGATTTTATAACTGGATTGCCAAGGACCAAGTCAGGTTATGATTCAATATGGGTTATAGTGGATCGCTTAACAAAAGTTGCACATTTTATACCAGTAAAGACTACTTTTTCAGGAGATAGATTGGCAGAGCTTTACATGTCAAGAATTGTGTGTTTACATGGAATTCCAAAGAAGATCGTATCGGATAGAGGGTCTCAATTTACCTCAAGGTTTCAGAGTTAGTGTCACCTCTAAAAGGGATGCGTCGTTTCAGAGTTAGTGGTAAGCTTGCTCCGAGGTATATTGGACCATTTCCAGTTTTAGCCAGAAGAGGAGAAGTTGCCTATCAGTTAAAGCTTCCTACCCAAATGTCAGATGTGCACGATGTGTTTCATGTGTCGCAATTGAAAAAGTGTTTACGAGTGCTAGAGGAGTTAATGCCTTTAGAGGAAGTGGATCTAAAAGAGGATTTGACATATTCAGAGGTTACAGTCAAGATTTTGGAAGAAGCAGAACGTTGCACAAGGAATAAGACTGTCAAATTTTGTAAAGTGCAGTAGAGCAATCGTCCAGAGTCGGAAGCAACTTGGGAGCGTGAAGATGATCTCAGAGCAGAGTTCCCTAGTCTCTTTCCCAGTCCTTCCGAATCTCGGGGTCGAGATTCTTTCTAAGGGGGGTAGGTTTGTAACATCCCAAATTTCGAATTTCTTGAAAAGATTAATTTTAAAATTAATTATTTCAAATTATTTGGATTTTTCCAGAGTTAAAGTTTCTGTTTAAAAATAAAAGTTTATAATAAAATAAGTTGAAAATATTTTTCTTAAGTCTAAAATCTTCCAGGAATTTCTGTGAATTTTTCTGGAATTTTTAAAATTTATTTAGTATTTTTTTTGAGTATTTTAAAGCTTCCTGGCGTTTTCAGAAATGTTTAAAAGATTTAATTCCAAAATCTCCTCTCGGGTTGACACGTGTCACCCATCGGAGCCTTCTCCGCCGCCGGATCTAATCCGCGTCGCTCCTCTTCACTTACCCCTTCTTCTCGATCTAACGGTCCCGATTCTTTTCCTTCGCCACTTGTCGCAAATCCGACCGTTCATCGTTTCTTCTCCCCTCTCTCTCTCGCCGACAGATGGGCCCGCTTTGTCGGGCCCGCTCGTTCCGGCCGTTTCTTCCTCGCTGCCGTCGCCATTATCGCGCGCCGAGCCTGCTTCCGCTTCTTCCGGCCGTTTCGCTCCGCCATTAACGCCTCCGAAGCGCCCGCTCGTCGTGCGCATTCAAATTTCGCCGTTTTCCCTCGAATTATTGCCCATTTTAGCCGGTTGGAGATGAAAACCGTCGCTTTAACTCCGGCGAGTTCGTGCGCCCGTTTTCTTCATCCGCGGTGTATAAAAACTCTTTCCTGGGGACCCTCTCGCCCTTCGCGCACCCCTCCTCTCCAGTTCCAGCCGTGCTCGTCGCCGCCGTGCGTTTTCGTCGCCGCCGGTAAGCCGTCGTTGGACCTCCGCCGCTCCCGTCGCCCCGCTCCGCCCCTCGGTCCCCGCGCCAGCACCGCGCCTCCGCACGCCCGCTCCCTCGGTCACGCCACCCGCTCCCTCGGTCACGCCGCCCGCGTCCGCGCGCGCGGCGCTGCGCTCGCGTCGCGCGCGCGCCGCGCGTCGTGCCGACCCACGCGTCGGCAATCGGGCGGTTCCCGCGTCCGTGCCGCCCAATCTCAACCATTCGTCTCCGACGGCTCGGATGTGCCCGCGCGTCCCAATCTCGGCCGTCCGATCCGCGTTCCGTCTCGGTTTCGTCGCGCGCGTCCGCACCAGCGTACGCGCGCTCGCGTCCGCGCGACGCTTCGCGCAGCGAGCCCCGCCACGCGTCCGAGATCGGACGTTCGCTCGCACCCCGCCGTTCAATCGTGGTCGTTCATCCAGATTTGTTTTCACGGCCCGGATTTTGCCACGCAGCACAACCTCGGCCGTCCGATCTTCCGTTGCTGCCGCTTCCCGAGCCAGACACGTCAGCCCTAGCCAACGTGGCACGACACGTCAGCCCTACCTGCCACGTTTCATGCCACGTGTCACCACGTCAGCAAATCTGAGCCCAGTTGCCACGTCGGATGCCACGTGTCACTCCCTCCTCATGCCACGTCAGCATTTCTGATTTTCCGTGGAAGCGGTCCACCGTAGACCGGACCCACCTGTCAGCCTCTGTAGCATTATTTAAATTCTGTGCTGACGTCATTATTCCGGTTTTTCTTTAGGAAAATAATTCCTGCTGACATCATAATTCTTTTTCAGTAGAAATTTAATTCCTGAAATCAATCTTTTTCTTTTTCTCTGATTTCAAACTTCCAAAAGCCCTATCTTTCTCATTTTAACTCCAAATTGACCCATTCAAATTTATAAATTCATCTAAAATTCCAATCTTTAATTTGGTATATTTATTATTAATTTTTGAGTTTTTATTTTATTTTATTGGTTTTTCTCGTTTCTCGTGTAGAGTCCGTATTCTCGGAAGATTTTCAAGAGCAACTTCGGGAAGATTCCAACCTAATTCAAGAAGGCAAGTCTCCTTGACCATTTTGCTCCTAAATTTTTATAAATATTTTTTTTGTGATTATTTTAAAATAATTGCATGGCTATGTTGTATAAAGTGATAATTTAATTTTAGAAAATTTAGATAAATGCCAAGCTTGTTATATCCTCCTTTGGAAATTGGTTACCATGTACCCTTGTCAACATAGGATATTCTTTGACTTATAAATGAGTTAGTATTATCTGTTATTGAATTTAGATTATTATAGCATGCTTAGTTTACCTGATCAATATAAAAATGCTCATATGGGAAAAGTTGTTGATGAATGTTTTCTATTTAAAAATTTGTTTAAACTAGTGGTAATGGATGTTATCACTGTAATTTTAATTTAAAAAGGAAATTTAAAATGAAAACTAGACCGGGGTGGATGGAATGATTGGCTGGTGCGGTTTTAGCACGAGAATTGAGATTGTGAATGATCCACCCTAGTCGTCTAAGGACCGACTCTTGTGTTTGTTCAAACTAAGCAAATCCGTACAACCACAAGTTAAAATAGGTACAACCTAGCTAAGTAACCTACAATAGTTTAGTCTATATGACACCATTGGAAACTTGGTACCAGGGATTTATTGGTTACTCAATGTGAGGGACAGGGATTTACTGTACTCACACGGCGCAAGAGGGGGCTTCTGACTGTGCTGGATTTAACCCTTCAGCGGTGAAACCTCAGCGGGTGGTACATAATGTAACATCCTGATTTTCAGAGATTTTTAAAACCTTGAATTTAAAAATAAATTTTTGGGATTTTCTTGAATTTAAAACCGAGCTTAAAAGAATTTTTAGAAATTTAAAAGAATTTAATATGATTAAACTATACTTCAACATTAGATGAAAATAATTTAACTGAGTTCCTTGTGTCACAAGAAATTTTCTAGAATTTTCTGGAATTAAATTAAGCTTAAAATGAATTTCAAAATTTTAAAATGATTTAATCTGAGTAAAATAAATATCAACATAAGTTAAAAATATTTTATTTGGATTCTTCAGGTCTCAAGGAATTTTTTGGTATTTTTGGTGAATTTTTGAGATTTATTTGCTATTTTTTTAGAGCTATTTGTATTTTATTTGGGTTTCTGAAAAAAAAAGAAAAAGAAATAAAAATCCCGGGCCGCTCCCAGCCGCCTGATCCTCTCCCCTCCGCATGTCGGCCATCTCGGCCGCCCACGCGTCGCGCCCGTCCCGCTCTCAACCGCCCCCGCTCTCACCCGTTCCCCGCCGTCGGATGTCCCCGCGCAAACCCAAGCCGCCAGCGTGCATGCCTCGCCGCCGCCTCCCGCCTGCTAGGTGCCGGCCATCCGCGCCCACTCCCCGCGCTGCAAGTCGCGATCCCGTGCACTCCCGCCCGGACTCGTCGCGAGCCGTCCGATCTCGCCCGCGAGCCACGCGTCGCCCCGCTCGTGCCCGCGCCGCCCGAACCCTAACCCTAACCGGCCGCCTCGCCCCGCTTGCTCCCCGCCGTCGATCTAGCCACGCGGCAGCCATCCCGCGATCCCGCACCCGCACCCCGCCCGGACTCCCTCTCCACCGTCCGATCGGACACGTGTCGCGCCCTCGCGCCTTCGTCTCCGATCGAGACTCCACGCGCCGCGCCGTGTTCATCCGAGAGTCCTCGGTTTGCATGCATAAATGCGCCATTCATCCTCGGTTCACGTGCTTTGTCGCCACCGCCTCCCACGCCTCGTGCCGCCGACCCGGAGTCCCTGCAGCCGCGCCCGCGCCACCAGACCTTTCTTCCCCCACCATCCGCGACGCTTCGCGCAACGCGCTGCCTAATCGCAGCCGTTCGATCAAATCCAAAAATCAACGCACCGGATCGTGCCACGCGGCACTTCCTCCACCGTCCGATCTGACCGCGCCGCCGCGACCGCGCCCGAGCCACGTCAGCCCTAGCTGACGTGTCAGACACGTCAGCCCTAAGCCTACGCGGCAGCCACGTGTCATGCCACGTCAGCAAATATCCGACCCCAGGTGCCACGTGGCAGCCACGTCAGCTGCCACGTCACCCCCGTGCCACGTGGCGGCACCAGCAAGCGCCACGTCAACCCCGTCGAGCCACGTCAGCACCCCCTCTCTTCGCGTGAACTGTTCTGTGCGCCGGGTTCACGGTGAACTCAGAATTTCGTGCGTCGGGTTCACAGTACAGTGCACTTTTTCTTTTTCCCGATTAAATTTAGGTTTAATTTTCCGAGAGCCCGTTCTCCTCCGTCCTTGCTCCGATTGACCCCGTTCTTTTCTTCTAAATTCATCTAAAATCGAGCTCTAGCTTTTGGTTCTGGTTTCATGAATTTTGGAGTTCATTTGCTTATCATTTTATGTGTTTTTTTTGGTTTTGATCGTTTTCTCTCTCGTTAGATTCAGATTCCGGAGGAGCAGGATCGACGCTCGAAGACCAGGAGTACCTCACTGAGCATAACCAAGGCAAGTCATGTCCTTTGATCATGTTGAACCCAGTTTGTAATCTATTATTGAATTATTTTATTTTAAAGTACATTGCATCGCTATTTTTATTCAACCGTTGTAATTGGTAGTTATCGTCCCTTTTGAATTTATCCCTCCTTGATAACTTTGAACACCATGATACCCTTGTCACCATAGGTTGGGAAATATACTAGTGATGTATGATATTTGTCACACGGGTTGGTACGATTAGATGCTTAGCCTTGCTTATTTTTACGATCAGGTTTATCATCACATGTGAATTATAAATTTGACTTAATGAGATATGGAATAGTGGTTGGTGCCACGTTTATTAAAATTTGGGCCATAACGTTGGTGCGTCATCGGTGATGGTTATACAAACTTGGTTTTGCACTCGGCAGTGATCGTGCAAGAAAGGGGAAGTGCAGCACTTTGGGGATGTGGTAGTCTCGCCCGGGTATTGTTAAGGACTTAACTTTGTGCGCCATTGATCTGAGCTTTACCGTGCAAACCACATGTCTGGTATAGGATGGACCTGGCTGACTAATTTGGGAGGTTTCAACTTTAATCTTACCATTGATATGAACATGGTTGCTGATTTCCATGTGGCGCAAGGGGGGTGTGATGTGAAACCCTAGCGGGCGGATTAAGTTGTAACTGAACTTTGTAAAGGCCTTGTTGTGATTTCCTTAGCGCGAGGCTAATCACATCGTGTGGGTACAGTTGTGCAACCTCTGCAGAGTGTAAAACTATTCGAATAGCCGCGTCCTCGGTCATGGACAATGCTCGGTGATTTCACATGAGGGGTAGTTATTTCTGAAAACTTGTGGTTTGTAGTTGGACAGTGGATGGTTAATCCGCTGTTGGTTTAGCTTGTGGATGGGAGGTCCATAAGCGGTTGTCTTAGCTTGTAGAAGGGAGGTCTACAAGTGGTTATGTCAATCCCTTTGATTATTTATTTAACTATTATTTTACTTAAAGTTCGCTTTCAACCTATTTACTGTATTCTCCTTTAAATGTCTTTTATGCAAATTAACCTTTCAGCCATCCTTTGGTAAGCCTTGCATACTATATTGCATTCATTTGTTACAAACGACTTGCTGAGTACCAATATACTCACGGCTTTATGCCCAATGTTGCTCAGTTGAGGAAGAGTAGTTTCACCAACAGGAGGTTCCAGAAGGAGAGTACTTCTACGACTTCGCGGATTAGGCTTCGTTCTCCACTCGATAGCCTGTGGGCTTGTCGATTGGCCACCACGTTTTATTTTGGATTTCCGCTGCTATTTTGTTAAGCCCTTAGGGCTAATCTATTGTAAGCTTGACCTTAAGGTTGTAATATTTGAGAGGTATTGATATTTGAGCTTTTCCCTTTATTTTATCGTGTATATGGTTGTGATGACATCTGTGTATGACTGTGTGTACTAGCATGATCCTGGGAATAGTGCAGAATACACAGGGAGTCCAGATTTGCATATTCGGGTCTCGACAGATAAACAAACACTTAGCCGAAAGGTTGCTGATTTCCATGTGGCGCCAGGGGGGTGTGATGCGAAACCCTAGCGGGCGGATTAAGTTATAACTGAACTTTGTAAAGGCCTTGTTGTGATTTCCTTAGCGCGAGGCTAATCACATCGTGTGGGTACAGTTGTGCAACCTCTGCAGAGTGTAAAACTATTCGAATAGCCGCGTCCTCAGTCATGGACAATATTCGGTGATTTCACACGAGGGGTAGTTATTTCTAAAAACTTGTGTTTTGTAGTTGGACAGTGGATGGTTAATCTGCTGTTGGTTTAGCTTGTGGATGGGAGGTCCACAAACGGTTGTCTTAGCTTGTAGAAGGGAGGTCTGCAAGTGGTTATGTCAATCCCTTTGATTATTTATTTAACTATTGTTTTACTTAAAGTTCGCTTTCAACCTATTTACTGTATTCTCCTTTAAATGTCTTTTTTGCAAATTAACCTTTCAGCCATCCTTTGGTAAGCCTTGCATACTATATTACATTCATTTGTTACAAACGACTTGCTGAGTACCAATATACTCACGGCTTTATGCCCAATGTTGCTCAGTTGAGGAAGAGGAGTTTCACCAGCAGGAGGTTCCAGAAGGAGAGTACTTCGACGACTTCGCCGATTAGGCTTCGTTCTCCACTTGATAGCCTGTGGGGCTTATCCATTGGCCACCACGTTTTATTTTGGATTTCCGCTGCTATTTTGTTAAGCCCTTAGGGCTAATCTATTGTAAGCTTGACCTTAAGGTCGTAATATTTGAGAGGTATTGATATTTGAGCTTTTCCCTTTATTTTATCGTGTATATGGTTGTGATGACATCTGTGTTTGACTGTGTGCACTAGCATGATCCTGAGACTAGTGCAGAATACACAGGGAGTCCGGATTTGCATATTCGGGTCTCGACAGATAAACAAACACTTAGCCGAAAGGTTGCTGATTTCCATGTGGCGCCAGGGGGGTGTGATGCGAAACCCTAGCGGGCGGATTAAGTTATAACTGAACTTTGTAAAGGCCTTGTTGTGATTTCCTTAGCGCGAGGCTAATCACATCGTGTGGGTACAGTTGTGCAACCTCTGCAGAGTGTAAAACTATTCGAATAGCCGCGTCCTCGGTCATGGACAATACTCGGTGATTTCACACGAGGGGTAGTTATTTCTGAAAACTTGTGGTTTGTAGTTGGACAATGGATGGTTAATCTGCTGTTGGTTTAGCTTGTGGATGGGAGGTCCACAAACGGTTGTCTTAGCTTGTAGAAGGGAGGTCTGCAAGTGGTTCTGTCAATCCCTTTGATTATTTATTTAACTATTGTTTTACTTAAAGTTCGCTTTCAACCTATTTACTGTATTCTCCTTTAAATGACTTTTTTGCAAATTAACCTTTCAGCCATCCTTTGGTAAGCCTTGCATACTATATTACATTCATTTGTTACAAACGACTTGCTGAGTACCAATGTACTCACGGCTTTATTCCCAATGTTGCTCAGTTGAGGAAGAGGAGTTTCACCAGCAGGAGGTTCCAGAAGGAGAGTACTTCAACGACTTCGCGGATTAGGCTTCGTTCTCCACTCGATAGCCTGTGGGCTTGTCGATTGGCCACCACGTTTTATTTTGGATTTCCGCTGCTATTTTGTTAAGCCCTTAGGGCTAATCTATTGTAAGCTTGACCTTAAGGTTGTAATATTTGAGAGGTATTGATATTTGAGCTTTTCCCTTTATTTTATCGTGTATATGGTTGTGATGATATCTGTGTTTGACTGTGTGCAATAGCATGATCCTAGGACTAGTGCAGAATACACAGGAAGTCCGAATTTGCATATTCGGGTCTCGACAGAGAAACAAACACTTAGCTGAAAGGTTGCTGATTTCCATGTGGCGCAAGGGGGGGGGGGGTGATGCGAAACCCTAGCGGGCGGATTAAGTTGTAACTGAACTTTGTAAAGGTCTTGTTGTGATTTCCTTAGCGTGAGGCTAATCACATTGTGTGGGTACAGTTATGCAACCTCTGCAGAGTGTAAAACTATTCGAATAGCCGCGTCCTCGGTCATGGACAATGCTCGGTGATTTCACACGAGGGGTAGTTATTTCTGAAAACTTGTGGTTTGTAGTTGGACAGTGGATGGTTAATCCGCTGTTGGTTTAGCTTGTGGATGGGAGGTCCATAAGCGGTTGTCTTAGCTTGTAGAAGGGAGGTCTACAAGTGGTTATGTCAATCCCTTTGATTATTTATTTAACTATTATTTTACTTAAAGTTCGCTTTCAGCCTATTTACTGTATTCTCCTTTAAATGTCTTTTATGTAAATTAACCTTTCAGCCATCCTTTGGTAAGCCTTGCATACTATATTGCATTCATTTGTTACAAACGACTTGCTGAGTACCAATGTACTCACGGCTTTATGCCCAATGTTGCTCAGTTGAGGAAGAGGTGTTTCACCAGCAAGAGGTTCCAGAAGGAGAGTACTTTGACGACTTCGTGGATTAGGCTTCGTTCTCCACTTGATAGCCTGTGGGCTTGTCGATTGGCCACCATATTTTATTTTGGATTTCCGCTGCTATTTTGTTAAGCCCTTAGGGCTAATCTATTGTAAGCTTGACCTTAAGGTCGTAATATTTGAGAGTTATTGATATTTGAGCTTTTCCCTTTATTTTATCGTGTATATGGTTGTGATGACATCTGTGTTTGACTATGTGCACTAGCATGATCCTAGGACTAGTGCAGAATACACAGGGAGTCCGGATTTGCATATTCGGGTCTCCACAGAGATGGTATCAGAGCTATATCGACTGTAGGACGAAGCCTTAGTTAGACTTGTCGTCTTAGCCAATTTCAAAATATATTTTCTAAATCAAATCAACAAATGAATATTTAGTGATTCTCTATTCTTACCTTATTCTTAGGATTCTTAATCCTCGTCTTCTCTACGAATTTATTTTTAGAATTTAATTTGACTTCTCATCACTATAATATCCTTAGATGTTCGAGTGTCCAATAATCAAAAAGAAGGTTGGCCCGGAATTCTTCGAGCGTCATTGCGAAGGTTGGACCAAACAAGCAACCAATTTGCTCCACGACAAGTTTGAAGACTATCGTGAAGATTAGGAGCCGACAGATTAAAAGCCCTGTTATAGTTTTAAGCATCGTGTAGATCGTTTTGCATTTTCTTGCCGTTGTGTGCGATGTGAGCTGCAAATATTGCCTTCAAAGCATTATATTGCAATCATGTCAACTTTTATTGGAGTTATTTGTCCCGGTTTTGTTGTTAGCCTTTCGGCTAAGTGTTTGTTTAGTTTAGGTTACCATTAGAAAATCTCCCTTAGACGAATTTACCTCTCCTCTATGCTTTTCCCTCTCATCTTTAAACCCGGCAAAGGCAGTCAACAGTTGTTTTTCCTTTCAGAGTAGCAGCAAGGATGGTTGACACTAGGACTACAGCAGGCCGCGACCAGACAAACCAGGATCCAGAGAGCAGTACCACGCAGCCAGTTCCACCAAGCTTGGATCCCGCCCTCGGTCAGTTTTTGGTGGCCCAGACTCAGATGATGCAGACTATGATGCAGAATATGCAAGCTATGATGCAGCGCCAGCACCAGGAGCCAGTACCACCACCCGCACCTCGTCAGCAGTCCAGCTATGCAGAGTTCATGAGGACAAGACCACCGGTTTTCTCCAGTTCGTCCGAGCCTTTAGAGGCTGATGATTGGATTTGTTCAGTTGAGAAGAAACTGAACTTGGCTCAGTGCACTGACAGGGAGAAAGTACTATATGCAACACATCAGCTTGAGGGACCAGCAGCAGAGTGGTGGGAGAACTACTGTGCCGCCCATGAAGACCAGAACAACATCACGTGGAAGGAGTTCGCCAAAGCCTTCCATAATGCCCATGTCATGGATGGAATAGTCGAGATGAAGAAGGATGAATTCCGTGAGTTGCAGCAGGGGAACATGTCAGTGAGTGAATATCTCAATAGATTCACTCAGCTAGCTCGCTACGCACCAGAGGACGTAGCCTCAGATTCAGCTCGTCAGAAAAGGTTCAAGAAGGGTCTGAACCCGGGATTGAAAGTACAGGTTGTGGGCAACGACTGTCGGTTAGTGGATAAGGCCATACTGATTGAGGATTCTCGTCGTGAGTTGGGAGAATTTCACAAAAGGAAAATAAGCCAGCAAGGAGTTCACTCACAGCAGTCACAGAGGACCCGACTCAACACCTATCAGCCTGCACGAGTACCTCAAAGAAAAGAAGAACCGGGCAAAGACCCGGCTCGGTGACCCATTATGACAATTCGGGACCCCGCCCTATCAATGTCAGCAATCAACCTCAGAAGAGCGCAAACCCTGCAGGTTCAGCTAATTGTTACAATTGCAAAGAGCCAGGTCATTTTGCTCGCAGATGCCCTCAGAAGCGTCAAGCAATCACACCAATTCCGTTCAACCTTGGGAGTACGTCTGCCAAGACCCCTCCCCCAGGAGCAAGCAATGGCAGCCAGCAATTCCAGAGTGTTGCAAGAGGAAACCTGAACCACGCGGCTCCCGCTGCCGCACTCCAAGAAACCCATTTCTCTTAGTTTGCCCGGATCTCGGGGTCGAGATCCCGTTTAAGGGGGTAAGGTTTGTAACATCCTGATTTTCAGAGATTTTTAAAACCTTGAATTTAAAAATAAATTTCTGGGATTTTCCTGAATTTAAAACCAAGCTTAAAAGAATTTTTAGAAATTTTAAAGAATTTAATATGATTAAACTATACTTCAACATTAGCTGAAAATAATTTAACTGAGTTCCTTGTGTCACAAGAAATTTTCTAAAATTTTCTGGAATTAAATTAAGCTTCAAATGAATTTCAAAATTTTAAAATCATTTAATCTAAGTAAAATAAATATCAACATAAGTTAAAAATATTTTATTTGGATTTTTCAGGTCTCAAGGAATTTTTTGGTATTTTTGGTGAATTTTTGGGATTTATTTGCTATTTTCTAGAGCTATTTGTATTTTATTTGGGTTTCTGGAAAAAAAGAAAAAGAAATAAAAATCCCGGTCCACTCCCAGCCGCCCGATCCTCTCCCCTCTGCGTGTCGGCCATCCTGGCCGCCCACGCGTCGCGCCCGCCCCGCTCTCAACCGCCCCCGCTCTCACCCGTTCCCCGCCGTCGGATGTCCCCGCCCGGCACGTGTCGACATCGCGTCGGCCGACCTCGCGCAAACCCTAGCCGTCAGCGTGCACGCCTCACCGCTGCCTCCCGCCTGCCAGGTGCCGACCATCCGCGCCCGCTCCCCGCGCTGCGCGTCGCGATCCGCGCGCTCCGCCGACTCGCCGCGAGCCGCTCGATTCGCCGCGAGCCACGCGTCGCCCGCTGCGTGCGCCGCCGCCCGCTCGTGCCCGCGCCGCCCGAACCCTAACCCTAACCGGCCGCCTCGCCCCGCTTGCTCCCTGCCGTCGATCTAGCCACGCGGCAGCCATCCTGCGACCCCGCACCTGCACCCTACCCGGACTCCCTCTCCACCGTCCGATCGGACGCGTGTCGCGCCCTCGCGCCTTCGTCTCCGATCGAGACTCCCCGCGCCGCGTCGTGTTCATCCGGGAGTCCTCGGTTCGCATGCATAAATGTGTCGTTCATCCTCGGTTCACGTGCTTTGTCGCCTCCGCCATCGCCACCGCCTCCCACCCCTCGTGCCGCCGACCCGGAGTCCCCGCAGCCGCGCCCGTGCTCGCCGGAGCCGCGCCATCCGCCCTCGCCCAAGAACCCCGCCGGAGCCTCGTCCTCGCCTCGCCGCCGACACCGTTCCGGGGTCTCCGTCGCCGCTTCTCGCTGCGCCCACGCTCGTCGCCGGCGTCGTCGTCTCCCACTGGTAAGCCGCCACCGCACTCCGTCGTCCCCGCGCCACCAGACCTTTCCTCCCCCGCCATCGACGATCCCGCCACCGGAACCCACGCCTCGCCGGAGAGACCGAACCCCGCGCCCGCGCCGGACGCGTCCCGTCCTCAGTCCCCGCGCCGCACCGCGACGCTTTGCGCAACGCGCCGCCATGCGTCGGCCATCGGTGGCTTCCCGCCCCCGCGCCGCCTAATCGCAGCCATTCGATCAGATCCAAAAACTGATGCACCAGATCGTAACACGCGGCACTTCCTCCACCGTCCGATCTGTCCGCGCCCGAGCCACGTCAGCCCTAGCTGACGTGTCAGACACGTCTGCCCCAAGCTTACATGGCAGCCACGTGTCATGCCACGTCAGATGCCACATCAGCAAATATCCGACCCCAGGTGCCACATGGCTGCCACGTCAGCTGCCACATCACCCCGTGCCACGTGGCGGCACTAGCAAGCGCCACGTCAGCCCCGCCAAACCGCGTCAGCACCCCCTCTCTCCGCGTGTACTGTTTCGTGCGTCGGGTTCACGGTGAACTCGGAATTTCGTGCGCCGGGTTCACAGCACAGTGCACTTTTTCTTTTTCCCGATTAAATTTAGGTTTAATTTTCCGAGAGCCCGTTCTCCTCCGTCCTAGCTCCGATTGACCCCGTTATTTTTTCTAAATTCATATAAAATTGAGCTCTAGCTTTTGGTTCTAGTTTCATGAATTTTGGAGTTCATTTGCTTACCATTTTATGTGTTTCTTTTATTTCGGTCGTTTTCTCTCTCGTTAGATTCGGATTCCGGAGGAGCAGGATCGATGCCCGAAGACCAGGAGTACCTCATGAGCATAACCAAGGCAAGTCGTGTCCTTTGATCATGTTGAACCCAGTTTACAATCTATTATTTAATTATTTTATTTTAAAGTACATTGCATCGCTATTTTTATTCAACCGTTGTAATTGGTAGTTATCGTCCCTTTTGAATTGATCCCTCCTTGATAACTTTGAACACCATGATACCCTTGTCACCATAGGTTGGAAAATATACTAGTGATGTATGATATTTGTCACACGGGTTGGTACGATTAGATGCTTAGCCTTGCTTATTTTTACGATCAGGTTTATCATCACATGTGAATTATAAATTTGACTTAATGATATATGGAACAGTGGTTGGTGCAAACCACATGTCTGGTATGGGACGGACCTGGCTGACTAATTTGGGAGGTTTCAACTTTAATCTTGCCATTGAGATGAACATGGTTGCTGATTTCCATGTAGCGCAAGGGGGGTGCGATGCGAAACCCTAGCGGGCGGATTAAGTTGTAACTGAACTTTGTAAAGGCCTTATTGTGATTTCCTTAGCGCGAGTCTAATCACATCGTGTGGGTACAGTTGTGAGGGACAGGGATTTACTGTACTCACACGGCGCAAGAGGGGGCTTCTGACTGTGGTGGATTTAACCCTTCAGCGGTGAAACCTCAGCGGGTGGTATATAACTAGACTAGAGTAGGGGAAAAGCTTTGTGATATTTTATCTGGGTCTCATGCCAAAGGAAGCGTGCTGACTATTAAGATAATTTATCTCTTATGGGTAAAGCTGTACAAACTCTGCAGAGTAATAAAACTATTCGAATAGCCGTGTCCACGGTCAAGGGCGGGCAAGGAATGCATTCACATGGTAGACCTTTGATTTTGAAATTTGAAAATAAAATATTCTGGAAAACATGGGAGTGGAAGGAACTCTCGTGATTTGGGGTCTGGTGGTTGGAACCAGTTCAGGTGGATGTAATCGTTTTATAGCCTATTCTATCAGTGATGGTGGATGTAACCTTCACTAGAGTATTTATTTAATTTCAAATTATGAAAAATAAGTGTTTAACAAAATGCTTTTAGAATAAATATATAAATTTGAAATAAAATGCTGATTTATGCAAAAGAACCATATAGTTTTCCTTTGTTAAACCTTGCATCTATTGCATCTTTCCCAAGACTTGCGGAGTACATTTTTGTACTCACCTGTTGCTCTCCAATTCAAACATCAGAAGATTTTGAAGACCAAGAGATGGATGGCTACTACTTTGAGGGAACTGAAGAAGAAGGTTTTGCGGAGGACTAGGCCGCGTTGCTCCAGTTAATTGCCTGTGGCAGATTGATGGGCCGTTTGTTCGAGTTGCTTTTGCTTCCGCTGTTATTTTTCTTTTGCGTAAGATGTTCTGTGAACCATAGTTGTAAGGCCTTGGGCCAAGAATTATGAACTTCAATTATTATTGTAATAAAGCGTGGTTGGCAATGTATCATTTTTCTAGTTATCTGTGTGTACTAGGATTGATCTGGGACTAGTACTGCAATACACAGGCGGTCCAGGAGTTTCTACTCCAGGGTCTTACAGAAGTGGTATCAGAGCCAACTTGACTGTAGGACGAGCCCTAGGTTTTAGCAAGCCTTAAGGATTTATGTTTAATAAAAAAATTTATATACAAAAACATAAGTTCCTTTGCTTCTACTCTTCTCTTACTTAGTATCTTGTTCTTGTCTTCCTTTTCTCTCTTGAAAAATCTTTACTGATCTCTCCTATTTTTCAAATTTGTAAATGGTAGGTTCATCGTCGTCAGCTCCATGGGATCACCTTTCTCACGGTGAGAGCGAGGGAGCATTTGTGAGTCTTCTGCGGCAGTTGATGCAGTTCTTAAAGTATAGTCAGCAGCCCATTTTCAGAGGGTGGAATACCAGAGTTATGAATATGGATTCATGGACCATGGAGGTGTTCATTTACGCTCAGGAGGGGAAATATGACTCCATTGAATGCAAAAATTGAGCATCCTAGGACCCATTGCTCAGATGCTATTCAAGATGCAGCCCAGTTGGTCATCGCGGATTTGTGCAAGAAGCATAAGGATATACTACGGCAGTCACCCTTCAGTTTCTTTCCGATTACGAGAGCAGGACAGATTCATCCGGAGCCTTTTCAGATCGTGGTGGATGACCCTCGCCTGTCCCATCAGGTGCAGCTCACACAGGCGACGTCAGCGACCTACGCCAGAGCACTCCAGGAGATAGGACTTCTTCGGATGCTTCTCACTTCGAGCTACGAGCACTCCGATACTCTTGGCGTGCAGCTTCTACAGAGTGAGTCTGCTCACGCTGATGCAAACCAGGCGAGGATTGCTGCCGAGGCTGAGGTGGAGCGTCTTCGAGCCTCATCGACTGCACCGATCCCGCCACTGCTTACGCACGATCGGACTTTCAGACCTCGCACTGACTTCATCGTGAGGAAGAGTGTGCGATGCCCCAGTCCGTTACCCGACATCGGCGTTGGAAGTTCTAGCAGAGGACGCCGTCACTCTCGTTCCAGTTCGCCTGATTTTAGTCAGAGCCGGTCTCGTTCGCCGAACAACTACACTGCTTGCGGACAGAGCCATCCAGATGACTTAGAGGAGGACCCAGAGGAGGATCCAGAGGAGCGTATCATCGTGGAGGATGAGTAGATGCTGGACAGTAGTACCCTTTTGAGTTGTTTTCGATATTAGAACGCTTTATAATATTCTGATGTATTAAATGGACTGTACCGAGCCTTGTGCACTTGTGGTATAGCCATTCTTAAAACTAATTTGAATTTTAAAGTTGTGTTCTCTGGCTGTTGTTTTGTTCTTGTGTGTGGGTTTGGGATGTTGTTAGTCGCCCCTGTTCCCTTATCTATGATTTTCCCTCTTACCTTGTGTTTTCTTGGTGGAGCTTCAGATGGTGAATACAAGGAGCAATAACAATAATAATCAAGGACCAAATGACAACAATGCCCCAATTCCGCCTCCGCTAGCCCAAGCACCAAATATGGAGCAGATGATGGCTATGCAATTGCAGCTTCTTCAGGCTTTAGCCCAGAATCAAGTTCATCAGACTCAGCAAGCACCTGTTCAACCCCCTCAGTCCAAGCTTGGTGAATTCATGAGAACTCGACCTCCAATTTTCGCAGGATCTGCTGATCCGTTGGAAGCAGATGATTGGATTAAGGAAGTGGAAAGGAAGTTGAATTTAGCTCAATGTAATGAGCATGAAAAAGTCTTATATGCTACCCATCAACTCAAGGGAGTTGCAGCAATCTGGTGGGAAAATTTTTGCGCTGCACACCAAAATGCTCAGAATATTGTTTAGGCAGATTTTGTGCGAGCTTTTCGAGCCACTCACATACCTATGAGCATCATGAAAATGAAAAGGAAGGAATTTCACCAACTGCAACAGGGAAACCTTAGTGTTTCCGCATATTTGAGTAAGTTCATTCAACTATCAAGGTATGCACCAGAGGATGTAGCAAATGATGCTGCAAAGATTTGGAGGTTTATGGGAGGTTTGGATCCTAATCTCGAAGTGTAGTTAGTGTCCAATGACTATCATACTTTTCAGCACTTGGTGAATAAAGCAATTGTTCAAGAAGATGCCCAGCGTCAGCTTTATGAATCTAGGAAGAGGAAGTTTCAAGCTCAACAGAATGCAGGTAGTTCTCGTCATCGCCCCACTTCACAACAATTCAACCGGTCTCCATTGCCCAGTTAGTCGAGGACACCGATTTCTGCACCTCGCCCTATTTCTCAAGCTTCTCGAGCTGGGAATGCAGCTCAGCCTCAGCATAATAAGACTACAACATGCGAGTACAATTGCTTCAACTGCAAGAACATGGGGCATTATGCCAATAATTGTCCCCAGAAGCATCAAGCGGTAACCCCGGTTCGGTTCAATCTTGATTCTACACCGGCAAGAGTTCCAATCACTAGTCAAGGACGTGGAAGCCCTTAGACTCCCAAGACTCCACAGATGTTCAGTAAGGGGCGTATCAATCATGTCACTGCAGAGGCAACACAAGATACACCAGACGTAGTTCTGGGTAAGTTTCTTGTTAATTCAGTTCCCGCAATTACCTTATTTGATTCTGGAGCTTCACATTCCTTTGTAACAAAAGCTTTTGTGGAAAGAAATAATTGGAGTGTTTGTTTGTTAAAGAACCTCATGTTAGTCCAATCACTTGGAAAAGAACTGAGGACTAATTTGGTTTGCCCTAGAGCAACCATGGATATAAACGGAGTAAAGTTCCTAGCAAACCTTATTATAATAGACTCTGAAGGCATAGATATAATACTTGGTATAGATTGGTTGACCAAGTATAAAGGGTAGATAGATTGTGCCAATCGTGCCATTATCCTTACCAACTCTGATGGAATTCAGATAAGATATGAATCCAATACACCCTCAAGTAAGGAAAGTTTGTCGACCAGTTTAAAAGGAAGAAGTTTGGAGGATGTGTCTGTAGTAAGTGAATACCCTGATGTATTCCCTGAGGATTTGCCAGGAATGTCACCAGACCGAGAGATTGAATTTATTATAAATCTGGTACCTGGTACAGCTCCAATATCTAAGAGACCCTATCGGATGTCACCCAATGATCTAGCAGAAGTTAAGAGGCAAATTGAAGAATTGCAAGAGAAAGGTTTCATAAGACCAAGTTCTTCACCTTGGGGAGCGCCAGTGCTTCTAGTAAACAAGAAGGATGGTAGCCAGCGTATGTGCGTGGATTATAGAGCTTTGAATGAAGTAACAATCAAGAATAAATATCCTTTACCCCAGATTGATGATCTGTTTGATCAGCTGAAAGGATCAAGTGTCTTCTCTAAGATTGATCTCCGGTCAGGATACCATCAGTTGAATATTAGACCAGAAGATATACCTAAAACAGCCTTTTCTACTCGATATGGATTATATGAGTATACGGTGATGTCTTTCGGTCTGACAAATGCAACGGCATACTTTATGAATCTAATAAATAAAGTGTTCATGGACTATTTAGACAAGTTTGTTGTTGTCTTCATAGATGACATTCTTATCTATTCCAAGAATGAGAAGGAACACGAAGAGCATCTAAGGATAGTTTTGCAAAAGCTTAGAGAACATCAGTTGTACGCCAAATTCAGCAAATGTGCATTTTGGTTGAAGAAAGTTGAATTCTTGGGACATGTAATTTCTGCAGAAGGAGTATCTGTGGATCCAGGAAAAATTAAGGATGTGTTAAATTGGACCCAACCCAAGACCGTAACAGAAATCCGGAGTTTCCTGGGATTAGCAGGTTACTATCGTCGTTTCATTGAAGGTTTTTCCAAGATTGCTAGACCCCTCACCCAGTTATTAAAGAAGGAAAAGAAATTTGAATGGAGTAAATCTTGTGAGGACAGTTTTCAAGAGTTAAAGAAGAGATTAACTTCTGCGCCAGTTTTGCGGTTACCCGATATCAGGAAGGACTTTGAAGTTTATTGCGACGCATCAAGACAAGGTCTTGGTTGTGTACTAATGCAAGAAGGAAAAGTGGTGGCTTATGCATCAAGGCAGTTAAGACCGCATGAGGAAAATTATCCCACTCATGATTTAGAGCTAGCTGCTGTTGTGCATACTCTAAAATTGTGGACGCATTACTTAATTAGCAATCGGTGTGAAATATATACGGATCATAAAAGTTTAAAGTATATATTTACCCAACCTGATCTTAACCTAAGACAAAGAAGATGGTTTGAGTTGATAAAGGATTATGATGTGGGAATACACTATCATCCAGGAATGGCCAATGTAGTGGCCGATGCTTTGAGTCGGAAAGGTCATGTTAATAATATGTTGATTCAAGATAGTCAGTCATTTCTTCATGAAGAATTTCAGCGACTGAATTTGGAAATAGTTAAGGAAGGTATTCTGTCTGCATTGAAGGTTCACCCTACCTTCGAAGATCAGATCAAGGCAGCCCAACGAGAGGATGAATATGTTAAAGAAATTAAAGAAAATATGAAGAAAGGCAAAGCACCTGGATTTTCAGATGATGAAGAAGGAATTATTTGGTTTGGAGAGAGAATTCTCATACCCGAGAAAAAGGAAATAAAAGATTTGATACTAAAGGAAGCTCATGAAGCAGGATACTCTATTCATCCCGGAAGTACAAAAATGTACCAAGATCTTAAGGAAAGTTATTGGTGGTCCAGTATGAAAAGAGAAATTGCAGAGTATGTAGCTTTGTGTGATGTATGCCAAAGAGTTAAAGTAGAGCATCAAAGACCTGCTGGACTTTTGCAACCTCTGCAGATACCTGAATGGAAATGGGAGGAAATTGGAATGGATTTTATAACTCGATTGCCAAGGACCAAGTCAGGTTATGATTCAATATGGGTTATAGTGGATCGCTTAACAAAAGTTGCACATTTTATACCAGTAAAGACTACTTTTTCAGGAGATAGATTGGCAGAGCTTTACATGTCAAGAATTGTGTGTTTACATAGAATTCCAAAGAAGATCGTATCGGATAGAGGGTCTCAATTTACCTCGAGGTTCTGGCGAAAGCTTCATGAAGTTTTGGGCACTAATTTAAACTTCAGTACTGCTTATCATCCTCAAACAGATGGGCAGACAGAGAGAGTAAATCAAATATTGGAAGATATGTTGAGGGCATGTGCATTAGCTAATAAAGCCAGTTGGGACCAAAGTTTGCCATACGCAGAATTCTCCTACAATAACAGTTATCAATCTAGTCTGCAAATGTCCCCATTTGAAGCTCTATATGGCAGAAAATGCAGGACACCTTTGTACTGGTCAGAGACAGGAGAAAGTCAAGTATTTGGACCTGATGTTTTGAAATTTGCCGAAGAGCAAGTTCGTTTAATCAGAGACAGATTGAAAACAGCACAAACCAAGCAAAAGAGTTATGCGGATAATCGTCGCAGAATGGTAGAGTTCGCACCAAGAGATAATGTGTATTTGAAAGTGTCACCTCTAAAAGGGATGCGTCGTTTCAGAGTTAGTGGTAAGCTTGCTCCGAGGTATATTGGACCATTTCCGCTTTAGCGTAAGAGGAGAAGTTGCCTATCAGTTAAAGCTTCCTACCCAAATGTCAGATGTGCACGATGTGTTTCATGTGTCGCAATTGAAAAAGTGTTTACGAGTGCCAAAGGAGTTAATGCCTTTAGAGGAAGTGGATCTAAAAGAGGATTTGACATATTCAGAGGTTCCAGTCAAGATTTTGGAAGAAGCAGAACGTTGCACAAGGAATAAGACTGTCAAATTTTGTAAAGTGCAGTGGAGCAATCGTCCAGAGTCGGAAGCAACTTGGGAGCGTGAAGATGATCTCAGAGCAGAGTTCCCTAGTCACTTCCCAGTCCTTCCAAATCTCGGGGTCGAGATTCTTTCTAAGGGGGGTAGGTTTGTAACATCCCAAATTTCGAATTTCTTGAAAAGATTAATTTTAAAATTAATTATTTCAAATTATTTGGATTTTTCCAGAGTTAAAGTTTCTGTTTAAAAATAAAAGTTTATAATAAAATAAGTTGAAAATATTTTTCTTAAGTCTAAAATCTCTCCAGGAATTTCTGTGAATTTTTCTGGAATTTTCAAAATTTATTTAGTATTTTTTGAGTATTTTAAAGCTTCCTGGCGTTTTCTGAAATCTTTAAAAGATTTAATTCCAAAATCTCCTCTCGGGTTGACACGTGTCACCCATCGAAGCCTTCTCCGCCGCCGGATCTAATCCGCGCCGCTCATCTTCACTTACCCCTTCATCTCGATCTAACGGTCCCGATTTTTTTCCTTCGCCACTTGTCGCAAATCCGACCGTTCATCGTTTCTTCTCCCCTCTCTCTCTCGTCGACAGACGGGTCCCGCCTGTCAGGCCCGTCGTTCCTGGCCGTTTCTAAAGGAATACGCGTAGGCTACGGAAGCAGAAAACAAAACTTTTCTACCGCGCACCCAAGAACATCATGCTAAGGAAGGATCATGGATCGTTACCACTTAGACGCGCAGCGCAGCGGAAGAAGAATTGGAAACCGATCCAATCACGCGCCGAGGTAGTAGTGGAAGTAGCCGATCGTCCCAACAGATCGCTCTCCTCCACGCACGCCGATCAAGATCGCAACGAGCGGCGCTTCCACCGGTATCCACACGTCCGGGTGGAACGCCGATCGCGAGTGTACTAGCACTCGTGAGCGCCTAGGGTTTGGCTCGGGAGGTGGCGGCTAGGGTTTTGCTAGATGTTAACAGCACACCTCCCCTCCGCCCCGCCTCCATATATATAGACCTCCTCACGTGGGCCTCGTGGACCGAGGCCCAATAGGAGTCTATTCGGATCTCTATCCGAATTGAGCCTATATCCGAATCATATTCGAATTAGTGTTCCAACCCGTTAAGCGTGCGACCACAGAGGTTCACGATACTTGGTCGTGACCGAAACGCCTTTCCGTTACCATGTTAATAGCGGTCTCTAGTAAGACATATTAACCCCAAAGTATATGTAAAGATCATATCGATCGAACTCGTAATGTCCTCTCATGTACGAATCCTTTGCCTCACGATATAGATTGAGCTCAAGGCGAGACTGTGTCATCCTCTTAATAGCTCAATCACTCTCTCGATTCCGTGATGGATTATAAACTCGTGATTGACTCCTCAATCACCTTGGCATGGCCATGCACTTTCATAATCCATTACATCGAGGCCCAGAGATATCTCTCCCATAAGGAGGGGCAAATTCTATCTTGATCATTCACATCCCACTACATGTTTCATGGCAAACCCGAAGACTACTTTTATGACTACCCATTCACGGAGTAGTGATTAGTAGTCCCAAAATAAGCTACTACTCATGTTGGGAACCATGATGACCTCAAGTCTAAGGACTCTACATAAACACTACTTGAGACCAACTGATGACACATGGAATCTCTGCAGTTGTCTCATGGCAGTCTATCCAACATATGTTCACTAACACATGTCCATATTATTGATTTGGTATCACCATACCATGATCCATGAGACATGATCATCAATCAATACATATGCTGATCTTTGTCTTTGAATCATATTTGTTCCTCATATGATATACGACCAGGGATCATTTAGAAATAGCAACATCTTAGTATTTAAGAGTCTCATGAATAAGTCACATACTCATTGATCAATAATGATGATGTCTATTCCAAGGAACAAAATAATGTATCATAAACATAGTATGTGATATATACAACATCTCCATGTTGCCTCTAGGGCATATCACTAACAGTTTCTTCCTCGGCGCGCCGTCGCCATTACTGCGCCGCCTCGAGCTTCCGTTTCCGCTTCTTCCGGCTGTTTAGCTCCGCCATTAACGCCTCCGAAGCGCCCGCTCGTCGTGCGCATTCAACTTCCGCCGTTTTCCCTCGAATTATCGCCCATTTCCACCGGTTGGAGATGAAAACCGTCGCTTTAACTCCAGCGAGTTCGTGCGCCCGTTTTCTTCATCCGCGGTGTATAAAAACTCTTTCCCGGGGACCCTCTCGGCCTTCGCGCACCCCTCCTCTCCAGTTCCAGCCGTGCTCGTCGCCGCCGTGCGTTGCCGCCGCCGCGTGGCCGCCGTTGGACCTCCGCCGCCTCGTCGCCCGCTCGCCCCTCGGTCCCGCGCGCGGCCGCGCCTCGCGCGCCCGCTCCTCGGTCACGCCGCCCGCGTCGCGCCGCGTCGCGCCGCGCTGCGTCGCGCGCGCGCCGCGCGCGTCGCCGACCACGCGTCGGCAATCGGGCGGTTCCCGCGTCCGTGCCGCCCAATCTCAACCATTCGTCTCCGACGGCTCGGATGTGCCCGTGCGTCCCAATCTCGGCCGTCCGATCCGCGTTCCGTCTCGGTTCCGTCGCCCGCGTCCGCGCGACGCTTTGTGCAGCGAGCCCCGCCACGCGTCCGAGATCGGACGTTCGCCCGCGCCCCGCCGTTCAATCGTGGCCGTTCATCCAGATTTGTTTTCATGGCCCGGATTTTGCCACACAGCACAACCTCGGCCGTCCGATCTTTCGTTGCCGCCGCCGCCCGAGCCAGACACGTCAACCCTAGCCAACGTGGCACGACACGTCAGCCCTACCTACCACGTTTCATGCCACGTGTCGCCACGTCAGCTGCCACGTCAGCAAATCTAAGCCCAGTTGCCACGTCAGCAGTGCCACGTCGGATGCCACGTGTCACTCCCTCCTCGTGCCACGTCAGCATTTCTGATTTTCCGTGGAATCGGTCCACCGTGGACCGGACCCACCTGTCAGCCTTTGTAGCATTATTTAAATTCCATGCTAACGTCATTATTCCGGTTTTTCTTTAGGAAAATAATTCCAGCTGACGTCATAATTCTTTTTCATTAGATATTTAATTCCTGAAATCAATCTTTTTCTTTTTCTCTGATTTCAAACTTCCAAAAGCCATATCTTTCTCATTTTAACTCCAAATTGACCCATTCAAATTTCTAAATTCATCTGAAATTCCAAAATTTCATTTGGTATATTTATTATTAATTTTTGAGTTTTTATTTTATTTTATTTTATTGGTTTTTCTCGTTTCTCGTGAAGAGTCCGAATTCTCGGAAGATTTTCAAGAGCAACTTTGGGAAGATTCCAACCTAATTCAAGAAGGCAAGTCTCCTTGACCATTTTGCTCCTAAATTTTTATAAATGTTTTTGTGATTATTTTAAAATAATTGCTATCTAAGGACCGACTCTTGTTTTTGTTCGAACTAAGCAAATCCGTACAACCACAAGTTAAAATGGGTACAACCTAGCTAAGTAACCTACAATAGTTTAGTCTATATGACACCATTGGAAACTAGGTACCAGGGATTTACTGGTTACTCAATGTGAGGGACAGGGATTTACTGTACTCACACGGCGCAAGAGGGTTCTTCTGACTGTGGTGGATTTAACCCTTCAGCGGTGAAAACTCAGCGGGTGGTATATAACTAGACTAGAGTAGGGGAAAAGCTTTGTGATATTTTATCTGGGTCTCATGCCAAAGGAAGCGTGCTGACTATTAAGATAATTTATCTCTTATGGGTAAAGCTGTACAAACTCTGCAGAGTAATAAAACTATTCGAATAGCCGTGTTCACGATCAAGGGCGGGCAAGGAATGCATTCACATGGTAGACCTTTGATTTTGAAATTTGAAAATAAAATATTCTGGAAAACATGGGAGTGGAAGGAACTCTCGTGATTTGGGGTCTGGTGGTTGGAACCAGTTCAGGTGGATGTAATCGTTTTATAGCCTATTCTATCAGTGATGGTGGATGTAACCTTCACTAGAGTATTTATTTAATTTCAAATTATGAAAAATAAGTGTTTAACAAAATGCTTTTAGAATAAATATATAAATTTGAAATAAAATGCTGATTTATGCAAAAGAACCATATAGCTTTCCTTTGTTAAACCCTGCATCTATTGCATCTTTCCCAAGACTTGCGGAGTACATTTTTGTACTCACCTGTTGCTCTCCAATTCAAACATCAGAAGATTTTGAAGACCAAGAGATGGATGGCTACTACTTTGAGGGAACTGAAGAAGAAGGTTTTGCGGAGGACTAGGCCGCGTTGCTCTAGTCAATTGCCTGTGGCAGATTGATGGGCCGTTTGTTCGAGTTGCTTTTGCTTCCGCTGTTATTTTTCTTTTGCGTAAGAGGTTCTATGAACCATAGTTGTAAGGCCTTGGGCCAAGAATTATGAACTTCAGTTATTATTGTAATAAAGCGTGGTTGGCTATGTATCATTTTTCTGGTTATCTGTGTGTACTAGCATTGATCTGGGACTAGTACTGCAATACACAAGAGGTCCGGGAGTTTCTACTCCAGGGTCTTACAATATGGCAGATGTTTGATGTGTGGCAGTGACTGATCGGACTAGTCCGATCAGTGCGGGAGGGTTTAGTGGATTTTCTAATTTTCGAAATTGAAAGAAAATAAATTGAGCTCTAGAAAGTAGCAAAGAAATCCAAAAAATTCACAGAAAATTTCAAAAAAATTCTTGAGATATAAGAAACCCAAATAAAATATTTTCAATACAAGTTAATATTTATTTTATTCATATTAAAATTTTTAATTATTAAAAAATTAATTTAACCTTGTATTAGTTGCAGAAAAATTCAAATGGTGAATTTTATTTTAAAAGGCTCCAAATAACACTGAAAATCAGAATGTTACACTCGTTAACTTCAAATAAACCTTCAATAAAGTCGAGACAACTAGTTACCTCACCTTAAGAGGTAGATCGAGAGAGGGGAAAATTGAGATGGATAAAGCTTGTCACTGTCGCCGCTGTCGTGGTTGGTCATCGTTGTCGCTACTGCCCTTGTTTATCGTTGTCATCAGCAACCTCATCGCTTAGCTCCACCAGCAACGAGTCTCATACACATAGGGATGGAGAAGCAAGTGAAGCAAGAGACACTACTACAAAAATCATCATCACAGACAGTTCAATGCAGTGCCGTCTGTGATAATCGAAGGTCATCATCATGACAGACGGTTTTCTGAACCGTCTGAATTTATGGGTCAGTGATAATCGAAGGTCATCACAGACAGTTTGTGAGCCGTCTGTGATAAATACAATACAGATAGTTTGTAACTAGAACCGTATGTGACCAATCAAGCTGTCACATACATTCTTTTCTACATGCATGACGTCGATGCAGTGCCGAACATCTGTATTGTATAAATACCCTCTTCCTATGATAGATGAATTGTTTGACCAACTTAAGGGAGCGAAGGTATTCTCAAAAATTGACCTAAGATCAGGCTACCATTAGATTAAGATTAAACCTAATGATGTTGAGAAGACGTCCTTTGTCTCTAGATATGGGCACCATGAATATACAATTATTCCATTCGGTCTAACGAACGCCCCGGCCATCTTCATGAATCTCATGAAGAAACTCTTTATGAAGTACCTTGATGAGTTCATTATTGTCTTTATCGATGACATCCTAATCTATTCAAAGAGTGAGGAAGAGCATCATCGCCACCTTGCTATCACCCTAAAGACCCTCCGAGAAAATCATCTATTCGCCAAATTTAATAAGTGTGCCTTTTGGCTAGATCAAGTAGTGTTCTTAGTCCACATTATCTCTGGAAGAGGAATTGAAGTAGACCTCACAAAAATTGAAGTAGTATCCTCGTGGGAGCATCCCACCAATATTAGAGGAGTTTGTAGTTTCCTCAGATTTGCAGGTTATTACCGTAGGTTTATAAAGGACTTCTTGCAAATTGCCAGTCCTCTCACTAAACTTTTGAGGAAAGATACACCCTTTGTGTATACTCAATCCATTCCATCTATACTTAATCCAAACCTTATATTCCTCGGTTCTGCACCGAAATCTGCAAAACTCCTATCGATGTTTCTCCACTGGGCGGAATCAGCAAGGTGTCTCAGCATTCCATCCTTCTTGAGCTCCTCCGAGTGCCAACACAGCAGTTTTACCTCCTTTAGATTCGTAAAAAACCGCTTCAAACGGGGAATAATAGGAAGATACTATGCTACCTTTGCAGGAGGTCCTTTCTTCACCTCTGTTCCCTCCCTAGCATCATCTGATTGATTGTTACATTTGTATTAGGATGCATTGCACACCAGACAGACATGCATGTTGGCATACCCTTTACGGTAGAGGATATAGTCGTTCGGACATGCACGTATTCTTTCTATTTCCACTCCCAATAGACAAAGAACCTTCTTGGCTTTATACATGGTTTTAGGCAACTCATTTCCCTCCGGAAGCATATCTGCTAAAAGACCTAGTAGCGCCGTAAAACTCTTGTCAGGCCAACCGTTGCTTGCCTTCAATTTCAACAGTTCAAGCATAGCTGACAACTTCGTATACTTTGACCTGTAGCATGTGAACAAAGGTTTCTCCGAGTTCTCCATCAAGCCCTCGAATTTAACATACTCTTTCTCATCATAGTTTTCTTCTCCATCACGAAGCATCTGATCCAGATTGTCATCGTGCAGCCTATCCGAATCCGAACCACAATCGACATCATCTGGCGATACCGGCGATGTCATCTGACGGTATATCATTGACTTCGCCATGACTGGTCTGAAAATTAGCTAGATCAAAGTATATATATAACAGTCACCAAAAATTAGCTAGATCTAAATTTTGATGCAACGAAAAATAAATTTCATTACTAACCACATCTAGGGCAACCAAGAACTTGATGAATCTTCAAAGCTTTCCTGCCAAATAAGCCTCCTTCCACCAAACTAAATAGCCTGAAAGCCTTGCTGCCTCCAGCTGCAGCACCGGCTAGATCTGGATTTAAATGAAGACAGATGCTGTTCTGAGCGGTGTAGTCTTAATAACTATGAAATAAAGTTATGCCAGTGAATATGGCATCGCCTCAAGTGGACGCCTAGCACCGAGGTGTCCAGGTGGTAGCGCCTTGCCTCGTCTTACTGTCTTAATAACTATGATATAAAGCTATTCTTTTTTATAAAAAAAGAAGATGACCCTGGAATAGGTCTTCGTAATTTTAAAAAAAGTTGTAAGTTGAGCCGTGTTTTGAGGGAAGGGATACATATTGGTGAGTAAGTTGGTGGATGACTTCGATGTGTGTTTTCTTCCAAGAGAAATGACACCAAGAATCATATATCCACTCTACTTATAGCCACGATCAGAGCAATGACACCTAGAATCATATATCCACTCTACTTATAGTCATCAAAGCGCTCAACTATCGCAGTGGCCAAGGCACTTGCATGCTTCCATGTGGTGTCATACATGTAGTTTGGATGCTTCTGCATTGTGGAAATTAGGCAATGGCCTCCTAGAGGACCTTATTGCAGTCTCTGGCATAACTAGGGCTGGCAATGGAAAATTAGCTAGATCTAAATTTTGATGCAACGAAAAATAAATTTCATTAATAACCATATCTAGGGTAACCAAGAACTTGATGAATCTTCAAAGCTTTCCTGCCAAATAAGCCTCCTTCCAAAGAAATTAAATGGCTCGAAAGCCTTGTCGCTTCCACCGCAAAGACCGCTAGATCTGGATCAAAATGAAGACAGATGCTGTTCTGAGCGGCGTAACAAATACATTCGGATTATCACAGACGGTTTTTTAACAAGAACCGTTTGTAGTACTGGAATATCATAGACGATTTTTTTTATTAAAAAATGTCTGTGATAGTCTAGTATCACAGACGGTTCATTTGTAAGTACCGTCTGTGATACTCCTTTTTTCCGCCACCAACAACACATACGGTCTCCAAATTAAAACCGTCTGTGATTGTGTACATCATAGACGATTTCACAAAATCATCTGTGATTTGGCGGCTACTATTAGTGTTTCTGTAGTAGTGAGAGCGGAAGGCATGGGAAGAAAGAGAGGAGGAGCATGGAGAGAGAGGGGCTATTGGGACCTCTGGCGGTTGGCTTGGCCTCATACAATGGGCTAGACCATCTATCCCTTCTCTATTTTCCTTCTTTGTTTTTTTGCCTTTTCTTCTCTAATTGTAACGGCATGACGATAATTTCTCTCTAATTCATGTTGTGCTAGTGAATATGGCATCGCGTCAAGCAGACGCCTCGGCATCTAGGTGTCCAAGCAGTGGCACCTTACCTCATCTTGTAGTCTTAATAACTATGAAATAAAGTTATGCCAGTGAATATGGCATCGCCTCAAGTGGACGCCTAGCACCGAGGTGTCCAGGTGGTAGCGCCTTGCCTCGTCTTACTGTCTTAATAACTATGACATAAAGTTATTCTTTTTTATAAAAAAGAAGATGACCCTGGAATAGGTCTTCGTAATTTTAAAAAAAGTTGTAAGTTGAGCTGTGTTTTGAGGGAAGGGATACATATTGGTGAGTAAGTTGGTGGATGACTTTGATGTGTGTTTTCTTCCAAGAGAAATGACACCTAGAATCATATATCCACTCTACTTATAGTCACGATCAGAGCAATGACACCTAGAATCATATATCAACTCTACTTATAGTCATCAAAGCGCTCAACTATCGCGGTGGCCAAGGCACTTGCATGCTTCCATGTGGTGTCATACATGTAGTTTGGATGCTTCTGCATTGTGGAAATTAGGCAATGGCCTCCTAGAGGACCTTATTGCAGTATCTGGCATAACTAGGGCTGGCAATGGAGAATTCTCCTATTAGAAGTGAGTGTGTAGAGATTATATCCATGGTACCTTATACGGGGATGGGAACTAGAATGCTTCCTCCACTCCGCTCTCCCTATGCTCCCAATAAACGAGAATGTTTGGCTCAGACTTTCATTTTGGCAATAGAAGAGGAAGAAAAGCCTATATCTACATGCAACACGTGGGCCTTATACGGATGGTTTGGGCCTTGTTCTTTTGGGCTGCTATTGATGGTTTTTGGATGAGGTTGGTTGTTTTTGTCTGCATTTTTCGAGACGACGGCGAATGACATAGATACCGACACGAACAAAGTATACAGTTTTAAGTTTAGAAAGCCATTTGAGGAAATGACTTCGATAAACCACCTGAAAAAACCACCTCATTTATTTTTAAAAAGCTGAAGCCAAAAAACTCAAAAAGACTAAAAAAATATATCCTTGATCTGGTCAGCGGCAGTTGGATGGCGCGCAGGTAAGAAGCGATTCCCCGCCTAGCACGTCATGGAAATGGATTGTGGAGAAGAATCGTCATGACAACCCATCCCATCATTGAAATGGATTAAACAAATGCAGCGCTAAGGAGGCCAAAAGTGCAAGGGAGATTAGATTAGATTAAAAAGACCCATTGTTAGATGGAACATATAAACAAATTAATACTGGAAAGAAATAGAATGAAGGACCATGTAAGAAGGTCTTGTTTAATATTGTGATGAACCATTGCAATGTTTGTGGAGTGGTTATTTGATTTTGCAAAGATCGCTCTTTGGAAGAATTGTTTTTGGCAAAAATTGAGGATTCTGTGTTTCGAGTCATGGGTTGAGTTAGGAGGAACTGGGTCTTTGCATTAAGATTGCATGAAGCATGTTTTGACTAACGTAGGTCAACTTGTGAAGAACTTATGCCCAAAAATGATTTCTTTATCTTTGGATGTGCAGGGACGCTTGGAGTTGCCATGATTGACGGTGAGGATCGGGGCTACGCTCAGGGAGGAGCCGAGGCCCAGAACGGTTAAGGATACCAGGAGAGATAGTGAGCTCAAGCATGGCACAAAAAAGACAGAAAAAGTTGAAGGCAAGTTCGAACGGCAGGTTTGCACCATATGGTTTGGTCGGTCCAAGTGAGGCGTGGTCCAGTGGAACCAGAGCAGGAGAGACTTGCCGGCACGTGGCAAGCCAATGGTGAACCTACACGTGGCAAATATGGCGATTGCTTACAATGAAAGATGAAGACCCGGTCAAAAAGAGCATTTTGGTAAGATTGGTAAAATACCGGAATCCGTCTTGGATCAAAACCGCGGTGCATCCGAGGCGTTTGGAGAGCGGTTTAGGTCAAGGGGTTGTTGGTGTGATCAAGTTGGATCAAGCGGAAAAGGCTTAACGGATTCAGGCTTACATGCTTTGAAAAGCGTGCATAAGTGACCTATGTGAGTTAAAACCCATGTGGTTGGGGTTAACGGGTTCCCCCATTGTGATAAGTGGATTATATCCATTAGGGCTAGGAATAGCTGGTTGGGCCTCCTATATAAAGGATTGGGATGGAGACTTGTGTTAGCCATCCAATCCATCTCTCATGTGCTCTCAAGTCTAGGGTTAGGGTTAGAGAGTTGAGTGCATTGTGTACTCTTTGTTCTCCAAGGTGGAGTGGCTGTAAAACACAACATAAGTTAGCAATACATCAATCTTGACCATCTCGATGAATCTTCTCTATATGGATTGATTTGCTCTTATCATGATTGGGTTGATCTCTTCCCATTTTTCTTCTTGATGTTGCTGTGCCAAGGACATAAATGATATGGAGACTACTTGTGGGAATCTATCTCATATCATCTAGGCACTTTTATAGCAAGTTTATAAAAAAAACCCGATTTTGCATGTTTTAGGCCTCCTTGTGTGATTTCTTGTTTTAAGGGTTTTTGATAGTTGTTTGCCCTTGGTCTAGCTTACTGTGACATGTGAGAACACATCTAGAGCCATCTTGACCGTGATATACTCACGAGCAAGTTGGATTCTCAAAATGGGATTTTGGCTCGGTTTTGGTGCAACTTTCCAACAAACTAAAAAAGGTCCCATCTTTGGCCATATTCTTCATGATCATTTATTGAAATAGGTTCACAATAACCTAGAGAACATTCATACAAAATTTCATATCATTTGGATCTACGGATCAAAAGTTCTCTTGGTTTTCGGATTTGAAATCAGGCTGAAAACACTATTTATCACCTGATTTTACTGTAGCAGCGATCAGACAGCCATTATAAGGCCGGTCAGACCGCTCGGAGCGGTCTGACTGCCTCTTGAACGTCGGTCAGACTTCCTAGAAGGGTTTGGTTCCAACTTTTGTTGATTTGGGCCAATTGAATTGATTTTTAGCTGGAGATTCTATGTTATACACCTCTGTAGGTGTTTGAGTATAGAATTTTGAATTCTAAGGGAAAAACTAGAGTTAGCACCATTTACCCCCCTCTGTTGCCATATTCGGTCCTACAAGTAGTATTAGAGCCCGGTTAGCTCTACTCAATAGATCTTAACTGGTTTTAGGAGCCATGGCAACTGACAAGTATTCAACCAAACCCCTGTGTTCGATGGAGTGGATTTCTAGTATTGGAAGTCTCGCATGCATGCTTACATTGAGGCTCAAGGGCACGCGATCTAGCTTAAGGTCAAAAACCCTTATGAAGTGTCGGCCGATGACAATGTAATCTCTCCTAATGTAGAGGCAAATAGCAAGGCACGTAACTTCCAGATTCAGGGACTCAGTCGATCGGAGTTTGAGCGAGTTGCTCACTTAAGATCTGCTCACGAGATCTGGAAGACCCTCTCTGACTACCACGAGGGCTCTACCACGATCAAGGAAGTGAGACAGAATCAACTCAAGAAGGAATACTCCAAGATCGAGTAGAAACCCGGCGAGTCTTTGGATGAGTTGTGGGGAAGATTCAATAAAATCCTCCACGACCTCCATGCTGTTGGCCTAACTTTCTCAGAGTCTGAAAATGCATGCTAAATCTTGGGTGCTCTCGATGTGAAGGTCTGGGGGATGAAAATCACATCCATAAACGATAACACTGTCATGAGTGAGCCTACCATGGATAAGCTCTACTCGAGGTTGAAGACGCACGAGATTGACTTCATCTTGCGTCTTCCCAAGACAGAGTCGATGGCTCTTATGATGGACCCTTCTCGGAGAAGTTATTCTGATCATGTGGATGTTGGTTTTTCTTTGTCCACTTTGCACTCAATTAGTGATGAGTAACTTGAGAGGATATCTGAGGAAAATTTAGCTCTTTTGTCCACCAAGTTCACTAGAGTGTACAACAAAGTGAGAAGCAAGAGGAGAGGTGGTCTGGTTACATGCTTCAAGTGTGGTGAGCAAAACTACATTCGTGCCAAGTGCCCCAAGCTGAAGGGCAAGGAGGAGAAGGATTTTCGTAGGCGTCCTCAAGCTCGAAATGCGAAGGTCAAGAAGCCCAACTACCGAAAGTTTATCAATCGGGTCCTTGCTGCTCTTGAGTCAATGGATATGAGCGATGTGGACTCGGAGATGGAGGACGATGAGGATGACTCTCACGGCAAGAAGAAGGCTCAGGACTTCACCGGCATGTGCTTCATGGCCAAGCGCAGCCACAACCTTGACTCCTCCGACTCCAACGAGCCCTACAGTGACCCTGATGAGGTATGTCCCTCTCCCAAGGCTATGAAATGAGCTCTCATTGCAACTGAACAACAATAAAGAAAGTAGGCAAAAATGATCAAAGAGTCAGAATATCATGATTGATAATTTGAACTTAGAGATTGTTAAGCTCAAGTCAATTAATCCTGAAGATTGTGAATCTTGCTTGCATTTGCATGATGAATTGTCTACATTGAAATCTGTTCATTCCTCTGTTGTCGACCAACTTAAAAATGCTCTAGATAATCTAGATTCTCTCAAGTCAAGTCATGATCATGTGTGCATAGATGCTATTGCTCTTGATGCCATTCCTGTGGATGCTATTCCATTTTCATGTTCAAATTGTGCTTTGCTAGAGATGAAATTGGATAGTACTCTTAAGGAATTACAAAAGTTTAATCCTGATCATACTTGCTCTCATTGTGAGGATAACAGAACTAAAATGAAAGATGGTTTTAACAAGACTCTAGACGCAAAAGCAAGTATTGAAAAATCCTTTACCATGATTGCATCTAAAAAGGTCATTGATTCTAATTATTGTACTTTTTGCATTGAGAATGCATACAATACAGCTAAAGTGCAGAAAACCCTTAGGATCAAGTACCAAGAGCAGTTGGTTAGGATTAAGAATGCTTCCTGTGTGTCTTATGAGGCTCTAAAGATTGAGGTAGCCATTCATAAGGAAAGATATGCTAAGGCAATCAAATCTAGCAAGTGTACCACCTGTGAGAGTCTAGCCAAAGAAAACGACTACCTTAAGAAAACTCTTGAGAGATTCTCTAATGGGAAGAAAAACCTGAACATGATTCTTGACCAATCAAAGGTGAGTGTGAAGAATAGAGGCCTAGGATTTAATTCTCTAGAGTACTCCAAAAACCACTCACCTAAGCTTGTGAAAGTAGTTGAGAGTGGCATGTTTGAGGTAGAACCTTCTGAACTATCCAAGATAGCCTTTAGATCTACATGTTTTGCCTAACCTCCTTCTAGCAAAACAGGTGCTTCATCTTCCTTAGGTAAGATCCATCAAAAGGTCAAATACCATTGCACCTTTTGCAAGAAGGATGGTCACATAGTTGAGTCCTACTTCCGTAGAGCCAAGGTCGAGAGGAAGAAGAGAGAGCGTGCTTTGAGATCCATTAAAGGAATTTCTCCCACCTGGACTGTTTCTAGAGCTAGGCAGCCTACTTTTTGTGCTAGGTATGGGCTTAGAGATTGCTTCTTTGACTCCTTTGGTGGCCATAAGCAGCGCTTTGGGTTATGATATCATGAGGGTAGATCACGAGTAGCATCTAGTCAAGGGAAGTACCTGTCTTTTGGTAGACCAATTCAGAGAGGGCTAGCTGGATCTCGTATGCTTGCTGATGATTTTCATGCTAACAAAATTACTCGTGTTTCTATTGCTTCTCCAAAGTATCGTGTGGCTCAGTATTGGATTCAAAAATCATTTCGCACTAACCCTAGTACTGAGGCATAAATGTTTCCTGTTTATGCTTTGTAGGTCCGGCGTGCGAGGAAGGAGGACGTGTGGCTAGTTGACTCTGGGTGTTCTCGACATATGACCGGAGATTCTAGATGGTTCTCCTCCCTCACACATTAAAAAACATAATATACCACTTGATGTGAAAAACAATATTGCAATGCATGCATATTTTGGTTGCTACTATATTCATCGGTTTATGCAAAATAATGAAAATGGCACAACAATTGACTCTTACATATACCATGCGTATGTGTTGTTCTTTTCGTTTATTACACTTTCAGATGTTCATGATGTGCTAACCAGAAGAAGTGTTGATGACAAATATATATACCATGCATACACGTTGTATTCTTTGTTTAGTACAATTTCAGGCTATCAAAAGCCGAGGACGGCTTTTCTTGAAGAAGGGGAGGATGATGCGGATACGCACGTATCTTGTACTTTTCAGTTAAATATATTATTCAACTGGAAAGAGTTATTGAGCCGCATCAAACATTGCCAGGTGAACTCATTCCAAACTACATATAATGTTGTTATTCATAAGAATGGAATACTACCTCATGTCATTAAATGGTGCATTCTTAGGTTTGTCGATGGCAAAGCAATGGAGACGCAAAAGAAAGAGGATAACCACATTAGGTTTCAAAGACATGAAGGAAGAAAGCCCATTCAGTGGGAGAGCAAAAGGGGGAAGCCCAAGGACTTAAACTACAAGTTTTGGATAAGATTATTCAGCCAAATTCGTACCTCCCACAAGCCCAATTGGATTCAAACTCGGATTCAACTCAGAATTCAATTCGGATTCGGTTCGGGACAGCCTGACAGGCACTTACCAAAAAGGTCATAACTTTCACAAACGGAGTCCGATTTGGGTGTTCTTGTACTCCTTGGAAAGATATTTTCAAGGGCTACGCAATGGAACTGGTCTCAACATCAAATTCATCACGGATCAAAAGTTATGGCTGAAACAAATATGACGGCTGTAAAATCTAGTTTCCTTTTTGTGAGAGTTCGTATCTAAAACCATATAGGGTTGAGTTGTATTAGGTTTGTGGACTCTATGGACGTCCCAAGGTCCTATATAAGCCATGTATTGGCAGCCTAAGGGCTCAGACCACCTTTGAGAATAATCAATCTATTGAACTTTGTTCGAGTTTATCATTGTTGCTGAAATTCCGTGAGGGAATTAGGAGTGTTCTTCAATCAAGATCGTTCAGCCTTTCCGCTGGGAATTGGGTGCACGATAGATCTTCGCTTGGTGGTCGGCGAAATCGACGCGAGTGTGTTTTGGCGGATTAAAGAGTGTTCGTCCCTTGCATTGGCACTGGAAGATCATTGCGATTCATCAAGACTCCCGCGAGTATCCATCAATAACTCTTTCCAGTTGAATAATATATTTAACTGAAAAGTACAAGATACGTGCGTATCCGCATCATCCTCCCCTTCTTCAAGAAAAGCCGTCCTCGGATTTTGATAGCCTGAAATTGTACTAAACAAAGAATACAACGTGTATGCATGGTATATATATTTGTCATCAACACTTCTTCTGGTTAGCACATCATGAACATCTGAAAGTGTAATAAACGAAAAGAACAACACATACGCATGGTATATGTAAGAGTCAATTGTTGTGCCATTTTCATTATTTTGCATAAACCGATGAATATAGTAGCAACCAAAATATGCATGCATTGCAATATTGTTTTTCACATCATTCTCCCTCCCATAAAAGAAAGTCGTCCTCAACTTTTCTATAGACAAATCATTAATGGGGAAAATCAGATTTATTTGTTCATATATAGGAAAGAAAATTTTGAGCGGCCTCCATGCTTCAACTGCGCTAATCTGATTATTTTTACATGGTTGTACATTAAAGATCGAACAAGTAGACTTATGAAATCTTTGTAAATAGTACGTGCAATTGTTGAAATTAATCTCATTGTGATCACAACATAGCATAAAAGATTGTTTATCCATAATATGCGATTTCAATTCTGTAAGCTTATCACATGTAATGCAAATTCTGTGAACATAAAATTTGTTATCTACACCATAATCTCCAATCAAATTGAACTTATATGTGTAGGCATAGGTACTAACTAGTGATTTTGAACTTGAAATTTCAGTAACATTATAAATCACACTAGATAGCTCTCTAGGATCATCAAACATAATATAGCACAAAGAATCATTAGGAGATATTCTAGTAAGAACTTCCTTATGAGTAATCAATTCCATATTATGTAAATTGAGCAAAGAAATTTCAGAACATGGAATTGTTGGTTGATCAAATGAGTACTCACAATTACTCACCTTTGCACAATTAAATTCAGCACCAATAGTGTTACCTTTATCGTCCTCCTCAAATGATGTAGGCGCTGGGTGTTTAAAATTATTAGGATGTACCCGCGGGGTAGCAAGCACTTTATCCCTTCCCGTGGTTATCTCCTCCTCATTTGGCTTCAAAAGTGCCGGTTGTTGAATGTTCAATTCTTCATCTTTAATGTCAACCTGCACAATGTGAGAAACAACACTAGAAGTAGATATTAATGTGTTAGTTTCAGTTGCATCCTCACTTTGTCTATCTTCTACTTCTCTCTTTTCCTTTGATGTCTCTCTCACACTCTCAATTTGGATGCTCTCAACCTCATATATGGTGGAATCACACAGCTCAGTCTTTTTATCACTCTCACTCAATTTGGCTATGTGGCTCTCATCCTCACATAGGTTGTGGTGTATCTTAGGAGCTATATGTAGTTTTGGAATACTATATATCTCCTTGACCGAAGGGAAAGTCCCATGCTCGGTCATCTTCTCATGTGTCACACTAGTAGAGGCAGCAGAATTGAAGTAGGGACTGGGAGAAAATTGTGGTGTACGTCTCTCCATAAGTCTCTTCTCCTCTTGAATAGCACAATTCACAAGATCTTGCACACTACCAAAATATTTATGTTGAAGTGTAGCGGCAATCTTAGAATTCAATCCTCTTTTGAAGTATGTCTTCTTTTGTAGTTCACTAATGACACCAGCTCGACGTAATGCATCTTGTAGCTTAAAATAATATTCTTGCACTGTATTACTCCCTTGTGTGATACTCTCCAAATAGCGAAGCAATCCCTGTGCATAATAGGGTGGCACAAATTCTCTCCTCATGAGTGCCTTCAAATCGGACCAAGATTTTATGAATTCGTTTCCAGATTGTTGATGCCACCAACTATAAGCATAATCTTCAAATTCTCTAGTGGCACACATCACCTCTTGGTCTTTGGGAAGCTTTTGAAATCTAAATACTTTCTCCATTCGCCATTCCCACTCAAGATACTCTTCTGGATCCTCACTTCCATAGAAAGGAGTAAAGTTATCTTTTTCTTGTTGTGGATGAAGTACCCGCACAATATCATTCACAATGTTTGAGCATAATACTTTCATTTGATGATTGAATTCAATGCGGTGATCTTGCATATCTGTCTTGAGCTGTCCATCCATTGTAGCTGTGCTAGCTACAAATTCTTGTTTCATAGCACTTCTCATTGCCAAATATTAGAAACGTCATCATCGTTATTTTCTTCGCCTGTCATGGTTAGATTGTGCAAAGCAACACGAAACAACACCAAGATATGTATGATATGTGGAATTCACTCAATCTCACTCTTTCCTCTCCCAAGTAAAGTTCTTACCTTTCCGAAGTGAATTGAGGCCAAAAAGAAACTTACACTTGGTGGTGGCTACAATAGCAAGTGATGATCAAGCGGATTTAAAAGTGACTCACAATTGCAGGCAAAGGATATTTAGTGGAGCTTGGTATGGAAGTGTTTATTCAACGCAATCCGAATTCACGATGTTGTAAAATTAAGTAATAATCCAAGCTAGAAAGTATTGCCTATGTGCCGATCTAAATGATATAAGTGAAGTATATGAACGCACACACAATGATCAATGTGACTCAATGCAAACAAAAGGAATGAGCTAAAGGAAACAATCGGGAATATTAGCTCGTTTTGCATCAAGTACTAGGAGAGACGCTAGCCAATTGCAATAATATGAATTTGAGGGCACAAGATTGTCCAAAGAAATTAAATACACAATCTGAATTTATGGACTAAGATTAACTCACCCAAATTCGGCCAATGCTTTCTTTTCTTGCTTTCTTTTTCTTTCTTTCTTTCTTTGTTTTTTTTTGCTTAAGCCGTGGCTCTTTTTTTTTAATTGGCTGCCTTCTTTTTTTTTGGCTCTCTTTTTTTTATATACTCAAGGCCGAACTAGGTTTAATTGTTCGTAAGTCCAAAGTTGTTCAGCAATGTGTAGATAATTCTAGAACAGCCCTAAAGCAATTATCAAAGACTAGTCTCAAGGTTCAAAGGATTTAAGGGAAGATCTTAACAGATGCTCAGAAATCAAACCGCAACAAATTTCAGACGGTCTGAAAATGTCCAACTAAGGTTCTTGTGGCAACTAGGGTTTCTTGTGGCCAAATCAAACAAGAAAAGGAAACACAAATATTTCAGATGTGATATTCTTTCAAGATGCGCAAAGATCTTATGTGGACAGTAAGAACAAGATCTCAAAAAAGTAAATTGAATCTACTTTTTTTTTGGATGCTAATTGAAAGATCAACAAGCGGATTTTCAAGGGGTTCAAAATAACAACGATTAAGCAACGCAAAAGGACACTAAGATCAGCACGTAAACAAAATTTCTAAGGGATCAAAACTTAATAAAACTCACGAAAATAACAGATGCAAAACTAGGGTTTGGATTTTTTTGTTGCAATTTTCGGTTTATTGTACTATAGGACAGAAAGAAATCAATCTAAAAGTAAAGGGATAAGATCCTACCGAGTAAACCGCGCTCTGATACCAGATTATACGGGGTCGCCCGATCTTCTCGACGTAGGATGGATACTCGCGGGAGTCTTGATGAATCGCAATGATCTTCCAGTGCCAATGCAAGGGACGAACACTCTTTAATCCGTCAAAACACACTCGCGTCGATTTCGCCGACCACCAAGCGAAGATCTATCGTGCACCCAATTCCCAGCGGAAAGGCTGAACGATCTTGATTGAAGAACACTCCTAATTCCCTCACGGAATTTCAGCAACAATGATAAACTCGAACAAAGTTCAATAGATTGATTATTCTCAAAGGTGGTCTGAGCCCTTAGGCTACCAATACATGGCTTATATAGGACCTTGGGACGTCCATAGAGTCCACAAACCTAATACAACTCAACCCTATATGGTTTTAGATACGAACTCTCACAAAAAGGAAACTAGATTTTACAGCCGTCATATTGTTTCGGCCATAACTTTTGATCCGTGACGAATTTGATGTTGAGACCAGTTCCATTGCGTAGCCCTTGAAAATATCTTTCCAAGGAGTACAAGAACACCCAAATCGGACTCCGTTTGTGAAAGTTATGACCTTTTTGGTAAGTGCCTGTCAGGCTGTCCCGAACCGAATCCGAATTGAATTCTGAGTTGAATCCGAGTTTGAATCCAATTGGGCTTGTGGGAGGTACGAATTTGGCTGAATAATCTTATCCAAAACTTGTAGTTTAAGTCCTTGGGCTTCCCCCTTTTGCTCTCCCACTGAATGGGCTTTCTTCCTTCATGTCTTTGAAACCTAATGTGGTTATCCTCTTTCTTTTGCGTCTCCATTGCTTTGCCATCGACAAACCTAAGAATGCACCATTTAATGACATGAGGTAGTATTCCATTCTTATGAATAACAACATTATATGTAGTTTGGAATGAGTTCACCTGGCAATGTTTGATGCGGCTCAATAACTCTTTCCAGTTGAATAATATATTTAACTGAAAAGTACAAGATACGTGCGTATCCGCATCACCACTAGCACGCAAGATTAAATCACAAGGCAAATGCGTTCTATGAGATTTTATAAATGCAATACAAACTCGGGTAGCTATCTCTCACTTCCAAAACATTATGTGTTGAAAAATGTTACAACTTCCAACACTGTAAGTTAATTTCTTTCTAGAAGTTTTATCCAATTGGGATCTTCAAAATCGTTAATCGATTCTTCCTCAATTAACTATCTATTAAATGCTTTTGGAATGCCTAAACTGCAACTATTATTGTAAGTTAAAGTAGAAGCACATTCCCCATGTAGTGAGTTTCTTGCCTTTGGCACTCTCATTTTGTGTGTCATGTATGGATCACACCTTGCTAATCAATATCTGGACTGGAGTTTATACAGGACATGAATGTTGATTGCGTGATCAAATCAATATTTTTCTAGGGTCAAACATAAAGATGCAATCCTTTGCATGAGGATCCTACATCCCCTGAATGGATAATTCTCGCACAATTTAGGTGCTTAGCCCACTTCCTATGATCCGCTACATCATCCCTGTATGGTAAATAGTTAGATACTCTTTAATCTTGAACATAAAAAGGTGGTAATGCACAAATACATACAGAATCATGTAGTATAGCTGAAGTACACAGACATACATGTGGATCAAAAACATGTAGCGCGCTCCACCAAGCTTTTCGATGTTGTTCGCCGGTTCGGGTGTATACCTTGGGCTAAAAAATCAGGAAAAAGAACGGAGCATCTATGGAAAATATAACTGATTGTTATTTGAGCATCTGTGAAAATATCAGAGTATTCTAACATGAAAGTGCATTACTGTGTGTACGTAGCCATCAAGGTTCCAAATCTTAGTCGACTAAGGGGGTGATCGGAATAGCGATGACTTTTGGTTTTTGCTGAAAAAACACTGTAGCTGGCTGAAAAAATACTGTAGCTGAGTTGGTTTATTGGATATAATTAAATTTTAAAAAATGTAAAAATAAAAATGGCACGCTAATCTAGAGTGGACAATACAAAGAAATACGGGAAAAAAATAAAACTAAAAAATTCGAAAAAAAACAAAAAAAACAAAAAGTGACAAACCTGCTACAGGAGCTGCCATCGCGCGCACAATACTTCCATCGCCCAACGCTGCGTCCAAAAGCTCAAATGATCGCTGCCTAATAATCAAAGGTGAAGTCGAAGATAAGACTTTGAGAAATATTCCTCAGCTCCTACTACCTAAAAATGCTAATTTAAATGTCCTTGTGCTCAAATTGAACTCTTATCAGAAGAAGGGTAGGCATTGTAAATGAGGGAAAACTTGCTTTGTCTGGCTGCCTGCAGCTGGCTGAGGGAAATTATGAACATATCGGCGAGTGGTGTTGGAAATTTACCTGTGAACCAATATGTTTCCTTCTGGTTCTAGGTGAGTAACAAGATAGGGCATTGCTCCATATGAGTTCTCAAATCTGCTTGCCCGCCGCCCTCCTGAACTCACGAGAGTCCTTAGATCTACTCGGCCGCCACCCTCTCGGACTCTCAGTTCCCGCATCCGCCCAGCGCCTCATCAGCCGACCCAGCGCCACTAGGACTACTCGGCACTACGCAAGATTTGAGTCGGTAGACGCACAGGAAGGCCACAAAGCGCCGCCGTCTCCGCTGGGCGTCGAGCGCCACGCACCAGGTGGTGGTGGGGGGGTTCGGGGCGGACCGGAGGAAGGACTGAAGCCTGACGAAACCCACCCGGTGGTTCCGCCCCTGCACACACACATGCATGCATATTATTACACTGAAGTATATAGTAAGATTCAAACTGACTGATATATATATACACACACACACACACACACACATACATATATATATACATATATATGTATGTATGTATATGTATATATATACATATATATACATAGTTTATGAGTATTTAAGAAACATCTATGTGGTATGAATAATTTTCAGAGGTGGTATGCACATTTTTTAAACATACTCCTTTTTATTTGCGTATATAAAGGTATTACAAAATACGCTAAAAACTATAGACTCCCTTATAATTTTTTCTTGTGATTCACATTGGAGTATATTATATTTAGTATACGAGTATACCTAAAGTGATAAAGGACTATTTCAAATTTATTTAGGTGGTATATTAGGAGTGGATATAATTACACCTGATGTAAAAGATATTTTTCCTATATATATATATATATATATATATATATATATATATATATATATATATATATATATATATATATCCTACAAAGAACAACTTGCCATGCATGCCCCTTCATGACACCAGTGATCTCCATCGCTGGCCCTAGCAAGCACATGGGCACCATGATGCACTCCTTACCATCGACACGTTACTATAAAATAGGCTATATTGGATACCTCATCACAGAAGATTCACGGGGAACCGTCTGTGTTATAATTATCACAGAAGGTTTTAGAAGCATAAGCGTCTATGTTACTAGCAATGGCTAGAACTGTTTGTGACGTTTGCAATTATCACAAACGGTTCACATACGGTTATTAATAAGAACTGTATGTGATAATTGCAGATGTCATAGATAGTTTCTAATTTAGAACTGTCTATGTTATGTCCAACCTATTTTATATTCGGACTCTCGGGTTTGCTTGTGCCCCCACTCAAAAGCTGAATATATCTCAGCTCTCCCCCGAGCACGAGCTGGTTGCCTCCTCCTTGGTGTGCCTCCTCCCCCTCTTTTTCCCGGTCTTCGGGCGAAGGGCTCGAATGGGCCATTCCTTGCACCGTCGTTCCCCATCTGTGAGTCTCAGCCCCTTTTACCTTTAAATCTAGATGTGAGAGTTGGGGATCTAGGCAAAACTTACTATTGTGCATAAGTTTACCATGCTAGTTTGAAATCAGTTTATTATCTCTGAAATTTGTGAATAATACTAGCACTGGGAGGACTTTGCATGATAGATTGTGGGTATTGAGATTGCTCGATGAGTACAAATTATCCAACTTGAGATCAATGTGACTATCTAGAAGTATTTTGCTAGTTTATTGCTTTGTCAATAGCTAGTTGTATACTTGTCTTCAGTGTTGCTTACTACTATCCTGTTATGAATATTGCTGAAATTATATTGATACTGCAGTAGCATTTCTCAGTTACCTGTTTTTGGTTAGAACTACAATTGTTTCTGTTATTATACTGAGGTAATTTAGATCGATAAACTAGATGAATTTAGAAGCGATGGTCACTCTGATTATGATCTATTGACAAGAGTAGAGAAGGTCAATATTTAACTCTTGAGCAACTCCTCAGCTGAGAGTAAAAAAATATTAATTCTATGCATTATGTATATTATTATTGTCCATTTTCTTGTACAGTTCAGGATATTATCATATTTAAATGGCCTGAATACTTTATCTATCTTGACAAATAATTGGTTTATCTATGTTCCTTGTCCCCAATGGTGCCTTCATCACCAAGGTAAGAATAACACTTATTAATATTTTCTACCACTTTAGCTTCACGATCCTTATGACAACCATTTACGAGTTGGTGATATCTGAAGTAGAAAAAATATTTTACACAGCACACACCAAGTATATCTTATAGAATAAGGAATAAATATTAATTCATTCCTTATTCTATAAGATATACTTGGTGTGTGCCACGTAAAATTATTTTTTCTACTATTGATATCACCAATGTCCACTAAGGAACCACCTGTTACCATTACTAATCACCTTTTTTGGTTTTTCGTATCTTCCCCACTCACTGGAAGCAGTACATATATATTTCATGGTAACACTAACATATGTAGTTTTGCACACCTCATAATTTAAATAAGCTAGAGATAAAGTCGGATCCCATATCACACTTAAGCTTCAAAGGATATAAAGCAAATCATATACTGGATTCAGTATGTGATTTGTATCATACCCTCTGAAGCCCAAGGGTGATATAGGGAGCTAGAGACAAAGTTAGATCCAGATCCGGTGTGTGATTTGCTTCATGCCCTTTAAAGCCCAAGTATGATATGGAATCCGACTTTTTATATACCTATTTAAATTATGGGGTGTGCAAGACTATATATGTTAGTGTTACCATAAAATATATATGTACTGCTTCTAGTGAATGGGAAAGATATGGAAAACTAAAAATAGTGATTTAAAAACCATATGCAATATGTAAACATCATAGACGGTTATATTCCAAAACCGTCTGCAATACGCAAACATCATACATGGTTATTTTTAAAAAATGTTCATGTTGTGGTCGATATTTCATCTATGTTTTCTACTGTGTGTACTAGCATGATCCTGGACTAGTGCAGAATACACAGAGAGGTCTAGATTTGCATATTCGGGTCTTAATAGAGGTGGTATTAGAGCCATATCGACTGTAGGACGAAACCCTAGGAGGAAAGGAAAAGCCTTAAGGATCTAACCAACGCATAAAACTAATGAAGATAATAAAAAAATGAATCTTAAGCTTATTTGCTTATTTCTCCTCTTCCTTATCTCTTGTTCTTCCCTCTATCTAGATTATTAAGCTATTGCTAATCCATTCCTCGCTTTAAAATTTTGTAGATGTTGTTCTCCAATTTGTACGCTAGTGATGAAGGTGGTTTTTGTGAGGAGTTGTAGCTTATGCTTCAGGACTTGGGTAACACTTGTTGTCCTTAGTTGCACAGATTCACTACCACTAGGATGGTAGGGAGGTCTGGAGAGTAAGATCACCATCTTCTCCGAGAGTGGATGAGATAGCCACCCTTATCACTTCAATGTGGAATGGGAGACGTTAAAGTTGGGATGCCAAGAAGTTGCTCGAGAAGCCCTCGCCCGCTTGAGTTTCACTCACTATCGCCTTTTGGTGGGTACTCCTTTTCATTACTTTCCCTATCGCAAGAAGGGGGAAGTCTTCAACACGTCTAGGAGGACGGAAGGTGAGACTGATCCCATGGTTGTCTGCATGGCTGTCGAGACCCGAATATGCAAATCCGGACTCTCTGTATATACTGCACTAGTGCAGGATCACACTAGTGCACACAGTCAAACATAGATGTAACCACAACCATATACACGCTAAAATAATGGGAAAACTCAAATATCGATAAATATCCAAATGTACGACCTTATGGTCAATCTTATAATAGCACTAGCCCGAAGGGCTCAAAATCTAGCAGCGGAACACCAAAAATAAGCGTAGTAGCCAATCGACAAGTCCACATGCTATCGAGTGGAGAATGAAGTCATAATCCGTGAAGTCGCTGAAGTATCCTCCTTCTGGAATCTCCTGCTGGTAATACTCCTCTTTCTTAACTAAGCAACATGGGCATAAAGCCGTGAGTACATTGGTACTCAGCAAGTCGTTTGTAACAAATGAATGCAATATAGTATGCAAGGCTTACCAATGGATGACTGAATGGTTAATTTGCATAAAATGATATTTTAGAGTAAATATGATAAATAGATTGAAAGTGAACTTTAATTAAAAATAATAATAAATAAATAAACAAGGGAATTGAATAAAACACTCGTGAACCTCCCATCCACAAGCTAAACCAAAAGTGAACTACTCGTTCACTTCCAAACCATAAACCGACAGTTCATATGAAATCACTATACCTCGTGTGAAATCACCTAGCATTGTCCATAACCGAGGACGTGGCTATTCGAATAGTTCTACACTCTGCAGAGCTTGCACAACTGTACCCACACGATGTGATTAGCCTCGCGCTAAGGAAATCACAACAAGGCCTTTACAAAGTTCAACCTCAACTCAATCCCGCCCGTTAAGGTTTCGCATCACACCCCCCTTGCGCCTCATGGAAATCAACAACCATGTTCATCACAATGGCGAGATTGAAATTGAAATATCCCAAATTAATCAGCCAGGTCTATCCCATACTAGACATGTGGTTTGCACAATAAAGCTCAGATCAATGACACACAAAGTTAAGTCCTTAACATTACTCAGGCAAGACTTCCACATCCCTTGAAGTGAATCCACATTTCCCCCTTTACTGCACGATCACTCGCCCAAGTGAAAACTAGTTTTGTATAACCAACACCAATGACACACCAATGTCATAGCACAAATTTTATAATTGTGACACCAACCATGATCCAATATCTCTTTAAGTCAAATAAATGAATTAATCACATGTGTTGACGAACCCACCGTAATATAGCATGGCTAAGCATATAAATCGAACCACCTATGTGACAACTATCATAGTATCACTAAATAGTTTCCCAACCTATGGTGACAACGGCATCATGATATTCAAATTATCAAGCGGGAATTAATCAATTGGGATGATAACTACCAAGCACAAGGATTTGTAATAAAATAGCAATGCAGGATAATTTAAAAATAAAATAATTAAACAATAGATTGAAAATTAGGTTCAACATGATCAAAAGACACGACTTTCCTTGGTTATGCTCAGCGAGGAACTCGGGGTCTTCTAGCGTCGCTCCTGCTCCTCTAGAATCGGAATCTAACGAGAGAGAAAACGAGCAAAACAACAAAATCACATAAAATAACAAGCAAAAGAACTCCAAAAACCTTGAAACTAGAACCAAAAGCTAGATCTTGATTTTTAGATGAATTTAGAAAAAAGAACGAGGTCAATCGGAGCTAGGACGAAGGACAAAGGGCACTCGGAAAATTAACCCTAAAGAAAATGCTCAAAAATTGAAAATGGTACTGTACTGTGAACCCAGTGCACGGAAAGGCAAGTCCACGGTGGACCTGGTCCACGAAACAGTGCATGCGGATGGCGGTGCTGACGCGGCGGCCTAGGGCTAACGTGGTAGGATGTGGGGTTGACACGTGGCACGGATGACGTGGCGCTAACGTGGCAACTGACGTGGCAGCTGACGTGGCACCGAGGGTCGCATTGTGCTAACGTGGTGCTGACGTGGCACTAGGGCTGACGTGGCACATCTCAGGTGGGGAAGGAAACGCATGGCAAGATCTGGATCGTTGATCCAGATCTAAAGCAACGGTCACGATCGAAGGTGGTGGTCGTCCGATGGGCAAGGTGTAGCATGGGCGCGCCGCGTGAGGCGTCGCGGCGGACGCGAGGTGCGAACGCGAGCGTGGTCTGTCACGCAGGTCGAGTGTAACATCCCAATTTTTGCTTTTATTTTGAAGAAATAATTTTAAATTAATAATTTCCAATTATCTGGAATTTTCAGAATTTAAAGTTTCTGTTGAAAAGAAAATTTAATATCAAAATAAGTTGGAAATATTTTTAATATGTTTAAAACATTATCAGTGAATTATGTGAATTTTTCTGGAATTTTTTGAATTTATTTGGTATTTTTCTGAATATTTTAAAGTCTCCTACTGATTTCTGAAATATATAAAAGATTTAAATATCCAAACTCTTCCTCGGGTTGACATTTGTCACCCATCCGTTCGCTCTCCTCCGCCGAGCTAATCCCCGCCGCTCGCCTCATCCCGCCTCCCCTCTCTCGCGGCGCCAAGTGTCGCGCATCCGACAAAGAACCCGACCACTCGCGGCTAATACTCAAAAGGGTAACTACCCTTATTGGGTAGGTGAGCCTCCCGCCCGATCGTTATCGCCGCCCGTTCTCTTCCCTCCCCCGCTCCCTCGGCGCGCGTTCGAGCCCCGCTCCGCGCGCGAGGTTGAGTTTCTTTTTTTTGGGTTGCGCTGACAAGCGGGCCCCACCTGTCAGAGACTGGTCTTCGTGGACTCACTGCCAGCGGGTCCCACCTGTCAGAGTCGTCGTCCCCGACGTTTCGTCCCCGACCGTTTCTCTCCGCGCGCTGCCGCCATTCACGCCGCCGCTGAGCTCGCCTCCCCGACCGCTCCGCTTCGCCGTTAATGCGTCGGGAGAGACCGTCGCGTTGTGCGCCATTAAACGCCGCCGTTCCCTCGCGAAGAGACGCCCGTTTCCGCCGCGAAGCGTCGGTAACCGCCGCCATTAACGCCGGCGAGGAACGTGCGTCCGTTTTCTCCTCCGTCGCGTATAAAGCACGTCCCGGACGACCCTCTTTCCCCTTCGCACTCTCCCTCTCTCTCCCGTTCTCGCGTGCGTAGTCGCCGCCGTGATTCAACGTCGCCGACGAGCTTCGTCGCCGCCGCCGGTAAGCCTCCGCCGCACCGAACGTCTCCGCGCCGCCCCTCGGTCGCGCGCGCGGCGCCGCGCCGCGGACACCGCTCCTCGGTCCGCGTGCGAGTCGCGCCAAGCGCCGCGCTCGCGTCCGGCGGCGCCTCGCGCGGCGACGCGCCGGGCCACGCGCCGCCGATCGCTTCGGACTCCGCCTCGCACCGCGTCATCCCCACCGCCTGCTTCACCGACGGCCGGATCGCGCCGCGTGTTTCCATCTCGGCCGTCCACCTCGCGCCCGCCTCGGCCTCACGCGCGTCGCGCCGCAAGCGCGGCGTTCGCGTCCGCGCGACGCCTCGCGCGGAGAGCCACGCCACGCGGCGCCCATCCATCGGTTGCCCGCGTCTCCACCGCCTCATCTCTGCCGTCCATCCGGATCTGGACCGACGCACCGGATCACGCCGCGCGTCAAGCCCATGGCCGTCCGATCCACCTCCACCGACAGCCGCGCAAATCGCCACGTCAAACCGTCCGACGTGTCATGCCACGTGGCAGACACGTCAGAGCCACATCAGCCACGTGCGTGCCACGTTGCTCCGCCGATCTCCCCGCTATTAATCCTTAAGAGGATTACCTACCCTTATGGGGTAGGCAGTGCCTCCCCGCTCACTTGGCTAGCGCCGCTCTCTTTCCCCCCCACTCCCTCGGCGCGCGTTCGAGCCCCGCTCCGCGCGCGAGGTTGAGTTTCTCCGTTTTTATCCGCGCTGACACCTGGGTCCCACCCGTCAGCGACCACCCCTCTGCGCTATTCACTGACAAGTGGGTCCCGAGTCCAGTGGGTCCCATACGTCAGAGACTCATTTTAAATAAAATTGCTGACCAGTGGACCCCACATGTCAGAGATTTCCGAATTTCTGGATTTATTTAAATCTGAGATTTTCAAATAGCCATATCTTTCTCATTTTAGCTCCAAATTGGTCCATTCAAATTTCTAAATTCATCTAAAATTTCAATCTTTCAATTGGTATATTTATTTTCAATTTTTGAATTTTTATTTTATTTTATTTATTTGGATTTCTCGATTTACGTGTAGAGACCGATTTGTTCGAGGCTTTGCAAGAGCAAGTTGTGGAAGATTTCAACCAGACACAGGAAGGCAAGTCTCCTTTGAACATTTTGCTCCTATGTTTTGCAAGTTTCCTTTGATCAACTTGCTCCAATGATTTATAAAATGATTAGGTAGTTATTTTAAAATTATTGCATGCTTATGTTATAACAAGTGATAATTTGATTTAGAAAATTTAGTTAAATACCCAATTTGCTATACCTTCCATTGAAAATTGTTTATCTTGTACCATTGTCAACTTAGGATATCCCTTTGACTCAATAATGAGTTAGTGTTACAATTGTTGAACGTTTAAATACTAGCAAATGCTTAGCGTAGCAAATTAATGTATTAATACTCAAATGAGTAGCATGTTTATCAAATGTTTTGATGAATGATTTTGTTTGAACATTGGTAATGGATGTTACCATTGTTAAATGCTTTGTTTGAAAAGTGGTAATGGGTGTTATCACTGATAATTTAAAAGTAAAAATGGATTTCAAAGGGAAAAGTTGACAAGGGTGGATGGAAGGTTTGGCTGGTGCAGTTAGCACGAGAATGTTTGGAATTGTGAATGAGCCACCCTGGTCGTTTAAGGACCGACGCTTGTGTTTGTCCAAACTGAGCAAAACAGTACAACCATAAGTCTATATGGGTACGACCTAGCTAACTACCCTATAATAGTGTAGTTTAGATATCACCAGTGGTGTATTGAGTGCCAGGGTGTACTGGTTACTCATAGTGAGGGACAGGGTTTACTGTACTCATATGGCGCAAGAGGGGGCTCCAACTCGTGGATTCGAGTTGTGGTGAAACCTTAGCGGGTGGTATTTAAACTATACTGGAGTAGGCGAAAGGCTTTGTGATAATTTATCTGGGTCTCATGCCAAAGGAAGCGTGTTGACTATTAAGATAATTTATCTCTTGTGGGTAAAGTGTACGACCTCTGCAGAGTTAAAACTATTCAAATAGCCGTACCCACGGTCAAGGGCGAGCAAGGAATGCATTCACATGGTAGAAGTTTTGGTTTTGATTTCAAAACAAAATGAATTGGAGAAAAACTCGGGAGTAGTATAACTCTCGTGATGTTCAGATCAGGGGGTGTAACCTGAGGTTTTGAAAATTGGCTGTGATGGCCTGAGATATTAGTGTTGGTAGTTTAACCTTCACTAAAGTACTTATCCAATTTCGATTATTAAAAACAAGTTGTTTACAAAATGGCTTTTAAAGTAATTATGTAGTTTTGAAATAAAATGCTGATTTTTGCAAATAAACCATATAGCCTTCCTTTGTGAAACCTTACATCTATGCATTTTTTCCCAAGACTTGCGGAGTACATTTTGTACTCACCTGTTGCTCTATAAATATAAAAGCAGAGAATGGAGAAGATCAAGCTGGAGAGTATGACTTCTGCGCCGAATGTGGATGCGGTGGGTTATTCTCGGATGCCTAGGATTCGTTTCCCACCAATTGCCCGTGGCGATTGATGGGTCGATCGCTTATCTTCTTTGCTTCATTGTGTTTATTTTTGCTTGAGGTTCTGTGAACCTTAGTAAGGCTATGGCCTTTGTAAAACTTCGATTACTATTGTAATAAAGCGTTGTTGGCAATGTATCATCTTTTCTGCTTGAACTGTGTGTACTAGCATTGATCTCGGGACTAGTACAAGAACACACAGGGGTCTAGGAGTTTCTACTCCGGGTCTCACGTATGGTATCGAGCCATCTTGGTATAGAGGACGAGCCCTAGGTTTTGGGAAGCTTTAAGGATTTACATTTAATAAAAATTTATGTACAAAAATATAAGTTTCTTTTGCTTCTACTCTTTTCTTACTTAGTATCTTGTTCTTGTCCTACTCCCACTATTTAAAAATCTTTCTTGATCTCCCTTATTTTCAAACTTATAGATGGCGGGTTCTTCGTCGTCTTCACCCCATGGGATCACCATTCTCATGGCGAGAGTGAGGAGCCTTTGCGACTCTTCTCGACGATTAATGCAGATCTCAAATATACTCAACAGCCCATTTTCAGAGGGCGGAACACTAGAGTGATGACTATGGATTCATGGACCATGGAAGTATTCATCTATGCTCCGGATGGGCAGCTTGACCCCCGTCTACTGCAGAATTGAGCACCCTCGGACCCACTGTACGGACGCTATCCAGGATGCAGCCAAGATGGCGATAGCAGAGTTGTGCAGGAGGCACAAGGAGGAGTTACGACAGTCGCCTTTCTGCTTCTTTCCGACTACCAGAGCGGGACAGACCCACCCCGATGCTTTCCTGATCGTGGTGGATGACCCACGCCTGTCTCATCAGGTGCAGTTCACCCAAGCATCGTCCGCGACTTACGCCAGAGCTCAGCAGGAGATAGGACTTCTCCGGATGCTTCTGACGTCGAGCTACGACCACTCCGACACTCTCCGAGCACAGCTGCTGCAAAGTGAGGCCGCCCACGCCGACGCTGTACAGGCGAGGACAGCTGCTGATGCAGAGGTGGAGCGTCTTCGAGCTGCCACCACTACACCGACTCCACCAGCTCCTGTTGCTGCTCCGGTCAGACTCTCAGGACCTCGCACTAGGCTCACGGCAAGGAAGAGTGTGCGACGCCCCAGTCCGCTACCCGACCTCGACATCGACGGATCCAGGCGAGGACGCCAGCGCTTCCGTTCCAAATCACCTACTTTCAGCCAGAGCAGATCACGGTCGCGTTCGCCGAACAACTGCAGTGGTTGTGGACAGAGTCACTCGTCGGACTCAGAGGAGGATCCCGAAGAGGAGCCAGAGGAGCGTATCATCGTTGAGGACAATTAGATGTTAGATAGACTACCCCTTTTTCAGTTGTTTATCGATACTAGAACGCTTTTATAATGATATGATGTAATAAAATGGATTGTACCGAGCCTTGTGCATTTGTGGTACAGCCATTTCAAAAGTTAATTTGAATTTCAAAAAGTTGAGTTTTCTCAATCTGTTGTGTTAATCTGGTGTGTTGTTTTGGGATGATAGATTGCCCCGTCTCTCATCTATGCTTTTCCCTCTTTTCTGTATTTTTCTTGATGGAGCTTCAGATGGTGAACACGAGAAGCAACATCAACAACAACCCAGCGCCCAACAACAATGAAGCCTCAATTCCACCTCCGCCAGCCCAAGCTCCCAACATGGAACAAATGATGGCCATGCAACTTCAACTTCTTCAGGTTTTGGCCCAAAATCAAGTAAATCAAGCTCAACAAGTACCTATTCAACCACCGCAGTCTAAGCTCGGGGAATTCATGAGGACCCGACCTCCGACCTTCGCAGGATCTGCCGATCCGTTGGAGGCGGATGATTGGATCAAGGAAGTGGAAAGGAAGCTGAATCTAGCTCAATGTGCTAAACATGAGAAGGTTATGTACGCTGCTCATCAACTCCAAGGAGTTGCTGCCAATTGGTGGGACAATTTCTGCGCTGCACACCAGGATGCCCAGAACATTGGTTGGGCAGAATTTTTGGAAGCCTTCCGTAATGCTCATATTCCTATGAGTATTATGGAAATGAAGAGGAAGGAGTTCCATCATTTACAGCAGGGAAACCTGAGCGTTTCCGCTTATTTAAGCAAATTCATTCAGCTATCTAGATATGCCCCAGAAGATGTGGCGACTGATGCCGCAAAGATTTGGAGGTTCATGGGAGGGATAGACCCCAACCTCAAGGTTCAATTAGTCTCCAATGACTACCCTACTTTTCAGCATCTAGTGAATAAAGCTTTATTGCAAGAAGATGCTCAACGCCAACTCCTTGACTCCCGGAAGAGGAAGTTCCAAGCTCGTCATGAAAGCGCTTCACGATTCACGCCACCACAGTACAACCGACCTCCAGTACATAGTCATATAAGGACACCGATTTCTGCACCTCGTCCTTTACCTCAAGCTCCTAGAACTGGAAATGCAGCCCAACTGCAGCAAAACAGAAATGTAGCTGCAGGAGTGCAATGCTACAATTGCAAGAATATGGGACACTATGCCAGCAACTGTCCACAGAAACGTCAAGCGGTAACCCCGGTTCGTTTCAATCTTGACCCTACTCCAGCAAGAGCTCCAACCAATGGTCAAGGACGTGGAAGCCCTCAAACTCCCAAGACTCCACAAAACATTAATCGAGGGCGTATCAACCATGTTACCGCAGAGGCGGCGGAATATGCACCAGACGTAGTTCTGGGTAAGTTTCTAGTGAACTCAGTACCAGCAATTATATTATTTGATTCTGGAGCTACACATTCTTTCGTAACAAGGCTTTTGTTGAAAAGAATAATTGGAAAATTTGTTTGCTAAAGGACCTTATGATAGTCAATCTCGAAAAGAATTGAGGACTAATTTGGTTAGCCCTAGTGCAACCATAATTATAAATGGAGTAAAGTTCCTAGCTAACCTTATTATAATAGACTCGATGGCATAGATATAATACTTGGTATGGATTGGTTGATCAAGTATAAAGGATGATAGATTGTGCCAATCGTGCCATTATCCTTACCAATTCTGATGGAATTCAGATAAGACATGAGGCAGTTATGCACTCAAAGAAGGACAGTATGTTAACCAGCCTAAAAGGGAAAAGTTTGGAAGATGTGTCGATAGTTCGCGAGTACCCAGATGTTTTTCCTGAAGATTTGCCAGGATTACCACCAGATCGAGAAGTTGAATTTGTTATAAATCGCCCGCACACCTCAATATCAAAGAGACCCTATCGGATGTCGGTAGATGATTTAGCGAAGTCAAGAGGCAGATCCAAGAATTGTATGAGAAAGGATTCATCGCACCAAGTTCTTCGCCTTGGGAGCCCGGTGCTTCTAGTAAAGAAGAAGGATGGTAGTCAACGGATGTGCGTTGATTATCGAGCTTTAAATGAAGTCACTATAAAGAATAAGTATCCCTTACCTCGGATCGATGATTTGTTTGACCAACTCATAGGATCAAGTGTCTTTTCCAAGATTGATCTTGGTCGATATCATCGATTGAAGATTAGACACGAAGATATACCAAAGACGACTTTCGCCACAAGATATGGATTATATGAGTATACGGTGATGTCTTTTGGTCCGACAAATGCACCATACTTCATGAACTTGATGAATAAAGTCTTTATGGATTATTTAGATAAGTTTGTTGTTGTTTTCATAGATGACATTCTTATCTATTCAAGAATAATAAAGAACATGAAGGTCATCTAAGGATAGTGTTGCAAAGACTCGTGAACACCGCTTATATGCCAAATTTAGCAAATGTGCATTTTGGTTAAAAGAAATTGAGTTTTGGGACATGTGATCTTAGCGGAAGGAGTATCTGAGATCCTGGAAAAGTTAAGGATGTATTAAATTGGACTCCGCCCAAGACAGTAACCGAGATCCGAAGTTTTCTGGGATTAGCCGGTTACTATCGTCGATTTATTGAAAGCTTTTCCAAGATTGCCAGACCTTTAACCCAGCTGTTAAAGAAGGAGAAGAAATTTGAATGGAGTAAATCCTGTGAGGATAGTTTTCAAGAGTTAAAGAAAAGGTTAACTTCAGCACCGGTTCTGCGGTTACCCGATATTCGAAAAGATTTTGAGATATTTTGTGATGCTTCAAAACAAGGTCTTGGTTGTGTACTAATGCAAGAAGGAAGGGTGGTAGCTTATGCATCAAGGCAATTAAGACCGCATGAAGAAAATTATCCCACTCATGATTTAGAACTAGCTCACAGTGCATGCTCTAAAGTTATGGAGGCATTATTTAATCAGTAATCGGTGTGAGATATATACAGATCATAAAAGTTTAAAGTATATATTCACCCAGCCTGACCTTAATATGAGACAAAGAAGATGGCTCGAATTGATAAAGGATTATGATGTGGGAATACACTATCACCCAGGAAAAGCTAATGTAGTAGCCGATGCTTTGAGTCGAAAGAGTCATATAAATAATCACAATTCGGATAAGCGATTAACTCTCCATGAAGAATTTCAACGATTAAATTTGGAAATAGTTAACGAAGGTATTCATCGCATTGAAGGTTCACCCTACCTTGGAAGATCAAATCAAGGCAGCCCAACGAGAGGATGAATATGTTAAAAAATTAAAGAGAATATGAAGAAAGGTAAAGCGCTTGGATTTTCAGAAGATAAAGAAGGGACTCTTTGGTTTGGAAAGAGAATACTAGTACCCGAGAAAAAGGAAATAAAAGATTTAATCTTAAAAGAAGCTCATGAATCAGATATTCAATTCATCCCGAAGTACAAAAATGTATCAGATTTAAAGGAAAGTTCTTGGTGGAACAGTATGAAAAGGAAATTGCAGAATATGTAGCCTTGTGTGACATATGTCAAAGAGTTAAGCGAGCATCAAAGACTCTTTGGTCTTTTGCAACCTCTGCATATACCGAATGGAAATGGGAGGAAATTGGAATGGATTTCATAACAGACTACCAAGAACCAAGTTAGGTTATGACTCAATTTGGGTTATAGTTGACCGTTTAACAAAAGTTGCTCATTTCATACCAGTGAAGACTACATATTCGGGAGATAGATTGGCAGAGCTTTACATGTCAAAAATTGTGTGTTTGCATGGAGTTCCAAAGAGGATCGTGTCGGATAGAGGAACACAATTTACCTCAAGATTTTGGCAGAAACTTCATGAAGTTTTGGGCACCAATTTAAATTTCAGTACTGCTTATCATCCTCAAACAGATGGTCGATGAGGCGGTAAATCAGATATTGGAAGATATGCTGAGAGCATGTGCTTTAGCCAATAAAGCTAGCTGAGATAAAAGTTTGCCCTATGCGGAATTCTCATATAATAATAGTTATCAATCTAGTCTAAAGATGTCTCCGTTTGAAGCCTTGTATGGCAGAAAATGTAGAACACCGCTATATTGGTCAGAGACCGGAGAGAGTCAAGTATTCGGACCGGATGTCTTGAAATTAGCAGAAGATCAAGTTCGCTTAATCCGAGACCGATTGAAAACAGCACAAACCAGACAAAAGAGTTATGCTGATAATCGTCGAAGAATGTTGGAATTTACGCCAGGCGATCATGTGTATCTGAAAGTGTCACCTATGAAAGGGATGCGTCGATTCAAAGTCAGTAGTAAGCTTGCCCCAAGGTATATTGGACCATTTCTAGTTATAGCAAGAAGAGGTGAAGTCGCTTATCAGCTAGAACTTCCTCCTCAGCTGTCAGGTGTACATGATGTATTTCATGTTTAAGAGTACCAGAGGAGTTGATACCTTTTGAGGATGTTGATTTAAAGGAAGACTTGACGTACCCAGAATTTCCTATCAAGATTTTAGAAGAGGCAGAACGCCGCACAAGAAACAAGACCATCAAATTCTGTAAAGTGCAATGGAGCAACCGTCCAGAATCAGAAGCAACCTGGGAACGAGAAGAGGATCTTCGAGCAGAGTTTCCTAATCTATTTCTCAGTTCTTCCGAATCTCGGGGTCGAGATTCCTTCTAAGTGGGGTAGGTTTGTAACATCCCAATTTTTGCTTTTATTTTGAAGAAATAATTTTAAATTAATAATTTCTAATTATCTGGAATTTTCAGAATTTAAAGTTTCTGTTGAAAAGAAAATTTAATATCAAAATAAGTTGGAAATATTTTTAATATGTTTAAAACATTATCAGTGAATTATGTGAATTTTTCTGGAATTTTTGGAATTTATTTGGTATTTTTCTGAATATTTTAAAGTCTCCTACTGATTTCTGAAATATATAAAAGATTTAAATATCCAAACTCTTCCTCGGGTTGACACTTGTCACCCATCCGTTCGCTCTCCCTCCGGCCGAGCTAATCCCCGCCGTCTACGCCTCATCCCGCCTCCCCTCTCTCTCGCGGCGCCAAGTGTCGCGCATCCGACAGCAGCCAGCCACTCCGCGGCTAATACTCAAAAGGGTAAACTACCCTTATTGGGTAGGCTGAGCCTCCCCGCCCGACTGGTTATCGCCGCCCGTTCTCTTCCCTCCCCCGCTCCCTCGGCGCGCGTTCGAGCCCCGCTCCGCGCGCGAGGTTGAGTTTCTTTTTTGGGTTGCGCCGACAAGCGGCCCCACTGCCGAGATCGGTCTCGTGGACTCACCGCCGGTGGTCCCACTGCCGAGTCGCTGCCCCGACGTTTCGTCCCCGACCGTTTCTCTCCGCGCGCTGCCGCCATTCACGCCGCCGCTGAGCTCGCCTCCCCGACCGCTCCGCTTCGCCGTTAATGCGTCGGGAGAGACCGTCGCGTTGTGCGCCATTAAACGCCGCCGTTCCCTCGCGAAGAGACGCCGCTTCCGCCGCGGCGCCGGTAACCGCCGCCATTAACGCCGGCGAACGTGCGTCCGCTTTCTCCTCCGTCGCGTATAAAGCACGCCCCGACGACCTCTTTCCCCTTCGCACTCTCCTCTCTCTCCCGCTTCGCGTGCGTAGTCGCGCCGTGATTCAACGCCGCCGACGAGCCGCCGCCACCGCCGGTAAGCCTTCGCCGCACCGAACGCCTCGCGCCGCCCCTCGGTCAGCGCTGCCCAGCGCGGCCGCGGACACCGCTCCTCGGTCCGCGTGCGAGTCGCGCGCCGCGCCAAGCGCCACCGACGCTCGGACTCCGCCTCGCACCGCGTCATCCCCACCGCCTGCTTCACCGACGGCCCGGATACGCGCCGTGTTTCCATCTCGGCCGCCCACTCGCACCCGCCTCGGCCTCCGCCGCGTCGCGCCGCGCGCGGCGTTCGCGTCGCGGCTCGCGCGACGCCGCGCGAGAGAAACCGCGCGCACGCGGCGCCCATCCATCGGTTGCCCGCGTCTCCACCGCCTCATCTCTGCCGTCCATCCGGATCTAGACCGACGCACCGGATCACGCCGCGCGTCAAGCCCATGGCCGTCCGATCCACCTCCACCGACAGCCGCGCAAATCGCCACGTCAAACCGTCCGACGTGTCATGCCATGTGGCAGACACGTCAGAGCCACGTCAGCCACGTGCGCGCCACGTTGCTCTGCCGATCTCCCCGCTATTAATCCTTAAGAGGATTACCTACCCTTATGGGGTAGGCAGTGCCTCCCCGCTCACTTGGCTAGTGCCGCTCTCTTTCCCCCCCACTCCCTCGGCGCGCGTTCGAGCCCCGCTCCGCGCGCGAGGTTGAGTTTCTCCGTTTTATCCGCTGCCGACACTGGTCCCACCCACGACCACCCTCTCAAGCGCTATTCACCGACAAGTGGGTCCCGAGTCCAGTGGGTCCCATACGTCAGAGACTCATTTTAAATAAAATTGCTGACCAGTGGACCCCACATGTCAGAGATTTCCGAATTTCTGGATTTATTTAAATCTGAGATTTTCAAATAGCCATATCTTTCTCATTTTAGCTCCAAATTGGTCCATTCAAATTTCTAAATTCATCTAAAATTTCAATCTTTCAATTGGTATATTTATTTTCAATTTTTGAATTTTTATTTTATTTTATTTATTTGGATTTCTCGATTTACGTGTAGAGACCGATTTGTCCGAGGCTTTGCAAGAGCAAGTTGTGGAAGATTTCAACCAGACACAGGAAGGCAAGTCTCCTTTGAACATTTTGCTCCTATGTTTTGCAAGTTTCCTTTGATCAACTTGCTCCAATGATTTATAAAATGATTAGGTAGTTATTTTAAAATTATTGCATGCTTATGTTATAACAAGTGATAATTTGATTTAGAAAATTTAGTTAAATACCCAATTTGCTATACCTTCCATTGAAAATTGTTTATCTTGTACCATTGTCAACTTAGGATATCCCTTTGACTCAATAATGAGTTAGTGTTACAATTGTTGAACGTTTAAATACTAGCAAATGCTTAGCGTAGCAAATTAATGTATTAATACTCAAATGAGTAGCATGTTTATCAAATGTTTTGATGAATGATTTTGTTTGAACATTGGTAATGGATGTTACCATTGTTAAATGCTTTGTTTGAAAAGTGGTAATGGGTGTTATCACTGATAATTTAAAAGTAAAAATGGATTTCAAAGGGAAAAGTTGACAAGGGTGGATGGAAGGTTTGGCTGGTGCAGTTAGCACGAGAATGTTTGGAATTGTGAATGAGCCACCCCGGTCGCTTAAGGACCGACGCTTGTGTTTGTCCAAACCGAGCAAAACAGTACAACCATAAGTCTATATGGGTACGACCTAGCTAACTACCCTATAATAGTGTAGTTTAGATATCACCATGGTGTATTGAGTGCCGTGGTGTATCGGTTACTCATAGTGAGGGACAGGGTTTCTCAGACTCATATGGCGCAAGAGGGGCTCCAACTCGTGGATTCGAGTTGTGGTGAAACCTTAGCGGGTGGTATTTAAACTATACTGGAGTAGGCGAAAGGCTTTGTGATAATTTATCTGGGTCTCATGCCAAAGGAAGCGTGTTGACTATTAAGATAATTTATCTCTTGTGGGTAAAGTGTACGACCTCTGCAGAGTTAAAACTATTCGAATAGCCGTGCCCACGGTCAAGGGCGAGCAAGGAATGCATTCACATGGTAGAAGTTTTGGTTTTGATTTCAAAACAAAATGAATTGGAGAAAAACTCGGGAGTAGTATAACTCTCGTGATGTTCAGATCAGGGGGTGTAACCTGAGGTTTTGAAAATTGGTTGTGATGGCCTGAGATATTAGTGTTGGTAGTTTAACCTTCACTAAAGTACTTATCCAATTTCGATTATTAAAAACAAGTTGTTTACAAAATGGCTTTTAAAGTAATTATGTAGTTTTGAAATAAAATGCTGATTTTTGCAAATAAACCATATAGCCTTCCTTTGTGAAACCTTACATCTATGCATTTTTTCCCAAGACTTGCGGAGTACATTTTGTACTCACCTGTTGCTCTATAAATATAAAAGCAGAGAATGGAGAAGATCAAGCTGGAGAGTATGACTTCTGCGCCGAATGTGGATGCGGTGGGTTATTCTCGGATGCCTAGGATTCGTTTCCCCAGTCAATTGCCTGTGGCAGATTGATGGGTCGACTGTTTATCTTCTTTTGCTTCCGCTGTGTTTATTTTTGCTTGAGGTTCTGTGAACCTTAGTAAGGCTATGGCTTTTGTAAAACTTCAGTTACTATTGTAATAAAGCGTTGTTGACAATGTATCATCTTTTCTGTTTGAACTGTGTGTACTAGCATTGATCTCTGGGACTAGTACAGTAACACACAGGGGGTCTAGGAGTTTCTACTCCGGGTCTCACATCGAGGCAGACGCTGCGGTCGGTGCGGGATCAGATGGTCGAGGTGCGGCCACGTGGCACGATCCAGGCCGTGGATCTGGATCTGAAGCAACGGTCGTGATGCGAGGCTTCGACACGTGGCGCGGGGCGGAGCATCGGACAACAGGGAAGGAGTCCGGGCGTGAGCGGGCGTGGACGCGAGCGCGGGGTGCGGGCTAGGGCAAGCGGGGACGGGTGCGAGCGTGGGTGGTAGGGATGGACGCCACACGGCAGGACGCGGGGATTGTGCTAGGGCAACACGGACGCAGGGTGGCTGCGGGAAGGGAAATCGAGCGGCGGGTGGTGCGGGTGTGGCGCTCGGCCGAGGGAGATGGGCCGGGCTGACGGGCGAGTGGTGCTCGGTGGGAGCCGACGCGTGGCAGATGGTGCGGGCGGGGGAAGGTGGGCCAAGGGATTCGGCCCACGGGGGTTTTCGAATTTTCCCTGAATTTTCTTTTTCTTAAATTCGAATAAAATCAAATGAGCTCCAGAAAATAGCAGATAAATCCAAAAAATTCCTGGAGACCTGAGGAACTCAAATAAAATATTTTTAGCTTATGTTGAAGTTTACTTTAATCATATTAAATCATTTTAATTTCTAAAAATTCATTTTAAGCTTGTTTAAATTCCAGAAAATTTTCAAAAATTTATTTTTAAAAACAGGACTTTGAAAACTCCAGAAAAATAGGATGTTACATTGGCTTCTCTCATCAAGGCGCAAGACAATGCTTACAACAACTTGGACCTGGAGCTGAAGAGTGCCTACGCGAAGCTAAAAGAGACCCAGTAGGAGTTGATACAATTGAAGGAGCTACATCAAGGTATTCAACAACTTCAAGTGTTGCAGCAAGAGTTGGTGCGTCAATAGGAGCTTGAACACGAGGAGGATCCACGACCTTAGATGCCACAGGAACAACGGGCTTCATGTTCTCACATGGAGCTACCATTCTGGGGGTTCACTCTAGATGCGTCGCCATTTCATCATTAACAACCGAAGCTCAAGACCGCCACACGCAAGAAGGTCTCTTGCCCTTGTCAGTTGGATAGCTTCGCGCCTATAAGGGAGTATCACGTGATGCACTCGATAGGGCCCCCTGTTAAAGGAGTAGGATGGCTCAGTGAAGCAAAAGAACTAGAAGAGGAAGAGGACCCCGAGGAGTGCGAGTTTGATGAGGATGCCCAAGAGGATGAAGAATAGAAGAGTTGCATCAGAATAGTAGTAATAGTGGGAGTCTTTAGACATCCAAATAAAAAGTGCGATCAGAATGTTTTGGGTTTTTCTTGCAATTGCTTGTGATGTAAGCTGTAGTTTTGCCTTTAAAGAATTATGTTGTAGTCATGTCAAAATCTCTATTGGAGTAATTGGAGGTTTTTTTGTTACCCTTTCGGCTAAGTGTTTGCTTAGTTTAGATTTGCCATTAGTGATCTCCTTAGATGAGTTTATCTCTCCTCTATGCTTTTTTCTCTCTTCTTTTAGCCCTGTGGAGCCAATTCTTAGCAGTTGCCATTCTTTTTAGAGTAGTGAAAAGATGATTGACACTTGTAACTTAGTTGGTCATAGTCAGATGAACCAAGACCTAGAAAGGAGCACCACAAATCCACCAACCCAAGGACCGCAAGCAACTCCAATGGGACTGGATCCAATTCGCAGTCAGTTCATGGCCACTTAGACTAAGTTGATGAACACCATAATGCAAAACATGAATACCATGATGAATAGACCAAATCAGGAAGCAATTCCATCTCAGCTAGTTTGACAGTAGTCAAGTTTGCAGAATTCATGAGGATAAGACCACCTACCTATTCACAGTCTCTTGAGCCTTTGAAAGCAGACAATTGGCTTTGTTCCATAGAGAAGAAGCTGAGTCTTGTCAAGTGCACAAACTACAAGAAGGTTCTGTACGTCGCCCACCAATTGGAAGGAGTTGCTGCAAAGTGGTAGGAGAACTAGTATGCCGCTCATGAGGACTAGGGTAGCATCGCCTAGGCTGAGTTCATAGCAGCATTTTGCCATACCCATATCCTAGATGGGGTGATCAAAATGAAGAAAGAGGAGTTTTGAGAGCTAAAACAGAAGAATATGTTAGTAAGTGAGTACCTCAACATGTTCATTTAGCGAGCTCAAAACACACTTGAGGATGTTGCCACGGATGAGCACGTCAGAAACACTTCAAGAAAGGATTAAACCTAGGACTAAAGGTTCAAGTTGTGGTAATGATTATACTATTTTTCAGAATATGGTGGATAAAGTAATACTTATTGAAAAAAGTCACTATGAGTTAGAGGAGTCCCGTAAAAGAAGGATGATGCAACAAGGAGCTCAGATGCATCGATCCCAGAAGGCCTCTTTCAACTTATCAGCTGACACGTGTGCCCCAACAGTCAGGACTTAGGACACCAACACCAGTGCCATGTTAGTTCATGTCTAGACCCTGCCCTATCGATTTGAGCAACCAACAGTAGAGAAGTGTCAATCTTGCAGCTTCAGTCACTTGTTTCAAGTGTCGTGAACAGAGACACTATGCCAGTAAGTGTCTGCAGAAGCAAGCCCTAATGTTAGTCCATTTCAATCTAGGAGCTATGCTAGATAGAACCCCTGCTTCAAGATTAAGATATGGAGCACACCAAGTTCCATGCCAAGTCAATAGAGCACCACAATCTATTGTTCAAGGACAAGTGAATCATGTCACTGCAGAAGAGGCTCAAGTAGTGCTAGATATTGTGATGGATAAGTTCCTAGTAAATTTAGTTCCTACTACAGTTTTGTTTAATTTTGGAGCTTCACATTCGTTTATTTCTCAAAGTTTTATCATGAAGTAATGGTTGAAAACTATTATTCTTAGATTTTTTCTTTTGGTTCAATCCCCAGGCTCTGAGTTGAGTACGAATCAAAGATGTTTTGGAGTTAAGTTAGCCATTCAAAGAGTAGAGTTTCCGATCTTATCGTGTTGGATATCCAATCTTTGCATGTAATTCTGGGAATAGATTGGCTTAAGAAACACCAGGTAGTGTTAGATTATGGAACCAGAGCCGTTACCATAGTCAGCAAAGATGGAAGTAAAGTGAAATTTGAAGCAAGCATGAGTCAGCTAGAGAAGGTTATCCTCAGTCAAAGTAAAAGAATCATGTTAGAGAATGTACCCATTGTCAGAGAATATCCCAAGGTGTTTCTAGATGATCTTTGCAACACCCTCATTTTCAGTGTTATTTGAAGCCTTTTAAAATAAAATTTACTATTTGGATTTTTCTGAATTTAATTCAAGCTTAGATTGAATTTTTAATAATTAAAAGGATTTAATATGAATAAAATAAATATTAACATATGCTAAAAATATTTTATTTGGGTTCCTTGTGTCTCAAGGAATTTTTTGAAATTTTCTATGAATTTGTAGATTTATTTGCTATTTTCTAGAGCTTATTTTATTTTTCTTCCAATTTCTGAAACTAGAAAATCCTCAAAAGTCCCCGCACCAATCAGACTAGTTCGATCGGCCACTGCCACGCGTCAGCCATCCACCACATACCGCACGTCCTGAGCCATCCGATCGGCCATCTCGTTCAGCTGGTTCGAACATGCCCGAGCACTGTTCATATGTGCCTTATGAAACCAGCCGTCCGATCTCATCCTAAGTCATATGTCACCCATCTAGTCGCACATGCCCTGTTCATCTTCTTCCTATCGCTGCTTCTCGTTTTCTGATCTAGACTCCTCAGCATCCATGCTTGCGCGGGAGTCCACCTCGTGTTCGACCCAGCCTTGTCATCGACCATGCCATAAATAGTGCCACCTCCCTTGCATTCTGCACCCCACAGCCATCTTCGCTGAGTGTCCTCATCGTTCGTGCATCGCCACCCTCGTAGCTTTGCTATCACCCTCCGTCCTAGTCGCTATCGCCTTCATTTTTGTCTTCGGCCACCGCCATCGATCTCACACCAGAGGTCTCCACCATCGCCGCCATCCGCCAAGGCGCCATTGCTGAGTTCCCACTCCGGGCCAACCTCGTCTCACCTGTCTACCGCTATCATCATTTAGATTAGCCACGTCACCACCTTGGTTCATGTGCACCACTACCACATCGTTGCACCTCGCCCGTAGCTTTGCCTCCCATAGCCAACTGCCGAGTGATGCGTGTCGTCACCGTTCAGACTATTCGAACATCTTCACACCTCCGGACTGTTCGATCTTTGTTTGACCATCCGATCATCGTCATCATTCAAATAATCCGATTGTCATCACTCCTTAGTCGTCTGATCATCGGACTGTTCGAACATCCTCACCCCGCGGCTGTCCGATCGTCTTCATCATTCGGACCGTCCAATCATCGCCAGCTTAGCCTAGTCAGCCGTCCATGCTAGTTTCCACCTCAGCCCTAATCCTACATGGTCACCACGTGTCAGCCACGTTAGTACTACGTCAGCTCCTGAGCCAACACAAGTGCCACATCAACATAACATGTGTCAGAGCCATGTTAGCCACCATGTCAGCCCTATTACACACGTGTCTTGCCACATCACTGACATGCCAGCCCTAGATGCTTAGTCAGTAACTATGTCATCCAGCCCAACCGCATGCACATTATTTCATGAGTTGAGTACACCATAGACCAGTATTCCTGTGCACCAAGCCTACAGCATCGTAGAATTTCCTAATTTCTAGTATATTCTTTAGATTAAATTTTCCAAGAACATATTCTCTTCTATCCTAACTTCGATTGACCCCATTCTTTCTCCGAAATTCATCTAAAATTGAGCTCAATCTGTTGGTTCTTGAAGTTTTTAGAGTTTATTTGAATTTTATTTTGTGTCTCGTTTATTTTCTCTCGTGTTAGATTGCATCTTCGAAGGAGTGAAAGCACAACTAGAAGATCAAGAATTCATAACTAAGCAATGATGTGACCACGTCACATACGCATACGACCAAAGTTCCCAAGAACAAACAAATAGTGAATTCATTTCTTCGCTTTCAATTTGTTTTAAATGAGAATATGATGTTATCTAAAGGTGAAAATATATTTTTGTCTAGCTGTACAAGGAGGATTGCATCAACGCTACGCGCTCGTGGTTGAGGTCCATCTAAAGGGAAGCTGACCAATATATCAAGACCAAGTCAACACCTTCCCCAACTCTTGCTCAAGGTCACCACGTAACTTTTGGATCAATTCAAGCAAGAGTTCAAGTGGGACACACTTTGGAATTCAATTCGGCCTCTGGATCAATATGAAGTTAGCCTGATAGGTCAGACCTCAAATGTGCATAACTTTTGCATACGAACTCCGTTTCAGGTGTGCGAGTATAGCATAGAAAGAAGAATTTGTCTACTTTCCAATGGATCTGGCCCCACCTCCAAATTCCATCTGCGCGCACCACAATCAGCAAAATAAGTCGACGCTGACCCAGCCTAATAGGTCCAACTTTAAATGCTCATAGATTTTGTATCAAGAGTCCAATTGGAATGTATGAGTACAACATGGAAAGCTTATTTCATCATCTTTCCAACGGATCTAGCCTCATCCCAAAATTCCTTTTGTGCGCGAAGGAATCATCTAAATAATCTTTCAGTTTTGGAAACAAAGATAGAATCAGTTATGATTTAATTACTTTCCATGTGTTGAGAACTTTAATAAGCAAGGACCTACGTGTCCCTATAAATAGAGACTCAATTGGCCATGTAATTCAGGCTTATTTAGATTAGTTTTTCATCATGAAATTTCGTCGTGTGTTCCTCTGTCGACTAGACCAACAACTGCGATTGCATGCCTCAACCCTTTTGTATTCCCCAGTCATATTCGTAATAAGATTGCTCTTTGTCTTGTTCTTGCTGGTTTTTCGATTGCTTGCAGGAATTGAACCGCGTGTTCAGGTCAACCGTATTCTTGGCACGGTTGATATCGACTAGGGTGTGGTGTAGCGATTGCAGGACGGACTTGGTCGTCTCGGTCAAGTAGCCTCTTCGTCAACGTCATATGCAATCGAAGTTATCCTTCTCATCTGAAGATCGGGCCACCCCCTCATCAGTTGGTATCAGAGCACATGATTGCCTAGTGAAATTATCATTTTAGATTTGTTTTTCATATCTATAACCAGAAAATTGCCCTACAAAAAGAGTTAATTTTCACTGTCTAAACCCCGTTGTGCCTTTTAATTTGTTTGTTTCAGTTTGCTAAATTGAATTTGTGTCTGTTTTTGCTTTGTCTTGTTGCTGGTCATATTTTTAGTCTCAGAAAACTCCAAAAAAATCTCCACATCCAAAACCATTAAAAACACGCTAAACCTTAATTTCCAATTTCAGCTAGAAGACTACCTCTTGTGCAGCCGCCACCAAAAACACCATAACTTTTTATTTTTTGATCCTTTTTGAGTGAGACAACTTCCATTAGACTCCCAACTTCATTATCCATATTCTTGCAAAATTTCACTTCATTCCAATACTGCAAGTAAAATATATCTGCGGTGAAAGTTGACCTAAAGTTCTGTTTTGAATCTACAATAGTCAGCACATGTGATTTTTGTGCGAATTTTTCTATCGGTTTCCAGAAGTTGGCCCCAAAAAGGAAGTTGTAGAAAAAGCCGTCAGTAAACAAGAAAAAAAATAAACATTAAAAAATAGGCAACTGACAAAAAGTTACGGCTAAAATACCGACAACTTGTCTAGTGGACAGAAATATGTCATTCTCATATTTGGGTCAATACTTATGCTTTCCACTTTCAATTGCATTCAATTGAATTATCTTGTGTCTACCACACCTACACTTTGATATTCACTTTGTTTTAGCTTCATCTATCCTTCTTTGATCAACAATATAAGGCTAAGTGTTAGATACGAACTATAATTCAATTACATGCAATTTCTGAAATTAACCAATTGTTCTCTGTTGCTACATATTTAGAGCCTTCCAAGCTACACCTACTACTAACTGTTATAGGTCTTGACGTACTGGCAATCGCTATACTCATCACTCAAGTCAGGATTATCACGAACCAGCCACCTGTTGCACCACCTGTTTAGTATTGGTAAGAATTTGTAAGAGTTTGAGAGATGTGTGACTTGTCAAGCTCCACCTCCTAGTAGTTTATAGAGACTTACATAATTCTCGTGTATTTCTTTGTTTTTTACTAAACATGACAGGTTCGAGACCACATAGTAGGAAATTTTGTGAGTCGACTTAATAAGACCCTCACCACCATCAACAACAGAGGATGTTCACGCCCAGCTACTCGACGTGCACTGTTTTCTCCAAACTCTTTGTCAAACGAGGATGATGATATCGAAGAGAACAACTACATCAGCCACACTAAAATTGACTGCTTCGATCGTCATCAACTCCAGCAAAATCAATGAGGTATGTGTAGGTTACCAAGAGATATACGCGATGATGATGCATTATCTAAAATCAAGTATGCTCTTCCATCCTTTGCTAGTAGATTTGATCCTGATGCCTATATTGACTGAGAGATAGCGTTAGACAAAGAATTTGAATATTATAATTGGTCTGATAGACAAAAGATTACAGCTGCCACGAGTGTTTTCATTGATAATGCAATAATTTGGTGGAAGTATCTTGGTAGACATGGTAGAATGTCTCAAACTTGGAATGCATTGAAAAAACTTTTGAGAGATGAATTTGTTTCAAAAACTCATGCTGATTATTTGCTAGTTAGATTGCAATATTTAAGACAAGGTAGTAGAACTGTAAGAGAATACTATCATGACTTGAAAACTCATTTGCTGCGTTGTGGTTTAGAGGAACATGCTGAAGCTACGGAGAATATATTCTTAAGTAGGCTTAATCAGGAAATTCAAGATCTTCTTGTTCACAAAGAATATAACTCACTCTCTCATTTGTTTATACTTGCATATAAGATTGAAAGTCAAGTAGAAAAAGAATTGAGAATACTTGATGATAGGACACATGAGAACAAATCTATGTTTGTATCTTTTTCTATGACTAACAACTTGTAGAAAGTTAAGAACTATGCTAAAGAGAAGAATGAGCTAATTAAGCTACCGACCCCATTACTTGAGAAGAAAGATAAGGTGATAGATACCTCTACATCATATGAGGAGAGCCAAAAAGGTAAAGATAATGATGCTATCATCACTCAAGGTGAGTATGCCTTTGAAGAACTACAATTGTCCATTGTTTATGCTACTTTAGAGCAAAAATTAGTGAAAAACAATTCTGATATGCACATGTTTCAAGTACAAAATTCCAACTGCATTGATTTAAGTATTGATAATGAGTTGTGTGCTAATTACTTGCATATATCTTTGGCACAACCAAAAGTTAAATCTGATTCTTCTATTTTAATTTTAAATCCATATTCTGAAATAAATGATTTTGATTTTGTCAATATGCAATTGCTCCATGCCTGGTTCATCGAATTTGGATAAATTCAGAACTGAAAGGCTCAACTTTGGAGGAGGAACGCTATCATGTATAGGAAACTAATGGCACTAACCTTATTATTTCTAGTTTATCTACTGTTGTTTGTGAGCTACATGAAACCTTTCAAGAAGGGGAGTGTTGTGGGCTGCTTCCATACACCACAATCAATTCTCTATTTGCGCTGAAAAAGAATTTGCCTCTTATTGAGATTATCAATATTAAGTCACAGACCAATACAAACTTTTCTAAAGAATGGGAGCAAGATGAAGCACATACACCATCCAGTGATAATACTACCAATAAGGTACAATCGTTTCTAAGATATTTTATTTTGTTTGATAAAGAACTTATGATATTACATAATACGAATTTGTTACGTTCCTTGTCATGTACCGAGATTTATGACCAAGATTATGCAATACGTGAGACCCCACATTTATTAAAACCGAGGAAGGTTTTCTGTCAAGAAGGGGAGGATGATGTGACCACGTTACATACGCATACGACCAAAGTTCCCAAGAACAAATAAATGGTGAATTTGTTTCTTCAGTTTTAATTTATTTTAAATGAGAATATGATGTTATCTAAAGATGAAAATATATTTTTGTCTAGCTGTACAAGGTGGATTGCATCAACGTTACGCGCTCGTGGTTGAGGTCCACCTAAAGGGAAGCCGACCAACATATCAAGATCAAATCAACACCTTTCTCAACTCTTGCTTAAGATCACCATGTCACTTTTGGATCAATTCAAGCAAGAGTTCAAGTGGGACACACTTTAGAATTCAATTCGGCCTCTGGATCAGTTCGGAGTTAGCATGACAGGTCGAACTTCAAATGTGCATAACATTTGCATACGAACTCCGTTTGGGGTGTGCGAGTACAGCATAGAAAGAAGAATTTGTCCACTTTTCAATGGATCTAGCTCCACCTCCAAATTTCTTTTGTGCGCACCACAATCGTCAAAACAAGTCAACGCTGACTCAGCCTGACAAGTCCAACTTTAAATGCTCATAGATTTCGCATCAAGAGTCCAATTGGATGTGTGAGTACAGCGTGGAAAGCTTATTTCGTCATCTTTCCAACGGATCTAGCCCCATCCCAAAATTTCTTTTGTGCGCGAAGAAATCATCAAAACAATATTTTGATTTTAGAAATAGAGGTAGAATCAGCTATGATTTGATTACTTTTCATGTATTGAGAACTTTACATAAGCAAGGGCCTGCGTGCCCCTATAAATAGAGGCTCAATTGGCCATGTAACTTAGGCTTGTTTAGATTAGTTTTTCACCGTGAAACTTCGTCGTGTGTTTTTGTGTCGACTAGACCAACAACTGCGATTGCAGGCCTTAACCCCTTTGTGTTCCTCAGCCATATTCGTAATAAGATTGCTCTTTGTCTTGTTCTTGCTTGTTCTTCAATTGCTTGTAGGAATTGAACCTCGTGTTCAGGTCAACCGCGTTCTTTGCACGGTTGATATCGACTAGGGTGTGGACCCGGAGTCCCCACTATCGGCGGGCCTACAGTAGGCAGCGTGGCCGGAGGATTTTAAATTCCCCAGCTCTTCACCTCGTACAAAGGCGACACGGATCTCCGAGAGTTCGTGCGCGTGTACGAGACCACTATTGAGGCGGCAGGCGGAGACGACACCACCAAGGCGAAGGGGCTCCCGCTCGCGTTGCACGGAGTGGCGCTCTCATGGTTCTTCACCATAGAGCCGAACTCCATATACGCGTGGGAGAAGATTTGCGATCGACTCTACAACAATTTCCAAGGGAACTACGTCGAGCGTGTCGACACGGATCAGCTCTTCGCGGTCAAGCAAAAACCAGCGCAAAGGCTCCGCGAATACTTCAAACGCTTCGCAAAGGTCCGCTGCCAGGTCAAAGATGTCAATGAGACAACAATCATCAATGCGGCGGTACAGGGCCTCCGCCCAGGGCCGCTAGCCGAGTACAATGCACGGAAGCCAATCAAGATAGTCGCGAAGCTCTTCGACAAGATGGAGGAATACGCGTGGGCGGAAGAAGACGCGAGGCGGCGCTAGGACAACGAGGCCGACGCCAACCCAGCGGAAGGTGCCGCGAGGAGCGTCGACCCGTTGAAAGCAAGTTCCTCGCGGAGCAAGCGTGGCGAGCCGTCGCGGACGCCCCGGTGCAAGGACGCCGCCGGTGACAAGCCTCAAAGACGGCCGCCGACGTCTCGGCGACCCCGCTACGTCTTCGACGTCGAGGGTGGCTCAAAAGACAATGCCCCAACCAACCACGGGGCCAGGGCTCGACGAGATCGGGGACGAGGCCGAGGCCGAGGCCGCGACGGTTGGGCCCGCGCGGAGTATGGCGACCAACACCGCCCACAGTGGTGCGAGGTGCATGGACAAGGCAATCATGATACCCACTCCTGCACCACCATCGCGGTGCTTCGCCAAAGCGTCGCCAAAGACAGGGATCTCGAGGCACGCCCGCCCATTGTGGCGCACATTCAGCAGCCCCTAGACGGTCCCCTAAGTATTCAGGATCAGGAGCCGTAGCCTCAGGAGGGTCTCCGGCGAGCATGAGCCCATGTTCCACAGCCCCTGGAGAGCCCCCTACGGATCCATGCCCTTGAGGGCGCTCCGCGTAGGGTCATCAACGTAATTTCTGAAGGCTCCTCCTTGGAGTTCGCCTCGGAGAGACAACGCAAGGCCTACGTGCGGAGACTACACCACGTGGCGGCGTACTCGGCTCATGCGCCGCCCTATTGGGCACAGCATGCGATCACCTTTACGCCCGCTGATGCCGAAGGTGTGGAGTTCCCCGATCAAGACCCCCTAGTCATCCAGGTCGCGGTTGTCGGGTGCGACGTCTGGCGTGTCCTGGTCGATGGGGGCAGCTCCGCGAACGTTTTGTTCGCACAAGCCTTTGACCAGATGGCGATCCCTCGAAGTCGCCTAGGCCCCTCAAGAGCTCCGCTGCAGGGCTTTGGAGGTCAGCCGCTACTGGCGCTAGGCCAAGTATGTTTGCAGATCTCCTTCGGCCAGGATGACAATATGGCGAGCAGGGACGCCACCTTCGATGTCGTCGATATGCAGTACCCTTACAACGCCATTTTAGGGAGACCGACCCTCAATTCCTTTGGGGCGGTACCACACCATAGCTTCCTATGTGTGAAGCTGCCGAGCCCGCGAGACATCATCACCATCCTTGGCGACCAGCACATGGCTCGGTACCTGGAGCATGGAACCCGAGGCCTGCCCCTGGGAGCTCAGTAAGGCCCGTAGGTCAGGCACGCCCATACAGGCCCTACGGCAGCCCAACACCAGAGGCTCCACTTCTCACCACCACGACAACGAGTGCAGTGGTTAGTTCATAACCTTTTGAACTCGCTCACCTGCGCAAACGGGAATTTAATAAAGTTCGCCGTTTGCGAAACTATTCATGCTACCCACCAAAAATGTGCGGAGGCTTCCCTCCGCACGCACTACACGGAGTATAAATAAGACGCGGACGTTTTCCCTGCGCACTCTACTGAGTATAAACAAGACGTGGGGTTCCACGCACGCGTCGGTGTTACTACCACGCGTACTCCCTGGAGTATAAAGACGTGGTCGATGTTCCCATGCACCGCACGGAGACTCACGTCCGCACACGCACCGCACGGAGACTTACCTCCGCACAAGCACCACACGGAGACTCACCTCCGCACACGCACCGCACGGAGACTCACCTCCGCACAAGCACCGCACGGAGACTCACCTCCACACAAGCACTGCACGAAGGTCTGCCTCGGCACACACTCTACGGAGTATAAATAAGACGTAGCGTCGAGGTCCGCCTCCGCACGCACTTCTACGGAGTATAAATAAGATGTAGCGCCGAGGTCCGCCTCGCACGCACTTCTACGGAGTATAAATAAGACGAGCATCGAGGTCCGCCCGCACGCAATCACGGAGTATAAATAAGACGCAGCAGGGGACGCCCACGCCGCACTCGCGGAGTATAAATAAGACGCGATGTTTTCCTCGCGCACTCTCATCGAGTATAAACAAGACGTGAATGTCCCGCGCAAGGCGCTACGCATTCTTCGAGTTTAAGTAAGTCGTGGTTGACAGTCCCACGCATTCTCCAAAGTACAAACAAATACGCGGATGTTTTCCCTGCGCACTCTACTGAGTATAAACAAGACGCGGATATCCCGCGCGCGCGTTGGCGTACCATTCGGAGTTTAAGTAAGTCATGGTTGATAATCCCACGCATTCTCCGGAGTACAAACAAAGACGTGGATGTTTTCGCTGCGCACTCTACTGAGTCTAAACAAGACGCGGATGTCCCGCGCACGCGCTGGTGTTGTCACCATGCGTACTCTTCGAAGTATAAACAAGACGTGGATGATATTCCCACGCACTTGCCGGAGTCCACATACAACTGCGCACGGACTCCAGAGGCTTCGCGCGATCCCGGCAAACCGCGCGCACCGCATGGACGGGCGGCCGCGAGTGCAGGAGCGAGGCGCAGGAGCTCAACGTGGGTCTTACGCTTGGTACTTCTGCATGCCGATCAAGCAGGCGGTGCAGGAGCTCAATGGCCAGCGCCTCTGTAGAGGAGCCGAGAAACCAAACGCTCTCGGCGAAGGCGCCCACGCGGACACAGTCCCTCCGATGCAGGAAGCCGCCCCAGCGAACGTCCATTGACGTTCGAGCTCGGGCTGCAGCGTCGCCACAATAAGGCGCCACAAGACGGACAGCGCCCAAGGCCCCCCAGGGTGTGCCACCCCGAGCTGGAGGCGTCAGCGCCCGTCTTTGGAGCAGCACGGCCCCCTGTGGTGCCGCAAGTGCCAAGGCCCTCCTTACTCCCCTCATCCCAAGGGAGGAAACTGGGGGAGAGAACAGGCGCCTATACGAGACAGCACGGCGGGGCGTCGCCTCGCCGGCATGCCATAGCAGTCTACTCCTGAAGCTAAGAGCGGCCTTGATGAAGTACAAGTGAATTGCCCACTACCCCGCACCAACCTCGGCTCTTCGGCGCATGGGCGAGGCGAAAACACATCGCGGTGTCGCATCCCCCCACATGGGCGGGATGCCCCACCCCGCGACGCCAGCGGCATCACCGCTGCTCGAGCCCTCCACACCATCGGGCGGTTGGAACACACCGAGGACCGTAGTTTTACCAGAAGTTGTGGGGGTGCGATGTCCGGGAAGGCGAGTGCCGCTCCACTCGGCCACTCGCCCCTTTTTAAAGAGCCCCGGAAGCAAGACCGCGGACATTACTCCTCAAGAGTCCCATCGCCCGCCCTAGGAGCACGTGGTGCGATAGCGTTGCCCCACACCAGGGCTACGCCTGCTACATGCAACACGTCCCCCCTTATCCCGCGGGGCCCAACGCAATGGACGATGGCCAGGGGACACCTCCCTCGCAGTCGTATGGCGCCACACGCGGACCTCCGTTAATCCCGCCTCAGCTGTCCCATCGGCGCCTGGGATTGCAGCGAAACAGAGGCGCCCGTGAGACCCCCATCGGCCGCCAGGGACAGGACCTACGAGGCTAGGTCCTCGCCCTTCCTGCATATCTTATCTCGCCCAAAGAGCGAGGGACAGAGCGCTCGTCGCCTACTTTAACTAGGCGCCACTCGCTGCCACCGCCGGAGGGTAGGGGACGGAGCGCCGCGCGTCTACTTCAACTAGGTGCCAGCTCCGCTGCCACCGCCTCGGAGGGTAGGGGACGGAGCGCTCGCGCGTCTATTTCAACTAGGCGCCAGCTCCGCTGCCACCGCTTCGGAGAGTAGGGGACAAAGCGCTCGCGCGTCTATTCAACTAGGCGCTAGCTCCGCTACCACCGCTTCGGAGGGTAGAGGACGGAGCGCTCGCGCGTGTACTTTAACTAGGCGCCAGCTCCGCTGCCATCACTTCGGAGGGTAGGGGACGGAGCACTCGCGTGTCTACTTCAACTAGGCACCAGCTCCGCTGCCACCGCTTCGGAGGCTAGGGGACGGAGCGCTCACGCGTCTATTTTAACCAGGCGCCCGCTCCGCTACCACCACTTCGGAGAGTAGGGGACGGAGCCCTCGCACGTCTACTTTGACTACGCCCCAGCTCCACCTCTACCCCAACCTTCTGCCCCGACTAACCCTCAAGCCCCATAAAAAACAAGGCGCAAAGCGCATGCATCCAAAAAATTACGGCGGTGACGAATGTCTCGGCTTGTTTACCACGCTGCCACAACGTTCTTACAAAACCCAGCGGGTCAGCACTACTCATCTGGCTTCGCTGAGACGACCTTTCGCGCCGAAGTCTCGCCTGCCGAGGGTTGGTCCACCCAGAAGTCGAGTGAGTCTTCGGCCCGCCACCAGCGACATAAGCGGCGCCGGGTTACGATGTCAGAATCCAGCAGCAGGTCCCCATCGGCCAGCTGCTTGGAGCAAAGTGGCAAGGTCGATCAAAGAAGCGAAGCAACTGTCACTTCATTCGCGGCACGGAATACACAAGCTTACAACACACACCAGTGTACAAGAACCCGGGGTCACACCTGTTTTAAACCGTCGGCCCCATCATCATCGTGCCGGGCAACCTCATCAAGCCACTTGCCAAGGTTCCCCTCACCGTACATGTTCTGTCGCAGCTCCACCTTCGCCCCGGCCTCCCCGATATACTCCCAGATCCGCTCGTGAAAAAACCGAATGGCGGGCCGAACGGCGCGCACGGCACCGGACATCACCCCGGCCCCACCGGGCATCTCCAGCTGCGGGTCACCCAATTCGTCGATGTGACGGCAGCCTCGGTGATGGAGAAGAGCACACGCTAGATAAGCAGTCACATAGGAGCAGTGATTGCCAAAGGACGTCGCGGCCGCCTGAGCAAGATCGGCAGCTTTCGCAATCCGGCCGGCGTCCGTGGAAGCTCTTCGTCCGAAGGAGCGGGCGACTCTCGCAACGAGATTTTCAAGGGTACCTTCCAGGGCCAGCATAGCCTCCCACGCCGTTGCCGAGGCGGCACCCAGCGCCTCATCCCGCTCCCTCAAGGATGCAGCTAGGTGGCCGTTCTCTTCCTCCAGTACGGCAACCTGCTGGAGTAACCCGTCACGCTCCACCACCGCTGCTTGCTGAGTCGATGCCACACGCTCCGTGGCATATGAGACGGCCGCCGCGTGTTCCGCTTCAAGGAGCCGCATGCGGTCATCCTTAGCGGAGTGCGCCTCCTCCGACACGCGAAGGGCCCCTTCGACGGCGCGCAGCCGGCCCTCCAAGGCCTCCCGTTCCCGGACATGGGCCACCTGCAGTGCCCGGCTGAGGGCGAAAGTCTACACAATGAAGCAATCAGTACACCTCCCAGTGGCTATGTGCCGCCGGGTCGCACTTACCCTCGCTGATGCACTCCAAAGACCTCGCGCTTCAGTTCCGCAGACCTGCAATGCGCCACGATCTAAGCTCACGACCGCATTATTCGCGGCCCCCCGCCACGCCACCAACGCCTCTGCTCGAGGGACGAAGTCCGCCAGACGACGGGCGGCATCCGCGGCAATAGTCTCAGCGGCGCCAGATGCCCCTCCCAAGCAGCTGTCTTTGGGCGTCAAGGGCCGCCTGCGTTCGGGGAACCATGTTGCTGTAAGGGCACACGACGGTCAGCCCTACGAATACCTAGCAGGTCACAATCAAGAAAGGTCTACCTTTAGCCCCGCCCGAATCCACAAGGACCTCCGCATCCCCACCCACCTCGCCAGCCGGGGGAACTTCGGTGCTGGAGCTTAGCTCCACCAAGCCCTCTCCACCGGCAGCCGCAGACTCGATCGGGGCCGCGGAGGCACCGAAGCACTCGGTGTCTGAGTCAGAGTCCCATAGGGCTCCGACCTGGCTCGCTACAACAAACCCCCCACACGAGCGAAGGGGCGACCGTATGCGGGGTCGCTTCGCCTCTGGGGAGTAAGAAGGCGGCTCCGCCTCAGAAACCGCCGCAGAAGGAGGTCCCACGGCCGCGGGCAACGGCTCTGCCCCATCATCCTCCGCGAGCGATGGCCCCGCCCCAACATCCTCTAGGGGTGATGACTCCGTCCCAACACCGGCTGGTGGCGACGCAGCACTCGCCCTCGCTTCCAAGTCTGCATGCTCCGTCGAGCCGGAACCCACGTCCGCTAGTACCCCCTCCCCTGTGGAGTCGCGGCGAGGCGGGTTGGAGACCGGAACAACGTGTTCTGGCACCCTAATACCCAAGGCTTCGCACACGCGGTTCAACCGCCCCAGGCCTGCCTCCGTGGTCACAGACACACGCAGCGTGTGCTCCCTGGCTGTATACGGTCCAAGGAATGCACCCACCACACGCTCCGCGTCCCCAGGGAAGTATATGCAAAAGGCACGGGGGCACGTTGCAAAAACAACAGCCTCGACGACTACCACACGAAAGCAAACAAGACAACTTACGTGGACCGGAGGGCCTCGGCAGCGAAGACACAGAAGGGCGGACGTTGTCGCGTCGAAGCCTCCCAAGAGCGACACGCCACTCCGCGGAAAGTGGCGCCACGTCGTACATAACGAACTCCTCAGCGAGGTCGCGCATGTTGAAGCGGGCGGTGATCCCCACAAGCCTCCGTGCTATCCACTCGTCATCATCATTTAGGGGCGGGCGACAGCTCAAGCCCAAAGGCCCGCAAGATGTCCCCGACAAGTCTGGTGGCCGGAATGCGTAGCCTAGCCTCGAGGTAGGCGACGAACACGATCGCCTCTGATGTTTCGGGGTGCGGTTCGGTCTCGTCGCCCGTGGGCAGTCGCACCTCCCAGCAGTCCGACAGCTTCCCCTCACACAGAAGGCCACGGATCGTCTCCTCCATCACCAGCGTCGAGCCCAGGATGCGGGAGCACGGTCCCCCTACTCTTCCCGCTGCCGTCCACCACTTGTCCATAGGCGCAGAGCCGCACCCCTCCAGGGTGTACCTCACCTCGAGCGGCGACGCCGGCCGGAAGACGGCGCCGTCATTGAGCGCCAGCGCGTGCGCCCCGTCGTACGCCATCGTTCTCCTACAACTCTGAGGCACGGAAGGAAGAAGGAAGACAAAAGAGACTGCGGCGTGTGAATGGGAGCTAGAAGGCAAGGCGATGAAGATCCACGAGGCATAAGGCAAGGGGTATTTAATACCCCTATGTCTCCCATGCCATAGATGAACATAACTACTGGAAGGCGAACCGCCCACATTCCCACGATCGTCACAGTAGTGGCACACCCATCTGTGCGCGCCACGCCCGGTCAAGCGGCGGTCCAACCAAGGGGCCTGCAAGAGCACGGCGCGCAAATAGCGCCTCGGCATGTATCCGCTCGGGAATCTACGCAAAACAACCTGGCTCCGCCTTTGGCGGCATCTTCGCCTTTGCAAGACAGTCCCGGGTCCGCCCCCGGCAACGACACGCAACCGCGCGCTGGTGGGGCGCGCCAAGAGACGCCCCCCTCGCCTCCGGGAGCACTTGCGGAGCAGTCTATTCGGCAGACTCTGCGCCCGTCGCTTTAGGGCCAGCCAGCGCCGCACGCCCAAGACGTACCGGGAGGCCAACCGCTTGCAGCGCAGCAGCCTCCACCGCAAAGCGCACGGCGGCCGGCGGTTGTCGGAACATTGTGCTCGAGAATAGGCCTCCGTCAGTTCATCAACACGGCAGTATCCCTCCGCATGTTCATGAACTGAAGAAGGCATATTCTCGAAATCAAGGACCACCTCAGCCACACCTGGGAGGCGCCCCGGCCCTTCGGGTCAATATATATACAGTTGTCCCCCGCGTGAAGAAGTGCAATCGACGGAAGCCGAAGCATCGTCCACGCGCGAAGAAGCGCAATCGGCGGAAGCCGACGCATCGTCCACACGTGAAGAAGCGCAATCGGCGGAAGCCGACGCATCGTCCACACGTCAAGAAGCGCAATCGACGGAAACTAAAGCGGCGCGGCCGCTCATGCGCGGGCAACATTCTAGCTTGGCCGCACATGCGCACCTGGCCGCGTAGACGAGGCCTTCGCCCCCGCAGGCCGCATAGAACTCCGCCCCCTCGGGACAGCCCCGGTGCTTCCTGCACATAATACCCATTCACTCTTGCCACAACCATTTTCGTACTCTAATATGTCCCATGCCTTTCCATGCATTTTGCAGAGAGCGCTGGCGCAGCAGGCCAGTCGGCGGGAGTCCGCTCCGACCAGCGCGAAGCCAGCCGCCAAAAAGGTGCGCGTACCCACGGTCGTCTGGCCACACGCCCCAATCTCCAACGCCTGCCCGCTCCTCCCGCATCGGCGATGCCTTCGCCTCCGCAGCACAGATGCGACTCCGCCCGTGACCGCCCTCCGCGGCGGGCCCCAGGCTTCGACTCCACTTCGCCTACAACCACACAACGTCACAGGCTGCAGGGACGGAGGGGGCTAAAGGGCTCGGCAACATGGCTTCGGCCTGTGAAGCCCGTCACCATGAGAGGCTTCTGTTGTAGGGGTGGCCCCCACCTAAACCCAGCTAGCCTGTTGAGAAGGTTGTAAACCATGTAAGCGATGTAGCTTGTCCAGAAAGGAAAGCTCGGTGTAAGGTTACGATGGGTTAGGCGCTCCTCCTCAGGAAACGCATATATGCCATGATCGGTCCAGAGGAAAGACCAGAGAGGTCATTTGCTCACCTAACTCTCCATTACCATACCTCTCTCTCTTGTTTGGTCTGTAGCCACAACAGCATAGATATGGAAATTGTTTTGAGACTTGGTGATTGGGCGGATGTGATTTGCAAAGCAGCTCTCTCTCTCTCGGGCCCAAGAAAAAGTACTTTCCTACCATATTCGTCCAGCAGCATAGGTTGCATCGTGGCATTGCCCGTTCTGTCGCCACCAAGCAAGGGCTCGTATGACAAGTGCAAGCGTGTGTCACGTCTGCCACATGGGCAAAACGGTTGGGTTCTCGTCACCACGTGCTATGTCAGCTATAGCTTTCAGGAATTGGATGAGGCACATTTGGGTCTTATCACTAGCAATGTAGCATGGATTTTCCGAGTATCTCTAATAAGATTTCGCTGAGAGGATAAGACAAAAAGCATCTAGAAATTAGCTGTGTTGTGCAGTTGTGCTACGGACTATAGTTAGTCACTATATAGAATCTTCAGTAACTCTTGTAAAATTATTCCAGTTCTATCTCCAAGACGAGAGGTTATTAATCAACTCATATATCCAGAAATAGTCAAATAAGACTGCAGTTTAAAAGCCGTACCACAATGCTAAACAACAAAGCCTTGCCAGGGTTTTTTTCCCGACCAGTATGGGCCGATTTTTGGTGGTTTTTAGTTTTATTGGTGCGGTCTAATTACTTTACATACTGAGCTCAAATAATTCGACCCAATTTAAATGAAAGAATGGCCCAAACCGGCCCATTTGGCCGCCGTATTGGCATGACCTGGCCGATGGTCCCTCGCGGTCCCTTTGTAGCGGCAAGTGCACATGGTCGGTTGCTCTGCACCTCTGTGTCGACGGCGCTCCCCTAGTCCCTACTCCCCTCTACTTCACCCCCTCTGCCTCGCGCGCTCCCCTCCAGCTCCAGTCCGCCCACTTGAGTTGCTCGATCGCTCCCTCCCCTCTGCTATGCGCAGATCCGCCACGCGCGGGCAGGTTGGATTGGTGGTGAGTGTATGGAGGAAGACGGCGGAAGAGTAGTGGCTGGCGGTGGTGGCCAACAAAGTGGTGGGAGAGGGAGACATGGTGAGAGCTTGGGAGGCAAGGGGAGGGCCCAAGACGGCAACTTGGGCGACAGGGGGGCAAAGACAGCGGTGGTGCCGACGCTCCGGGCCGTCCGGCTAGTTCAAGAGCATCGGCAACCACAGGAGGTATGGAGTATGAACTATTGGCTGTCTGAATTAACGAGATTTTGTTGTAGCTTGGTAGCGTTTTTTTTTTTTTTTTGGATTGGTTGAAGGTGCTAAGAAGGTGATACATCGATTGGGATGAGCAAGTTGTTCCGATGTGGGACAAAATTTCTTCATGATTCTAGAATTACTCAACTTGATAGGACAAGTTGCTAAGGAGCTGAATAGCTGATATACTGTCAAAATGTTGGATTGATGTTTTCTGTTTATAGTTAGATTCGAAGATGCACTAGATTTCAAACTATATGGTGAATTCGTTAGTAGTAGTTGTAATTAGGATAAACAAAAAAAAAAAGATGCACACACGGTGGCAGTTTGAAGGGAACTTACATAAAAAACAATTCAGACTATTAACATGAGGAGGCATCTAATAAATAAAAATTTCTTGTAATATAAAAACAATTCAAAGTTTTAGACTATGCATACATGGTGAATTCGTCGGTAGTAGTTGCCTCTAATTTCAAGTGTGGGTCATGTAGTTGTGTGGGTTTATGTATTCCAGGGTGGTAGATTAGGTTAGTGTGCGAAAGGCAGTTATTGTTTTTTGGATGTGAATGTGATGTTTTGGTATGGTCACTGTGGGACTGGATGGGCTAGCAATTTGATCCAAAGTGTACTTTGATGTTTGTTGCTTCAATGTAGCGCCATGTCAAATTGTTTGGATAAGTATTGATGTTTGCAGTACTTTTACATCTTCCACCAACGATACTAGGTACACATCAATATCATTCTTAGGTTGCTTCAGTCCTTGGATAAGTATTGACAGTAAAATATACTTCTGCTTCATACATAACCAAGGAGGAAGGTTGTAGATGCAGAGAGTCACGGGTCAAGTGCTATGTCGGTTGCTCATGTTACCGAAATGATTCATTCCATCTATACTCAATCCAAACATTATATTCCTTAATTCTACATCGAAGTCTGCAAATCTCCTATCGATGTTTCTCTATTGGGCAGAATTAGCAAGGTGTCTTAGTATTTCATCCTTCTTCTACTCCTCCGAGTGCCAACGCAGCAGTTTTGCCTCATTTGGATTCGTAAAAAATTACTTCAAATAGGGAATTATAAGAAGATACCATGCCACCTTAGCAGGAGGTCCTTTCTTCACCTCTATTCCCTCGCCGTCATCTGATTGATTCTTACGCTTGTATCAGGATGTGTTGCACACTGAACATATATGCATATTTGCATACTCTTTATGGTAGAAGATACAGTCATTTAGACATACATGTATTCTTTCTACTTCCATCTCCAATGGACAAAGAATTTTCTTGGTTTTATAGGTAGTTTAGGCAACTCGTTTTTCTTTGAAAGTATGTCTGCTAAAAGACCTAGCAGTGTCGTGAAACTCTTGTCATACCAACCATTGCTTGTCTTTAATTTCAGTAGTTCAAACACAGCTGACAACCTCGTGTACTTTGACTTACAACACATGAATAAAGATTTCTCCAAGTCCTCCATCAAGCCCCTGAATTAAACATAGTCTCTCTCTGATCATAGTTTCCTTCTGCATCACGAAGCATCTGATCTAGATGCTCATTATGCAGCCTATCCAAATTAGAACCACAATCGACATCATCCGGTGGCATATTGTTGACTTCACCGGTGATATCATTATTACTACCTTCGTGTGTAATCTGCTCTTCACCATAACTGGTCTAACGCACATACCTCTTTTTGAAACCCCTTTGAATTAAGTGTGCTTCAATATGCGTTCGGTTCTTAAACATCTTTAGATTCTCACTATTAATGATAGCACTAGCGGTCCCGATCTTTCGATGAAAGTGGTAGATTCGATTGGAGAAGGAGAAAACGTTGACGACCCGACTATAACCACCCCAAGGACTTTGTGCCTTAGCGATTGATACACCAACTCCAGAAGTTGTTCGTAATCTTGTCGGAGCACAATCAACCTAACCACGAGAGTACTTGTTCCTGCAAGCAATCGAAGAACAAGCAAGAACAAGATAAACAGTAACTCAATTGCAAATAAAAGATATAAGTTTCAATCTGAAAATAGAAAACAGTGGGGTTCTGAAGACAAGTATTCAGACGATCTTGCCGACACGCGCAAACACAAGGCAAAGTAGCAAAGGCTAACTTAGTCTATCAAAACTCGAACCCTAGAAAAGGGTGCGACTGCCTATTTATGAGACACAGGAGATGGAGGGTCGGTCAAAACACTTGGAAGCCGAACAGGACTCGATTACAAGGCCCACTTTGACTCGGACTGGAAAAGTGATGCAACTTGTTTGGCAATTTCTGATCGGCTCGGATGGAGTTTGGAGGTGGGACTAGTTCCATCTGAAAGTAGACTCTAAGAGCTTTCTAAGAGTACTCACAGGCCCCGAGAATCCTTCTGGATCAAAAGTTATGGTCGCTTGAAGTAGACGCTGTCAAGAAGGCCGAATCTGAGTTGAACTCGCGAACAGGAATTGGATTACGTTTGACAGTTCCACTTCTACACTTGAGCTCGCGTGGTTCTTCCCCAAGGTTCCTAAGGATAATTAAATCATCACAAGAATTAAGTAGTATTCCATTCTTTGAAATATTTGTGTGTAAACTTAGGAACGCATTCACCTGATGGTTAAGTTGACGTGCTCGCGCTCGAGTCATTGGTCCTTGTATCATAGTTTCAGTTTGTTGAACTTGTTGTCGAGTCGGCATGGTTGTATCCATCGCAAGGATGTCCTCATCAGTTAATACATGGACATCACATATATTCCACCCCCTTATTCAATATATCCTCCTCGGTAGCTCTTATAAAAGTAGACACGCCAATAATGTACTTTTTACTCACACGATTCCCAGCGTACATCCAGCTTTGATCCTATGTTAGACATATATATATAATAATTAGTATTAAATATTAAATTAATTAATTAGTATACTAGATAAATACCACATGCACTAAGGCTTTGCTTAACACAAAAACTATTTTTTCTAGAACCAATTATAACCAACTATTTTGATCAAGTGGGCTCACATGACGGGGACTGACATGCATGGCCAAGTAGAAATAGACTATAACTTGACTAAATTCTAAACCCTAAATTATGTTAGATGTAAATAATCTTCTCTCCACATAAAGCTAGCTAGATCAAAACAATCTTCAATTTTTTTATCACCAAAAGTTCGAACTAAATTATAATGCAATTAGGAATGAATTACTAACCATAGTTAGTCAAGAATTTGATGGATCTTAAATTACTCTTGCCAAATAGTCTCCTTTCACCAAATGGCATCAAAGCCTCACCTCTAGCTCAAAACGGCAGTCTAGATCTGGAATTTAAGACAGAGGGTCGACGGGTCTATGCACAATTAATATAGTAGAATTATCACAGATGTTTTTTAAAACAAACTATCTATGATGTCTTAATTATCGTAGACGGTTTGTATTCATGGACGGTTCAAAGAAAAAACTGTCTGTGATATTTGGTAATATCACAGATGGTTCATAGTAAAAACTGTTTGTGATATATTACACTTTCTGTTAGATATTGGCCCATTATTTGTGGCCCGTTTTCTTAAATTCCAAAGCATGTGAGGTTTAGTACCATATTGCTTAGGCAAAGTGGAGGAGACCAATTTATAAGGTGGAGTCCATGCCACTCCTTGAGTTATGGAAGTGGATGGTGGCTTTGGCTAAACACACACGCGTGCACGCACGCGCGCGCACGTATTCGCATATTTTCGCGTGAAAATCGCGTGACTTGTGACTTGCGACGCGCGACCGCGCCGTGACGTGGCGTGCCACTTGGCAGTCCATGTCCACCTTATTTTGCTGAACCTCGCATCATCTCTCTCTCCTTTTAACTGGTCACGAGACTGCTTAATTACCATTATTTGGTTTTAAATTTTAGCAGTTACCAGTGAATAATAGAGTCGGTTACTTCTTTGACTGGTAATGAGACTGCGTAAATATTTGGTTTGAATATCGGCGCTACACGGTGAATAATGGAGTCGCTTATTTGAGCATTATTTCAGTCTAATGGTGTCGCCATTAGAGAGTAATTAGCACGTCTATAAAAGGCCCGAGACGCCCGTGTTTGTGATCGATTTTCTCTATTCTTCTCTCCCATTGTTTTCTTCCTCTCGTAATATTGTGCGAGTATCGTGTCTTTCGAACTTCGCGACCTTTCGTCCCGTGCACTGAAGGAAGGTGAGCGGTATCTCCGAACCATTGCTGTCGTGAAGACCTGCACGGGGGCGGCAATAAGGTTTCCGGCAGCGATATCTGCGCGACCGCTCTCGCTCGCTTCATCTACGCCCCGCATCGCGTCAAGCCTACATCGCATCAAGCTCGCGCCGCTTCGCTCTACATCAAACCCAAAAGTAAGTCGTTCGTGTGTTCGTACGACTTTGATACAATATTATTCTTGCGTATATTCTGAAGTATGATGAGTAGCCTACTATCACTAGTTAGTTGTGCATCACTAGTATACTGCTTTTGTGTGCTACTAAAACTTGGAATTAAAATATTGCCTACATTTTCAACAATCCAGAAACCTTATTGTGAAATTTGTTGCAATACAGAAATGGTTAGCGCTTCTGATGCGATGAAACCTGAGAGGTTTTGTGGTCAGAACTTTCGTAGATGGCAGACTAGAGTCAAGTTTTGGCTCATGTCTTTGGGGTGTGGTGGGTTGTCCACCGCAGATCCATTTACGATCGAGCAAGACATGCGCTTTGATAGTGCAAACAACATCGCTTTTGGTTGCATCTTGACTGCTCCGCGGATCAACTCTACGATGTGTACATGGACTATAAGTCCGCCACGAGTGTGGAATGCACTAGAGCACAAATATGCAGAGGCAGAGGCTGGTCGTTGGCTCTACATGTGTGAGCAATTTTTCGACTTTAGCATGGATGAGGCTAAGTCCATAGTTGGACAAGCTCATGACCTCCAGCTACTAGTCGGTGAAATTGCGCACTTGGGCTGTGTGTTACCTCCTAAGTTTGTGGCTGCGGGCATTGTTTTTAAACTCTCTCCTTCTTGGCGGGATTTTGCCACTAGCCTGAAACACAAGAGGGAAGAGATTTCTGTTGAAGATCTCATTGCTGCTCTCGATGTGGAAGAAAAAGCAAGAGCAAAAGATGCACCAAGCACTTCTGGCCAAAACAATGCAAACTTCATTGAGAAAAAGACTATAGCAAAGAAGTACAAATCCAACAAACCGAACAAGATAACTAGCATTAAGAAGAAGAAAACTGATAAAAGGGATTTGAAGGACATCACCTGCTTTGTGTGCGGAAAAGATGGTCATATTGCGAAGGATTGTCGCTTCCGCAAAATCAGAGATGGTGAACAGCCAAAGAAGAAGGTTATCAACGTGATCATAGGCGAGGCCTCGACTTCAGGAGGGTATGGTAATCCACCTGTTGTTTTTTCAGCATGTCAATCCACTGATTGGTGGGTGGATACTGGTGCTAATGTTCACGTATGTTCTGATATTTCCTTGTTTTCTTCTTACCAGGCAGCAGCGGCTTCCTCCGTCCTAATGGGAAACGGCTCGCATGCTTCTGTTCTTGGTGTTGGCACGGTGGATCCAAGTCGACTTCGGGAAGATTGTCCACTTAAAGAACGTGCAGCATGCTCCTACAATAAATAAGAACCTCATTAGTGATTTTCTTCTATGTAGGGATGGTTATAAGCTAGTTTTTAAGTCGAATAAAATTGTATCGTCTAAGTTCGGAAACTTTGTTGGTAAAGGCTATGAGAGCGAAGGCTTGTTCCGCCTAAGTACTTTAGAGTATTGTTATAATCTGAATGTTGCAACAAATATAAATAAATGTGAGGCAAATGTTTGGCATTCCCGTTTCTGTCATATTGGTTTTGATAGTATTGTGAGAATGTCCAAATTAGATTTAATTCCAAAATGTGAAATTGTCAAAGGATCAAAGTGCCAGTCTTGTGTGCAAGCAAAACAGCCTCGAAAACCTTTTAAAGGATTAGAGGATGAAAAGAATCTGGCACCATTAGATCTTATTCATTCAGATTTGTATGAAATGAATGGACTATTGACAAAAGGAGGCAAAAGATATTTTCTAACTTTTATTGATGATACAACACGCTACTGTTATGTGTATTTACTTAAAACTAAGAATGAAGCTTTAAACTACTTTAAAATTTATAAGGCCGAGGTTGAGAACCAACTAGAAAAAAAAAATAAAAAGATTGAGATCTGATCGTGGAGGAGAGTATGTCTCTCATGAGTTCTCCCAATTCTGTTCTGAACATGGAATAATCCATGAGTTCACACCACCATATTCACTCCAATCAAATGGGATAGCTGAGAGGAAAAACCGGACATTAACGGACTTGGTCAATGCCATGTTAGAGAGTTCTGGTATGCCTAAGGCATGGTGGGGGGAAGCTATATTGACAGCAACTTTCGTCCTAAATAGAGTAATCACTAAAAAGAGTGAAATTACTCCATATGAGGGATGGAAGGGGAGAAAACCTCATGTTAATTTTCTACGAACTTGGTGGTGTTTGGCAAAAGTCAACATACCATTGCAGAAAAAGAGGAAAATTGGACAAAAAACAGTTGATTGTATTTTTCTAGGATATGCTCAAAATAGCACGGCCTATAGATTTTTAGTAGTTAAATCAGAAACTCCTGAGATTATTGCTAACACAATAATGGAGTCTAGAGATGCTTCATTTTTTGAGAATATCTTTTCTATGAGAACAGTAGGCAATACTTCAACTCGAACTGAGAATGTTCAAATCGATAATATCAAAAATGAGAATAATCAAACTTCTGAACTTTCCACCATTTCTGAACCATTTTATGATATCCCTGAGGAGGACAATAGTTTAGTCGCAGAAGCTCCTCGAAGGAGTAAAAGACAAAGGGTTGATAAAACCTTTGGTGATGACTTTATTGTATACCTCGTGGATGATGTGCCAAAGACTCTTTCGGAAGCTTATGCATCTTCTGATGCTGAGTATTGGAAATAGGCAGTCCGTAGCGAGATGGATTCAATCATGGCGAATGAGACTTGGGAGATCACCGATCTTCCTATTGGGTGCAAACCTGTTGGATGTAAGTGGATTTTTAAAAAGAAACTGAGGCCCGATGGTACTATTGAGAAGTATAAAGCAAGACTTGTAGCTAAGGGTTACACTCAGAAAGAGAGAGAAGATTTCTTTGATACCTATTCTCCTGTCGCTAGATTAACCACCATCAGAGTACTCCTTGCATTAGCATCTTCCTATGGTCTGTATGTTCATCAAATGGACGTAAAGACAGCTTTCCTTAATGGAGAGTTGGAGGAAGAAATCTATATGGATCAACCTGATGGTTTTGTGATTTCTGGACAGGAAAATAAGGTATGCAGATTATTAAAATCCTTGTATGGTTTAAAGTAAGCACCTAAACAATGGCACGAAATGTTTGATAAGACTTTGACAACCGCTGGCTTTATTGTGAATGAAGCGGATAAATGTGTATATTACTGTTATGGTGGGGGTCAAGGAGTGATCTTGTGTTTGTATGTGGATGACATACTTATATTTGGAACAAACATCTGCATTGATTGTGAGGTCAAATCTTTTCTATCTCGCTGTTTTGATATGAAAGATTTAGGAGAGGCAGATGTTATTTTGAATATTAAATTGATTAAGAATGAGAATGGGATTACATTGACCCAATCTCATTATGCTGAGAAAATATTGAGCCGTTTCGGCTTCGAAAATTGTAAAGTTTCTCCGACACCCTATGATGCAAGCATTAAGCTTCGAAAGAATCAAGGGTTAGGAAAAGATCAATTGAAATATTCACAAATTATTGGGTCACTTATGTATTTAGCGGTGCCACAAGACTGACATTTCATTTGTTTGTGAGCAAATTAAGTCGGTTTACTTCTAACCCGTGAGATGATCACTGGAGGCACTTGAAAGAGTGTTGCGCTACTTGAGGGGCACAACATCTTATGGAATACATTATAATCGGATACCCTTCGTATTAGAAGGGTATAATGACTCCAATTGATCTCTCGATGTCGATGAGATCAAAGCTACAAGTGGTTATGTGTTTACTTTAGCCGTGTCATAGCTTTCATGGAGGTCTTGTAAACAGACTATATTAACAAGATCAACCATGGAAGCGAAACTTGTAGCACTTGACACAGCCACTGTTGAGGCTGAATGGCTAAGAGAGCTTCTGATGGACTTACCGTTGATTGAGAAACCATACCGGCAATTCTGATGTACTGTGATAATCAAACTGTGTTGGCCAAAGTCACAAGTACAAAGGATAATATGAAGTCCTCTAGACATGTGAAGCGGAGGCTTAAATCTGTCAGAAAATTGAGAAACTCCGGAGTGATAGCTGTGAACTATATTAACACTGAGAAAAATCTAGCAGACCCTTTTACAAAGCGATTAGCATGGAAAGCGATTTCCGTTGCTTCTATGGACATGGGAATGATGCCCCTTTAAGTTACATCACAATGGTAACCCATACCTTCTTGATCGGAGATCCCGTGACGTAGTTAATGGGAAAAATAAGTTGATGTTGTAACAAGAGAGTACATATTGATTGTACCTATGTCCTAATAAATAAAATACTCTCAACTGTATGGAAGGTTAGCATAAAGCCTTAATGTATTCTGTTGTCCAAATGAGGAAAAGGTATTAGCCTGCAGGATACCCAGAAAGAATACACCTACTTGAGCTTAACTGTTTGGTCGCAGTTCACGAGAACGAGGCATTCTCTAGAAAGCTCATAAGCAGATAAGGGAGCATGACCATATAACGCTCCGTTTAGGCGTGGTTCATTGGCAGCCTAGTACTAGTTGAGATTTCAAGTGAAATCTAATCACAAAAAGCTATGAATTCAAGGCATTGTCCATTCATTAGCTGTGAGAAGATGAATCTTGTTATTCTAGATGCAAGTTCAACCCGTACGGGACTTACACTAAAAGACTAGTATATTAACAGTACGTCAGCACAATATCTTTGATATCCTTTTGCTTCTTGCTTTGGAATTGGTGGGAGATTGTTAGAAATTGGCCCATTATTTGTGGCCCGTTTTCTTAAATTCCAAAGCATGTGAGGTTTAGTACCATATTGCTTAGGCAAAGTGGGGGAGACCAATTTATAAGGTGGAGTCCATGCCACTCCTTGAGTTATGGAAGTGGATGGTGGCTTTGGCTAAACACACACGCGCGCACGCACGCGCGCGCGTATTCGCGTATTTTCGCGTGAAAATCGCGTGACTTGTGACTTGCGACGCGCGTCCGCGCCGTGACGTGGTGTGCCACTTGGCAGTCCATGTCCACCTTATTTTGCTGAACCTCGCATCATCTCTCTCCCCTTTTAACTGGTCACGAGACTGCTTAATTACCATTATTTGGTTTTAAATTTTAGCGCTTACAAAGTGAATAATAGAGTCGGTTACTTCTTTGATCGTAATGAGATCACGTAAATATTTGGTTTGAATATCGGCAGCTACGGTGAATAATGGAGTCGCCATTTGAGTATTATTTTAGTCTAATGGTGTCGCATTAGAGAGTAATTAGCACGTCTATAAAAGGCCCGAGACGCCTGTGTTTGTGACCGATTTTCTCCATTCTTCTCTCCCATTGTTTTCTTCCTCTCTCGTAATATTGTGCAAGAGTACTGTCTTTGCTCGAACCGCCGACCTTTCCTCCCGCTGCACCGAAGGAAGGTGAGCGGTATCTCCGAACCATTGCTGTCGTGAAGACCTGCACGGGGGCGGCAATAAGGTTTCTGGGCAGCGCATATCTGCGCGACCGCTCCTGCTCTGCTTCATCTACGTCTTGCACTGCGTCAAGCTTACACTGCATCAAGCCTGCGCTGCTTCCTGCTCTACATCAAACCCAAAAGTAAGTCGTTCGTGTGTTCGTACGACTTTGATACAATATTATTCTTGCGTATATTCTGAAGTATGATGAGTAGCCTACTGTCACTAGTTAGTTGTGTATCACTAGTATATTGCTTTTGTCTGCTACTAAAACTTGGAATTAAAATATTGTCTACATTTTCAACACTTTTAGATATGGTTTTTAGCGCCAGCAGCAACACAAATGATTTATAAATTAAAATCATCTGTGATAGTATTTAATATTGATGGTTATGCACTGTCCCTTACTTACCTATGTAATATGCTAGCTACTTGTTGACACTCAGCATGACAATCGTGTAGCAATAGGAGAATTCATATGCACTTTAGAGAACAAACATGAAGTGTTACATTGGTGGACCAATTATTAAACTGGACAACAAGAAATGAATTCATCCTTACGTCCATCAACACATGCACCATAGAGGCCAAGGTGGTGCTTAACTAACTTCCATTGACCTTTCTGCAGTTGGTCCGGACCTCTCCTTGGGAGGGGTCCGTGAGCGGCCGGATGTTCCCCATGTTGATCATGGACTGCGCGAAGCTCCGGAAGAAGGCGGCCTGGCTGCTCGCGAACCTGTCGACGATCGGCGCCGTGGTCCCCTGCGCCTGGGGCGACGACTTGAGCTCCTGGTCGGAGTTGAGGAAGCCGCGGTTCGCCTCGAGGTTCGTGTAGTAGTGGTTGTCGAAGGTGTTGGGCGTCGTCGGATCGAGGTCGTTTAGAGACGACCCGTTGCCGTTCCTCGGGCACCTCCTCGACAGGAAAGCGCGGTACCCTGAGTTCAGGGTCGGGTCGGGCCGGTTCGTCCCGCTGAAGTTGTAGAGCCGGTCCGTGACGAACTGGCACTGCACCCGGCCGAACGTGTGGCCACCTGAGAGGGCGACGAGGTCGACGCCGTCGTTGAGCCCGACTTTTCTGAACTTTTCCTGGAGGACCGTCAGGTTGTCGGTCGGCGCCGGCAGCATGACGGAGCCGTTGAGGTCGGAGGTCTTGCTGTCCAGCCTCCCCAGCAGCACACCCCAGCTGGGCCCTCCTGACTGCGCGTGACCAAAAAAAAACAAGGGTACAAAAGTGTGCGAACGTTATCGATCTTGCATGCATGTGACCTCGTGTTGGACCGGAGTGGAGTAGAGGGGGGGCTAGCTAGCAGGACAAGATTGGTTTCGACGTCGCCTTGCGTCGATGCATGCATGTGACTGATATGTCATAGATTTCCCTCCTGTAGATTCTTTCGTACCTACCTACAGATATGGTTGTCCATGCGTCTAGCTAGCAGGCATGGATGTACGCATGCATGTATATATGATGCACTTTCTTAGCTAGGGATATGCATGATTGTCCACTGATGCATTTTGTTTTGGTTAATTAACCTTTCTTTTTATATAAGAGTATATATCCATGAAATGACTTGTACACATGCACCGACACGCCTAGCAAATCATTGCTGGGAAAGTTACTGCTAGATCTGTCTAGTTAATCAACCAGCATGCATGCCCTTTGAAAGCTATAGAGAACATACCAATCGTCCACCAACTTAATGATATTACTGTTGGCATTCATGTAGAATATATTCTCCTTCTTTTCTTTTTAGATGTCGTAGTTAATTTTTTTAAACTCTGACCGCTAAGATACACAAAAGTATTTGAATTTGTCATATAAAATGGATATTATATTTGTCATCAAAAATACATTAATATTATTATATTTTAAATAACTTTTACTAACATATAATTAGAAAAAGAATGATTAAATGTCTATATTAAGACAATGTCGATGTTCAAAACGATAAGTACAGAAATCAAAAGCGAATATATAGAGTGTGTGTGTGTATATATAAAGAGCCTTTTCTGTACTCCCGTGAGTACGTACTTTTACTTTCAATATACCACATAAACGACTATTTTATACCTCTTTATCACATTTAATATACTTAAATACTAATTCTAAGATACTCCAATATGAATTGATTGAAAAATTTTCATTGGAACACTTTATTTTTGCTATACACACTTTTCCACATATAAAAGGAGTAATATACAAATTATGCTATTAAAAGTAGATTTTGACGAAATTTTTTATGGAACTCACTTTGGAATATCTTATAATTATTATTAAAGTATGCTTAAATAGACAAAAACGTATAACAACATCATTAAATGGTATATTAGAAATGAGAGTACATACTCTTAGAAGTATAGAACCATTTTCCTATAGGAAGCCTTTTCTGTACGTACGTATGTATATATATACGTACGTATGTATATATATTATGAGTTGTACAGTGCTCGCTTGTCTAGTCACTACTTACGTAGAAATAATTTGAGGGTGTTTATTGTACAGACGACTGATTTTTTCCTTCATTCTTAGTCACTTTTTCATCCATTAGATAAGAATCCTCTAACAGCCTATTTTTTGAAACGATTGGATTTTTTTTGCAGGGGAAGGAGGGTGCAATTTTAGTTGACTGAAAAATAAGAAAATTTACATAGCAAAACCAAAATAATATTCATACGGAAAATGTTCCCAAGGTGGGGATGCTCGATCACCACGGCCATCCGATCATGATCGAACGGATACGGAGGCCCTACTTGCATCGACGTTAGCTAATTAAGTATTCGCAAAGCACGTTCGTAACAGTATACTGTAATGTACCAGCTCGACGGAAATCTCGGCGGCGAGGGCGAGGATGTCGGCGCAGGAGACGACGCCGGGGCAGGCGTCCTCCAGCGCGCACTTGACGTCGTCGACCACGGGGAACCCCCGCGCCGAGTTGTTGTTCGGCGGCGAGGTCTTCTCCGACGGCATCCCGGGGACGCTGTCCAGCAGAAGCGAGCCGTCGCAACCCTAATCGATCGACCACTAACCACATTTATTACAAACATCGACGACATGCATATGCAAGGATGGAAATGCATGTTAAATAGATACCTGGACGAAGCAGTCGTGGAAATGGAGGCGGATGAGGCTGGCGTAGATGCGGATGTCGGACTTGTGCGCCTCGATGAGGACTCGCCGGACGATCTTGTATGCGTCCGGGCACGTGCAGTCGTAGTAGTCCTCGCACAGCTGCGCCGCGCCGCCGTGGAGGCACAAGGCGATGATGAGCACGCCGGCGACGGCGAGCTCCACACGAGGAGAAGCCATCTATATATGAGCTTGCTGATCGCTACTCCTTGATACGTGAGAAGCAGATCGATGAAGGAGAAAGCACACGCCTGATTTATAGCCAAGTACTGTAGCTCGTTAGTTACTCGTTAACCTAGCATGCATGATGCATGGTGTAGTGTGAGCAGGGAAAAATCTTTCGGATTGAAAAAATTTTCGTCATGCAGCGAAATAGGCGAAATGAATGAAATTTTGGATTTTCGTTCAAAAATTCGGACGAAATTTTCAAACATCACGTGAATTTTGACAAAATTTAACCAAAATTTACCGTTGCTTGTTGCTTTTCCGCACCGGATCCTCTTCTTCCGCCGGATCCTCTTCCCACCGCCGATCTGCAGGATGTCCTGACGCCGACAGCCATTGCGCCGCCGGAGCCGGAGTCGCCCGTTGTGCGGCACCCCGAGGCCCGAGCCCGCCGCTTGGAGACTACCGCCGGTGAACGCTGCTTGGCACCTTCCGCCCGGAGATCGTCTGTCGCCCGTCGAAGCCAGCTGGGAAGAAGACATGGCCCACCTCAGCGTTGCCTTGCTCGCGCTCCTGGTGGACGCCGCGGCGGTTGCCTGCCCCCCGAGCCTGCCTTCGAGTGCGCCGCTGACCTGGCTGGGATGGTCGCCGCCCGCCGCTCATTCCTCGCCGCTCGGGGTATCACCGCCATATGGGGACGGGAGTGAGTTCGGGAGTCGGGAGTCGAGACTGCGCGTTTGGGAATATTGGGAGTTGGTGGTTAGGGTTAGGCACTGCGGCGGCGCGGGGATGGGCCTGCTGGGCTGCGCGGCTTGCGCGTTGCGGGCTGACGTGCGGTGTAATTCAAAAACATCCAAAATTTTTGACCGGGACGCAACACTTTCGGAGCCCAACGAAAGCAATGAAATTTCGTCCTTTCGGCGAAATTTTCGGCCGAAATTTTTTTCCGTGAGTTCGAGTACTAACTCTCAAGATGCTTTTACGTACATGGATGGATGCAAGGAATATGGATGGGTTGGATGGTCCCAACGTTGTCTCGTCTCTCTGTTTTCTCTCCGTGACTGAAATGTCTCTGGTCTCTACTAGCACATGCTTGCAAACAACACGTGCGACATGAATGGTGCATGTTGGGTAGTGTACCTAATGAACCTTATCTTAATGTAGACAACGAGACTTGTCCGATCCAAATATTCTTCTTTCTTCCGTCCCTTGGATCACACCACATTTACCCTTGGATCACACCACATTTACGATATGGTACTCCAAGACAATGAGATGCTGCAACTTTCGAGAGAGAATGTGATTGCATAAACTTATTACGTGGTACTGATTAGTATGTTCTCAACTGTAGCTGCGATTAGAACGGAGATATTTTCACTGTTTAGCGATCGGAACGCTGTAGCAGCGACGGAATCACTCTAGCACTTTTGTCACGTAGTGAATTTTTTTTTGTTTTTTGGTTTTTTTGCGTTCCGTTTTTTTTCTCATATTCCTTTGCATTGTCCGCACTAGACTAGCGAGCTGTTTTTATTTTTACATTTTTTAAAATTTAATTATGCCTAACATGCCACTCAGTTACAGTGTTTTTTCAGCAAAAATCAAAAGCCATCACTATTCCGATCACCCCCTTATAGATATTATATTGTATTAACCAATCCGTAGCTTATATAAGAATTCGAGGGAGAAGGACATGAGTTTTGGCTTAGGTTTATGAAAAGTAACACCTTGAAGAGAAGCTTATAGAGAGAGAGGTATTGGCGTACGATTTTAGCCGATATAAATGAAGTTACTATAGTATATAATACAATCGACTAGTAGATCCGTCTTAAAAAGGTATTTCGTTTGAAAGTTAGATACTTTAGAAAAGTAGATTTTAGAAATCAATACAAACAGAATGTTAAGCTAGTCAAGCTACATAAGTATTACCGAGCTAGATTCCTTATCCCTCCCAACAATGCAGAGCTAGGCTGTAATGTCAAAAGGATTTGGCAAAGTCAAGTTTCAGTAGAAGGGCATAGAACCAATTTTCAAACAACGCGGTTATGATCGAATGGGGTCCTGCTAGGTTAATCATATCGTGTACGTGCGTCAAGCTAAATACATGACGCTTGTATACATGTATACATGCTACAGGTACCACGTTGTCCTATAATCGTTGGGGACCAACCTTGCGTTGGACAGATATGTCCCATCCATGTCTTCCAGCGAAAAACCTACGTATGCTTCCATGCATAGCTACACATAGGGCACTTGTTAGAGAGATCTATTGCAGTTTGGAACTGCATGTAGACACTTGCTCGAAATTAAATTGCTTATATACAGTGTTGACGATCTATACACAACGATTTCGTAGAAATACTAGGGAAACGCTAGAACTCAAGGACAAGTAAGTAAAAAGGATGTCTTTATTGCTAAGAATAGATTACAAGAATGCTCCGTGATCACAAGAACAATAAGCATGATTTGATTACAATTGACACTGTCATATCATGCTATCTAACCGGTCCTTGTATTCTACCGAAGAGCTACAGTCTGTGATGTCGGAGGACGGGAGGAGGCGCGCGCCTTCTTGCTCCAAAGAACGGCGCGCGTGATAGCGGTTCTTGTCAGCTACTCACCTCATGCCGACGTGGAAGAAACGAATCCGTACGTGTCTCTGGCAAATGAGAAATAATTGCGGCCATAGCTAGCTGGCGTCGTCGGCGCCATACATGTCGTCGATCCGTCTCGTCTCTTTGCTCTCCGGCACATAATTAAGGTAGAGATATCGACCGGTCGTATGCATGCATGTGTACGTAGGGCAATGCATGCATTATTTGAGACTGCAATGTGCTATATATATTTGAGTTCGCACGTCCTGCGTTGATCTAGTTGGCAATGAATCATAGCTAGCTAGGTTGTTGGTCAGTACCAAAGCCTAGAAGCTGGTATGATGACTACGCTCTAATTCGTTTCTAGGTAGAAGTAACTTTAGAATGTACGCAAATATATTTATATTTGTTACCGGTGGTACGTAGATCCAGGATTTTCCAATTAGGATGTACATACCTAATAAAATATTGTTTAATAGAAAATTTAAGGTCTATAATAGAAAGCTAAAGTACAAATTGTTTCTACTAGAGCGATCTTCTCAAAATAATTTAGAGAAATTATAGAGTAAGTAAGAAAAATTATAAATTAACTTAACATGTTCATGTTTTGTAAGCGAAATGCAACGGCTTCATCACAAACTTGGAGAAAAATATTCTCCATCGAGAGAAATGTAAATAAGCAATCATTTAAGTATTGATCCTCATGCCATTTCTTATATTTATTCTTCACAAATTTCATTATCGAAAATAATCTCTCAAGTCTAAACACTTCTAGTTGCTATGGAAAGGATTAGCACCATTTAGGAAACCTGTAGAGACAAGTCTATATATAATTGAGGTACTTTTTGTTTCAAGATTTTTCGCTTTTCTACACCTTTCATCTCTATGAATATCACCAATGAAGGATGTAAGTTTGAAGGAAAGAGGTAATCTGTGCTTGAGATGTCCTTGGGATAATATTGAGTAAGTCTAAGCGTTGTTCTTGTCAAAAGAAGCGAATGAATCAGAATAGGAGATTTATACAAATACTACTACAAAAAATGTTATTACAGACGGTTGAAAAACGTCATCACAGACAGTTTCGTGAGCCGTCTGAATTTATAAGTCAGTAATGAAATGAGGTCATCACAGACGACTTTCGAACTGTCTATAATGTAAATATCACAGATGGTTTGTAATTACAAACCGTCTGTGATAATCAACTATAACAGACAGTTTGTAGTTAAAACCATTTGTAATATTTAACTATCACAGATGGTTTGTAGTTGAAATCGTCTGTGACACTTACATATTACAAACAATTTTTACTGGAAACTGTCTGTGATATTCTTTTCTTTTTTAAATCTATTTCTGTTTATTGGCTAGCCTTAGGAATTGTTAGCCATGCCCTCTGAAACAAGCAGATCAACACATGTATACATCCAATTCACATTCATTCATTTCAGAAACAAAAACATCTATTTCGTAAATCAATTAATTGAAATAAAATAAAATATCCATTAAGAAATACACATGTACAATTGAGATCAATCTTATTCTAATCAAATTCATTCTATATTGTGGAAGTCTCCATCTGATTTTATGACTTTAGACACCAAAAGGTACTCATACTCTCCTCGAATTTGTACAGGTTCAGCCTGTTCCAACACAGTTGTAGGGATGGACGCATCCTGTCGATAGGAATATCAATGTCATACGTACATATATAACTTGATAAGTATGAAATAATTATTGCAAGATTGACAAACCTGAGGATCACTGATCTTTGAAGAATCAAGTAGTAGTTGCATATGGCAACAAACATAGAATCCACAGGTGTTGCCCGGCAGCTGCTGGTGGCACTGCAAAAATATAATTTGTTAATTCGAGAGGCATTACTATGAAGTGTTATATAGGATTAATGTGTACTAGCGAATACCAAAAAATTTCGAACATGTCACATAGCGTCAGTCCCTCCCTTCGATTTCCGTACATCTGCAACGTATGTGGCGAATGATCTATGTGATTCCAAAAAGTTAGCCTTAATCATTCAGAAGGAAAGAAAGACTACAATACAATTATGTATGGAAGAAATATATTTACCTATCGATTAATTGGCCGATAACTGTGAAGTCAGTTTTGTTCTTTTTTAGGGAATCAAGGTATAGTACCTTGTTCCATTTTAGTATAATTACAATTAAAATCCAGTGGAACCTACACAGTATGTCGGCTGCTATCATTAATCCTAATCTCTTGTTGCTTATAAAGTAGAAATCAACAAATATAGTCACTAGTACAGCACTTACCCCTGGTTGTAGAGCATAAGTATAAATTCCTTATTGCGGTGAGCCACCAATGCTGTTGTAATGTAACTCTCGATAAAGGATGCATCCTCATTGATAGTATCTATGGCGACCAAGCCTGGGCCGAGGAAACCAATTGGTGATTTTGATAATATGGCTTTAGTCACCATGTATCTATATACACACACACATAAAAGTAATAAATTATATATGACATTTATTGGTATTACAAGAACGGAGATCATGATTGTACACACTTATATTGTCCAGCATCGAACGAGTGAGGCGTCGAGGGCGTTGAGTGTAAAGAGATTAAATAAATCCTCGAAGGTCACCGCGAAGACAATCATGAACATTGTGCTGCAAATGATGCGGCCTGAATTTGATAATGAGACCTGAGCGCTATTGTCCCTCTGGCTTATTGGCCTGTTCCATATACCATGAATGTAATCTTTGGCAACTTAGTCCTAGGATTAGAAGGTACTCTGTCGAGACAATCATCGGCTCGCCTAGCACGAATTTGTGGGCCAATGACAAGTAGGGGATATCATTATCGGTCTTCTTTGATTTACCCTTGCTGCCTCAGCTGTAGGTCGACTTCATGGTAGTCGACTGTAAAGGTAGCTCTGGTGAGGAAAGCCTTCGTGGTTGTAGCACCGATGCAAGTTGCTTGGGTGGGAATAGCACCCATGGACATGTGTAACATCCTGTTTTTCTGAGATTTTTTTTTAAGCCTGGATTTCAAAAATGAATTTTCTGGAATTTTCTGAAATTAATTGAAGCTTCAAATGAATTTTCAAAGTTTTAAATGATTTAATGTGGTTAAAATAAACATTAACATAAGTGGAAAATATTTTATTTGAGTTCCTTGTGTCACAAGGAATTTTCTGGTATTTTTGGTGAATTTTCCGGATTTATTTGCTATTTTCTAGAGCTTTTAGAAGTTTATTTGAATTTCTGGAAAAAAGAAAAGAAAAGGAAATAACCCCCGCCGCCCGATCTTCCTCTCTCCTCCACGCGTCACCCATCCCGCCGCCCGCGCCGTCGCCGTACCTTTTCCCGCGCCGCGCTCCACGCCGATCCGCGCGCGCACGCGCGTCACAAGATCCATACTGACGGCAGGCGGCACTGGCCAACGCCGCTTCGCCTCGGCCGCTCGATCGCGCCGCGCGATCCCAGCCCTTCGCCCGCGCGCCAGTAAACCCTAACCCTAACCATCCCACCGTCCGATCCCGCCGCGTGGCCCAATCCTAGCCGTCTAACCTAATCGCGTTCGCCGCGTAACCGATCGGGATTGCCTCGGTTCGCGTGATAAAACTCGCGTTCATCCTCGGTTCGCGTGCGTCGCCGAGCTCGCCGCCGCCGCCGCCGCCGCGCGCGCCGCGCCGCCGCCGGAGCCGCTCGCTGCCGCTGCCGCCGCCTGCACTTCGTGCGCTCCGAGCTCGCCGCCGTTGCCGAGGACGTCGCCGGTGAGCCTCGCCGCCTCCTCGCCGCCGCCCGCTCGCCGCCGCGCGCACCCGCCCGCCCCTCGGTCCCGAGCCGCGCGCCACTCACGCACTCGCGCGCCGCGCCGCGCGCGACGCCGCCAAGACGCCGCCACGCTGCCGCGCATCGCCACCGCCGCCCCGCGCCGCTCCATCCGCGCCGTCCGCGCGCGACGCTCGCGCGCCGAGCCGCCACGCGTCGGCAATCCGCGCACCCACCGACACCGCCGCCGATCCCGACCGCAGATCCGTGACCGGATCCACGGCCGCGACGCGCCGCGTGGCCAACTCTCCGCGTCGGATCCCGCCGCCGCGTCGCCAAGCGCCGCGTCGGCCGGGCCACGCCAGCCCTAGCCGACGTGGCACCCTACGTGGCATGCCACGCCGGCGCCACGCCGCCCTAGCCGCCTTCCCGAGCCACGTGGCAGCCACGCCGGTACCACGCCGGCCGCGCGCCACGTGGCGGCATATGCCGCCGCCACGCCGTAGCGCCGCGTCCCCGCCGCCGCCGCCCCGTGCACTTATTACGTGGACCGGGTCCACGGTGAACTCGGAATTTGGTGCACCGGTTCACAAAGACAATAACTTTTTTCAATTTTCCTGAATTAATTTTGAATTAATTTTCCGAGCCCGCTTCTCCTCCGCCCTAGCTCCGATTGACCCGTTCTTTTTCTAAATTCATCTAAAATCGAGCTCTAGCTGTTGGTTCTGTTTTTGTGAATTTTTGAGTTCTTTTGCTTGTCATTTTATGTGTTTCTTTGTTTCCGGTCGCTTTCTCTCTCGTTAGATTCGGATTCGGAGGAGCAGTTTCGCGCTGTAAGACCAGAGTACCTCACGAGCATAACGAAGGCAAGTCGTGTCCCTTGATCATGTTGAACCCAATTTTACAAACTATTATTTAATTATTTTGTTTCAAATTACGTTGCATTGCTATTTTTATTCAAACCGTTGCATAGGTAGTTATTGTCACAATTGCAATTACACCTCTTTGACACTTTGAAATACCATGATACCTTTGTCACCATAGGTTGGGAAATTATTAGTGATACTAGTTTATTTATCACATGGGTTGGTACGATTAGATTGCTTAGCCAGTGTATAATTACGTTCGGTCTCATCGCACACATTAAAATATTAATTTGACTTAATGATATATGGAATTGTGGTTGGTGCCACGTGTATTAAAATTTGTGCCATGTCATTGGTGTGACGTTGGCTTGGTTATACAAATTGGTTTTGCACTCGGCGAGTGATCGTGCGATAAGGGGAAGTACGCTTGTACTTTGGGGATGTGGTAGTCTCGCCGGTAATGCTAAGGACTTAACTTTGTGCGCCATTGATCCGAGCTTAATCGTGCAAACCACATGTCTATTATGGGATGGACCTGGCTGATTAATTTGTAATATTTCAATTCAATTCTGCCATTGTGATGAACATGGTTGCTGATTTCCATGTGGCGCAAGGGGGGGTGTGATGCGAAACCCTAGCGGCGTGATTGGGTTGAGGTAGAGCATTGTAAAGGCCTTGTTGTGATTTCCTTAGGCCTAGGCTAATCACATCGTGTGGGTACAGTTGTGCAACCTCCGCAGAGTGTAAAACTATTCGAATAGCCGCGTCCTCGGTCACGGGCGGTGCTCGGGATTTCACACGAGGGTTAGTGTTTCATTTATAACTTGGTGGTTTATGTTGGGAGTGGACAGTAGTTCATTTGTTGGTTTAACTTGTGAATTGGTGTTCACAAGTGGTTCATGTTTATCCCTTTGATTATCTATTATTACTGTTTTCAGTTAACTTTCGCTTTCAAGTTATTTACTATATTTCATCAATAAATGCCTTTATGCAAATTAACCTTTCACCTTCCTTGGTAAGCCTTGCATATTATATTGCATTAAATTGTTACAAACGACTTGCTGAGTACCAATGTACTCACGGCTTTGCGCCTATGTTGCTCAGTTGAGGGAGAGGAGTACTATCAGCAGGAGGTGCCAGAAGGGGAGTACTACGACGACTTCACGGATTAGGCTTCGTTCTCCACTCGATAGCCCGTGGTTTGTCGATTGGTCGCTACGCTTTATTTTGGATTTCCGCGCTATTTTGTTAAGCCCTTCCGCTAGAGATATTGTAAGCTTGGCCATAAGGTCGCACCTTGATATTTTATCGATATTCGAGTTTACCTTTACTATTATCGTGTGTATGACTATGATGGCATCTATGTTTGATCGTGTGCACTAGCGTGATCCTCGACTAGTGCAGTTTACGAGAGACCGAATTTGCATATTCGGTCTCGACAGAGATGGTATCGAGCCATGTCGATCGAGGACGAAGCCCTAGTTAAATTGGTCGTAACCCAAAAATTTATTTTCTAAATCAAACCAACTAAACTTGATATTTAGTAATATCTCTATCTTCTTACCTCATTCTTAAGGATTCTTGTCTCTTGCCCAACTCTTGCAAAATTGGTTTTCCTAAAGTTATAAACCGATCTTTCCTTTATAAATGCATTAGATGTCCCAAGCTTCTTGTACCGACAGAGGATGGAGGTCACTTCTCGCTGCATTGCGAGCCTCGGATTTAAGAGATCGCCCGTCTACCTCACTAAGGATGAGAAGCGTAAAGGTCAACGATCGGAGCATCTCCGTGCTATACTTCACTACCCGAGTTGGCAAGGGTGCTACATCACAGCTTTCAAGAACACCGGTGCGGTGGGAGATGTCAAGACGCGAGGAGTTGCGCACAAAGCCATCCGTCGACTTTGCAAGCTATACAAGATCAACATGGCGGACTCGTCCGGAAGTTCAAGGAGCAAGACGGAGCCACCCGAGACTACGAGCGATGCCTCGAGGAGCCCGACCGCGATCGCCGCCAAGATTCTACCGTCGCCTACACCGCCGAGCCCAGAGGAGAGACGTCGTATCACCGGAGATCGTCGCGCCTACCTCAGTCGGTTCACTCCAGCGCCAGTCAGGGAGCAGTCGCCGCCGATCCGCAACTCGTGGGTTGTCTACAGCGATTCCGAGGACGATAGCAGTGTACCCTATTTGTCAGGACCCGAGTGGGAGCCTTCAGAGTAGATAGTACGAGTAGACACGTTGGATTTTATTTGCAGTTGAGTGTGATGTGAGCTGCAAATATTGCCCTAAAAGCATTATATTGCGATCATGTCAAATCTTTTATTGGAGTCTATTTTGTTCAGTTTCTCAGTTAGCCTTCTGGCTAAGTGTTTGTTTAGTTAGGTTTCCATTAAGCAAAACCCCCTTAGACGCATTTACCTCTTATCTATGCTTTTCCCTCTCGTCTTTCGCCTTTGGTCAGTCAGCAGTTGTTTTCTTTTCAGAGCAAGATGGTTGACACCAGGAACTCCTCCAGCCGCAACCAGGGGAACCAGACCTGAGAATGCGTCGCGCAGCCTGCCACTGCCTTGGACCACGCCCGCCGCGATTCTTGATGGCCTGCATACGATGATGCAGACCATGATGCAGGGTATGCAGACTATGATGCAGCGACAAGACCAGAGCGCACCACCGCCAAAGACATCGCCGCAGACCAGGCTATGCAGAGTTTATGAGGACGAGACCGCTGCTTTCTCCAGTTCATCGAGTTTTGGAGGCCGACGACCGGGTCCGTTCGCTTGAGAAGAAATCAACTTGGCTCGGCACCGACAGGAGAAGGTGTCAGATGCAAGACATCGCCTGAGGGACCAAAGCAGCAGAGTGGTGGGAGAACCATCGTGCCGCCCATGAGGACCAAAGATAACATCACCGAAGGAATTCGCCAAGGCTTTCCACACCGCTCATGTCATGGAGGGAGTGGTTGAGATGAAGAAGGATGAGTTTCGGAGCTCCAGCAGAGGAACTCGCAAGTGAGTGAATATCTCAATAAATTCACTCGCTTGGCTCGCTTCGCGCCCGAGGATGTAGCGGCGGTGCATTCGCGTAAGAGGTTCAAGAAAGGCTTGAACCCAGCTTTGAAGGTGCAAGTCGAGGCAACGCGACTATGCGCTTTCAGCGAGCTGGTGGATAAGGCCATACTCATCGAGGAGAGTCGCGCGAGCTCGAGGAGTCTCGCAAGAGAGGTTGATCCAAAGAGGATCACAGTCACACCATCTCGAGGCCTCGCTTTGGTACCTACCACCGCGCACGAGCGCCACAAAGAAAGAAGCAGCTAGCCTTCTTGTGGTTTGGACCCCACGAGACTCGCGCGCTGGGCCAGATCGGATGGCGTCCTAGTGGTTCCAAATGGACAGCAGCAGCAGCAGAAGAGTAATAATCCAGCAGCGTCCCATCACTTGCTTCAAGTGTCACGAAGTGGGACACTATGCTAGCAAGTGCCCTCGCAGGCGTGCCCCGACACCGCCGCTTTGACTTGGGAGCCACACCCGGCCGTACTTCTACCCCGAGCAGACGAGGAGCACCCCGCCGTGGCAGCCGCAGACGCCGGTGGTGAGAGGTCGTGAACCACGCCACCGCAGAGGATGCCTGTGCAGCGCGAGACGTTGTGATCGATGCGTTTCGCATATCTGGCCTCGCCACCGCTTTATTTGATTCGAGCTTCGCATTCGCTTGTTTCTGAGTTTTGCTTTAAAGCAACAATTGAAAATCGTTGCTCTTGGATCTGTTCTTTTAATCCAATCCCGGATCCGAGTTGAGGTCCAACCTCGGTTATCCAGAGTTAGGATAACCATTCGGGAGTTGAGTTCGTACGACTGATTTTGTTGGATATGCATCCCTAGATGTAATCTTGGGAATGGATTGGCTTCATAAAAGCAGCGCAGTTAGACTGTGGGAGCAGAGCGTGACCTTAACCAATTCGACGGAGTTAAGGTGCGATTCGCAGCGGTGAGTGTCACCAAAGCCGACCATGATTTGCCGAGTAAGGTAATCCAGCTTGGAGGGTGTACGGTTGCCGAGAGTACCCCGACGTGTTTCGAATGATCTTCGGGCATGCCACCGAGAGGGAGGTTGAGTTTACGATTGAGCTTGTGCGGTACCGCTCCGATTTCCAAGAGACCCTACCGGATGCCACCAATGATTTAGCGAATTGAAGAAGCAAATTCAGGAGCTTTTGGATAAGGGTTACATCGATCGAGTTCATCCCGTGGGAGCACCGGTGTTGTTCGTCAAGAAGAAGGATGGTAGTCGGCGCATGTGTGTGGACTACAGAGCACTTAATGAGGTCACTATCAAAAATAAGTACCCTCTGCCCGGGATTGATGACCTGCTTGACCAGCAAGGGAGCAGGAGTGTTCTCCAAGATTGATTTGAGATCGTGATATCATCGGATGAGGATACGTAAGGAGGACATACCCAAGACACCTTCTCGACTCGTTATGGTCTATACGAGTTCACGGTGATGTCATTTGGTTTGACTAATGCTCCAAAGATATTTCATGTATTTGATGAATAAGGTGTTTATGGAATATTTGGACAAGTTTGTCGTTGTGTTCATTGACGACATATTGATATATTCCAAGACTGAGGAGGAACATCAGGAGCACCTGAGGTTGGCATTGCAGAAATTGAGGGATAATCAGTTGTATGCAAAGTTCAGCAAATGTGAGTTTTGGATGAAGAAAGTCGCTTTTCTAGGGCATGTGTTGACAGCAGAAGGAGTCGCAGTTGACCCAGGGAAAGTAAGTGATGTTTTGGATTGGCAGTCACCCACTTCAGTTACCCAGGTCAGGAGTTTTCTGGGTATGGCAGGATACTACCGTCGCTTTATTGAGGGATTTTCCAGTGTGGCCAGACCCCTCACGCAGTTGCTCAAAAAGGAAAAGAAATTCACTTGGACGCCAGAGTGCGAGAAGAGTTTTCAGAAACTTAAGGAGAGTTTGACCACAGCCCGAAGGCTTGTGTTGCCTGATATTAACAAGGATTTTGAGATATTTTGCGATGCTTCGCGCAAAGGTTTGGGTTGTGTCTTGATGCAAGACAAGAGAGTGGTAGCCTATGCCTCACGCCAGTTGAGACCGCATGAGGAGAACTACCCTACCCATGATTTAGAGTTGGCAGCCGTAGTGCATGCTTTAAAGATTTGGCGTCACTACCTGATGGGTAACAGATGTGAGGTTTACACGGATCATAAGAGTCTGAAATACATCTTTACCCACCCGAGCTTAACCTCAGGCAGAGGAGGTGGTTAGAGCTGATAAAGGACTATAATGTGGGCATACATTATCATCCTGGGATGGCTAATGTTGTTGCAGATGCCTTGAGTAGAAAGGTATATTGCAATTCAGTGATGGTTCGAGAGAGTCAGCCAGCTTTGCATGAGGAATTCCAGAAGCTTAGTCTTGAGTTGGTTGAGCCAGGATTTTTGGCAGCTATGGAGATGCACCTTACTTTGATGGTCGATTCGCGAGCTCGATCGGATGATGAGGCATTTCAATGGATCGAAAGAATTTAAGTGAAGGTAAAGAGTCGATTTTGGTGGATGACCAGGAACCTTGTGGTTCAAGCAAAGGCGTTTGTGTACCCAACAAACAAGAAATAAAGGATGTGTTGTTAAAAGAAGCTCATGAGTCATTGTATTCGATTCATCCAGCAAGACTAAGATGTACCAGATATTAAGGATAAGTATTGGTGGCCAAACATGAAGCGTGAGATTGCCGAGTATGTAGCCCTTTGCGATGTTTGTCGAGAGTAAAGGCAGAGCACGAGAGACTGCAGTTTGCTACACCATTAAAAGTCCCCGAGTGGAAATGGGAAGAAATTGGTATGGACTTTATAGTCGGTTTGCCTAAAACCAAAGAGGGTCATGATTCGATTTGGGTCATTGTGGACCGCTTGACCAAGGTTGCTCATTTTATTCCAGCTAAGACGACTTACAGTGGTGACAAATTGGCAGAACTATATATGTCCAGGATAGTCAGTTTGCATGGTGTGCCCAAGAAGATTGTGTCAGATCGTGGATCGCAGTTCACCTCTCGGTTTTGGGGTAGTTTCCATAAGGCTATGGGAACTCACCTGAATTTCAAGATACAGATATCACCCCTGCATGATGGTCGACAGAGCGAGTTAATCAGTTACTGAGGACATGTTGAGAGCTGTGTGCTCGATCATGGGTCTAAGTGGGACAGCTGTTTACCCTTTGCAGAGTTCTCATACAACAACAGTTATCAGGCCAGTTTGCAGATGTCACCGTTTGAGGCATTGTATGGCAGGAAATGTAGGACCCCTCTCAATTGGAAAGAGACGGGAGAAGGTCAGGTTTTTGGCCCAGATTGTTTAAAAGAAGCCGAGGATAAGGTCCGCTTGATTCAGAAAGGTTGAAAGCCGCCAGTGCAGACATGTAAAAGCTATGCAGATACCGACGCAGAGCCGAGTTTTGAGCCGATGATTTTGTGTATTCGAGGATCACACCATTCAAAGGTGTGAAGAGATTTCAGCTAAAAGGGAAGCTTGCACCGAGATATGTTGGTCCGCTCAGATTCTCAAACGCAGGGAGAGGTTGCTTATCGCTTGAGTTACTGCGTCCTTCGGGGGTACATGACGCCTTTCATGTGTCCCAATCAAGAAGTGCTGCGCGTGCACTGCAGGAGGTTGTGCGCTTGAGGCCGTTGACTGCAGGAGGATCTGTCATACAAAGAGCACCTACCAAAATCTTGGAAGTGTCGAGCGAGTCACCCTAATAAAGCGGTCCGCTTTTGCAAAGTTCTGGAGCAACCATTCCGAGGAGGAAGCCACCGGGAGCGCGAGGAGGATCTCAGAGCGAGTTTCCAACCTATTCTCTTAGTTGGCCCAGATCTCGGGTCGAGATCTCGCTTAAGGGTAAGGTTTGTAACATCCTGCTTTTTCCGAGATTTTTTAAGCCTGGATTTCAAAATGAATTTTCTGAATTTTCTGAAATTAATTGAAGCTTCAAATGAATTTTCAAAGTTTTAAATGATTTAATGTGGTTAAAATAAACATTAACATAAGTGGAAAATATTTTATTTGAGTTCCTTGTGTCACAAGGAATTTTCTCGGTATTTTGGTGAATTTTCCGATTTATTTGCTATTTTCTAGAGCTTTTAGAAGTTTATTTGAATTTCGGAAAAAGAAAAGAAAAGGAAATAACCCCGCGCCCGATCTTCCTCTCTCCTCCACGCTGTCACCCATCCCGCGCGCGCGCTGCCGCCGTACCTTTCCTGCGCGCGCTCGCGCCGCCGCTCGATCTCGCCAAGCCACGCTGTCGCAAGATCTCATACTGACACGCGGCGGCACTGGCACCAACGCCCGCCCCGCGCCGCCGGCTGCTCGATCGCGCGCCACGCGATCCACCCGCCGCCGCGCCACAGAAACCCTAACCCTAACCATCCCACCGTCCGATCCCGCCGCGTGGCCCAATCCTAGCCGCCTAACCTAATCCGCGTTCGCCGTCAGAATCGATCGGGATTGCCTCGGTTCGCGTGATAAAACTCGCGTTCATCCTCGGTTCGCGTGCGTCGCCGAGCTCGTCGCCGCCGCCGCCGCCGCGCCCTCGCGCGCGCGCTGCCGCCGGAGCCGCTCCATTGCCGCCGCTGCCGCCGCCCGTGCACTCGTGCGCCGAGCTCGCGCGCTGCTGCCGAGGACGCCGCGGTGAGCCTCGCCGCCTCCTCCTCGCCGCCGCCGCTCGCCGCCCTCGCCGCACCGCTCCGCCCGCTCGGTCCCGAGCTCGCGCGCTGCGCGCGCACCTTCGCGCGCCGCGCTGCGCTGCGACGCCGCGCCGCGACGCCGCCACGCTGCCGCGCATCGTCACCGCCGCCGCCGCGCCGCTCCATCCGCGCCCGCCCGCTGCGCGACGCCAGCGCGAGCCGCCACGCGCCGGCAATCCGCGCACCCACCGACACCGCCGCCGATCCCGACCGCAGATTCAGACTGATCCACGGCCGCGACCGCCGCGTGGCTAACTCCGCCGCCGGATCTCGCCGCGCGTCGCGCCAAGGCCGTCGGCCGGCCACGCCAGCCTAGCCGACGTGGCACCCGTGGGCATGCCACGCCGCGCCACGCCGCCCCTAGCCGCTTCCCGAGCCACGTGGCGCCCACGCCACCGCCACGCCGGCCACGCGCCACGTGGCAAGATATGCCGCCGCCACGCCGTCCCCGCCGCGCCGGCCGCCGCCCCGTGCATCGTTACGTGGACCGGGTCCACGGTGAACTTCGAATTTGGTGCACCGGGTTCACAAAGACAATAATTTTTTTCAATTTTCCCGAATTAATTTTGAATTAATTTTCCGAGCCCGCTCTCCTCCGTCCTAGCTCCGATTGACCCCATTCTTTTTCTAAATTCATCTAAAATCGAGCTCTAGCTGTTGGTTCTGTTTTTGTGAATTTTGAGTTCTTTTGCTTGTCATTTTATGTGTTTCTTTGTTTCCGGCCGCTTTCTCTCGTTAGATTCGATTCCGAGGAGCAGGTTTCGCGCTGTAAGACCAGAGTACCTCACGAGCATAACGAAGGCAAGTCGTGTCCCTTGATCATGTTGAACCCAATTTTACAAACTATTATTTAATTATTTTGTTTCAAATTACGTTGCATTGCTATTTTTATTCAAACCGCTTGTACGTAGTTATTGTCACAATTGCAATTACACCTCTTTGACACTTTGAAATACCATGATACCTTTGTCACCATAGGTTGGGAAATTATTAGTGATACTAGTTTATTTATCACATGGGTTGGTACGATTAGATTGCTTAGCCGATGTATAATTACGTTCGGTCTCATCGCATATATTAAAATATTAATTTGACTTAATGATATATGGAATTGTGGTTGGTGCCACGTGTATTAAAATTTGTGCCATGTCATTGGTGTGACGTTGGCTTGGTTATACAAATTGGTTTTGCACTCGGGCAGTGATCGTGCAAGAAAGGGGGAAGTACAGCTTGTACTTTGGGGATGTGGTAGTCTCGCCGGGTAATGCTAAGGACTTAACTTTGTGCGCCATTGATCTGAGCTTAATCGCAAACCACATGTCTATTATGGGATGGACTGGCTGATTAATTTGTAATATTTCAATTCAATTCGCCATTGTGATGAACATGGTTGCCGATTTCCATGTGGCGCAAGGGGGTGTGATGCGAAACCTAGCGGGCGTGATTGGGTTGAGGTAGAGCATTGTAAAGGCCTTGTTGTGATTTCCTTAGGCCTAGGCTAATCACATCGTGTGGGTACAGTTGTGCAACCTCTGCAGAGTGTAAAACTATTCGAATAGCCGCGTCCTCGGTCACGGGCGTTGCTCGGGATTTCACACGAGGTTAGTGTTTCATTTATAACTTGGTGGTTTATGTTGGGAGTGGACAGTAGTTCATCGTTGGTTTAACTTGTGAATTGGTGTTCACAAGTGGTTCATGTTTATCCCTTTGATTATCTATTATTACTGCTTTCGCTAACTTTAGCTTTCAAGTTATTTACTATATTTCATCAATAAATGCCTTTATGCAAATTAACCTTTCAGCCTTCCTTGGTAAGCCTTGCATATTATATTGCATTAAATTGTTACAAACGACTTGCTGAGTACCAATGTACTCACGGCTTTGCACCTATGTTGCTCAGTTGAGGGAGAGGAGTACTATCTGCAGGAGGTGCCAGAAGGGGAGTACTACGACGACTTCACGGATTAGGCTTCGTTCTCCACTCGATAGCCTGTGGCTTGTCGATTGGTCGCTACGCTTTATTTTGGATTTCCGCTGCTATTTTGTTAAGCCCTTCCGGCTAGAGATATTGTAAGCTTGGCCATAAGGTCGTACCTTGATATTTTATCGATGTTCGAGTTTACCTTTACTATTATCGTGTGTATGACTATGATGGCATCTATGTTTGACTGTGTGCACTAGCGTGATCCTGGACTAGTGCAGTTTACACAGAGAGACCGAATTTGCATATTCGGGTCTCGACAACATGGCACCGGTGCAGGTAGCTCTGGTGCAGATAAACCCTGTGGACATGGCACCATTGTAGGTAGCTCTGGTTCAGATAGCCCCTGTGGACCTGGTACAAGTGCAGAAGTCTCCAGGAAGATGTCGCTTTTGGGCTATTGGATGAATGTTCTAATCGCTTACCCTAGAGTTACGATCTCGTCGTTCGGGGGCTTCTGTAGCGGGACGACCTCGAAATTGGGATAATCACCGTCTACATTCCCTTTTCCGAAACCTAGCGCTAAAGTTATACAGTACACCAAGGCCTCGGGACTGGACGGATATACCTGGCCCCAAGTAGCGCATAGGGCAACAGAGGTATATCTCACTTGGAGTTTGCACTTCGTAGCCACCTATATAACGATACAAAATTAGCTCCTCCAACAGGCCTATCAACACTTCGAGCATTCTAGAGATAATAATTATTACCAAGATGTCATCGACAGAAAAATTTGTAGTCGCTTTCCGTGGTACGGTTGGACGCGTAGCTACTCAGATGGTTGGGAGGCTGGCTAGCACAGGAGCGGTGGCAGCGCCCTGCTGATTTTCTCTATATCTTCGTATCTCATCTCTGACATAATCAGTGAGCTCCTCTCTAAGAGATGCCTTAATCTTCTCTCGTAGGCGTGCCTCATGCTTGGCTTTAGCTCTCTTCCTACTCTGATGTGATTCGAAGTCCTCTGAGAAACCATATTTCCAAGGAACACACAGACCAAGGCCTCTCATGCGACCCTGGTGCTCCTTGTTTTCCAGAGCCACGGAGAGTATATCTCTCTCCCTAATTGCTTAGAATGATCCTTCGGTAGATTCTACACTCATCGCTTCCTACGAGAGCCTGACATGTCATTTCACTTCCTATAAAGTTGTGGAGTAATTACAAGCTACGTAGCTCGATACCTTACCAAGCGGTGGGACACTTCCTTGTTTGTGAGGTTTTCGAAGGAGATATCCCTTGACGACATGGTAGATGACCTCACTCTAATCCAATTTCGAGCGCACTCATCCGGGATTATGGCAAATAGCGGGGCAGTGTCCTACAGGATTGCAAGCCCGTCCTCCTTCCTCCATTACGATATTTTACTAGAATAACCACCTGTGCCGAGTCTGTGGGGGTGTATGTTTTTTGCCTGGAGGGCTAGGTGCGTCGCACTTGCACTCCTAAAAGTTTCTGTCATTTTCATCATCGTAAACTCTTCCCATTGTGGTTCTAGGAATGGAAACTTATGAAAGGGTGTTAGATTCTTCTCCATGTACTGTTTGATAAACAGGCTCTTGATGTTCTTCCATGCTTTGCACATCGCTAGCAACGCATGTCGTTGCACGGAGTCATAGTATTCTTCTGGGTTCTTGAACGATGTAAAAATTTCTGTCAACAGCTCATGTTTTCGAGCTTCGGTCACGGTTTTCCACGAATTGAATGTGATCTCAATTCGTTCTCGTGCAACTATTCTAACCATTCTTCGGAATGCGAACGCTGCTCGGCAAGAATTGAGAGGGGTCCCAGATAGGGATAGCGTGGCAGCTGACGCGGCTAGGGCAAACGGGCGCGGCGCGAAGGGGGCAGCGCTGGTGCTGCCGCGTGGCCGATCGGATGGCTACGCGGTGGCGGCGCTAGGGTTAGGGCACGAGCGGCGCTGCGGGAGCGAGGAGGTGGGCCGGATGGGCGACGCGTGGGCGAAGGAGGATCGGGCGGCTGAGGGGTTTTCCCAAATCCTTTTCCCTCCAGAAATTCAAATAAAATCCAAAAAGCTCTAGAAAATACCAGAAAAATCCCAAAAATTCACCAAAATACCAGAAAATTCCTTGAGACCTGAGGAACTCAATTAAAATATTTTTAGCTTATGTTAATGTTTATTTTAATCATATTAAATTATTTTAAATTCTAAAAATTCTTTTTAAGCTTGAATTCATTCCAGAAAAATTCCAAAAATTTATTTTTAAAAACAGGGTTTTAAAAACCTCTAAAAATCAGGATGTTACACAGTATGGGTGTGCCCTCCGAAGGAGCCTGTGGTGATGCATGTACATGGTTTTACATGAGTGTTTCAGTCATACACTCTCGGTACCATCTAAGCAGTGAGTACAAGTTTTGGCCCCTTTTGTACTCTGGTCCGACAGGTTAGCAAGTGCAGGATAATCATTTATGGTGCAGAACAACAAGGAGAGCACAGTGAAGTTCTGTCGTTTGTATGCATCCCATACCTGTACCCCTTCGTTCTACTGCAATATCATTCCCAGGTTGCTTTAGCCCTTAGATAAGTATCAACAGCAAAATATAAGGTTATATATGTAGAGAGTCACGGGCTAAGTGCTAGTCGGTTGCTCATATTACTGAATGGATTCATTTCATCTGTACTCAATCCAAACCTTTTATTCCTCCTATCGATATTTCTCCATTGAGTAGAATCAACAAGGTGTCTTAGCATTCCATCCTTTTTGTGCACCTTCGAGTGCCAACGCAGTAGTTTTGCCTTCTTTGGATTCGCAAAAAACCACTTCAAACGGGGAATTATAGGAAGATACCATGCCACCTTAGCAGGAGGTCCTTTCTTCACCTCTGCTCTCTCACTGTCATCTGATTGATTCTTACATTTGTATTAGGATGCGTTGCACACCGGACATACATGCATATTTGCATACTCTTTGCGGTAGAGGATACAGTCATTTGGACATGCATGTATTCTTTCTACTTCCATTCCAAATAGACAAAGAACCTTCTTGGCTTTATACGTGATTTTAGACAACTCATTTCCCTCCACAAGCATGTCCGCTAAAAGATCTAGTAGTGCTATGAAACTCTTGTCGGACTAACCGTTCTTGTCTTTAATTTCAACAGTTCAAGCATGGCTGACAACCTCGTGTACTTTGCCTTACAGCATATGAACAAAGGTTTCTCCAAGTCCTCCATCAAGCCCCGAAATTTAACATGCTCTCTCACATCATAGTTCTCTTTTACATCGCGAAGCATCAGATGCAGATTGTCATCGTGTAGCCTACTTGAATCCAAACCTGTAACATCCCAAAAATTTTATTCCTTTATGAAAATCATTCTGGAATTTATTGGATTTTCCTGGAGTTTATTTCAAAGTCCTGATTTAAAGAAAATTTAAAAACTTCTGTTATTAAAAGATCAAATTAAGTTCATTGCATTTCTTGTAAGTCAAACAAATGTATTTCACTTTCCTAAAGTCAAATCTGTAATTATATTAATTTTCAGAATTTTATAAAGAATTAAAAACTTCCCTTTTAAGTCAAACTGTGCTTTTTCAAATTATACTTATCAAATTGGGTGGAAAATATTTTTATTAAGTCTCAATTAGTCCCAGAATGTTCCCTGAATTTTTTTGGATTTTTCAAAATTTATTTGGTATTTTTCTGAGTTTTCTAAAGCTAAATAGCATTTCTGGAAATCACAAAGAAAATTAAAACCCAAACCCTCCCTTAGGCTGCCAAGTGTCGCCCATTGGGACGCCCCGCGCCGCCGGATTCCCCCTCAGCCGTCCGATCTGACTTAAACCCTCTCCCCGCCTTCCCTCTCTCCGCTCGTGATGCGTGTCGCGCATCGGGCCGTTCATTTCCCCGCCTGACTTGATCCCCACCGCCCGCCGTAACTTACCGCTTCACGGCTCCTCTCTTCCCTTCGCCCGACACGTGGCGCGATCCACACCGCCCTCTATTGCCGAAAACAATCTCGACCGTTCCCCGTCACTTAAACGCCTCACCAGCCCGGATTCTCTCGCGATTGTCGGATCAAATCGGGGCCGTTCACGTTCACTTAGCCCTTCGCGCAGTGCCCAACGGTCCCGATCTCCTCCCCATGCCACGCGTCGCAAATCCGACCGTCACCCCAACCCTTTCCCGATTTTCTTCTCTCACTGACCCGCGGGCCTGCACATTAGGTCGCCGTCCCCGCCACCTTCCTTCTTCCCGCGCGATCTCGCGCTGCGCCGCCATTGATTAGAAAACCGAGCTTTGAAAGCTTCGGTTTCTTGCCAAATTAATCCCCCGTGCCACGGCACATTCAAATAGCCACTCCACCGCGTCCGTTGCAGGCTTAATCCCCCCAATTACGCCCTCCTTCACCGTCGCGTTAATTTCCCGAATCCGGTGAGTTGCGCGCGACGGTTACCACCCCTCCCCGCCTATAAAAAGGTCTCCCCGAGCACCTTCTACCCACACCGCTGCCCCCTTTGCCTCCAATTCACAAATCCAAGCCTCGGAGACCTCCCTGCGCTCGATTTCCCCCGCCGGCCACCAGCAACTCCGGCGAGCAATCGCGGCCACCTCGGGCTTCCCCGCTCCTCGTCGGTGCCTCTCCGACGTAGCTGGTGCCCAGGCGACCCTCGGCGACCTCCTTCCCGAGCAAGTGCGCCACCGGAGCTCCCCGCCGCCGTGAACCCTTTCTCCGGCCGCCGCCCCTCTCCGCCGATTCTCCTCTCCGGTCACCCTCGGCCTTCGCGCAAGGTACAGATGCAATCCCCGCGTTCCCCTCTTCATTTGTTACCCTCGGCCGGCGCCGCCGCTCACCGGAGCTCCGGCGACCATCGGGTCCCGAGCGCCGCCGCCGCCGGTCGGGCCACGTCGGCCGTCGGGCCGACTGCGATTGCGTGGCGGCCAGTGGCGGCGGTCGACGCCACGCCAGCGCCACCCGCACGCCCCCTCGCCACCTCACGCGCACGCAGCCACGTCGGCATAAAGCCGTGACGTGGCAGCCACGTCGCAACCACGTGGTGCCACGCGGCAGCCACGTGGAAGCCACGCCAGCGCCACCTCGCCCCCGAGCGCCCGCCTGCCACCTCACCTCTTTCTCGGGTCCATGGACTCAGTCCACGACACCCGGGTCCCACCTGTCAGCCTCTCTCCAGAATATATTAACCCTAGGGCTGACGTCATAATATGTATTTTCCTTTAGAAAAATAATTCGTGCTGACGTCATAAATCCTTTTTCGGTTTAAAAATAATCCAGAGAATACTCCTTTTTCTTTTAATTTGAATTAAAACTTTGGAAGCTATAACTTTTGCATTTTAACTCCAAATTGACCCATTCAAATTTCTAAATTTTTCTAAAATCGTGATCTATCCATTTCTGGAATAATTTTGAAATTTTGAAATTTATTTAAATTTTGTTTGAATATATTTTGTAATCCTAAGATTTAAATTTAAATTTAAATTTCCAATTTCTTTTAAAAGCCTCAATCCCTTTCCAAGAATTGTTAGTTCACATCCAAAATTCAAAATTCTGTCTCCTAGTTTATTTTATAATTTTTGGAAATTATTTGGATTTCTTTTGAATTTCGTTTTGATTTTCTTTGAATTGGCTCTTTACGTTAGATTTGACGATTAGGAGGCGTTGAGTTCGACGATTCCCATGGGAGCTTCGATCAAGGCAAGTTACACCTTTGACCATGTTGAACCTAATATTTCAAATGTATTTATATTGTTTTACTGTATATGCATGCGTATCTTTATTCAAATATAATTCATATTTGTTTTAAAGTTAGTTACACCCATAATCCTTTGATTATAGCCCAATTTGAATCTCGGATTCCTATACCTTGTCACCCTAGCTGGAAACTAGTTAGTACCATAGTATTGACTAGAAAATTTTATAGAAATGCTTAGCCTGGCTTAGTATAACTTTAGGTGGGATCAAATCTTTCTCATAAAATGACGATTTAAAATTGAGTTCATGACTTCGGTGAGTCAAGAATGGTTTGTGAAAATTATTTAAAAATGAAAATGGAAACTTATGATTTGGACTTAGGCTAATGGTTAGGTGGTGGGTGCCGGCATGCCTCGTGTTTGGTGACACCTGGTTGATTATCGTGCACGGGGGAATGTGGTTGGGCCTAAATCAACTTAAGGACCGTTTCTGTGATTCATTTTACGAAGTCACTTCGTACTACCACAAGTCCGGTATGGGACGGGCCTGGTTAAGTAATTTGTGAAGTTCCAAACATAGTCTCGCTATAGACTGAATGTGAGCGCGGCGTAGGCTGTGGGAAGTCTCACATGGCACCAGAGGGGGCTCCAACTCGTGGATTCGAGTTGTGGTGAAACCTTAGTGGCGACGTGATTATTTTGGATATGGATCATCGGAACGGCCTTGTCATGAACTCTCCGCCGCACACCTAAGGCAGTGTGTTTATCGCGTGGCTCAAGTGAGAGGGAATGTCTTGTGGGTAAAGTTGTACACCTCTGAAGAGTTAAGAACCTATCTAGATAGCCGTGTCCACGGTCATGGACATACTGAGTAAAGTTGTCACAGATTAGACTTGGATTTTATAAACTTGGTTTTTGAGCAAACAAATGGCGGTTTTGGTTCAGTCCGGTGGATTCCGTGGATAGGTTAGTGTGGGTTGGAGCCTACACTAACGATAATACTTGTTAAAAACAATGTTTCATATCTTGTATTAAAGTTCACTTTTAGTATTTACGTTATTGTATTTAAATTCAAGTATTGCTTTCCACATTGCCCTATTAAGCCTTCCTTTGAAATCCATTATGCATGTATCAACTCGTTATAATTCTGGTGTAACTTGCGTAAGCATTTACTTGCTTACCTTGGGAGTACTCGTACTCACCTTGCTTAACTGTTGCGGACTTGAGGGTGACTACGGCGGTGAGGACTACTTCAATGAGTAGGGCGCGTCTTACGGTCATTCGCCTGTGGGAGGCTGGATGGGCTGTTCTGCTACCTTTAATTGCTTTCCGTTGTTTTATTTCTTTCGTTGGCCTTGTGCCCCTATATTGTAAGACTTGCCCTTAAGGCCGTATTTTTTGTCGTTAACAATATTTAGTGGTGATTTTTACATGATATACATTCTGTTGATACTGTGTGCACTAGCTTTTCCTGGGATAGTGCGATTTACACAGAGGGACTTGGAGTTGTTGTTCCGGGTCCCGACAGAAATGGTATCAGAGCAATAATGACCCTAAGACGTGACCTTAGCTAGAGACCAACCTTAAGAATATATTTTCCTAAGAAATGCCCCTTTTAAAAACATCTGTTCCTTTGCTCAATCTCTTTGCCAAAACTGATTACTAACTCCTCTCCTCTTCCAAATTTTAGATGGAGCAAACCACCCGCGTTTCCCATGGAACCCTTGCTGGACTCTTCGCCGATGATCTGTACAACCTCATGCAAGAGCTCAACTTCCGCCCGTACCCCCTCTACCAAGGATACGTGGGCATGTACGGAGACGAGGAACGCTGGAGGGTGGAAGTGAAGATCTTCAAGGATTTTACAGCCAACGGAGCCATTTACGTGTTCGACGCACCCCTACCTCGAGCTACCTTCTTCGACAGAGTACAGGATGCAGCCCGAGAGGCCATTCGCCAGCTGAGGAACATCTACGCTCGAGACTTGCTGCGCACCGATTTTCGCTACTTTCCCATGAAGACCCCTCTGTGGGCTGCCAGCGACTTCTCATCTACAGTATGAGAGCAACCCCGTCTCATACGACTGGTGGAATTCACCAAGTCCATGGATCACATGTACGGATCACCTGGGCGAGCTGCACACCGCATGCCAAAGCTTCGCCGCGGGAAGAAGAACTTGCCGAACTCCGTCTTGAAGATGCGAGCTCCACCGATTCGGGCCTTTTCCGAGGAGACTCGGCGCAGCGCTAGTGTCTAGACAACCCTGAGTCTTAGAACGCTATCCGTGAGCTGTAGTCCTTTGTTAACAGCCACGAGACTATTACAATAAAATAAAAAGTTTTGTTTGGCTCTTATTCGTGTTTTCCTTGCCCTTGTGTGTTATTTTGGTGGGATTGTTACTAGAACCTCTCCTTTAGTTCTCTCTCTAAATCTGAAAGCTTCAATAGATGGTGAACACAAGAAGGAACTCCAGCATGGACAACGCCAACCCCGGAGCCCAGGGAAGTCAGTCAGCTCCAATTCCCCCACCTCCACCAGCAGCAGGACCGGATTGGGCACAATTGATGGCCAATCAGAACCAGTTGATCCAGCTGTTAGCTCAGACTATCAACAATCCTCAAGCTCCTCACTAACCTGCCCAAGCACCTCCCAATCATCTTTCGGAATTCCTAAGGATCAAGCCACCGACCTTCGCCGGCAGCGTTGAACCAATGGACGCCGACGACTGGCTCAGGTCGATTGGCAAGAAGCTGGACATCTTGCGATTGCACCGATCGGGGCGAGTCTGTTCGCCTCCCATCAGCTGAATGGGTCAGCACCTCAATGGTGGGACACTTTCACCGCTTCGCACGCCAACCCGCAAACGATGACGTGGAACGAGTTCGAGCAAAGCTTTCGCAAGGCTCACATCCCCACCGGCACCATGGCACTGAAAAAGAAGGAGTTCAGAGCCCTGCGCCAAGGAAGTCGTACTGTCAATGAGTACGTGCAAAAATTCAACCAACTGGCCCGCTATGCGCCGGAAGGTGTGGCTTCCGACGAGGCCAAGCAAGAAAGGTTCATGGAGGGCCTGAATGACAACTTATCAGTACAGCTGATATCGGGTGACTATACTGACTTCCACCAGCTAGTCAGTAAGGCCATCCGCCAGGAGGGTAAGCACATGGAAATGGAAACACGGAAGAAAAGAATGGCGGACCAGAGGAACAACTCTGGAGGTTCTTTCAAGAGTCGCACCACTCCTCCGCACTCAAACAAGTTCAGACCCGAGCAAGCAACTTCAAGAACCAGTCAAACAGGTTCAAGTCCTCAACCAGCCGCCCGCCATTCGAGGCCAACCGCCAGTAGTTCCAAAGCAACCGCACCCCAACAACCGGTGGCAGTGCGGAAGAAGCGATCCGCCAATCGACGGATTAACTCACATTACTACGCAAGGAACCGGGGCACTTTGCCAAGGTGTGCCCCAAGAAGATTCAAGCGGCAGCAACTCCAGGAGCCTCCGGAAGTTAGAACCAGGGGCAGCAGAAACCACAGACATTCGTCAAGGGGAGAGTGAACCACGTGACAGCTGAAGAAGCTCAGGCTGCACCGGACGTCGTGCTGGGTATGTTCCTTGTCAACTCAGTACCAGCATCAGTTCTTTTCGATTCCGGAGCATCACATTCATTCGTATCAAAAACTTTTGTGGATAAGCATGGGTTGGGCAGGGTAACTCTTAGCAACCCTATGATAGTTCACTCCCCTGGAGCAGAAATGAGGGCAGGGACCCTGTGCCCCAAAGTGGAATTTCTCATAGATGGGACCCGATTCCTAGCCGATGTTTTGGTTTTGGAATCGCAAGGATTAGATGTCATTCTCAGAATGAACTGGTTAGCCAAGAATCGAGGACAGATCGATTGCGCTACCAGATCCATCACTCTCACCAATGACCAAGGCGTGGAAGTAATCTTCTCTCCCCAGATCCCGGAAGCAGAAGAATATGCCCTCTTCCACCTCCAAGTCTTGGAAGAAGTACCGATAGTGCGGGAATACCTAGATGTTTTTCCCGAGGAACTACCAGGAATGCCGCCGGATAGGGAAATCGAGTTTGTGATTAACCTAGTCCCAGGCACCGCCCCAATTTCTAAAAGACCATATCGGATGCCCGCTAAAGAGTTGGCAGAACTGAAGAATCAGCTCAAGGAACTAGAAGACAACGGATACATCCGACCCAGTTCGTCAGCTTGGGGAGCACCCGTCTTGTTCGTCAAGAAAAAGGATGAGAGTTTGAGGCTATGTGTGGATTACAGAGCACTCAACGATGTTACCATCAAGAACAAATACCCCCTCCCCAGGATCGATGACTTGTTCGATCAATTGAAAGGAGCCGGTGTCTTCTCCAAAATTGACCTGCGATCAGGATATCATCAGCTGAAGATTCATGAAGAAGACATTCCCAAGACTGCCTTCTCCACCAGATATGGACATTATGAGTTCACGGTCATGTCATTTGGACTGACCAATGCGCCGCCCTATTTCATGAGTATGATGAACAGTGTATTCATGAAATACTTGGACAAGTTTGTAGTGATCTTCATCGACGACATCCTCATCTATTCCAAGAATGAAGAAGAGCATGAGCGGCATCTCAGGATAACCTTGGAAAAGCTTCAAGAGCATCAACTTTTTGCCAAGTTCAGTAAATGTGAATTCTAGCTAAAAGAGGTTGCCTTCCTCGGACATATCGTGACAGCCGAAGGAATTGCTGTAGATCCTTCCAAGATAGAAGCAGTAATGGAATGGAAGCAACCAAGGTCCGTAACTGAAGTTAGGAGCTTCCTTGGACGCGCGGGTTATTACCGCCGGTTCATAGCAGGATTCTCTGAACTAGCCAAGCCAATGACTCAGTTGTTGAAAAAAGAAAAGAAGTTCGAATGGACGAACGTTTGTGAGCAAAGTTTTCAAACCCTTAAGAGGAGACTAGTCTCAGCGCCCGTGCTTGTTTTGCCGGACGTGCATAAAGGATTCGAGGTTTTCTGCGACGCCTCTTGCCTAGGCTTAGGCTGTGTCCTGATGCAAGAGGGTAAAGTGGTAGCTTACGTATCGCGCCAACTCAAGTCCCATGAGTGCAATTACCCTACTCATGACTTGGAGTTAGCCGCAGTAGTGCACGCCATAAAAATCTGGCGCCACTATCTTATCGGTAACCGTTGTGAAGTATACACGGACCACAACAGTTTGAAGTATATCTTCACCCAAGCGGAACTCAACCTGAGGCAGCGAAGATGGTTGGAGTTGATAAAGGACTATGACATCGGTATACATTACCACCCCGGAAAAGCGAATGTTGTAGCCGATGCCTTAAGCAGGAAGTCTTATGCAAACGTGGTTATATCGGAAAAGACCGGACCGACTTGGGGAGGAGTCGCCCGTCTAAGTCTAAATCCGATGAGACCAAGCATCCTCACCACCCTGGAGATACAACCTGGCTTGCCTGATCAAATTATGGAAGCTCAGAAGGTTGACGAGGATATCCAGGAAATCAGAAAGAATATGAGAAGGGGCAAGGCCCCAGGATTCAGTGAAGACGAGCATGGTACCGTCTGGTTTGAGAACCGCATCTGTGTGCCAAATAATCAGGAAATCAAAACCATGATTCTGAAAGAAGCCCATGACACCCCATACTCAATCCACCCAGGTCGTACCAAGATGTACCAGGACCTAAGAGAAAAATATAGGTGGGTTAGTATGAAGAGAGAAATAGCGGAGTTTATTGAAGCCTGCGACACCTGCCAACGAGTCAAAGCCGAGCATCAGAGACCAGCTGGACTCTTGCAACCCCTGCCTATACCAGAATGGAAGTGGGAAGAAATCGGTATGGATTTCATAACCGGACTCCCAAGAACACAATCGGGTTATGATTCAATCTGGGTGATCATAGACCGATTAACTAAAGTGGCTCACTTTATACCGGTCAAGACCACTTACTCCGGGAGTAAATTAGCCGAGCTATACATGTGCCGGATTGTGTGCCTGTATGGCGTTCCCAAGAAAATAGTGTCAGATCGGGGAAGTCAGTTCACTTCTCGATTCTGCGAGTCGCATGAAGAGTTAGGAGTAAGCTCGGTTTGATGCAGCTTACCACCCCGCACGGATGGTCAAACAGAGAGAGTTAATCAAGTGCTCGAGGATATGCTGAGAGCTTGTACTCTGGACTTTGAAAACAGCTGGGACCGTTCATTGCCTTATGCAGAGTTCTCGTACAATAATAGCTACCAAGCCAGTCTGCAGATGGCACCTTTCGAAGCCTTGTATGGTCGAAAGTGCAGGACACCCTTGCTTTGGGATCAGCAAGGAGAACCTCAAGGAGCTGGGCCGAACCTACTACAAGACGCAGAAGATAAGGTTAAGAAGATCAGAGACAGACTGAAGATAGCCCAATCACGGCAGAAGAGTTATGCGGACAACCGTCGTCGAGATTTAACCTTTGAGGTCGGGGACTACATCTATCTTCGAGTATCCCCACTCAGAGGTGTAAAAAGGTTTCAAGTCAGAGGAAAGCTAGCACCACGTTATGTGGGACCCTTCAAGATTCTAAACCGAAGAGGTGAAGTCGTGTATCAGTTGGACTTACCGCCAAGCATGTCAGGAGTGCACAATGTCTTCCATGTCTCCCAATTAAAGAAGTGCCTCCGAGTACCCACAGAGCAAGCAGCATTAGAAACTCTGGACCTTCAGGATGATCTCACCTACCAAGAGCAACCAATCAAGATTCTCGAGACAACAGAGCGTCAGACTAGAAGGAAGACCATAAAATTCTGCAAGGTTCAGTGGAGCAACCACACCAAAGACGAAGCCACCTGGGAGCGAGAAGAAGATTTAAAGGCCAGCCATCCCCATCTCTTTTGCTAGCCGGTGCAAATCTCGAGGGCGAGATTTCTTTAAGGGGGGTAGGTTTGTAACATCCCAAAAATTTTATTCCTTTATGAAAATCATTTTGGAATTTATTGGATTTTCCTAGAGTTTATTTCAAAGTCCTGATTTAAAGAAAATTTAAAAACTTCTGTTATTAAAAGATCAAATTAAGTTCATTGCATTTCTTGTAAGTCAAACAAATGTATTTCACTTTCCTAAAGTCAAATATGTAATTATATTAATTTTCAGAATTTTATAAAGAATTAAAAACTTCCCTTTTAAGTCAAACTGTGCTTTTTCAAATTATACTGATCAAATTGGGTGGAAAATATTTTTATTAAGTCTCAATTAGTCCCAGAATGTTTCCTGAATTTTTTTGGATTTTTCAAAATTTATTTGGTATTTTTCTGAGTTTTCTAAAGCTAAATAGCATTTCTGGAAATCAAAAAGGAAATTAAAACCCAAACCCTCCCTCAGGATGCCAAGTGTCGCCCATCGGCCGCCCACGCCACGGATTCCCCCTCGGCCGTCCGATCGACTTAAACCTCTCCCGCCTTCCCTCTCTCGCTCGTGGCGCTGTGGTCGCGCATCGGGCCGTTCATTTCCCGCCCGACTTGATCCCCACCACCGCGCCACTTACAGCCCGCGCTCCTCTCTTCCTTCGCCCGCGCGTGGCGCGATCCACCGCCCTCTATTGCCGAAAACAATCTCGACCGTTCCCCGTCACTTAAACGCCTCACCAGCCCGGATTCTCTCACGATTGTCGGATCAAATCGGGGCCGTTCACGTTCACTTAGCCCTTCGCGCAGTGCCCGACGGTCCCGATCTCCTCCCCATGCCACGCGTCGCAAATCCGACCGTCACCCCAACCCTTTCCTGATTTTCTTCTCTCACTGACCCGCGGGCCCTGTCTGTCAGGTCCTTCGTGCCCGCCACCTTCCTTCTTCCCCGCGCGATCTCCGCCGCTGCCGCCACCATTGATTAGAAAACCGAAGCTTTGAAAGCTTCGGTTTCTTGCCAAATTAATCCCCCGTGCCACGACACATTCAAATAGCCACTCCACCGCGTCCGTTGTAGGCTTAATCCCCCCAATTACGCCCTCCTTCACCGTCGCGTTAATTTCCCGAATCCGGCGAGTTGCGCGCGACGGTTACCGCCCCTCCCCGCCTATAAAAAGGTCTCCCCGAGCACCTTCTACCCACACCCCTGCCCCCTTTGCCTCCAATTCACAAATCCAAGCCTCGGAGACCTCCCTGCGCTCGATTTCCCCCCGCCGGCCACCAGCAACTCCGGCGAGCAATCGCGGCCACCTCGGGCTTCCCCGCTCCTCGCCGGTGCCTCTCTGACGTAGCTAGTGCCCAGGCGACCCTCGGCGACCTCCTTCCCGAGCAAGTGCGCCACCGGAGCTCCCCGCCGCCGTGAACCCTTTCTTCGGCCGCCGCCCCTCTCCGCCGCACACCTCAGGCAGTGTGTTTATCGCGTGGCTCAAGTGAGAGGGAATGTCTTGTGGGTAAAGTTGTACACCTCTGTAGAGTTAAGAACCTATCTAGATAGCCGTGTCCACGGTCATGGACATGCTGAGTAAAGTTGTCACAGATTAGACTTGGATTTTATAAACTTGGTTTTTGAGCAAACAAATGGCGGTCTTGGTTCTGGTCCGGGTGGATTCCCGTGGATAGGTTAGTGTGGGTTGGAGCCTACACTAACGATAATACTTGTTAAAAACAATGTTTCATATACTGTATTAAAGTTCAACTTTTCGTATTTACGTTATTGTATTTAAATTCAAGTATTGCTTTCCGCACATTGCCCTATTAAGCCTTCCTTTGAAATCCATTATGCATGCGTCAACTCTGTTATAATTCCTGGTGTAACTTGCGTAAGCATTTACTTGCTTACCTTGGGAGTACTCGTACTCACCTTGTATCTGTTGCCAGACTTCGAGGGCGACTACGACGGTGAGGACTACTTCAGCGAGTAGGACGCGTCTTACAGTCATTCGCCTGTGGGAGGCTGGATGGACTGTTCTGCTACCTTTAATTGCTTTCCGCTGTTTTATTTCTTTCGTTGGCCTTGTACCCCTATATTGTAAGACTTGGCCTTAAGGCCGTATTTTTTGTCGTTAATAATATTCAGTGGTGATTTTTGCATGATATACATTACTGTTGATACTGTGTGCACTAGCTTTTCCTAGGATAGTGCGATTTACACAAAGGGACTTGGAGTTGTTGTTCCGGGTCCCGACAAAACCACAATTGATATCATATGACCGCATATCATTGACTTCATCGGCAATGTCATTATTACTACCTTCCTATGTAATCTTCTCTTCGCCATGACTGGTCCAACACTTATACCTATTTTTGAAACACCTCCAAATGAAGTGCACTTCAATCTGCTCTCGGTTCTTAAACATCTTTAGATTCTCGTAGTTAATGCATGGACAGTACATATATTCTACCGTCTCATTCAATATATCCTCCTCGGCAGCTCTTGTAAAAGTAGATATGCCATTAATGTACTCTTCACTTGCACGGTTCGCGGCGTACATCCAGCTTCGCTCCTACGTTATGCATGTATGTAACAATTGAGTATTAAATATTAAATTAATTAATTAGTATGCTACATATATACCACATATATTGAGGCTTTGCTAGCTTAATTAACACAACAGCTATCCTGGCTGGGAACCAATTATAACAAAATATTTTAATAAATTTGGCCTACCCACATGACGGGAACTGATCATGCATGGCCAAGTAGATGTAAACCACTTTAGTTCCAGTCACCAAAAGTTATATCTAAATTTTGATGCAACAACAAATAAATTACACTACTAACCATATATAGGGTAATCAAGAACTTGATGAATCTTTAATCACTCTTACCAAATAGTCTCCTTTCACTAAATGGCCTGAAAGCCTTGCCTCGAGCTCAAAGGGTATAAGTCGTCCATAGTTCTGCTCAGCACAATTAATATAGCAGGATTATCACAGACAGTTTTTAATAAAAACTATGTGTGATAGCTTCATTATCTAAGACAGTTCATAATGCAAACTATTTGTGGTAATTCATAGATGGTTCAAACTAAAAACCGTCTGTGATATTTGGTATTATCACAGACGATTCATGGCAAAAATAGTCTATGATACTTCACAGACGGTTTTTGCCATGAACTGTCTGTGATATTAAATCTTCACAGATGATTTTTAGCAACAACAACAACACAGACGATCTCTAAATTAAAACTGTCTATGATAGTATATATCACAGACGATTTTGTGAAACTGTCTGTGATATTTCATCTAGTAATAGGCTTTTGGTAGTAGTGAAAGTAGTTGACCTAATTAATATTCATATTAAAAACAGGGTATTTTACAAAATAATTGGGTATTCAGGTGTACATCGGTACACCCATGAATCAATTTGTGCATCTGCTCATGTTACCATTGTGTGTATCTGCTTATGTTAATTCCATATAAGTAATATTTATAATTGCCATAAAAATACTTTCATATTGACCATCGTATTTTCTAAAAAAATCTAACATATAATTATAAAAATGCAACTGTCAAACTTGTGTATTGTGTTGTAGCTATGAAACCAAACAGTAGAGTAAAGACGGAGCTTCGGGCACTTACCCTCAATGAATGGGGTAAGGCCTCAAGGTCCCAAGATGAGGATTAGGGAATAGACAGACAAGCATATGAATATTTGTAACATCTCAAAATTCTAATTTCATTTTATTTGATTTATTGAAATTTATCTGGATTTTATTTCAAAGCCTAGAGTTAGAAAACTAAAAATATCTATTTTATAAAAAGTCAAAAATAGTTTATTTTATTTTCCTGAGTCCCCCTAGATTTATAGTATTTTTGAGAATTTTTCATTTGCTATTTTCAAGAATTTTTAGAATCCTACTAGCATTTCTGAAAAGCATAAAAGAAAATTTAAACTCAAACCCACCACAGGCCGACAAGTGTCACACCCTAGTTCAATCGGCTCTCGCCCGATCAAATCCTGGCCGCTCACCCTCACTTACCCCTTCGCTCTTCATCCGACGGCAAAGACCTTTCTCCTTAACCACGTGGCATTGATTAGACCGTCCGTTCCCTTCCTCTCTCCTCTTCTCTCTTGCTAACAGGTGGGGCCCACCTGTCATGCTGTCTTCCCCACCCTCTTCTTCCCCCCCGTGCCGTCGCCATTGCCGCCTGCCTGAGCTTTTCAATGCTGTCATTAGCGCTGGCAATCACTACCATTAAAGCCGTATCACTCCCCTCTTCACTCCTCCACACATTCAGTGAGTTTCCCCCCTTTTATACCCCAATACCTCGTCTTAACCGAGCCGCCTACGATCGTTTCACTCCGGCGAGGTTGTGCTCAGCCGTTACCACCCCTCCGCCTATAAAAACCCCTCCCCAAGGATCTCCTAGCCACGCCGCTCCTTTCCCCTCTCCCAATTCCCTTCCCTAGTGCCTGAGTGCTCTTCGCATTGTACCTCCTTGGTTCTAGCCGCTGGTGGAGCTCCGGTGGGCAATTACCGCCGCCTCTATCAACCTCAAGCCCCGCCGAAGCCGTCGAGACCTTCCCCGCCACCAAGCACATCTCTAACACCCCTCGGCCGAGTGAGCCCGCCGCCAGAGCGCCTCTTCCACCGATGCCTGAAATGCCACCGCCGCCTTCCATCGGCGAGCTCCTCCGGCGAGCAATTAACGGTGAAATATTCCCTTCCGAGTCTCAAAGCCAGTACCAACACCTTTTCCACCCTAGCTCCAATTTTTTTTGACCACTGGAGTGCCGTCGCCAATGACCGAGCCACCTCTGCCACTTCTTCTTCATCACCGACCACTTGATTGCCGTGTCGAGGTACCCAACCCTCTTCGTATTTCTTCAACTACGAGTGCCTTTGACTTCGACTACTTTAAGCTGTCAGGTTCTTTCAACCACTCTGCATAGTCCAATTCTTTCGACCACTCCGCACCATCTGATGCCTCCAACCTCTCCCAACCATTCGATCTCTCCGACCACTCAAAGTCGTCCAACCTCTCTCACCGTCCGATCTCTCCGACCACTCGAAGCCGTCCGACCTCTCCCAACCGTCCGATCTCTCCGACCACTCGAAGCTGTCCGATCTCTCCAAGCCATCCAATTCTTTTGACCACTCCGCCATGACTACAACCACATTTGTTTTCGACCACGGTAGCCATTTGACCACTTCAATCCTTTTGACCACATATAGAATTCCGATCATGTTCAACCATCCGATCACGGCTGTTTGACCACGTCAGCTATCGGACCATCGTCGCTCATGACCACAGCTGTTTGACCACCCAAATTCTATTGACCACATGTATCCTCCTACCACCAAGCCTCCGACCACTCTGTAACCTCTCACTCCTAGTGGCTACTGTAGCTACGACTTCAGAGCGGTTGTTGTAGATAGGACTTCCGACCACTGATGCTCTCGACCATAGTCAGCATTCCCATGAATTTCCTTCACAAAGATAATTCTAGAAAATCTTATTTATCTTTTTCCTTTCTTTTTTCTTAGTTTTAGACTTCCAAAGGCCCGTTCTCTATCATCCTAACTCCGATTGGACCCGTTTAAATTTCTAAATTCTTCTACAATACTAAACTACTCATTTCTAGACTCTTTTTGAATTTTAGTTGAGTTTATTTTGTTTTGGATCTGCACATATAGATTACAACGACTTCAAAGAGTTCAATTTTGACGATTCCCAGCACCAAAACTTCGAGTAAGGCAAGTTACACCTTTAATCATATTACTCACAATAATTTAAATTATCTATATTGTTTTTAAACTACTATGCATGTGTACTTTTATTCAAATCTATTTTAAATCTGATTTAAACTCAAGTTACGCCCAATTCCTTTGTGTATGGCCAAATTTGACCTTGAACTTCTTATGCCTTGTCACTTTAGATGAAATCTTAGTTAGTACAATAGTATTGACTACAAATTTTATAGAATTGCTTAGCTATGCTTAGAATAATTTGGGTGGGAATATTTGTTTCACATAAAATGTTAAAATCTAAAATCTATTCTTGACTTCGATGAGTTAAGAAGGTCTATAGAATTTTGATAAAACAAAGTTATAAAATCTAGTTTCGATTTAGGCATTGGTATGGAGATGGGTGCTGGCATGCATTGCTGTTCAGTGACGCAATGTTAATTGTCAGGCACAAGGGGAATATGGTTGGGCATAAGTCACCTTAAGGACCAGTCTGTGAGCTACTATTATGAAGTCACACCGTATTACCACAAGTCTGGTATGGGGCAGACCTGACTAAGTAATTTGTGATGTTCCAAATGTAGTTTTGCTATAGGCTGGATGTGAGTGTGGCGTAGGCCGTGAGAAATCTCACATGGCACAAGAGCGGGCTCCAACTTGTGGATTCAAGTTGTGGTGAAACCTTAGTGATGGCATAACTATTTTGGCTATGAAATATTGTAACAACCTTGTTATGAACTCTCTGCCACACAATTAAGGTAGTGTGTTAATCGCATGGCACAATGGGAGGACATGTCTTGTGGGTAAAGTTATACATCTCTGCAGAGTAACAAACTATCCTAAATTGCCATGTCCACGGTCATGGACAAGCTGAGTATGGTTTTTTATGAATTAGACTTTGATTTTATAAAATCTGGTTTGTGGATAAATGAGAACTCTTTTGAAGATGGTCTAGGTGGGATACACATAGTTAGGTTAGTGTTAGGTTAGAGCCTACATTAACGATATTATTTTTATTAAAATGTTGTTTCATCTACTGTATTAAATTCAGTTTTTGTACTTACTTTACAGTATTTACATCAATATCACTTTTCACGCAAATAACCTTATTATGCATTCCTTTGTAAATCCTTATGCATGCATTCACTCTGTTAAACCTTCTGGTGTAACTTGTGAAGTACTTTATGTGCTCACTTTGCTTAATTCTGTTGCCAGAGGATGACAACATCGACTATGGTGAGGATTGCTATGATTAGGCCACGTCTTACAGTCATTCACTTGTGGGGCAGGTACGATGGGCTGTCCTTTTATAATTTATCTTCCGCAGATTTACCTTTGTTGGTCATGAGCCTTTATTTGTAAATTTGGCCATAAGGCCCATACATCTGTCTTACAATAAAGTGTGGTTGTTGTGCATGATATGTATCCATGTTAACCCTATGTGCACTAGCTTTTCCTGGGATAGTACGATTTACATAGAGAGTCCTGGAGTTGTTGTTCGGGGATCCGACAATATTGTGCAAAAAAATTCTTTCTATGGCTTAGTGGACAAGGAGACCTATTTATAGTGTTACATGGTGGGGGTTAGGAGATTATAGTGCTGCCCTTATAAAAACCTACAACTATAGCCCCCTTTGCATCTATGTCGGGCGCATGGTGGACTCATATGGACAAGGTTGCCCTTTTGGTCTTCGGATGGTGTCAACACCCTTTGTTATGTGCGAGGCCTTGGTGGTGTCGAACCCTTTGTTATAGCTTCTCCTGATGAGGACATCCCAATGATTACACTAACTTCTAATCATTCTCCATAAGTTGTTTCTTGTTTTTGTGTTTGCGAGTGTAGGGAATCAAAAGAACATAGCTAGTAGGAGGTAAGGGAGGATGGGGCATGAAATACAAGCATAAAGGTCAAGGAGAAGATATGGGCCCAAGAGTCATGTGGGTTGCACACAAGAAGCCTATGGTGTATGGGAAAGAAAGAAAGGAGAAGATATAGAGGTCCAAGTCCAAGCTGCACAGCATTGTGGGCCAACTCTTTCTATTCAGCCACCAAGTCCAAACACAAGTCTAATTCACAGAAACTGCTTCACAGCATTAGGGGCCAACTCTTTCTATTCATCCACTAAGTCCAAGCACAAACCCAATTCATAGAAACTGCACGAATTGATCGCTATCTCTAAAACAAAGTGGCAGCTGAAAATTTATGTATTTGTAATAAAGTCTAAGTTTTGTTAGTTGTCTTAAGAAGGCTATAAAGCCAATGGGTGCACCCCATGTAACAGGGGGATGAAATATTTATGTTTTATACAGAAAATTGATCTTTTGATCATGGAGGGTTTGCTTAGTTTCTAGTTCTTACTAAACATTGTTCTTACTGATTCTTGAGAGAATTGACTGGTCATGATCAATCAATTCGTGCTCCAACTACGTGCTAATTATGTGGATTGATTTCTTTATGAAGGTTGTGATTCAATTGTAACACCCCAATACCCATATTACCCTGGAATGCCACTAAACTACTCTACAGCTAGCCAAAATTTCAAGATAATTTAAACTGGCAACTATTTCGAAACATGTCAAAATAAACGAAAGCATAATCAACAAAGGGAAATAAAGATAACAGTACCAAGTTCAATAAACAGAACAACCTCCAGCAGTTTAATCCAAAGAATAGTCCACAGGTTCAACATTATTAAATTAAAGTAAACATCCACGCATAGCTAGAAAATTGGCTAGATTCTCTTCAACTTTATTACAGCATAAATCAATGAACCAAGTGCATTATTGTGGTGCCGCTCTACCCATCCTATGAATACTCAAGAATCACCTGTAAGGGGAAAAACAAGGGTGAGATAAAAATCTCAGCAAGAAAACTGTTTAACAGGCCATTCAAACTACAAACAATTATACAACATCATTAAAGTTACCACATGTCCACATCCACAATATGCATCCACATTCAATAAACCTCCAAGACTTCTCACGAGTCAAGCCACATAAGATTTTTTTAACAACAGGCATATGAGTGCAGTTTCTTCATCCACAATGTAATGCATATGCATGCTATGCTCCACTGCACCTTTACCCAACAAGAAAAAAGTGTGCCTTGTACTACGGCAATGTACAATGTTGTACCGGTACAGTCGCAGCTATAAGCAGCGACATCCACAATGCAATGTCATGACATGTTATGAATGATATGATAATCATAAACCACAAGAATTCCAACCTCAAAGGACATCAATATGATCCTTAGAAAATTAATATCAAGGAAACATCATTATATCCACCATGCATTTATTTTCATATTCCGCATTGGCTCATTGAGGAAATTATCACAAGACTACTAAAACTCATCCGAAGCACAGCAATTGATTAATATCTTGCTACCACATCCTTACTTAGAAAACATATAACCATGGCATATCATTTCAAATTATGGAAAATATGTATATTGCAAGTAGTAAGAATAACGGGTTAAACGGTAACACATCCGCTACATTTACTTACCTCTACCGGTGAAGTGAAGAAATCACGTGCGTTTAGGAGCAAAACCACCTGTCCAAATGGTACCTCTCAGCACAATACAACAGCAATGAAAACGCGTCTTAAGAAGTAAAGATATCGCTAAACCCCAAAACCCCACGACATCCCTCCCCGCTTAACGGTTCTACAATCTTCCCACTGCAGCAGCGTTGCTTAATTTTTTGTATCTTTAAGATTACTAAACCTTTTTACAGAGAGAGATATATTTCTGGATTCCTCACTTAAATGCCTTCACTTTTCAAGTAGATCACATGTTTTATTTTGTTCTTAGCAAGGTGTAACTTTATGCGCAAAACATAAGACGTTATCTGTTCTGGCAATCTGGGCAGCCAGATTCTAACGCATCCCAACTACAGTGTAAGGCTCTAAAAATTATGAATTTTATACAGTAGTTAGATTACCGAATTCTCTACATTTTTCTCAATGATGATAAAAAAACATAAAAATCATCTACTACCCATAAATCACACCCCTCTTCCTCTTCTTCTCCTTCCTTCCTTCTCCTTCCTTCTCGCTTTCTCCTAGCACCAAGGGACAGCAAGGGAGGAGAGGGGGAAGTGGCGCACAAGGGGGGGAAGGGGGGTGGCGGCTATGGGAAAGAGGGAGGGGGTGCGGCCATAATGGGGGGGCGACTAGGGTAAAGGGGGGTGCGGCCACCCCCTTGGGCCCCTTGGCCCAAGGTGGCAAGCTCACCCTCCCTAAAATGTTTTTTTATTATTATTATCATTTTCATTCATTTTTTAATTTAATGCCATCCCACAATTTTATTTATTTTTTGTTCCCTCCCGCGCTTTATCGAAACTCTAGGCGACTCCGCGATTATTTTAAAACCTACGCCGAATCGATGTTCAAGATATTACATCAATTGCTATTGCTGAGGTCTTGTGCTAGACGCAAGGTTGTTGCAATTTTAGATTGGATTCTTACCTTCGAGTTATCTCTGTTTGTCAATTGTTATCACACAATCAATCCATGCTATTATTGGGATACGGGTAGGCTACGCTAGCGTAAATTAAAATTTTTTAACATGTAAACAAAGAAGTCGTGCGAGTAAGAGATTATAGATTGTTACCACTAGATGCGTAGCGTAGCGAAAGTAGAGTTGAAGTAGCTGATTCAACGAAGAGTACGTCGTTGTAGTGCAAGCAGTCGATCGTCTTCTGGCCAACCGTCTCCTCCTCACGATCATCCCAATCAGTGTTGTTGTTATAGCAGTATTTCTATCGAGATCCACACGTTTAGGGATGGAACACTGTGCGTCGGCATGCTAGCACCAGCGCAAACAGCAAGAATTATGAGAGGTGGCGGCTAGGGTTTCGATGGGTGTGTTTCGGGATGCCTTTCTCAGCCTGTGCACCTTTCTTTATGTAACCTCCAATCGGATCATTATCTGATACAAGTAGAGATCGTATCCCACGCAGAGACTATAATATGAACACTTATCATTTCAGCCCATTAAGTGTGTGACCCAGTAGGTTCATATATATTTGGCCATGGGCCGAAAACTCTTTTTTGGTCCACAAGTCGATAGCAGTCCCTAGTAGGACATAACAACTCCCAAACATACATAAAGATCATATCAGACGAATATATATAGTGCTTTTATACCGATCCCTTTGCCTCATGATACCAAATCGAGCTCAATGCGACAAGCGTGCCATTCTATGATAGCTTGATCCTTCACTCAAAACTATAGTGGATTACTTAGTTGTGATTGACTCCTCAATCACATTCAGCATGGCTGTGCACTTTGTTAATCCAACCACATCAAGGGGCTCAGAGATATATCTCCTGTTATATATGAGAGACAAATTCTATCTTGATCGTTCGTATTTCTCCGTATGTTTCATAGTAAACTTGAAAACTACCTTTTATGACCATTCAGTCATAGAGTAGTGTTTGGTAATCTCTAAGTAAACTATTAGATATGTATAAAATAATGACAATATCAGATCTAAAGATCCTACATACACTATGTATGAGACCAACTGATGACACTTAAAAATATAACAATTCCTGTAGCGTCTCATTGTGGGTCAATCCAACATGATGTTATCTAATATATGTCCACATTATTGATTTGATATTCTATATCAATGATCCATGAAACATGATCATCAATCAATATATGTGCTGATCTATAAATCATAATTATCCCACATAATGATATAAGATCAGGAATAATTTAGAATAACATCAAAACATAAATAAAGAGTTCCACGAACAAGTCACATATTTGTTGATCAATATGAAAAATTCATTCAAGGGACAAAATAACATATTATTCAAAAGATCATAAACATAAAAATGATACAATCTCCTCTATGATTATCTCTAGAGCATATCACTAACAGCTATATCATCTCCCCTAGCCTGACTAAGGGGGAACAATGCCCTTCGCTATGTGCGAGGGGGATTGAGTTGGCTGAGCCGATGGTGGCATCCTCGCTCAGGCCGAGGGTTGCCACCGCCTCCATCCGTACTTCAGCCTTAAAGGTGGATGTTGAAGACGATATTTATTTATAATTAGTATGAGCTAGCAGTGATTACATGACTAATTCAACTTGTGCTTACAAATGTAGGGTGTTAGTTTTGCACTTTCTATGGCTTCTAGGGTGAAACTTGATCAGTTTATAACATAATATATTAGTCAAATACATAAATTTTGTAATAGCATAATGGAGATTTTCATGGTAATTCTTACATATACAGTTTACACATATTATCTGTTGAACCATCACTACTATAGAAAACAGTATTACAGACGGTTGGAAAACGTCATCACAGACGGTTTCATGAGCCGTCTGAATTGATGGGTCAGTAATGATACGAGGTCATCACAGACGGCTTTCGAACCATCTGTGGTGTAAATATCATAGATGGTTTTTAACTAAAAACCGTCTATGATAGTTGATAATCATAGACGGTTTTTAACTAAAAATCGTCTGTGATATTTATATATCACAGATGATTTTTAGTTAAAAACCGTCTGTGATTATCAACTATCACAGATAGTTTTTTAGTTAAAAACCGTCTGTGATATTATTTTCTACCCCTAAATCTATTTCTGTTTATTGGTTAGCCTCAGGAAATGCTAGCCATACCCTATGAAACAAGCAGATCAACATGTATATGTATACATCCAATTCACATCTCAATTCATTTCACAAACATAAAACATATATTTCGCAAATCAATTAATTGAAATAAAATAAAATATCTATTAACAAATACACAATTACAATTAATGTCAATCTTATCCCAAACATGCCTTTCTTCCATCATAAACAGACAATTGCCCATCCAAGCATTGGTAGCTTGTGCAGCCTGATAAGTTTGTCGATTATGGATCTGTTCCTTTCGCGAGACCTCGATTCCGGAGTGATAGACCAATAAAAAGATCTACATTGCATTTACACTTAGAAGGTAACATGCCTTTTCTTCCATCATAAACAGGCAATCACCATCCAAGTATTGCTTGTGCAATCACCATCCAAGTATTTGCTGGTGGCACTGCAAAAAATAGAATGTGTTAATTCAAGAGGCATTACTACCAACTATTCTATAGGATTAATTAATGTGTACTAGCGAATACCGAAAATTTTTGAACATGTTTCAGGCTGTTGGCCCTTTCCATCGAGCAACATTCCTCTGCAATGTACCTGGCGAACGACCTACGTGATTTGAAAAAGTTAACCTTAGTCATTCAGAAGAAAATAAAGAGTACAATATAGTTATGTATGGAGAAAATACACTTACTTATCGATTAATTGGCTGATAACTGTGTAGTCAGTTTTGTTTTTACTTAGAGAATCAAGGTATATTGCCTTATTCTATTTTGGTATAATTACTATTAAAATCTAGTGAAACACCTGATTGTAGGGCATAAGTATATATTCCTTATCGCGGTGAGCAAGTAGTGTTGCTGTAATGTACATCTCGATGAAGGATGCATCCTCATTGATGGTATGCATGGCTACCAAGTGTGGGTCCAGAAAACCAATTGATGATTTGGATGATCTAGCTTCAGTCACCATGTGTCTATATATATATACACACACACAAAAGCAACAAATTATATATGACATTTATCGGTATGACATGAACGGAGACTGTGATTGTACATACTTACAGCGTCCAGTATCGAATAAGTGAGGCATCGAGAGCGTTGAGCGTGAAAAGATCAAATAAATCCTCAAAGGTTACTATGAAGACACAATCATGAACTTCGTGATGTAAATGATCCAGTCTGAATTTGACAATGATACCTAAGCGTCGTTCTCCTTGTGGCTTATTAGCTTGTTCTATATACCAAGAGTGTAATCTCTGGCAACTAAGTGCTAGGGTTTGGAGGCGCTCTGCCGGGACAATCAGCAGCTTGCCTAGCACGAATTTGCGGGCCAATGGCAGGTATGGGATATCATCATAGGTCTTCTTTGATTTGCCCCTGCTACCTCGACTGTAGGTCGACTTCATGGTAATCGACTGTAAAGGTAGCACCGGTGCAAGTTGCTTCACCTGGAATAGCAGTTGTGGATATGGCACCGGTGCAGATAGCGGTGGTGGAGATAGGCCTTGTGGAGATAGCAACAGTGCATGTAACTCTGGTTCGGATTGCTCTTGTGGACCTGCCACCGGTGAAGAAGCCTCCAGGCAGATGTCGCTTTTGGTCCACTGGATGAATGTTCCAATGGCTTGCCCTAGAGTCACGATCTCGTCGTTGGGGGGCTTCGGTAGCGGGACAACCTCAAAATTAGCATGCACACCATCCACATTAACTTTTTTGAAGCATGGTGCTAAAGGTGCATGGTGCACCATGGCCCCGTCACCAGACGGATGCCTGGCCCCAAGCAACGCATAAGGGAACGGAGGCATATCTCACTTGGAGCTTGCACTTCATAGGCTCCTACATAACAATACAAAATTAGCTACTCCAACAGGCCTATCAACGGAATAAGCATTCCAGAGATAATAATTATTACCAGGATGTCGTCCACAGGAAATATGGCCTTGCTTTTTGTCGTAAGATTAGACGCGCAGCTACTCCGACGGTAGGGGGGTTGGCTAGCACAGGAGTGGCGACGGCGGCCTACTGATTTTCTGTATTTCTTCGCATCTCATCTCTTACGTAATTAGCCAGCTCCTCTCTAAGAGATGCCTTGATCTCCTTTCGTAGCCGTGTGTCACGCTCGGCTTTGTTTCTCTTCCTAATCTAATACAATTCGGAGTCATCTGAGAAACCATGTTTCCAAGTAACATAAAACCCAAGGCCTCTCGTACGGCTCGGATGCTCCTTGTTTTTTAGGGCCGCGGAGAGTATATCTTTCTCCCTACTTGCCTGGAATGATCCATGGGAAGATTCTACACTCAGCGCTTCCTGTAAGAGCCCGACATGTCATTTCACTTCCTACGAAGTTGTGGAGTAATTACAAGCTACGTAGTTCAACATCTTACCAGGCGGTGGGACACTTTCTAGTCTACAGGGTTTCGGAAGAAGATGTCCCCCGACGACGTGGTAGATGGCATCACTCTAATCCAATTTCGAGCGCGCTCATCTAGGATCGTGGCAAATGGCCGGGCGATGTCCCGCAGGATTGCCTGTTCATCCTCATTCCTCCACTGCAGGATTTTACCCGCATACCCAGTTGTGCCGAGTCTGTGGGGGTGTGTGTTTTTTGCCTGGAGGGCCTTGTGCGCCGCACTTGCACTTCTAAAATCTTCAGTCGTCTTCATCGCTTTAAACTCTTCCCATTGTGGTTCCAGGAATGAGTACTTATGAAAGGGCCTTAGATCCTTCTCCACGAACTGCTTGACAAGCACACTCTTGATGTTCTTCCATGCTTTGCACGCCGCTAGCAAGGCATATTATTACACAGAGTCATGGTGTTCTTCTGGGATCTCGAACGATGCAAAAATTTCTGTCAGTAGCTCACGTTTCCGAGTCTCAATCACGGTCTTCTACGAATCGAATGTGATTTCAATTCGTTCTTGTGCAACTATTACGGTCATTCTTCGAAATGCGCACGCTGCTCGGCGAGGAAGGAGAGGGGTTCCAGATCCATCGACCTCTATGATGGTAAATCGGCCCTCAGGTTTTTTTGATAGTCCTCTTCCTTGGCGTTTTGATTTTGGAGTGGACATATCCGATGATGATGTTGAAGAATGCGCGAATGACATGTTGGCCTTCTCATATATGAAAAGTAAGCACAATGTGTATATATATATTCATAAGTATATGTATTCATGTACAAGAGTCTAGACTTTCTAGTCAATGTCAGTAATATACAAGCTAGCACAATGTAGCAATGGATATTTCTACCGACATGTACAAGAGTCTAAACTTTCTAGTCAATATTAGTAATAAGCTGATAGTAAACACAAGGTAGTCATGGAGTTAAACTAATATACAACTACATGGAGAGAACTCACAGTGAGAAAGAAATTGTAATAGCAAGAGATACTCACGAAAACAGCTAGAATAAGCATCGTGAGAGAGGAATGGACACTTCTAATTAACGACGGGCTCGGGGAAGGTGGCTAGCGATGGGCTCGTGGGAGGCGACCAGCGACGGGCTCGGGGGAGGCGGCCGGCGTCAAGCTCAAGGGACGGAGGCGGCGACGGGCTCGATCGGGAGAGCGGTGACATTATGTCTCTTTGCTAGCTGGTTGGTATAGCGAATAACTGCAGTGTACACGCAAAATCCTAGCTTGAAGGCATATATAGGAAGGTTATTATAGACGGTTCTATTTAAGAACCGTCTGTGATATTTATGATATCACAGACGGTTCTTAAATAGAACCGTCAGTCATAATCCCTTTGCCTCCCACGCACTAGAGTTCTTACCTACACCAACCACCAGGCCACTGTAATAAGACTTCACAGAGTGTATTTCTTTACGACAGTACAGTGTATTTCTTTACAACAGCCCAATGAACACAGAGATACATATGTATGACTTATTCTCAAAATTCACCTATGTATCACACATTTTCACATGTACATAAATGCAAATTCACAAATACATCACACACATGTATTGTTATATACATAAATGTAAATTCACATATACATCACATACATATATTGTTATATACATAAATGCAAATGCCCCCATATATATCGCACATTCTCATTCTATTTACTTATTTTCTTTACAAATTAGCCCTTCATGATGATCAATGCGTATGTAACTAGTTTCGTCACGTTGTTCGTCGTCGACTCTTATGCCATTTTCAAAAGGAGGTAACTCATCAAATTGATTGTATTCATCCTCGTCTACTACATTCTCTACTCTGATAATTCTCTTTTTTTCATGAAGAACTACATGGCACTTCTTATTTGCTGGGTCGGTTATATAGAAAACTTGAACAACTTAGTTAGTGAGTATGGATGGTTCGTCTTTGTATTCGACACGTTGGAGGTCCATGGTAGTAACATCGTACTTGTTAACCTTCACTTGTGAGAGATGCACCCAAGACACCGAAATAAGGGGATCATGAAAACCATGTAGTCGAGCTCCCAAATCTCTTCTATGAACTTAAAATACGAGTTTCTCAACCCATCGGTATTGAATGCATTAATGCGGATACCGCTGTTCTAGTTAGTTCTCTTTACATCCTGAACCTATGTATAGAATGTGTACCCATTTATATCATATCCTTCGCATTTCACAACTATAAGTGTTAGACCTTTTGTCAACCATGTCAGCATCTCACTTGACGAGTTTTTAGCGATTTGCTCCTTCAACCATTGGTTGAACCGACTATTGTGTTGTCTCATGATCCACATATCTGGCTACTCCGGATTCTGTTGCAGAAACACATCCTTGTGCTGGTCGACATAAGGGGCCACTTCAGTCATGTGTTATAAAGACCGCGAAATGGGGCTTGAGCATACGTGTCCATATCTGGAGTGATTACTTTCCTTCCAATAGTTCCGATACCATTTAGCCTCCCTTCATGACGAGATTGAGGCACACCTATTGGTTGAATCTAAGCCATATAATCGATACAAAACTCAATGACCTCTTCGCTTGCATAACCTTCGACGATGCTGCCCTCCGGCCTTGATCGATTTCGGACAAAGGACTTGAGAATTCGCATGAACCTCTCAAATGGGTACATGCTATGAAGGAATATGGGCCCACACATTTTTATCTCCCACACAATATGAACAATGAGATAGACAATGATATCGAAAAACGAAGGAGGAAAATACATCTCAAGATGACATAGAGTTATCACCACCTCGTCCTGCGGAGCATCTAGTCCTTCAGGATCGATGACCTTCTGAACAATTATGTTAAAGAAATAACATAGCCTCATAATTGTCTCTCGGACTTTGATCAACAAAATATTTCTAATTACAATAGGGAGCATCTGTGCCATCAGCAAATGACAATCATGAGACTTCGTACCATTTAACTTCAAATCTTACATCGAAACAAGTTTCTTCACGTTGTCGGAGTAACCGGATGGAACTTTGACACCATGCAAGCACTAACATAGTTCTGTTTTCTCGGCTTTGGATAGAGTGTAACACACAGGGGGAGGTACGTTCATCCATTATCTGTTTTTATCGGTGCTAACTCAGGCCTGATGTTCATATTAGCCAAATCAAGCCATGCGTTGACGTCGTCCTTTTTTAACATGAATGTTCAGTAAGAAACCAATCAAGCTGTCACATACATTCTTTTCTACGTGCATGACGTCTATGCAGTGTCAAACAACTAGGTACTCCCAATAAGTTAAGTCCCAAAGTATTGATCTCTTCTTCCAAATATTTTTTTCACGAGCCCTCAATTTACGTCTTTTTCCGAAGACAACATCTAAATCCTTGATCATGTTATAAACATCTTTTCCTCTTAAAGGCCTTGGAGTTGAACCGTTCCCCTTCTCTCCGTCAAATTGTTTCTTCATCTTGCGGTATGGGTGAGCCCTCCAAAGGAACCGACGGTGACGCATGTACATGGTTTTGCGTGAGTGTTTCAGCCACACACTCTCGATACCATCTAAGCAATGAGTACAAGCTTTGGCACCTTTTGTACTCTGGCCCGACAAGTTAGTAAGGGCAGGATAATTATTTATAGTGCAAAACAATAAGGAGCGCGAAGTAAAGTTTTCTTGTTTGTATGCATTCCATACCTATACCTCTTCGTTCCACAGTACTTTTAGATCTTGCACCAACGGTGCTAGATACATATCAATATCATTCTTAGGTTGCTTTGGCCCTTGGATAAGTATCGACAGCAAAATATACTTTCGCTTCATACACAACCAAGGAGAAAGCTTATAGATGCAGAGAGTCACGGGCCAAATGCTATGTCGGCTGCTCATGTTACTGAAAGGATTCATTCCATCTGTACTCAATCCAAGCCTTATATTCTTCGGTTCTGCACCGAAATCTGCAAACCTCTTATCGATGTTTCTCCACTGGGTGGAATCAGCAAGGTGTCTCAATATTCCATTTTTCTTGCACTCCTCTGAGTGCCAACGCAGCAGTTTTGTCCCCTTTGGATTCGCAAAAAATTGCTTCAAACAGGGAATTATAGGAAGATACCATGCCACCTTTGTAGGAGGTCCTTTCTTCACCTCTGTTTCCTCTGGAAGCATGTCCGCTAAAAGACCTAGCAGCGCTGTGAAACTCTTGTCGTACCAACTGTTGCTTGCCTTCAATTTCAATAGTTCAAGCACAGCTGACAACCTCGTGTACTTTGACCTGCAGCACGTGAACAAAGATTTCTCCGAGTCCTCCATCAAGCCCCAGAATTTAACATACTCTCTCTCATCATAGTTCTCTTCTACATCACGAAGCATCTGATCCAGATTATCATTGTGCAGCCTATCTAAATCCGAACCACAATCGATATCATCCGACGGCATATCATTGACTTCACCGACGATATATTATTAACTTCACCAGCGATGACATCCGGCGGCATATCATTAACTTCGTCATAACTGGTCCATCACGTATACCCCTTTTTGAAATCCATCCGAATCAAGTGTGCTTCAATCTGCTCTTGATTCTTAAACATCTATAAATTCTCACAGTCAGTGTATGGACAATACATATATTCCACCCTCTTATTCAACATATCCTCCTCGGTAGCTCTTATAAAAGTAGACATGCTATTAATGTACTCTTCACTCACACGATTCATGGTATATATTCAGCTTCGGTCCTATGTTATGCATATATATAATAACTTAGTATTAAAAATTAAATTAATTAATTATTACTACATATATACCACATGCATTGTGGCTTTGCTAGCTTAATTAATTCATATTAACATGTACAACAGCTATTTCCACAGTATATATAACAGTCACCGAAAATTAGCTAGATCTACATTTTAATACAACGAAAAAATAAATTTCATTACTAACCATATCTAAGGCAGTCAAGAAATTGATGAATCTTCAAAGCTGATGTCCTACCAAATAGCTAGTCTCCTTCCACCAAAATAACTGGCCTGAAAGCCTTGACTCCTCTAGGTGCAGCACCGGCTAGATCTGGATCGAAATTAAGACAGATGCGGTTCTGAGCGGCGCAATAAATATATAGTCGGTTTATCACAAATAGTTTTTAATAAAAACCGTCTGTGATAATGCACAGATTATCACAGACAATTTTTTATTAAAAATTGTCTATGCTAATACTACTATCACAGACGATTCGTGGCAAGAACCGTCTATGATAATTCACAAACGGTTCTTGCCAAAAATCGTTTGCGATATTAATCCTACACAGACGGTTTTTGTTGATAGCAATAACACAGATGGTCTCAAACTGAAAATCGTCTATGATAGTATTCCTGTGATTTGCCGTCTAGTAAACACGTTTCTATAGTTAGTGCATGGACGTATGGTTGTGCTCATGTAAATGTTATGCTTGTGCTCATGTTCATGTTTAATATTCACTAGCTGCATGTGCGCAGTGGCACGCCGCGTAAGCCGCGACCCATTAACCGCTAAGGTAACGTGCATACAGGCAGCAGTGAAGGAAAAGTAAATGTGCATAGACGTGTTATAATGACGTGCATAGGCGAAGTAAAAGCAAGCGTGCGTACACGTGTCCGTCAAAGAAGGAAAATAATGATGTGGATGCAAGGAGGCCAGAGAGTCTCTAAGTATAACTAGAATATCGGGCGCGCTTCGCGCGTCTTACCATGACTTCAATTGCAGAAATTAATTCACACTTTAATATAAACACTTCAAGTAGATGACAGATAGAGACCATCGCAGAAATTAATCTTTAATTCAATATAGAATTCCCACTTCAATATAGACACTTGAAGGAGATGACAGATAGAAGCCATCCTATTTAAGTATCAGGATTTAAAAGAAGGCATAACAAATTATGTAGAAGGCATAACAAATCATGCACTGTCCGTGCTATTACGTACATAAAAATTAGAGAACACTACTTATAAATATAGTGGAGGGAAAGGTGAAAGTTTAGTTTCATTCTATAATCTATAGAACTCAAGATAGTAATCAACCACACAAAGTGTCATATCATATCACAAAAGTAGACAGATGTCCACTTGTCAATTGATAATTAGCTACTTGAAAAGAAGTGGCGTTCTTTGTACATTTTCCGATTCTAAGAAAGTGCACAACCAACAACAAATGCCAAAGTTTTATGAATGAAAAGCGTATAGGTGCCCCAACCACGGCATTTCGGATGCATAGGGGCTGCATTAGGCAAAACAGCGCGCAAGGGGACAGATTGGCAGAAAATTCAGGTGCCGTGCCATACGAGAGAGAGAGAGAGGAGGAACCTGTACGCCGTGCCGGTGCCGGGGTCTGAGGCGGAGGCCATGCGATCGCCGTGGGTGGCAAAGCCGAAGAGGAATGGATGATGGCGGTGGCGGTGCAGCCGGTGATTCAGCGGCATGGCATGTCACTCCGGCTGCACGAGGCACACGTCACGTGGCTTCACCATGGGCCAGGGGAAGCCGGCAGCCTCGTCGCCGGTCGCTGCTCCTCCTGCTCCCGTGCTTGTCTAGTCCACTTCCTGTAGGTGTGTATCTGTCTGATCAATGAACTCTGTGCCATCTCCATGGGTACAAGTGGTTGAGCTGCTTCTTTCCTTGTTACTTCTTCCATTTTTGTCCCAAGGCCTTAAATAAAACTACCTGCCTGTCATCCTATTCATACACAAGGTCATAATAAGTTCTTAAATCCCATTGGCCTTAAATAAAACAGTGTGAATGAGATCTTCTAAAGCAAAGAATGAAGCGATTGCTCACTTTAAGCAATGAAGACTTGCCATTGCTTCCATCTGCTTCGTTTCTCTAGGAGCTCATCCTGGGCGGATGAGGGCTGCATATTTCCTATCTTACTCCTCGTAATCTTTTTCCAACATTAGAGATTTGAGTGCTCCGTTGTCATAAATAAGATGGCAAGTTTGGTTATATTTAGCTCACATGATGATTCCTCTTTATCCCAGCTTCTCTCCAACATCTAGTAGCAACAACTTGTTCTCGCCACTAGCAATGTGAGCAACTATGGTGCATTTCGGACAAGTGAATCGGCTAGTGCTTTACTATTTTCCATAGTTCCTTGATTTAGAATGTAAAATTCACCAGCACTATCTAGTGTGTTAGCAATTGAAATGAAATTCACCTAAACAAGAAAAGCGCATTCGACCTTCATGAGGTAGTCCACAAAGAAATCTCGCATGCTTTAAGTTTTTGGTTTCACAAACGAAAGTTGTACAGCATCAAATATGTGCAAAACTAACACTCTAGCATGTAGACACTATGAAAAGGTCAATGCCTTTTTAGGATTTTTGATCTGGAAATAACCTCACCGACATGATCCAAGTTCATCATTTGTCTCTGCATGCTAGCAATTTGTGCCAGTAGCTCATAACTAACTCAGCAATCGCATATATTGTAAAGGTACTAATTTAAACAAGCAATTCAAACACAAGCATCTTGAAATCATGTGACAAATAGAAAAGATCTCTATTCAGTGTCAGAAGAGATGCACGCACCTTCATATTGCACGACCCTAGCGGGCGAAGCCGGCGTCTTGTCACCACCTTCCTCCCACATTGCACTAATTTTCATCTGATACCATCTGCACGTAATACAAATTTCATATCAACAAAACCTGTTGGCATAATGACAATTGAAGGTTGACGGACAAATGTCAAACAAAAAGTTCACATGAAATCTGTGGAGAGGTGTTTACAGGACGAGAAGACTTCACTGAGGGGCGTGGTGGCCATGCCGGTTGGCGGACAACTCCTGTGCAATCTTGGCGAAAGGATGGCGCAAGGTACCACGGTTCCCCCTCCGCCTCCGCGCCGACCGGATCCGGCCTCCCCCTCTGGCCTCCGAGGGGGGAGGGGGGAGGCAGCGGGCGACAAGGAGGCGGCGGGGAGGGGGAGGCGGCGGGGGAGCGGGGGAGGAGGGGGACCGGGGAGGAGGGGCGGCGGGGAGGGGAGAGGAGGGGGAGGAGGGGCGGCGGGGAGGGGGAGGAGGGGAGGGGAGGCGGCGGGGAGGGGGAGGGGAGGCGTGAAGGAATACGCGTAGGCTACGGCGGCGAAAAACAAAACTTTTCTACCGCGCACCCAAGAACATCATGCTAAGGAAGGATCATGGATCGTTACCACTTAGACGCCGCAGCGCAATGAAGAAGAATTGGAAACCGATCCAATCACGCGCGCCGAGGTAGTAGTGGAAGTAGCCGATCGTCCCGAACAGATCGTCTCCTCCACGCACGCCGATCAAGATCGCAACGAGCAGCGCCTCCACCGTATCCACACATCCGAGGTGGGCGCCGATCGCGAGTGTACTAGCACTCGTGAGCAGCTAGGGTTTGGCAGGAGGTGGCGGCTAGGGTTTTGCTAGATGTTAACAGGACCAATCCCTCACCCCTCGCCTCCATATATATAGACCTTCACGTGGGCCTTGCGAACCAAGGCCCATTAGGAGTCTATTCGGATCTTTATCCGAATTGAGCCCATATCCAAATCATATTCGAATCAGTGTTCCAACCCGTTAAGCGTGCGACCCTGTAGGTTCACGTATACTTGGTCGTGACCCGGAAACGCCTTTTCGGTCACCCTGTTAATAGCGGCCTCTAGTAAGACATATTAACCCCAAAGTATATGTAAAGATCATATCGGCTGAACCTGTAATGTTCTCTCATGTACGAATCCCTTTGCCTCGCGATATAGATTGAGCTCAAGGTCGAGACCTGTGTCATCCTCTTAATAGCTCAATCACTCTCTCGATTCTGTGATGGATTATAAACTTGTGATTGACTCCTCAATCACCTTGGCATGGCCATGCACTTTCATAATCCATTACATCGAGGGGCCCAGAGATATCTCTCCCATAAGGAGGGTCAAATTCTATCTTGATCATTCACATCCCACTACATGTTTTATGGCAAATCCGAAGACTACTTTTATGACTACCCAGTTACGGAGTAGTGTTTAGTAGTTCCAAAATAAGCTACTACTCATGTTGGGAACCATGATGATCTCAAGTCTAAGGATTCTACATAAACACTACTCGAGACCAACTGATGACACATGGAATCTCTGCAGTGTCTCATGGCAGGTCTATCCAACATATGTTCACTAACACATGTCCATATTATTGATTTGGTATCACCATACCATGATCCATGAGATATGATCATCAATCAATACATATGCTGATCTTTGTCTTTGAATCATATTTGTTCCTCATATGATATACGATCAGGGATCATTTAGAAATAGCAACATTTTAATATTTAAGAGTCTCATGAATAAGTCACATACTCATTGATCAATAATGATGATGTCTATTCCAAGGAACAAAGTAATGTATCATAAACATAGTATGTGATATATACAACATCTCCATGTTGCCTCTAGGGCATATCACTAACAAGGCGGCGGGGGAGCGGGGGAGGAGGGGGACCGGGGGAGGAGGGGGGCGGCGGGGTAGGAAAGGGGAGGGGGAAGCGGCGGCCGGCGGGTGGCGGGGGCGGCGGGGGAGGAGGGGGGACTGGGGGAGGGGGGACGCAGGGAGGAGGCGGGGACAGGCGGGCGCCAACGGAAGGGAGGAAACGGGAAGACGGCGCGAGCAGGCGCATGCAGGCGCGCCAGCGTGTGGAGAAGCGTAGCTCGGACGCCACGCGTCGCCGTGCGAGGCCTGTGCGGATGCGTGGAGCGCTGTGGTGCAAGGAGAACGGGTTGGCTTTTAATAACTCCGATATACGGAGTATTTGTCCTCAAAGTTGTAGTGATCCAATAACGTATATATTTTAGTGTCATTCAATTATATATCATAGTCGCCACTACGTACCTTATGCATGCATGATTGTATATGAACATTTGGAAATACTTATATCATCCACTAAAAAAAATAAAATTGTAGTATTTCAGCAAATGAGAAGTTAGGAATCTAATATTCACTAATATATATCAACGAGAGCTAGGCCTCATTTCGGGCATTAGAATTCTGTAAGAATTCTGACACATACAGTGCATGCAAATAAGGTAAGAGTTGGGCGTGGTTTGGCCGTCGCTTTCGTAGTGTACCCTGGAGGGACATGTATGCATGGGCATGGTGCACGACAGCACGGGTGATTAATTAGAGAAGCTCGTACGTACCTGTCCTTTTTCTACAAGGAAATGGACACAAGTGCAAAGGTAGGATTGGGATGTATATCTGATGGGAACAGGGTCCCGATCTTCCAATAGGTTCTGGATATGTTCGATTTGGTGGAGGCGCGACACAAATCAATCCGGCTTCCAAACAACAAGTTCCGAACCCCGCAATCGCAGTACCACGTCTCCTCAGGTTATCAACCATGTGCTGCCCGGTTGACCTCGCCAAGAAGGCTAATCCTCGCCTGCGAATCAAAGAACACAAGCAAGAACAAGGAAGAACACAACGGAATTGCAGATGTATTGGTTTAGCACTCGAAAGTTGGGGTCTCACAAACCGATGAACGGCGAAACTGTTCAAGACAGAATTAATCTAAGTAAAACCCAACCCTAATGGTGGGGGTGGAGGCTGCATATAAAGGAGTGAGGAGCGTGCAAAACCCCTGGACGCGCCCTAATGGGCTCCAACACGATACAAAGCCGAACGGCCTAAAATACGGTGGCGCAGCACCCTGACAGATTCTGAATATTCACTTGTTTCGATAATTCCTGTTGACTCAGAAGGAATTTTGATATGAGACCAGAGCCATTGGAAAGGCCTCCTTCTTAGCTTTCCATACATATGTGGAACGTCCAAAACGGAGTCCGTATGCGTCCTGGGCGTCCGTTTTACTGCAGGCTGGTTCTGAAGGCCGAGGCAGACGTGAACTCGAGTTGGACTGGGCCTCCGGCTTGACTTGGACGTCCTTGCTGGTCTTCTCCGCCTCCACACCTCTCTCCATGTACTTCATGACCCTCTCCAATGTTTCTAAGCAAGATAACATCATTAGGTAGCAATCTATTCTCAAAACTATAAAAAGGATCGCTTAAGAACGAGCTCACCTCTAGATTTAATTGTCGCATGCGAGCTCGGGTCATTGGACCTTACACAACGGTTAGAGGATCAGCGGTTGCATCCGAAGGAGTGATGTTCTCATCATCCTCCCCCTCTTGAAGTGGAGTCGTCCTCGACTCAAACTCATCTTCTTCTCCCAAGTATGGCTTCAAATCTGCAATGTTAAAGGTGGGACTAACCCCGAACTCGGGTGGCAACTCAAGTTTATATGCATTATCATTTATTTTCTGAATTATCTTAAAAGGACTAGCAGCTCTAGGCATCAATTTTGACTTTCTTAACTCAGGAAATCTATCTTTTCGCAAGTGCAACCAAACAGAATCACCCGGTTCAAGTTTAACTTCCTTTTTACCTTTACTACCAACAATCCTATATTTTTCATTCATCTTTTCAATGTTTGCCTTAGTAGCCTCATGCATTTTGACAATAAAATCAGCACGCTCCTTAGCATCATTATGAACTCTCTCACTAGTAGGCAAAGGTAAAATATCAATAGGGCACGGGGATTGAATCCATACACTACCTGAAAAGGACTTACCTTGGTGGTGGAGTGTGTCGCTCGATTATATGCAAACTCAACATGCGGCAAACACTCTTCCCACAGCTTCAAATTGTTCTTCAAAACAGCTCTCAACATGGTAGACAATGTGCGGTTCACCACCTCGGTTTGGCCATCAGTTTGTGGGTGACATGTTGTAGAGAACAACAATTTTGTAACCAACTTGTTCCATAGAGTACGCCAAAAATGACTCAAGAACTTGGCGTCACGATCTGAAACAATAGTAGAAGGCATACCATGCAAACGAACTATCTCTTTGAAAAAGAGGTCAGCAATATGAACGGCATCATCGGTTTTATGACATGGTATAAAGTGAGCCATCTTAGAAAAACGATCCACAACAACAAAAATGCTATCCCTCCCCCTCTTAGTCCTGGGCAATCCTAAAACAAAGTCCATAGAAATATCTTCCCACGGAATAGAAGGAACAGGAAGAGGCATATATAAACCATGTGGATTCAAGCGAGACTTAGCTTTTTGACATGTCGTGCAGCGAGCCACAAACCGCTCAACATCTCGCCTCATCTTTGGCCAAAAGAAGTGTGCGGCCAGAACGTCCTCCGTCTTCTTAGCACCAAAATGTCCCATCAAACCGCCTCCATGCGCCTCCTACAACAACAAAAGACGAACGGATCCAACTGGAATGCATAGGCGGTTAGCTCTAAACAAGAACCCATCATTGATCACGAATTTATTCCATGCTTGTCCCTCTTTACAATGCAACAACACATCCTTAAAATCAGCATCAAAAGCATATTGTCCTTTAATGGTTTCAAGACCAAAAATACGAAAATCAAGTTGAGACAACATGGTATAGCGTCGAGACAAAGCATCAGCAATCACATTATCCTTCCCTTTCTTGTGTTTAATGACATAAGAAAAAGATTCAATAAATTCAACCCACTTAGCATGTCTACGATTCAAATTGGTTTGACTACGAATATGCTTAAGTGATTCATGATCGGAATGAATGACAAATTCTTTACGCCATAAATAGTGTTGCCACGTCTCTAAAGAACGAACAAGAGCATACAATTCTTTATCATACATGGAATAATTAAGAGTAGGACCATTCAATTTTTCACTAAAGTAGGCAACAGGTTTGCCTTCTTGCATCAAAACACCACCAATACCAATTCCGCTAGCATCACATTCCAGCTCAAAAGTCTTACCAAAATCCGGAAGTTGGAGCAATGGTGCGTGTGTAAGCTTGTCCTTCAAAAGATTAAAGGACACCTCTTGTGATGGCCCCCAATGGAACACGACTCCCTTCTTTGTCAACTCAATCAACGGTGTCGCAATGGTGCTGAATTTCTTGACAAAGCGGCGATAAAATCCTGCAAGGCCAAGAAAACTCCGCACTTGGGAGACCGTCGTGGGCGTGGGTCAACTCCATATCGCCTCCACCTTGGCTTTATCAACCTCAATTCCCTGTGGAGTCACAACATAGCCAAGAAAAGAGACTCGATCCGTGCAAAAGGTGCACTTCTCAAGGTTACCAAACAAACGTGCATCTCTCAAAGCATTAAAAACAGCACGTAAGTGATTCAAATATTTATCCATTGACTTGCTATAAATCAAGATATCATCAAAGTAGACGACCACAAATTTACCAATGAAAGGACGTAAAACCTCGTTCATTAATCTCATGAAAGTGCTAGGTGCATTAGTTAACCCAAAAGGCATGACTAACCACTCATACAAGCCGAACTTAGTTTTAAAAGCAGTTTTCCATTCATCGCCAAGTTTCATTCTTATTTGGTGGTATCCACTACGCAAGTCAATCTTTGTGAAAATTATAGCACCACACAACTCATCAAGCATGTCGTCTAGCCTAGGAATAGGATGACGATACCTTATAGTAATGTTGTTAATGGCTCTACAATCTACACACATACGCCAAGAACCATCTTTTTTGGGAACCAAAAGAACAGGAACAGCACAAGAACTAAGGCTCTCACGTACGTACCCATGGTCCAAAAGGTCTTGGACTTGTCGCTGAATCTCCTTAGTCTCTTCGGGATTGGTCCTGTATGCCGCACGGTTTGGCAAACTCGCTCCAGGGATCAAGTCAATCTGGTGCTCAATCCCTCGAATGGGTGGAAGTCCTGGAGGTATCTCATCAGGAAAAACATCTCTAAATTCCTGCAAAAGGTTAGTGACAGGAGCAGGCAAAGTGCAAGGCATATTATCAAGAGAAAATAAAGCATCTTTGCACACAAAAGCATAGCAAGTATCAATAACATCATCAATTTCAGCAAGGTCTGATTTTGTGGCAAGCATAACAGAATTTTTCAAATTGATTACTTGCTGTTTTTCAGATTTAACATGTTCCTTTGGATCATGAGCAGCAGCAGCTCTCTCTCTATCGGCCTCTATAATCTCAGCTGAGGACAAAGGCAGTAAAGTAACTTTCTTTCCCTTATGCATAAAAGTGTATTTGTTACTACTACCATGGTGTAAAGCATCATTATCAAATTCCCAAGGTCGACCCAATAAAAGAGAGCATGCTTGCATGGGAACCACATCACAATCAACATGATCAGAATAACCACCAATAGAAAAATGGACTCAGCATGTTTGTGTTACCTTAGCTTTTCCAGAGTCATCTAACCATTGAATATGGTATGGATGTGGATGCGGTCACGTGGTCAAGCCAATCTTCTTGACCAAATCAGAACTCACCAAGTTGTTGTAACTTCCTCCATCAATGATGACACGTGCGCGCCGGTTCTTGATTGCGAAGAAAGTCTGAAACAAATTATGGCGTTGAAGCTTATCGGATTGTTGTACCTGTGTGCTGAGGACGCGCTTGTAACATCCTGTTTTTTCTGAGATTTTTAAAGCCTGGATTTCAAAAATGAATTTTCTGGAATTTTCTGAAATTAATTGAAGCTTCAAATGAATTTCTAAAGTTTTAAATGATTTAATGTGATTAAAATAAACATTAACATAAGTTGAAAATATTTTATTTGTGTTCCTTGTGTCACAAGGAATTTTCTGGTATTTTTGGTGAATTTTCCGGATTTATTTGCTATTTTCTAGAGCTTTTAGAAGTTTATTTGAATTTCTGGAAAAAGAAAAGAAAAGAAAATAACCCCCGCCGCCCGATCTTCCTCTCTCCTCCACGCGTCACCCATCCCGCCGCCGAGCGCCGCCGTATTTTTCCCGCAAGCCGCGCTCCGCGCCGATCCGCTCGCGCCACGCGTCGCGCATCCGTGATCGACAGCGCTGGCGGCGGCACTAGCAGCGCCCGCCCTCGCCTCGCCTCGGCGCCGATCGCGCGCGCGCGATCCCACCGTTCACCCGCGTCGCGTAAACCCTAACCCTAACCATCCCGGTAGTCCGATCCGCCGCGTGGCCCAATCCTAGCCGTCTAACCTAATCGCGTTCGCCGTGTCAGAACCGATCGGGATTGCCTCGGTTCGCGTGATAAAACTCGCGTTCATCCTCGGTTCGCGTGCGTCGCCCGAGCTCGTCGCCGCCGCCCTCGCCGCCGCCCTCGCGCCGCGCGTCGCCGGGCGCTCGCCGTCGCAGCCGCCGCGCGCCGTGCACCCCTCGTGCGCCGAGCTCGTCGCCGTTGCCGGGGACGCCGCCGGTGAGCCTCGCCGCCCCTCCTCGCCGTCGCCGCGTCGCCGCTCGTCGCCCTCGCCGCACCCGCTCCGCCCCTCGGTCCCGAGCCCGCGCCGCGCTCGCGCACCGCAGCGCGCCGCGCGCGCGCGGCGCGCCAGCGCATCGTCCACCGCCGCCCATGCGCCCTCCATCCGCGCCGTCGCGCGGCGCGCTGCCGCGTCCGAGCCGCCACGCGTCGGCAATCCGCGCACCACCGACACCGCCGCCGATCCGACCGCAGATCGGATCACGGATCCACGGCGCGACCGCGCCGCGTGGCCAACTCTCCGCCGCCGGATCCCGCCGTCGCGCCGCGCGCGCACGCGTCGGCCGCCCCACGTCGCCCTAGCCGACGTGGCACCCACGTGGCATGCCACGTCGGCGCCACGTCGGCCCTAGCCGCCTTCCCGAGCCACGTGGCGCCCGCGTCACCGCCACGTCGGCCGCGCCACGTGGCGGCATATGCCGCCGCGTCGCCACGTCCGCCCGCGTCGCCCGCCGCCCCTCGTGCATCGCTTCGTGGACCGGGTCCACGGTGAACTCGGAATTTGGTGCACCGGGTTCACAAAGACAATAACTTTTTCAATTTTCCCGAATTAATTTTGAATTAATTTTCCGAGCCCCCGTTCTCCTCCGTCCCTAGCTCCGATTGACCCGTTCTTTTTTCTAAATTCATCTAAAATCGAGCTCTAGCTGTTGGTTCTGTTTGTGTGAATTTTTGAGTTCTTTTGCTTGTCATTTTATGTGTTTCTTTGTTTCCGGTCGCTTTCTCTCTCGTTAGATTCGGATTAGGAGGAGCAGTGTTTCGCGCTGTAAGACCAGAGTACCTCACGAGCATAACGAAGGCAAGTCGTGTCCCTTGATCATGTTGAACCCAGTTTTACAAACTATTATTTAATTATTTTTGCTTTAAATTACATTGCATTGCTATTTTTATTCAAACCGTTGCACAGGTAGATATTGTCCCAATTGCTTTTACACCTCCTTGACACTTTGAATTACCATGATGCCTTTGTCACCATAGGTTGGGAAATTTATTAGTGATGCTAGTTTATTTATCACATGGGTTGGTACGATTAGATTGCTTAGCCAGTTTATATTTACGTTTGGTATCATCGCACATATTAAATTATTAATTTGACTTAATGATATATGGAACTGTGGTTGGTGCCACGTGTATTAAAATTTGTGCCACGGCATTGGTGTGACGTTGGCTTGGTTATACAAATTGGTTTTGCACTCGGGCGAGTGATCGTGCGATAAAGGGAAGTCTGGTTGTACTTTGGGGGATGTGGTAGTCTCGCCCGGGTAATGTTAAGGACTTAACTTTGTGCGCCATTGATCTGAGCTTAATCGTGCAAACCACATGTCTATTATGGGATGGACCTGGCTGATTAATTTGTAATATTTCAATTCGATTCTGCCATTGTGATGAACATGGTTGCCGATTTCCATGTGGCGCAAGGGGTGTGATCACGAAACCCTAGCGGGCGGGATTGTATTGAGGTAGAGCATTGTAAAGGCCTTGTTGTGATTTCCTTAGGCCTAGGCTAATCACATCGTGTGGGTACAGATTGTGCAACCTCTGCAGAGTGTAAAACTATTCGAATAGCCGCGTCCTCGGTCATGGGCGGTGCTCGGGATTTCACACGAGGGTTAGTGTTTCATTTATAACTTGGTGGTTTATGTTGGGAGTGGACGGTAGTTCATCGTTGGTTTAACTTGTGAATTGGTGTTCACAAGTGGTTCATGATTATTCCTTTGATTATCTATTATTCTTGCTTTCGATTAACTTTAGCTTTCAAGTTATTTAATATATTTCATCAATAAATGCCTTTATGCAAATTAACCTTTCAGCCTTCCTTTGGTAAGCCTTGCATATTATATTGCATTTATTGTTACAAGCGACTTGCCGAGTACCAACGTACTCACGACTTTACGCCTATGTTGCTCGGGCTTGAGGAGAGGAGTACTATCGGCGGGAGGTGCGGAAGGGAGTACTACGACGACTTCACGGATTAGGCTTCGTTCTCCACTCGATAGCTTTGTGGTTTGTCGATTGGTCGCTACGCTTTATTTTGGATTTCATTGCTATTTTGTTAAGCCCCTCCGCTAGAGATATTGTAAGCTTGGCCTTAAGGTCGCACCCTTGATATTTTATCGATGTTCGAGTTTTCCTTTATTATTATCGTGTGTATGACTATGATGACATCTATGTTCGATTGTGTGCACTAGCGTGATCTGGACTAGTGCGGTTTACGAGAGAGACCGAATTTGCATATTCGGTCTCGACAGAGATGGTATCGAGCCATATCGATCGTAGGACTAAGCCCTAGTTAAATTGGTCGTAACCCAAAAATTTATTTTCTAAATCAAACCAACTAAACTTGATATTTAGTAATATCTCTATCTTCTTACCTCATTCTTAAGGATTCTTGTCTCTCGCCCCAACTCTTGCAAAATTGGTTTTCCTAAAGTTATAAACCGATCTTTCCTTTATAAATGCATTAGATGTCCCAAGCTTCTTACACTCGACGGAGGATGGAGGTCACTTCTCGCGCTTACATTGCGAGCCTCGGATTTAAGAGATCGCCTGTCTACCTCACTAAGGATGAGAAGCGAAAAGGTCAACGCATCGGAGCATCTCCGGCTATACTTCACCACCCGAGTCGGCAGCGGTGCTACATCACGATTTCAAGAACACCGTGCGGTGGGAGATGTCGGCCGAGGAGTTGCGCACAAAGCCATCCGTCGACTTTGCAAGCTATACAAGATCAACATGGCGGACTCGTCCGGAAGTTCAAGGAGCGATGCGGAGCCACCTCGAGATTACGAGAGATGCCCGAGGAGGAGCCCGACGCGATCGCCAGACCTCTACCGTCGCCTACACCGCCGAGTCCAGGAGGAGAGCGTCGTATCACGGAGATCGTCGCGCCTACCTCGGTCGGTTCACTCCAGCGCGACGAGAGAGCGATCGCCGCCGATCCGCAACTCGTGGGTTGTCTACAGCGATTCGAGGACGATAGCGATGTACCCTATTTGTCGACCCGAGTGGGAGCCTTGAGTAGATAGTGCGAGTAGACACGTTGGATTTTATTTGCGGTTGTGTGCGATGTGAGCTGCAAATATTGCCCTAAAAGCATTATATTGCGATCATGTCAAATCTTTTATTGGAGTTTATTTTTGTTCGGTTTCTTAGTTAGCCTTCGGCTAAGTGTTTGTTTAGTTAGGTCTCCATTAAGCAAAACCCCTTAGACGCATTTACCTCTTATCTATGCTTTTCCTCTCGCCTTTTGCCTTTGGTCATCGTGATTGTTTTCTTTTGAGCAAGATGGTTGACACCAGAACTCCTCCACCGCAACCGGGGAACCAGACCAGAGAACGATGCGCGCGGCGGTGCCACTGTCTTGGACCCCGCCCTCGCCGATTCTTGATGGCGCATACGGATGATGCGAGACCATGATGCGGGTATGCAGACTATGATGCGGCGACAGCACGAGAGCGATACCACCGCCAAGACATCGTCGCCAGACCAGCTATGCGAGTTTATGAGGACGAGACCGCTGTTTTCTCCGTTCATCGAGCCTTTGGAGGCCGACGATCGGGTCCGTCAGATTGAGAAGAAACTCGAACTTGGCTCTGCACCGACAGGAGAAGGTCTTTGTATGCGGCACATCGGCTTGAGGGACCAAAGGCAGAGTGGTGGGAGAACTCTTGTGCCGCCCATGAGGACCAACATAACATCACCGGAAAGAATTCGCAAAGGCTTTCCACACCGCTCATGTCATGGAGGGAGTGGTTGAGATGAAGAAGGATGAGTTTCGGGAGCTCCAGCGAGAGGAACTGTCGGTGAGTGAATATCTCAATAAATTCACTCGATTTGGCTTCGCTCGCGCGAGAGGATGTAGCGGCGATGCAGCTCGCGTAAGAGGTTCAAGAAAGGCTTGAACCCAGCTTTGAAGGTGCAAGTCGTGGCAACGACTATGCGATTTCAGCGCTTGGTGGATAAGGCCATACTCATCGAGGAGAGTCGCGCGAGCTCGAGGAGTCTCGCAAGAGGAGGTTGATCCAAAGAGGATCACGGTCACACCATCTCGAGGCCTCGTTTTGGTACCTACCGGCTGCACGAGTGCCACAAAGAAGAAGCAAGCAGCAGCGATCTTGAGTTTCGGACCCGGCTCGGACACGCGCCCGATTTGATCGGCCACAGCGCCCTAGTGGTTCCAGTGGACAACAGCGGCAGAAGAGTAATAATCCAGCGGCATCCATCACTTGCTTCAAGTGTCATGAAGTGGGACACTATGCTAGCAAGTGCCCTCGAGGCGAGCCCCGACACCGCGCTTTGACTTGGGAGCCACACCGGTCGTACTTCTACCCCGGAAGCGGGGCGAGGAGCACCCCGCCTCGGGACAGGCGGCAGGGCGCCGGTGGTGAGAGGTCGGTGAACCACGTCACCGCAGAGGATGCCCAGCAGCGCGAGACGTTGTGATCGATGCGTTTCGTATATTCGGCCTCTGCCACCGCTTTATTTGATTACGAGCTTCGCATTCGTTTGTTTCTGGAGTTTTGCTTTAAAGCAACAATTGAAAATGTTGCTCTTGGATCTGTTCTTTTAATCCAATCCCGGATCGAGTTGAGGTCCAACCTAGGTTGTCCAGAGTTAGGATAACCATTCGGGAGTTGAGTTCGTGGCCGACTGATTTTGTTGGATATCTGATCCCTAGATGTAATCTTGGGAATGGATTGGCTTCGAAGCGGCGAGCGTTGTTAGGCGTGGGAGCGAGCGGTGACCTTAACCAATTCAGACGGAGTTAAGGTGCGATTCGCGGCGGTGAGTGCCACCAGAGCGGTCATGATTTGCGAGTAAGGTAATCCAGTTGGAGGGTGTACGGTTGTCGAGAGTACCCGACGTATTTCCAGATGATCTTCCAGGTATGCCACCAGAGAGGGAGGTTGAGTTTCTGATTGAGCTTGTGCCAGGTACCGCTCCGATTTCCAAGAGACCCTATCGGATGCCCGCCAATGATTTAGCAGAGTTGAAGAAGCAAATTCAGGAGCTTTTGGATAAGGGTTACATCAGACCGAGTTCATCCCCGTGGGGAGCACCAGTGTTGTTCGTCAAGAAGAAGGATGGTAGTCAACGCATGTGTGTGGACTACAGAGCACTTAATGAGGTCACTATCAAAAATAAGTACCCTCTGCCCAGGATCGATGACCTGTTTGACCAGCTTAAGGGAGCAGGAGTATTCTCCAAGATTGATTTGAGATCAGGATATCATCAGATGAGGATACGTAAGGAGGACATACCCAAGACAGCCTTCTCGACTCGTTATGGTCTATACGAGTTCACAGTGATGTCATTTGGTTTGACTAATGCTCCAGCATATTTCATGTATTTAATGAATAAAGTGTTTATGGAATATTTGGACAAGTTTGTCGTTGTGTTCATTGACGACATATTGATATATTCCAAGGCGAGGAGGAACATCAGAGCACTTGAGGTTAGCATTGCGTAAATTGAGGATAATCGCTTGTATGCAAAGTTCAGCAAATGTGAGTTTTGGATGAAGAAAGTCGCTTTCTAGGGCATGTGTTGACAGCAGAAGGAGTTGCGCTTGACCCGGGAAAGTAAGTGATGTTTTGGATTGGCGATCACCCACTTGATTACCAGTCGGAGTTTTACGGGTATGGCAGATACTACCGTCGCTTTATTGAGGATTTTCGGTGTGGCTGACCCCTCACGCAGCTTGCTCAAAAGGAAAAGAAATTCACTTGGACGCCAGAGTGCGAGAAGAGTTTTGAAACTTAAGGAGAGTTTGACCACAGCCCGGTGCTTGTGTTGCTCGATATTAACAAGGATTTTGAGATATTTTGCGATGCTTCGCGCAAAGGTTTGGGTTGTGTCTTGATGCAAGACAAGAGAGTGGTAGCCTATGCCTCACGCCAGTTGAGACCGCATGAGGAGAACTACCCTACCCATGATTTAGAGTTGGCAGCCGTAGTGCATGCTTTAAAGATTTGGCGTCACTACCTGATGGGTAACAGATGTGAGGTTTACACGGATCATAAGAGTCTGAAATACATCTTTACCCAGTCCGAGCTTAACCTCGAGCGAGAGGAGGTGGTTAGAGCCGATAAAGGATTATAATGTGGGCATACATTATCATCCCGGGAAGGCTAATGTTGTTGCAGATGCCTTGAGCGAAAAGGTATCTTGCAATTCAGTGATGGTTCGAGAGAGTCAGCCAGCTTTGCATGAGGAATTTCAGAAGCTTAGCCTTGAGGTGGTTGGGCCAGGATTTTTGGCAGCTATGGAGATGCAGCCTACGTTGGATGGTCAGATCCGCCAGGCTCAGTCAGATGATGAGGCATTTCAATGGATCGTAAAGAATTTAAGTGAAGGTAAAGAGTCGATTTTCGTGGATGATCGGGAACCTTGTGGTTCAAGCGGCGTTTGTGTGTGCCCAACAAGCGAGAACTAAAGGATGTGTTGTTAAAAGAGGCTCATGAGTCATCAGATTCGATTCATCCAGCGGACCAAGATGTACCAAGACATTAAGGATAAGTATTGGTGGCCAAGCATGAAGCGTGAGATTGCCGAGTATGTAGCCCTTTGTGATGTTTGTCGAGAGTAAAGCGAGCACGAGAGACTGCGCAGTTTGCTCTGACCATTAAAAGTCCCCGAGTGGAAGTGGGAAGAAATTGGTATGGACTTTATAGTCGGTTTGCCTAAAACCAAAGAGGGTCATGATTCGATTTGGGTCATTGTGGACCGTTTGACCAAGGTTGCTCATTTCATTCCAGCTTAAGACGACTTACAGTGGTGACAAATTGGCGAGCTATATATGTCCGGATTGTCGGTTGCATGGTGTGCCCAAGAAGATTGTGTCGATCGTGGATCGCATTCACCTCTCGGTTTTGGGGTAGTTTCCATAAGGCTATGGGAACTCACCGAATTTCAAGATAAAGATATCACCCCGCATGCATGGTCGACAGAGCGAGTTAATCAGTTCGAGGACATGTTGAGAGCCCGTGTGTGCTCGATCATGGGTCTAAGTGGGACAAATTGTTTACCCTTTGCGAGTTCTCATACAACAACGATTATCGTGCCGGTTTGCGATGTCACCGTTTGAGGCATTGTATGGCAGAAATGTAGGACCCTCTCAATTGGAAAGAGACGGGAGAAGGTCGAGTTTTGGCCCGATTGTTTAAAAGAAGGCGAGGATAAGGTCCGCTTGATTCAGAAAGGTTGAAAGCTGCCTGTGCCGACAGAAAAGCTATCACGATACTGACGCCGAGAGCCGAGTTTTGAGCCGATGATTTTGTGTACTGAGGATCACACCATTCAAAGGTGTGAAGAGATTTCAGCTAAAGGGAAGCTTGCACCGAGATATGTTGGTCCGCTCAGATTAAAACGCAGGGAGAGGTTGCTTATCGCTTGGAGCTACTCGCGTCCTTCGGGGTACATGACGTCTTTCATGTGTCCCAACCAAGAAGTGCTGCGCGCACTGCAGGAGGTTGTGCGATTGAGGCCGTTGACTGCAGGAGGATCTGTCATGCAAAGAGCACCAGTCAAAATCTTGGAAGTGTCGAGCGAGTCACCCGAATAAAGCGGTCCGTTTTGCAAAGTTCGGTGGAGCAACCATTCCGAGGAGGAAGCCACCGGGAGCGCGAGGAGGATCTCGAGCGAGTTTCGAACCTATTCTCTTAGTTGGCCCGGATCTCGGGTCGAGATCTCGTTTAAGGGGTAAGGTTTGTAACATCCTGCTTTTTCTCGAGATTTTTAAAGCCTGGATTTCAAAAATGAATTTTCTGAATTTTCTGAAATTAATTGAAGCTTCAAATGAATTTCTAAAGTTTTAAATGATTTAATGTGATTAAAATAAACATTAACATAAGTTGAAAATATTTTATTTGTGTTCCTTGTGTCACAAGGAATTTTCTGGTATTTTGGTGAATTTTCCGGATTTATTTGCTATTTTCTAGAGCTTTTAGAAGTTTATTTGAATTTCGGAAAAGAAAAGAAAAGAAAATAACCCCGCCGCCCGATCTTCCTCTCTCCTCCACGCGTCACCCATCCGCGCCGCGCGCGCATCAGTACCTTTTCCCAGCGCCGCGCGCTCTCGCCGCCGATCCGCTCGCGCCGCTGCGTCAGATCGCGACTGACAGCGCGGCGGCACCAGCGCGCCCCGCCCTCGCCTCGCCTCGGCCGCCCGATCGCGCGCCGCGCGATCCCAGCCGTTCACCCCGCGTCCGCGTAAACCCTAACCCTAACCATCCCAGCCGTCCGATCCCGCCGCGTGGCCCAATCCTAGCCGTCTAACCTAATCCGCGTTCGCCCCGTGCCGTAACCGATCGGGATTGCCTCGGTTCGCGTGATAAAACTCGCGTTCATCCCTCGGTTCGCGTGCCCGTCGCCCGAGCTCGTCGCCGCCGCCCTCGCCTTCGCCCTCGCGCCCGCGCCGTCGCCGGAGCCGCTCCGCCGTCGCGCTGCCGCCGCCCGTGCACCCCTCCGTGCGCCCGAGCTCGTCGCCGTTGCCGAGGACGTCGCCGGTGAGCCTCGCCGCCCCTCCCCTCGCCGTCGCCCGCGTCGCCCGCTCGTCGCCCTCGCCGCACCCCGCTCCGCCCCTCGGTCCCGAGCGCGCGCCGCGCGCACCCAGCGCTTCGCCGCGCGCGCGCGCGACGCCGCGCCGCCACGCCGCCACGCTGCGCGCGATCGTCCACCGCCGCCGCGCCCGCTCCATCCGCGCGTCCGCGCGGCGGCGCCGCGCGTCGAGCCGCCACGCGTCGGCAATCCGCGCACCCACCGACACCGCCGCCCGATCCGACCGCAGATCGGATCCGGATCCACGGCCGCGACCGCGCCGCGTGGGCAACTCTCCGCCGTCGGATCCCGCCGCGCGTCGCGCGCGCCGCGTCGGCCGGGCCACGTCAGCCCTAGCCGACGTGGCACCTCGTGGCATGCCACGCCGCCGCCACGCCGGCCCTAGCCGCCTTCCCGAGCCACGTGGCGCCACGTCACCGCCACGCCGCCGACGCGCCACGTGGCGGCATATCTGCTTTGCCACGCCGGCACGCCCCCGCCGCGTCGGCCGCGCCCCGTGCAGCTTTATTCGTGGACCGGGTCCACGGTGAACTCGAATTTGGTGCACCGGGTTCACAAAGACAAGAACTTTTTTCAATTTTCCTGAATTAATTTTGAATTAATTTTCCGGGAGCCCGTTCTCCTCCGTCCTAGCTCCGATTGACCCCGTTCTTTTTTCTAAATTCATCTAAAATCGAGCTCTAGCTGTTGGTTCTGTTTTTGTGAATTTTTGAGTTCTTTTGCTTGTCATTTTATGTGTTTCTTTGTTTCCGGTCGCTTTCTCTCTCGTTAGATTCGGATTCCGGAGGAGCAGTGTTTCGCGCTAAGACCGGGAGTACCCACGAGCATAACGAAGGCAAGTCGTGTCCCTTGATCATGTTGAACCCAGTTTTACAAACTATTATTTAATTATTTTTTGCTTTAAATTACATTGCATTGCTATTTTTATTCAAACCGTTGCACAGGTAGATATTGTCCCAATTGCTTTTACACCTCCTTGACACTTTGAATTACCATGATGCCTTTGTCACCATAGGTTGGGAAATTTATTAGTGATGCTAGTTTATTTATCACATGGGTTGGTACGATTAGATTGCTTAGCCAGTTTATATTTACGTTTGGTATCATCGCACATATTAAATTATTAATTTGACTTAATGATATATGGAACTGTGGTTGGTGCCACGTGTATTAAAATTTGTGCCACGGCATTGGTGTGACGTTGGCTTGGTTATACAAATTGGTTTTGCACTCGGGCGAGTGATCGTGCAGTAAAGGGGGAAGTACAGTTGTACTTTGGGGGATGTGGTAGTCTCGCCCGGGTAATGTTAAGGACTTAACTTTGTGCGCCATTGATCTGAGCTTAATCGCAAACCACATGTCTATTATGGGATGGACTGGCTGATTAATTTGTAATATTTCAATTCGATTACGCCATTGTGATGAACATGGTTGCCGATTTCCATGTGGCGCAAGGGGGTGTGATGAAAACCCTAGCGGGCGGGATTGTATTGAGGTAGAGCATTGTAAAGGCCTTGTTGTGATTTCCTTAGGCCTAGGCTAATCACATCGTGTGGGTACAGATTGTGCAACCTCTGCAGAGTGTAAAACTATTCGAATAGCCGCGTCCTCGGTCATGGATGGTGCTCGGGATTTCACACGAGGGTTAGTGTTTCATTTATAACTTGGTGGTTTATGTTGGGAGTGGACGGGTAGTTCATCGTTGGTTTAACTTGTGAATTGGTGTTCACAAGTGGTTCATGATTATTCCTTTGATTATCTATTATTATCGCTTTCGCTAACTTTAGCTTTCAAGTTATTTAATATATTTCATCAATAAATGCCTTTATGCAAATTAACCTTTCAGCCTTCCTTTGGTAAGCCTTGCATATTATATTGCATTTATTGTTACAAACGACTTCTCGAGTACCAATGTACTCACGGCTTTACGCCTATGTTGCTCGATTGAGGAGAGGAGTACTATCGGCAGGAGGTGCCGAAGGGAGTACTACGACGACTTCACGGATTAGGCTTCGCTTCTCCACTCGATAGCCCGTGGCTTGTCGATTGGTCGCTACGCTTTATTTTGGATTTCCGCTATTTTGTTAAGCCCTCCGCTAGAGATATTGTAAGCTTGGCCTTAAGGTCGCACCCTTGATATTTTATCGATGTTCGAGTTTTCCTTTATTATTATCGTGTGTATGACTATGATGACATCTATGTTCGATCGTGTGCACTAGCGTGATCCTCGACTAGTGCGGTTTACACGAGAGACCGAATTTGCATATTCGGTCTCGACAATATTGCACAATGATGCTCGTAGCGTCGCCGTGGACACCCCACCAAGGACCAAGTCGCCATCACCACCGCCATTGTCGCCCGAGGCAGCGAACATCATCATCCTCCTCGACATCGGAAGTGCCGATGTAGCCTCCATCTTCGTGGCGATGTATGCCCGCTGGCTAGGCAATTCTTCCGACATGACCAAGCCCATGGCAACGATGGCATCAATGTCGGAGGAGCGCCCATTGAAGCCATCAACAAGAGCTCTTGGCTGGACCCTGCAAAGAATTTTTTGTAGAATCTGCAAGGCGTGTCGTGGAAGGTGGCTTCGGTGGCGCTGCTGCAAACTTGTTCACAGGTGGTGGAGGAGAACGAAAACTCGAAGAAGACTTAGGCAGTCCCGTCGATGTAGTCGTCGCGGTGTGTAGGAGGGTCGTCCGGTGTTTGCCTTCACGATTCCTTGCGTCCTGCAATTCTTTTCTCGCAAGCATAGCAAGCTGGAACAACTGGTTGACAGTAGTAAATTCTTTATAATCAACAATGTCCTGAATTTCACGCCGTAACCCCCCGTAGAAACGACAAATCTTATCCTCCGTTTCCTCAACAACCCCACAACGCACCATACCCTTTTGAAGCTCAAAGATAATAGTCCCGAATGTAACTATCACCTTGTTCTAAGCGCTGTAATTTTTTTCTCAAATCACGTTTATATGAGGGAGGAACAAAACGATTACGCATAGCTTCTTTTAATCACTCCCATGTATCAGGTTGTAAACGAATGGTACCCAGTTCATTCCACCAGATAATAGCAAAGTCCTTAAACTCACTAGTAACTTGTCTAACTCTATGTTGTTCAGGAACCAAGTGAGAATTAAATTTCTGCTCTACCGTCATCTCCCAATCAAGATATTTTTCAGCATCATAAAGACCAAAAAAAGATGGAATGGTAAATTTGACTTTAGCAAAAGGATCATCGTTACCATGACGGTTCTGGTTATTACCTCCCATACCATGTCGGTTTTGCTGAAGACGCCGACGTAGTCGTGCATCTTGTGTCGCCCGCTGAGCAATGTTGCCATCCGCATCAGACATTGTGTCATCGTCATGACGATGGTCGTCATTGACAGGTGGCAGGCGTCTCTCCAATGTGTCCATCCGACCAGTGAGGTCAGCCATTCGCCGCTCCACCCGCTCAATGCCTTCTGTGGTGTTCAACTGGGCAATGGCGGCGACGATGGTGTCCATTCGCACGCTGAGTTCAGTGAATGAAGCATTTTGTTTGTCGAGCGCAGCTTGTAGCTGGCCGCGACTAACACACTCGTTGAAGTCGACCGATGTCCCATCCCCTTCGTATCCTGCCATGGTTAGTGGAAAACACAGGGGAAACAAGGATTATCCCTATCAACTACAAAAGAGGACAGTGGATGTAACATCCTGTTTTTCTGAGATTTTTAAAGCCTGAATTTTAAAAATGAATTTTCTGAATTTAATTGAAGCTTCAAATGAATTTTTAAAGTTTTAAATGATTTAATATGATTAAAATAAACATTAACATAAGCGGGAAATATTTTATTTGTGTTCCTCAGGTCTCAAGGAATTTTCTGGTATTTTTGGAGAATTTTTCGGATTTATTTGCTATTTTCTAGAGCTTTTAGAAGTTTATTTGAATTTCTGGAAGAAAAAAGAAAATAATTAAACCTCAGCCGCCCGATCTCCCTCTCTCCGCCACGCGTCGCCCATCCCGCGCCCCGCCGCCGCCGCTGTACCCTTTCCGCGCACTACTCGCCCGCGCCGATCCGCCCGCGCCACGCTGTCGCGCATCCGCTGGCTGGCGCAGGCGGCGGCACTCGCCACGCCGCACCGCCCACGCCCGCGCACCCTCGCCGCCGATCGCGCGCCCACGCGATCTCCGCCGTCCCGCCCTCGTGCCGCGCCGCAAACCCTAACCCTAACCCGCGCGTCGCCGCGCTGTCGGATGCGCCACGCGCAAGACTCAAGAAGGTCCCTCCCGGCCCGCTCGATGCCGTCGGATCACACCTCGTGGCTGCATCCGAGCCGTCCAAACCAGTCCGTCCCGAACCCGCGAACGTCTCCGGATCAACTCACCTCGGTTCGCGTGTATTTATCGCGTTCGTTCCTCGGTTGGCGTGCACGCACCGCCGCCGCTCGCCTCGCTTCGCGTCGCCGCGCGCCGCCGCTTCGAGCCTCGCCGCGTTGCTCGTGCCCTTTCCACCGTCCCGCGTCGCCGCCGGAACCGCCTCGCCGTCGGAGCTCCCTCCTCGTCGCCGTTCGCCGAGGGTGAGCCCGATCGCCGCTCCCCGCGTCGCCGCGTCGCCGAGCCGCGCCGCTTCCTCGCCTCGGCGCGCTGCCGCCGCGCGCGCGCGCCGCGCGCCTCGCGCCAAGGCCGCCGCCACGCGTCGCCGATCCGCCCTCGCGCCCGCCACGCGTCGTCGCCGCCTCGCTCCGCTCCGCCGCGCCGCTCGCTGCGCAAGGCCGCGCGACGCCTCGCGCGCCGTCGCGCCACGCGCCGCCGATCCGTCCGCCGCCGCCTTCCGCCCGCGATCTCGCTGCCGCTCGATCGGCCGAGGGCTCGACCGGCGCGTGCGCGCCCCCGCCGTCCGGATCGCCGCCGCCGCCGCGCCGAGCCGCCACCAGGCCTAGCCACGTGGCAGCACCCACGCGTGCCACGTCAGCCCTAGTCCACGTGGCACGACACGTGTCAGCACCACGTCAGCCCCGAGCCGTCCCCCGAGCCACGTGGCAGCCATGTCAGCTGCCACGTCAGTCGGGTGACACGTGGCAGCATATGCTGCTGCCACATCAGCGTGTCCCCGCCGCGTCAGCCCGCCGCCCCCGTGCACTGTTTCGTGGACCGAGTTCACGGTGGACTCGGAATTTCGTGGACCGGGTCCACAGCACAGTAGCTTTTCCGATTTTCCCGAATTAATTTTAGAATTAATTTTCTGGGAGCCCGTTCTCCTCCGTCCTAGCTCCGATTGACCCCGTTCTTTTTTCTAAATTCATCTAAAATCGAGGTCTAGCTGTTGGTTCTGGTTTTGTGAATTTTGGAGTTCATTTGCTTATCATTTTATGTGTTTCTTTGTTTTCAGTCGTTTTCTCTCTCGTTAGATTCGGATTCCGGAGGAGCAGGTTTCGCGCCAGAAGACCAGGAGTACCCCGCTGAGCATAACGAAGGCAAGTCGTGTCCCTTGATCATATTGAACCCAATTTTGCAAACTATTATTTAATTATTTTGTTTTAAATTACATTGCATTGTTATTTGTATTCAAACCTTTGCACTGGTAGTTATCGTCCCAATTGAAATTATACCTCCTTGATACTTTGGAATACCGTGATGCCATTGTCACCATAGGTTGGGTAATTATTTAGTGATGCTAGTTTAATTGTCACATGGGTTGATACGATTAGATTGCTTAGCCGGTTTATATTTACGATTGATCTCATCACACCTGTTAATTATTAATTTGACTTAATGACATATGGAATTGTGGTTGGTGCCACGTGTATTAAAATTTGTGCTACGTCATTGGTGTGACGTTGGCTTGGTCATACAAATTGGTTTTCACTCGGGCGAGTGATCGTGCAGTAAAGGGGGAGGTGCAGTTGCACTTCGGGGATGTGGTAGCCTCGCCCGGGTAATGTTAAGGACTTAACTTTGTGCGCCATTGATCTGAGCTTAATCGTGCAAACCACATGTCTATTATGGGATGGACCTAGCTAATTAATTTGTAATATTTCAATTCAATTCTGCCACTGTGATGGACATGGTTGCTGATTTCCATGTGGCGCAAGGAGGGGTGTGATGCGAAACCCTAGCGGGCAGGATTGTGTTGAGATAGAGCATTGTAAAGGCCTTGTTGTGATTTCCTTAGGCCTAGGCTAATCACATCGTGTGGGTACAGTTGTGCAACCTCTGCAGAGTGTAAAACTATTCGAATAGCCGCATCCTCGGTCATGGACAGTGCTCGGGGATTTCACACGAGGGTTAGTGTTTCATTTATAACTTGGTGGTTTATGTTGGGAGTGGACAGGTAGTTCACTGTTGGTTTAACTTGTGAATTGGTGTTCACAAGTGGTTCATGTTTATTCTTTTGATTATCTATTATTATCGCTTTTTGCTTAACTTTCGCTTTCAAGTTATTTAATATATTTCATCGATAAATGCCTTTATGCAAATTAACCTTTCAGCCCTCCTTTGGTAAGCCTTGCATATTATATTGCATTTATTGTTACAAACGACTTGCTGAGTACCAATGTACTCACGGCTTTACGCCTATGTTGCTCAGTTGAGGGAGAGGAGTACTATCAGCAGGAGGTTCCAGAAGGAGAGTACTACGACGACTTCACGGATTAGGCTTCGTTCTCCACTCGATAGCCTGTGGCTTGTCGATTGGTCGCTACGCTTTATTTTGGATTTTCGCTGCTATTTTGTTAAGCCCTTCCGGCTAGAGATATTGTAAGCTTGGCCATAAGGTCATACCTTTGATATTTTATCAATATTCGAGTTCTCCTTTATTATTGTCGTGTGTATGACTGTGATGACATCTATGTTTGACTGTGTGCACTAGCGTGATCCTGGACTAGTGCAGTTTACACAGAGAGACCGAATTTGCATATTCAGGTCTCGACAGAGATGGTATCAGAGTCATATCGACTGTAGGACGAAGCCCTAGTGAGATTGGTCGTAACCCAAAAACTTATTTTCTAAATCAAACCAACTAAACTTGATATTTAGTAATATCTCTATCTTCTTACCTCATTCTTAAGGATTCTTGTCTCTCGCCCCAACTCTTGCAAAATTTGTTTTCCTAAAGTTATAAACTGATCTTTCCTTTATAAATGCATTAGATGTCCCAAGCTTCCTACACCCCAGACAGAGGATGGAGGTCACTTCGCTGCGTTACATTGCGGAGCTCGGATTTAAGAGATCGCCTGTCTACCTTACCAAGGACGAGAAGCATAAAGGTCAACGTGTCGGAGCATCTCCGGCTATACTTCACCACCCGAGTCGGTAGCGGTGCTACACCACGGCTTCAAGAATGCGGTGCGGTGGAGAGATGTCGGCTGAGAGTTGCGCACAAAGCCATCCGTCGACTTTGCAAGCTATACAAGATCAACATGGCGGACTCGTCCGGAAGTTCAAGGAGCAATGCGGAGCCACCCCGAGACTACGAGCGATGCCTGGAGGAGCCCCGACCGCGATCGCCAAGACCTCTACCGCCGCTTACACCGCCGAGCCCAGGAGAGACGTCGATCACCGGAGATCGTCGCGCCTACCTCGGTCGGTTCGCCCACCCTAGTCGAGAGCGATGCGCCGATCCGCAACTCGTGGGTTGTCTACAGCGATTCTGAGGACGATAGCAGTGTACCCTATCTGTCAGGACCCGAGTGGGAGCCTTCAGAGTAGATAGTGCGAGTAGACACGTTGGATTTTATTTGCAGTTGTGTGTGATGTGAGCTGCAAATATTGCTTTAAAAGCATTATATTGCGATCATGTCAATCTTTTAATGGAGTTTATTTTTGTTCAGTTTCTTTGTTAGCCTTTTGGCTAAGTGTTTTTTTTAGGTTAGATCTCCATTAAGCAAAACCCCCTTAGACGCATTTACCTCTTATCTATGCTTTTCCCTCTCGTCTTTTACCTTTGGTCGATCGTGATTGTTTTCTTTTGAGCAAGATGGTTGATACCAGAACTCCTCCACCGCAATCAGGCGAACCAGACCAGAGAGCGATCTTTGCGCAGCGGTACCACCTACCTTGATCTGCCCTCGCCGCTTCTTGATGGCCTGCACTCGGATGATGCGAGACCATGATGCGAGGTATGCGAGACTATGATGCAGCGACAAAGCACGGAGCCGATACCACCACGGCACCTCGCCGCCAGCCTAGCTATGCAGAGTTCATGAGGACGAGACCGCCTGTTTTCTCCAGTTCGTCAGAGCCTTTGGAGGCCGACGATTGGATTCGTTCAGTTGAGGAGAAACTGAACTTGGCTCAGTGCACCGACAGAGAGAAGGTTTTGTATGCAGCACATCAGCTTGAGGGACCAGCAGCAGAGTGGTGGGAGAACTACTATGCCGCCCATGAGAACCAGAACAACATCACTTGGAAGGAATTCGCCAAGGCTTTCCATACTGCCCATGTCCTGGATGGAGTGGTAGAGATGAAGAAGGATGAGTTTCGGGAATTCCAGCAGAGGAACCTGTCAATGAGTGAATATCTCAATAAATTCACTCAGTTGGCTCGCTACGCGCTAGAGAATGTAGCGTCAGATGCAGCTCGCCAGAAGAGGTTCAAGAAAGGCTTGAACCCAGCTTTGAAGGTGCAAGTCGTAGGTAACGACTATGCCGCCAAAGCGATTGGTGGACAATGCCATTCTCATTGAGGAGAGTCGCCGTGAGCTCGAGGAGTCTCGCAAGAGGAGGTTGATCCAGCAGGGATCACAGTCACACCAGTCCCAGAGGCCTCGTTTTGGTTCCTACCAGCCTGCACGAGTGCCACAGCAGCAGCAGCAGCAGCGATCCTCGTGATTCCGGACCCGGCTCGGACACGCGCGCTTTGATCGGGGCGGCGTCCCGGTGGTTCCATGGACAGCAGCAATGAAGAGCAATAATTCAGCGGCATCCGTCACTTGCTTCAAGTGTCATGAGGTGGGACACTATGCTAGCAAGTGCCCTCAGAGGCAGGCCCCGACGCCAGTTCGTTTTGACTTGGGAGCCACACCCGGTCGTACCCCTACCCCGGAGCGGGGCGAGGAGCACCCCGCCTCGGGGCGAGCCGCCGGACGCCGGTGGTGAGAGGTCAGGTGAGCCACGTCAACGCAGAGGATGCCCAGGCAGCACCAGACGTTGTGATCGGTACGTTCCTCGTACATTCAGTTCCTGCCACCGTTTTATTTGATTCTGAAGCTTCGCATTCGTTTGTTTCTCGGAGTTTTGCTTTAAAGCAACAATTGAAAATCGTTGCTCTTGGATCTGTTCTTTTAATCCAATCCCGGATCCGAGTTGAGATCCAACCTAGGTTGTCCAGAGTTAGGATAACCATTCAGGGAGTTGAGTTGGGCCGACTGATTTTGTTGGATATGCGATCCCTAGATGTAATCTTGGGAATGGATTGGCTTCGCGGCGGCGATGTTAGGCTGTGGGAGCGAGCAAGAACCTTAACCAATTGAGGCGGAGTTAAGGTACGATTCGCGGCCGATGAGTGTCGGCGAGCTACCATGATTTGCGAGCAAGGTAATCCAAATGGAGGATGTACGGTTGTCGAGAGTACCGAAGTGTTTTGGATGATCTTCGGGTATGCCACGAGAGAGGAGGTTGAGTTTCGATTGAGCTTGTGCGAGTACCGCTCCGATTTCCAAGAGACCCTATCGGATGCCACCAATGACTTAGCAGAGTTGAAGAAGCAAATTCAAGAGCTTTTGGATAAGGGTTACATCAGACCGAGTTCATCCCCGTGGGGAGCGCCAGTGTTGTTTGTCAAGAAGAAGGATGGTAGTCAGCGCATGTGTGTGGACTACAGAGCACTTAATGAGGTCACCGTCAAGAATAAGTACCCTCGCCCGTGATTGATGACTTATTTGATCAGCTTAAGGGGCGGAGTGTTCTCCAAGATTGATTTGAGGTCGATATCATCAGATGAGGATACGCAAGGAGGACATACCCAAGACAGCCTTCTCGACTCGTTATGGTCTATACGAGTTCACGGTGATGTCTTTCGGTTTGACCAATGCCCCAGCATATTTCATGTATTTGATGAATAAGGTGTTTATGGAATATTTGGACAAGTTCGTCGTTGTGTTCATTGACGACATTTTGATATATTCCAAGAATGAGGAGGAACATCAGGAGCACTTGAGACTAGCATTGCAGAAATTGAGAGATAATCAGTTGTATGCAAAGTTCAGCAAATGTGAGTTTTGGATGAGGAAAGTCGCCTTTCTAGGGCATGTGCTGACAGCAGAAGGAGTCGCAGTTGACCCTGGGAAAGTAAGTGATGTTTTGGATTGGCAGTTACCCACTTCAGTTACCTAGGTCAGGAGTTTTCTGGGTATGGCAGGATACTACCATCGCTTTATTGAGGATTTTCGGTGTGGCTGCCCCTCACGCAGCTTGCTCAAGAAGGAAAAGAAATTCACTTGGACGCCAGAATGTGAGAAAAGTTTTCAGAGACTTAAGGAGAGTTTGACCACAGCCCCAGTGCTGGTGTTGCCTGATATGAATAAGGATTTTGAGATATTTTGTGATGCCTCTCGCAAAGGTTTGGGTTGTGTCTTGATGCAAAACAAGATAGTGGTAGCCTATGCCTCACGCCAGTTGAGACCGCATGAGGAGAATTACCCTACCCATGATTTAGAGTTGGCAGCCGTAGTGCATGCTTTAAAGATTTGGCGTCATTATCTGATGGGTAACAGATGTGAGGTTTACGGATCATAAGAGTCTCAAATACATCTTTACCCAATACGAGCTTAACCTCGCATGCAGGAGGTGGTTAGAGCTGATAAAGGATTATAATGTGGGCATACATTATCATCCCGGGAAAGCTAATGTTGTTGCAGATGCCTTGAGCGAAAGGTATCTTGCAATTCGGTGATGGTTCAAGAGAGTCACCACTTTGCATAAGGAATTTCAGAAGCTTAGCCTTGAGTTGGTTGAGCGAGGATTTTTGGCAGCTATGGAGATGCAGCCTACTTTGGATGGTCAGATTCGCCAGGCTCAGTCAGATGATGAGGCATTTCAGCGGATCAGAAAGAACTTAAGTGAAGGTAAAGAGTCAGGATTTTGAGTGGATGACCAGGGAACCTTGTGGTTCAAGCAGCGTTTGTGTGTGCCCAACAAGCAAGAACTAAAGGATGTGTTGTTAAAAGAGGCTCATGAGTCGTTGTATTCGATTCACCAAGGCAGTACCAAGATGTACCAGGACATTAAGGATAAATATTGGTGGCCAAGCATGAAGCGTGAGATCGCTGAGTATGTAGCCCTTTGTGATATTTGTCAGAGGGTAAAGGTAGAGCATCGAGACTGCGCAGTTTGCTCTGACCATTGAAAGTTCCCGAGTGGAAGTGGAAAGAAATTGGTATGGACTTCATAGTCGGTCTGCCTAAGACCAAAGAGGGCTACGATTCGATTTGGGTCATTGTGGACCGATTGACCAAGGTCGCTCATTTCATTCCAGTTAAGACAACCTACAAGATGGTAATGATTGGCGAGCTATATATGTCCGAGATTGTCGGTTGCATGGTGTGCCCAAGAAGATTGTGTCAGATCGTGGATCGCAGTTCACCTCCCGTTTTTGGGGTAGTTTCCATAAGGCTATGGGAACTCACCTGAATTTCAGTAGAGCATATCACCCCCAGACAGATGGTCAGACAGAGCGAGTAAATCAGATTTTAGAAGATATGTTGAGAGCCTGTGTGCTTGATCACGGTTCCAAGTGGGACAGTTGCTTGCCTTTGCGAATTCTCGTACAACAACAGCTATCAGGCCAGTTTGCAGATGTCACCGTTTGAAGCATTGTATGGCAGAAATGCGGGACCCTCTCAATTGGAAAGAGATGGGGAGGGTCGAGTTTTAGTCCGCATGTTTGAAAGAAGCCGAGGATAAGGTCCGCTTGATACAGAAAGGTTGAAAACCGTCTGTGCCGCATGAGAAAAGCTATCACGATACGCACGCCGAGCCGAGTTTTGAGCCAGATGATTTTGTGTATCTTAGGATCACACCATTCAAGGGTGTGAAGAGGTTTCAGCTAAAAGGAAAGCTTGCACCGAGATATGTTGGTCCGTTCAGGATTCTGAAACGCAGGGGAGAGGTTGCTTATCAGTTGGAGCTACCTGCGTCCTTCAGTGGTGTACATGACGTTTTCCATGTGTCCTAGCTGAAGAAGTGCTTGCGTGTACCAGAGGAGGTTGTGCCAGTCGAGGCCGTTGACCTACAGGAGGATCTGTCGTACAAAGAGCATCCAGTCAAAATTTTGGAAGTGTCAGAGCGAGTCACTCGGAATAAAGTAGTCCGTTTTTGCAAAGTCGAGTGGAGCAACCATTCCGAGGAGGAAGCCACCGGGCGCGAGGAGGATCTCGAGCGAGTTCGAACCTATTCTCTTAGTTGGCCCAGATCTCGGGGTCGAGATCTCGTTTAAGGGGGTAAAGTTTGTAACATCCTGTTTTTCTGAGATTTTTAAAGCCTGGATTTTAAAAATGAATTTTCTGGAATTTTCTGAATTTAATTGAATCTTCAAATGAATTTTTAAATTTTTAATGATTTAATATGATTAAAATAAACATTAACATAAGTGGGAAATATTTTATTTGTGTTCCTCAGGTCTCAAGGAATTTTCTGGTATTTTTGGAGAATTTTTGGGATTTATTTGCTATTTTCTAGAGCTTTTAGAAGTTTATTTGAATTTACGGAAAAGAAAAGAAAATAATTAAACCTCACCGCCCGATCTTCCTCTCTCCGCCACGCGCCGCCCATCCGCGCCCGCGCGCGCCGTACCCTTTCCGCGCAGCTCACCACCTCGCCCGATCCGCCCGCGCCGCGCGTCGCGCATCCGCTGCGACGCAGCGGCGGCACCAACCACCCGCCGCCGCCGCGCCGTCGCACCCTCAGCCGCCGATCGCGCGCCCGCGCGATCTCCGCCGTCCGTCCTCGTGCCGCGCCGCAAACCCTAACCCTAACCCCGCGCGTCGCCCGCGCCGTCGGATGCGCCACGCGGCAGCACTAGCAGCGTCCCCTCCCGGCCCGCTCGATGCCGTCGGATCACGCCTCGTGGTTGCATCCGAGCCGTCCAAACCAGTCCGTCCCGAACCCGCGACCGTCTCCGGATCAACTCGCCTCGGTTCGCGTGTATTTATCGCTTTCGTTCATCGGTTCGCGTGCATGCACCGCCGCGCTCGCCTCGCTTCGCGTCGCGCCGCCGTTTCGAGCCTCGCGCCATTGCTCGTGCCCTCTCGCGCCGTCGCGTCGTCGTCGGAACCGCCTCGCCGTCGAGCTCCTCCTCGTCGCCGTTCGCCAAGGGTGAGCCCGATCGCCGCTCGCCCGCGTCGCCGCGTCGCGAGCCGCGCCGCTTCCTCGCCTCGGCGCGCGCTGCGCGCGTGCCCACGCCGCGGCGCCTCGTGCGCGCGCCGCCACGCGTCGCCGATCCACCCTCGCGCCGGCCGCGCGTCGTCATCGCCTCGCTCGCGCCGCGCGCGCAAGTGCCCGCGCGCGTCGCGCGACGCCTCGCGCGCCGTCGCGGCCACGCGCTCGCCGATCCGTCCGTCGCCGCCTTCCGCCCGCGCGATCTCGCCGCCCTCGCTTCGAATCGGCGCGTGCGCGCCCTCGCCGTCGGATCGCGCCGCCGCCGCCGCGCCGAGCCGCCAGCTCGGCCTAGCCACGTGGCAGCACCCGCGCGTGCCACGTCAGCCCTAGTCCACATGGCACGACACGTGGCATGCCACATCAGCGCCACGTCAGCCCCGAGCCGTCCCCCGAGTCACGTGGCGCCCATGTCGGTACCACGTCGGCCGGTGACACGTGGCGACATATCTTCGCCGCCACGTCGGCGCTCGTCCGCGCGTCGACCGCCGCCCCGTGCACTTTTTCGTGGACCGAGTCCACGGTGGACTCGAATTTCGTGGACCGGGTCCACAAAGACGATAACTTTTCCGATTTTCCCGAATTAATTTTAGAATTAATTTTCCGGGAGCCCGTTCTCCTCCGTCCTAGCTCCGATTGACCCCGTTCTTTTTTCTAAATTCATCTAAAATCGAGCTCTAGCTGTTGGTTCTGGTTTTGTGAATTTTGGAGTTCATTTGCTTATCATTTTATGTGTTTCTTTGTTTTCGGTCGTTTTCTCTCTCGTTAGATTCGGATTCCGGAGGAGCAGGTTTCGCGCCAGAAGACCAGGAGTACCCCGCTGAGCATAACGAAGGCAAGTCGTGTCCCTTGATCATATTGAACCCAATTTTGCAAACTATTATTTAATTATTTTGTTTTAAATTACATTGCATTGCTATTTGTATTCAAACCTTTGCACTGGTAGTTATCGTCCCAATTGAAATTATACCTCCTTGATACTTTGGAATACCATGATGCCATTGTCACCATAGGTTGGGTAATTATTTAGTGATGCTAGTTTAATTGTCACATGGGTTGATACGATTAGATTGCTTAGCCGGTTTATATTTACGATTGATCTCATCACACTTGTTAATTATTAATTTGACTTAATGACATATGGAACTGTGGTTGGTGCCACGTGTATTAAAATTTGTGCCACGTCATTGGTGTGACGTTGGCTTGGTCATACCAATTGGTTTTCACTCGGGCGAGTGATCGTGCAGTAAAGGGGGAGGTGCAGTTGCACTTCGGGGATGTGGTAGCCTCGCCCGAGTTATGTTAAGGACTTAACTTTGTGCGCCATTGATCTGAGCTTAATCGTGCAAACCACATGTCTATTATGGGATGGACCAGGCTGATTAATTTGTAATATTTCAATTCAATTCTGCCATTGTGATGGACATGGTTGCTTGATTTCCATGTGGCGCAAGGGGGTGTGATGAAACCCTAGCGGGCGTGATTGTGTTGAGATAGAGCATTGTAAAGGCCTTGTTGTGATTTTCTTAGGCCTAGGCTAATCACATCGTGTAGGTACAGCTTGTGCAACCTCTGCAGAGTGTAAAACTATTCGAATAGCCGCGTCCTCGGTCATGGGCGGTGCTCGGGATTTCACACGAGGGTTAGTGTTTCATTTATAACTTGGTGGTTTATGTTGGGAGTGGACGGTAGTTCATTTGTTGGTTTAACTTGTGAATTGGTGTTCACAAGTGGTTCATGTTCATTCCTTTGATTATCTATTATTCTTTGTTTTGATTAACTTTCGCTTTCAAGTTATTTAATATATTTCATCGATAAATGCCTTTATGCAAATTAACCTTTCAGCCCTCCTTTGGTAAGCCTTGCATATTATATTGCATTTATTGTTACAAGCGACTTCTTTGAGTACCAATGTCTTGACGGCTTTACGCCTATGTTGCTCGATTGAGGAGAGGAGTACTATCGGCAGGAGGTTCGGAAGGTGAGTACTACGACGACTTCACGGATTAGGCCGTTCTCCACTCGATAGCTTTGTGGCTTGTCGATTGGTCGCTACGCTTTATTTTGGATTTCCGCTGCTATTTTGTTAAGCCCTTCCGGCTAGAGATATTGTAAGCTTGGCCATAAGGTCGTACCTTTGATATTTTATCAATATTCGAGTTCTCCTTTATTATTATCGTGTGTATGACTGTGATGACATTTATATTTGACTGTGTGCACTAGCGTGACCCAGGACTAGTGCAGTTTACACAAAGAGACCGAATTTGCATATTCGGGTCTCGACAGTGGATACCCGCAAAGGAAGTGGCTTACCAAGCTCTTACAAGTGTTCTTACCATCGCAAACAGTAGGTGGTACAACCAGTGGCTGGTTCGTGATACCTCGAGAGTGTGACCCGGCGATTACAAGGGTCAATAATCATGTTGTCCTAAGTATATATATGGAGTTTGGAAGGCCAAATATGTGAGTGGAACACAAATCAATAATAGATAGTAATGCTGAATAAATGTCCAAAGCACTGGTCCTAGTTGCTGGCCTAAAATGTGTCCTATAACAGGTATGATATGATGAAAAAGGAATCGACCAGAATAGTAAAGCAAAGATAGCAACAAAGATGGCCAAGTAAAACAGCACAAAACGAATGAATCTCTATCACCTAAAACTATGCTCTCTCTTTTTTTTCTTCCTTTTTTTTTCTTTTTTTTAGCCACGGAGAGCACTTTTTGTGTGTTTTTCTCTCTCCTCTCTACTATAAGCAAATTTTTTTATTTTTCCTTCTTTTTTTTATTTTTTTCACAAAGCAGAGCACAGAAATAGGAACCACACAAAGTTTCACCTCAATCTGATGTAAGGTGTGGCCTACAGAAAATGATGAATGTGTTGTAAATTCGGTGACGAAAGTTCGGAGCGCGAGTACTGCACTTTGCAGGCCGAATTTGGGCAAAATAAATTCGCCGAACCCGACGAAGTTGGGGAGTATCGGATGTAAAATTTAATTTCACCCAATTTCAAAAAAAATCGCCTAATTTCGAGTCCGTATGCAAAAGTTACGGCCGTTTGAAGTTGGGCCTCCGAGTTAAGGTTTTGGTGGAGGCCGAAACGAGATCGGGTGGAGGAAATTGGTGGAAATTGGGGGCGAAAGCTCGGGAAAAGGGTGGGGGATGGTGTTGGGTGATCACGAGACAAAAACAGAGGGTGGGATATGGGTGAGAAGCTGTGTGATCACGAGACAAAAACAGAGGGTGGGATATGGGTGGGAAAACAAAAGTCTAGGGTTTGTATGAGAGGTAGCGGAAGCAAGACAACCCGAAACAAAACACGATCTAAACCAGCAACACAACTCGACTAAGGACACAAACTCAACACTACGGACTCTGAAATCAAATTGTGCAAAAGGCTAAAAGAGATCTGGGACAGGAAACAACCTATGACTACAATTTTTTTAGGGCTTTTTCTTGGACTCTAGGATGAAACCAAAAACAACAAAGATAGGGTAAACTCGAACCTGAAGGAACACCTGAAGCTCTGATTACCACTTGATGGGAACGGGGTCCCGATCTTCCAACAGGTTCTGGATATGTTCGATTTGGTGGAGGCGCGACACAAATCAATCCGGCTTCCGAACAACACGTTCCGAACCCCGCAATCGCAGCACCACATCTCCTCAGGTTATCAACCGTGCGCTGCCCGGTTGACCTCGCCAAGAAGGCTAATCCTCGCCTGCGAATCGAAGAACACAAGCAAGAACAAGGAAGAACACAACGGAATTGCAGATGTATTGGTTTAGCACTCGAAAGTTGGGGTCTCACAAACCGATGAACGGCGAAACTGTTCAAGACAGAATTAATCTAAGCAAAACCCAACCCTAATGGTGGGGGTGGCGACTGCATATAAAGGAGTGAGGGGCGTGCAAAACCCCTGGACGCGCCCTAATGGGCTCCAACACGATACAAAACCGAACGGCCCAAAATAAAGTGGCGCAGCACCCTGACAGATTCTGAACGTCCACTTGTTTCGATAATTTCCATTGACTCAGAAGAAATTTTGATATGGGACCAGATCCATTGGAAAGTTCTCCTTCTTAGCTTTCCATACATATGTGGAACGTCCAAAACGGAGTCCGTATGCATCCTGGGCGTCCGTTTTACTGCAGGCTGGTCCTGAAGGCCGAGGCAGACGTGAACTCGAGTTGGACTAGGCCTCCGACTTGACTTGGACGTCCTTGCTGGTCTTCTCTGCCTCCACACCTCTCTCCATGTACTTCATGACCCTCTCCAATGTTTCTAAGCAAGATAAAATCATTAGGTAGCAATCTATTCTCAAAACTATAAAAAGGATCGCTTAAGAACGAGCTAACCTCTAGATTTAATTGTCGTATGCGAGCTCGGGTCATTGGAACTTGCACAACGGTTGGAGGATCAGCGGTTGCATCCGAAGGAGTGATGTCCTCATCAATATCCGACAATATTAACTAGTAGTTTATACATGTGAGACGGTGGACATGAGGAATACGCATGAATTCTTAATGGTAGTTATTGTGTGCGTTCGCAAATAGATATTTGTTTAAAATAAAATCTAACTGAATTTCCACGCAAAACCGTATGGCCACATACTACATTGCACATGCTTATATGGAAATAAAGAGTTGTACTTCTTATACTATTTTAATACTTACGATAGAAATACAGATATATACCTCACTTATATAATTGCAATAGCTCTTATATCTTTATCTAATTAATCTACATTGTTGTAATTTTGATCTATCATAATTGACAGTATAGATTTTTCTCTTTGCCTTTCAATTAACGTGATAATTCTTGCCTTCGAAACGGAACATGGTGGTTTCTTTTTCTATCGTTTAAATAATATAATAGATAGAAAGCGTAGAGTTCAAGACAATTAAAATAGGTTTGCCCAAAAATTAAGCTCATGTCACCGCATTGAGCTTGGTGAGAAACTAATTGAGAAGATTTCGTTTGCATTCTCATCAGCAAACTTGACAAAAAGAACATACACAATTGACTGTAGTAACATGTGTAGAAACTAAAGTTCCTTCAAAATCCTCCCTTGTTGTCGAATCATAAATCATGCCACATATTTATTCATAACGAGTCACCATCCATTTCCTTGTACTAAAAATGATTCATGAAGCAATGAAGGAATGAAAACTTCCGCATTTGCTTTCCTTTATAAACTCTTTTCCCTGTTGGATGTACAAAAAGGAATGAAAATGCTTGGTTGCTGCACAGTGGTGAGGTTGTTACGAAAGAAACATCTCATTAGGATTTTCAGAACACATGCCTTTTAGAATAGATGATATCTTATTGCTATTTTCTAGAGCTTTTAGAAGTTTATTTGAATTTCTGGAAAAAGAAAAGAAAAAGAATTAAACCCCGCCGCCCGATCTCCCTCTCTCCTCCACGCGTCGGCCATCCGCCGCGCGCGCCGCCGCCGTACTCCGTTTCGCTCGCGCCGCGCGCGCCGATCCGCCCGCGCCACGCGTCGCGCATCCGCTACCGACGTCGCGGCGGCACCAGCGCCGCGCCGCACGCCGCGCGCCTACCGCGCCCTCGCGCCCGATCGCGCGCCGCGTGATCTCGGCCGTCCGCTCCGCGCCCGCGCGAACCTAACCCAAACCCTAATCGCGCTCGCCGTCCGATCTTGCCGCGTGGCGCATCCTAGCCGTCTAACCCGTCGCGTTGCGACCGCCGCCAGATCCGGATTGGGCGCCTCGGTTCGCGTGATAAACCCGCCGTTCATCCTCGGTTCGCGTCGACACCCGAGCTCCGCCGCCGCCGCTCCTCGCCCGTCCTCGCGCCCGCGCCGCCGCCGGTGCCCGCCGCCGCGCCGTGCGCGTCTCGCCGTCGCCGAGGTCGCCGGGCGCCGCCGTCGCCGAGACCCGCCGGTGAGCCTCGCGGTCTCTTCTCCGCGTCGCCGGACGCCTCGCCGCGCTTCGCCCTCGGTCGCCGCGCGGACCCGCACACCTGCGCGCCCGCGCGCGCGCGCCGCGCGGTGTGCCCGCCACGCGTCGGCAATCGCCGCTTCCCGCCTCCGCGCCCGCGCATCCGCGCCGTCCGTCCCGGATCGAGGCCGCGAGGCACCAGCCGCGACGCCACCGCCGCCTCCGCCGTCGGATTCGCCGACGCACTCCCGCCGCGCAGCGCACCCACGACGCCGCGCGGCAAGCCGCCACGCGTCGACATCCGCCGTCGCCGCGCCGCGCGCGCCCAGATCTCGGCTGCCGCCCGGATCCGGATCGAGATCCGAGATCTCGCCGCGTGTCGCCCTCGCGACCGTCGGATCCGGCGTCGCCGCCCGCGCCCGTGCCGTGTCAGCCGCGCCACGTCAGCCCTAGCTGACGTGGCATGCCACGTGTCGCTGCCACGTCAGCACCGAGCCGTCCCCCGAGCCACGTGGCAGCCACGTCAGCTGCCACATCAGCCGGGTGACACGTGGCAGCACATCTTCTTTGCCGTCGGCACGCGCGCCATTGCGTCGGCAAGACCGCCGCCGCGCGTTCTGTTCCGTGCGCCGGGTTCACGGTGGACCGGTAATCCCGTGGACCGGGTTCACAGCACAGTAACTTTTTCGTTTTTTCTCGAATTAATTTTAGAATTAATTTTTCGGGAGCCCGTTCTCCTCCGTCCTAGCTCCGATTGACCCCGTTCTTTTTTCTAAATTCATCTAAAATCAAGCTCTAGCTGTTGGTTCTGGTTTTGTGAATTTTGGAGTTCATTTGCTTATCATTTTATGTGTTTATTTATTTTCGATCGTTTTCTCTCTCGTTAGATTCGGATTCCGGAGGAGCAGGTTCCGCGCCAGAAGACCAGGAGTACCCTGCTGAGCATAACGAAGGCAAGTCGTGTCCCTTGATCATGTTGAACCCAATTTTGCAAACTATTATCTAATTAATTTGTTTTAAATTACATTGCATTGCTATTTTTATTCAAACCTCTGCACTGGTAGTTATCGCCCAATTGAGATTATACCTCCTTGATACCTTGGAATACCATGATGCCATTGTCACCATAGGTTGGGTAATTTATTAGTGATGCTAGATTATTTGTCACATGGGTTGGTACGATTAGATTGCTTAGCCGGCTTATATTTACGATAGATCTCATCAGCACATGGTAATTATTAATTTGACTTAATGACATATGGAACTGTGGTTGGTGCCACGTGTATTAAAATTTGTGCCACGTCATTGGTGTGACATTGGCTTGGGCTATACAAATTGATTTTCACTCGGGTGAGTGATCGTGCAGTAAAGGGGGAGGTGCAGTTGCACTTCGGGGATGTGGTAGCCTCCCGGGGTAATGTTAAGGACTTAACTTTGTGCGTCATTGATCTGAGCATAATCGTGCAAACCACATGTCTATTATGGGATGGACCTGGCTGATTAACTTGTAATATTTCAATACAATTCTGCCATTGTGATGGACATAGTTGCTGATTTCCATGTGGCGTAAGGGGGGGTGTGATGCGAAACCCTAGCGGGTAGGATTGTGTTGAGGTAGAGCATTGTAAAGGCCTTGTTGTGATTTCCTTAGGCCTAGGCTAATCACATCGTGTGGGTACAGTTGTGCAACCTCTGCAGAGTGTAAAACTATTCGAATAGCCGCGTCCTCGGTCATGGACAGTGCTTGGGGATTTCACACGAGGGTTAGTGTTTCATCTATAACTTGGTGGTTTATGTTGGTAGTGGACAGGTAGTCCACTGTTGGTTTAACTTGTGGATTGGTGTTCACAAGTGGTTCATGTTTATTCCCTTGATTATTCCTTATTACTGTTTCTAGTTAACTTTCGCTTTCAAGATTATTTAATATATTTCATCAGTAAATGCCTTTATGCAAATTAACCTTTCAGCCCTCCTTTGGTAAGCCTTGCATATTATATTGCATTCATTGTTACAAACGACTTGCTGAGTACCAATGTACTCACGGCTTTACGCCTATGTTGCTCAGTTGAGGGAGAGGAGTACTATCAGCAAGAGGTGCCAGAAGGAGAGTACTACGACGACTTCACGGATTAGGCTTCGTTCTCCACTCGATAGCTTTGTGGGCTTGTCGATTGGCCGCTACGTTTTATTTTGGATTTCCGCTGCTATTTTGTTAAGCCCTTCCGGCTAGAGATATTGTAAGCTTGGCCATAAGGTCGTACCTTTGATATTTTATCGATATTCGAGTTTTCCTTTATTATTGTCGCGTGCATGACTGTGATGACATCTATGTTTGACTGTGTGCACTAGCGTGATCCTGGACTAGTGCAGTTTACACAGAGAGACCGAATTTGCATATTCGGGTCTCGACAGTTCCCTAGAAACTTTAGTTTTGTAACTATCACAGATAATTTTACAAGTGTGACTAACTACGTTACTAGTGATGGCTAGAACCATCTATGATACATAATTATCATAGATGGTTCTTCATAATAATTATTTGTGATATTGTTACAGACAGTTTGGATTAAAAACTATTTGTAACAATATCACAGACGGTTATTATGAAGAACCATATGTGATAATTGTTAATAACCGTCTGTATAATTGTTAACAACCGTATGTGTTTTGTTGTCAACCGTTGTCATATGAACTATAGATAAGTCAAAATTGCACATACATACGAGTCAGGTGACCAATCACTTTTACAAAAAGATTTTTTGTGATTTATTCCAATGTCAAAAGAAAAAAGAAAATCCCAAATTTTGGTCTTATATGCTTCATAGGCTTCCTCTTCTACTTTTGGAATAGGAGGATCAATGGCTGTGTCCTTGAATGCCTTCAAGATTTGCCTTGTCCTATTGACTTCCTCCTCTAGCCTGGCTAAATCATCAACATGGTCCATAATCTCATAGAGGAAGCCATGATACACTTCCTCAAAATCAGCAGCTGCTGCTTGATCGGCACAGTTATCCATATGTCTCTCCATTACCTGAAGAGCTTCTATGGCTTTGTGGACATTGAACAGAAGAACAAGGTTGAGGACGAAATTCCTTTCCCAAGTGGTGAAGAGTGTCCTCCGTCGACGGTGGATGATGAGGTAAAGTTGGTGGATTGAAGCTACTTGAGGAAGGAGAGCAGGGTGCGATCGGAGGAGCTACTCTAGATGGTTATTGTCAGCCGCCTGTGTAAGGTTGTGGCTGAATAACTCAGAATGGACGGATGAGAGGAAGGAGAGAAGATCAAGGGATGGCATTATTGAGAAATGAAATGTTGTAAAGAAGATGAGGGAGAGATCTCTTTAGAAGAGATTGTGTTTGATGTATCAAGAAATTGTTCCATGCACTGCATATAAAGCCGCATAACTGTGTGGAGGTTTAAGGGTTGCATGCGTCGCAATATGAATAGATGGGGAATAAGGCAGAGAAGAAGAAACCCCTGGATAATAAGTGCGATTGGGAATCATCAAATTAAACTATTGTAACAAAGGATCAATTGTGCTATTCAAGTGCGATTGGGAATAACTGTTGTGAATTTCAATCACCTACTAAATACTAAATACTGGTTATAACCTACCGGATGAGCCATTCATTCTTGCAACTGAAGCTACACAAGTTTATTATGTGCAAGATCCTATTGACAAAGAGTGGCATGTTGAGCCATTCACTCTTATTTCAGTTAAACATTACACTGGTAGTAGTCATGGTATGCACCCACTATTTAAGACATGACCAAGCAATTAACCGAATGCAAATAATGTGATGACAGCCTCCATTTTCATGGATAGTGCGAGTACTCATCAGGAAGGGGACCTTGACAAGGTCCATAGACAGAAGTCAAGCACCATTGCTCAAAAGAATGAACTGAGGTGAATATAACTGTTGTCAATCCAGTTCATACAATCCATAGACATAAGTCAAACACCATTGGTCATAAGAATTAATTGAGGTGAATATAATTGTTGTCACTCCAATTCATACAATCCAACCCAAAAGTACTTAGACATTTTGAACATGAGTCGAAATGCTACCAACTTAATAGATATTTTTTAGTTCATACAATCCAACCCAGAAGGAAAGAACATTGTTTGACAATGACAAGGAAAGCAAAAGACAAAAAGCCTAGTGACACAAACAGCCTTGGAGCACAACATTAAAAATCAATGTATTCTACATTATGTGTACCCTCAGTCATGATCCCACTATTCTGTGTCTTTCTATGTTTCTCACGATCGATCGTGTGATAACGAACACCATCCATATTACATGCTGAAAAATCCTGAGTCTCCTGTCTGGACCACATAACAGTGCATAGAAGTCATCACTAACTTGTGTTGCATCTTCACGATGCAACCTCGCAATCTATTAAAAAAATATGTAGCAGGGTCATATAATGCACAGAAAATATTACTCCAAATTTGTAAAATAAACACACATGGCTCTTAAACCAATTAGCGAACCCCTCCTCAAGCCTTTTGTCAACATCATGAGTACCTTCTTTCTCCAGCTCTTTGTCCGAACAGACTGTACAACATTGTTCAATTTCACTATTAGAGGTAAATAGTATGCATTTCCATATAAAACAAGTGTACAACTGAGTACGTACTTCATATATGGGTCAACCTCGGGACAATTATTCAGAACATACCAATCCATCTTGTCATATTCGCTAGGAAGATATGTAAGCGTGGAGGATCCAAGTAAATTAACATCATGCATGAAAACATAGATATCACAATAAATAGTGTTTCAAACTGAACAATCTCTATTTCTTCCCTCCCGATTGAGTTTGGTTTCAATATTGTCCATATATCTTGAGCAAAATGTCAAGCACTCATCAGCTACATATGCTTCTGCAATGCATCCTTCCGGTCATAGCCTATTCTTCACAAAACGCTTCAAAGTACAAAATCGTCTTTCAATTGGGTACATCTATCCATACTGCACAGGACCTCTAAGGATTGCCTCCTCAAGTAAATGAACAGCCAAGTGAACCATCACATCAAAGAAAGCTGGAGGAAATATTTTCTCAAGCTTGCAGAGAATGATTGGAATGTCTATTCTCAGTCATTGCAAGATATCTAACTTCAAAGTTGTACAACACAATTCTCTAAAGAAGTTTTCCAACTCAGCAATTGCTTCATATATCCTTACGCATGATTTCCTGCGTCCCAATAGGTGTAATTCGTTCAAGAAGGATGTGACAATCATAAGTTTTCAGTCCTTGTAGCTTGCATCCATCAGTAGTAACACATTTTGCTAAGTTAGAAGATAAACATCTGAAAATTTCACATCTCTTAGGAATTCATAAAAAAAACAATTTTATGCTCTTTACTCATCGTGTAGCATGCTGGTGGCATGATATATGTATCACCATTCTACTTCAAGTGTAACTCCTTTCTTATGTCAATATCCTCCAAATCAATAATAGCATTAATAGTATCCTTTGTCTTCCCCTCAATGCTAAGAAATATTCTAAGAAGGTTGTCACAATATTTTTCTCAATATGCATTACATCCAGATTATGTCGCAACTTGAAATTTGACCAATATGGTAAATCAAACAAACAAACCTTTCAACTCCAAATTAGTACATTCTTCTCTGTACGCTATCTTTTCTTGTTATGACGATGCATTCTTGGCATAATATTTCTAACCTTTTCTAGTTGCTCAAGAAGCTCCTCCATAGAGAATTCTCTTGGCTTCTCTTAGTTTTCATGCCTTCCATTAAAAGCTTTGCTTTTTTTTTGTCAAAGATGGTCTATTGGAAGGAAATTATGATGGCCAAGAAAACCAATTTTTTGTCTCAATGCATGTGGCTAAGGATCTTTATCGCAATGAATACATGCAAAATAACCTTTTTGTGCTTCGACCTGATAAAGTTCTCCATGCTGGATAATCATAGATGCACCATATAATTGTAGCATGCAGTTCAAATATTCCTCCGGTAAAAGTATCATAAGTACTAACACCCTCCCAAAGTTCAATCGATTCTTCTATCAAAGGTTGCAAGAATACATCAAAATCCTTTCCTGAAGATTTAGGACCTAGGATGAGTAAAGACATCATGAAGTTACATTGATCCATATATGCCCATGGTGCAAATTGTAAGGCCCAACAAATACTGGCCACATGCTACATGAGCTACTCATGTTGCCAAATGGATTAAAACCATCTATAGCAAGGCCAAGTCTCAAGTTTCTTGCATCTCATGCAAATCACAGATATTTTCGATCAAAGTCTTTCCATGCCTCACCATCAGCAGGATGCCTCAGTTCATTCTCAATAGATTGTCGCTTCAACTTGTGCCATTGCGTGTCCTCTGCTATTGTTTCGGAACAAACATCCTTTTTAGTCTTGGTATCAACGGAAAATGGAGCAATACCTTCCGTGTAACTTGCTTTTCTCCATCCGTGTCTTTTCATCTTGATTCACCACATACAGGGCAACTCTCGCTATTGGTGTACTCCTTCCGAAATAGAACACAGTTATTAGGGCACACATAGATTGCTTTATATCCATGTCCCAATTCACGAAGCAGACTCCTTGCTTTATTATATGACCTCGGAAGTGTATTGGAACGCGGGAATGCTAATGATAATAGCCATAGAAGTGCATTAAAAGTTGTATTCGTGATCCGATAGTATAACTTGATATAAAGCAACTTAACAAGAAATGAGAATCTTGAAAAGTTATCACACCCCAAGTAAAGCTCGTGCTTGGCCTCTTCTAAAACAGTAGCAAACATTGACTGATTTCCACCTTGCTCTGCAGATCTGTACAAGCCTCCTAACAACTGTTGAATACGATTAACGTCATCATCCTCATCCTCATTCGCACCAAACCTATTATGAGTATCATGTTCTGGATGTACATGCACAGTAACGCGTCTGTTCTGTTAATACGATTAACGATGAATAGTACGTCCTTAAGAATGAATTTATCATTAACGCGCACTGTACCTTTCGCCATCACAATGCCTGTTGAAGCATCCCCAAAAGTGATCAACTCATCACCGGATGCTTTGGTGAGGGAGGAGAACCATCTTGTATCACCGGTCATATGCCTCGAACAACCTGAATCCACTAGCCACGTGCTCCCCTTCCTCATTAGCTGTACCTACATCACAGGAAATATCGGTGTCACAGTACTGGGGTTAGTGAAATAAGATCTAGGAATCCAGTACTGAGACACACGACACGGAAGAGCAGAAATAGAACTAGCACCAAAATCACATGTATGTGAACGATCAGAACGCCAAAAAGAATGTGAATTATATCCCAATCCAACTCGTGAAGCATATTTAAAATCACCATAGGAATTTTCTAAAAATCTAGCTTTCGGATGAGTTCTAGAAACAAAAGATGTTGCATGTTTTTGTTTTAAAACACTCAATCTTTCGCTTCTCTCTTTCTTAACACGCCTAAAGCAAAATTCATGCAAGTGTCCATCTTTACCACAATAACTGCAAGTGTACTTAACTTTATGTTTAACTTGAAAAGTAGAAGCAACATTTGCATTCACTTGATTAGTAGATGACATAATACCAGCAGACTTAAAAACAGTTTGTTTTGGTTCAGGTGTTACTTCAATTTTTCCAGGTTCAAGAAGCTTAACAACTTTAGGAGGATTATTCTTGGCATGCTCAATACAATTAAATCCTAGATCTTGATTTTTTACACTTATTTTCGACTTGTCTAGAATCATATTCAGATTTTTCTTACCAAACGAGAATCTTTCTAAAGTGTCTCTGAGATACTCATTTTCTTTAGTTAAAGTGGAACAAGTTGAGCACCTAAAGGACTCATTTACAAGATTCTTAGAAGCACTAGACTGAACCAATCTTTCTTTTTCAGCAAAATCATTAAGTTGCCTAGTTAATGCTTCTATTTCTGTGTTAAGTTTTGGACAATTAGAACAAGAAGATGTCTCATGATAAAGCATCTGTTGAATTGTATCCTGAGATGAGTTAAGTCTAGCTTCTAACAATTCACACTTAGAGCAAGTTTTAGATTTAGCATTTGAATTACTTGACTCTAAACATACAGAAGAACTAAACTTGAGTTTTTTTAATTTCATTATTTGCAAGTTTTAACTTTTCATTACAAGAATCATGTATCAATCTTAATTCATCAAATTTAGCAGTTACATCACTAAGTTGAATTAAGTTTGATGTATTGATTGTTCTATCATTTTCTAATTCAGAATGCAAAACTTGACAAGACTCACAAGATTCATCATCAGGAATAGAAGCTCTAAGTCTATTAATTTCAGAATTTAAACTCTCAACAAAAAATTCATGATTTTTAGTTTTCTTTTTATACTTTTTGAGTTCCTCTGTCAATCTAAGCACAGCACGAGATAAATCAGTATAAGAAGGTTTTACCTCATCAAGATCACTGTAAAGATCATCATCGTTGAGCTCCTCACTGTTGGCCATAAAACACATCCCTATGAAATCTACCTCCTTTGTCTTCTTGCTATTGCCCTCATCGTCGCTTTCAGAATCAACATCGCTCAAATCAATCTCCTCAAGAGCTGAAAGTACTTTATTAATGGCTCTGCGATAATTAAGCTTCTTGCTCGAGTCAAACTTGAATTGAGAGCGACGAGTTGGTGCCTTGTCATCCTTAACCTCCTTGCTCCTCAGTTTGGGGCAATTCATCTTGATGTGGTTTAGCTCACCACATTCATAACATCTAATTGGGCCTCCTCTTCGTTTTGATCTGATGTTGTAGATTGCCTTGGTCACTCTGCTAGAGAGAAGTACAAGCTGCTCTTCTGGAATCTCTTCTAATTGTTCATTGAAATAGAGCACAATGCAGACAAAGAAACAATAGAAGAACTAGAAGAACTGTCAGCTTGGTTAGTCACTAAGCCCAAAGAATTAGTCTTATTTATTCTGGTCAAAACATCAATCTCATGAGTTTTCATCTTGGAATAAAGATCATTCAAAGTGAGTGTTTCCATATTAACAGAATGATTAATAGTAGTGACTAACACATTCTAAACAGACATATCCAAAGCATTTAAAATTTGACGCGCATTATCAGAATCAAAATATGTAACATCAATAGATTGTAAATCACTAATAATTTTATTAAACCGGTCAAAAAGTGCATCCACTGATTCCCCTGGTTTTATCTCAAATTTGGAATACTCATTTTTAAATTGATTCTGGCGAACACCTTTAACAGATTTAGAACCTTCATGATAATCAGCTAGAGTAGTCCAAATTTTATTTACAGATTTAATATGAGCAATTCTAACAAATTCGTTTCTACTAAGACCTTGCAACAGATATTTCTAGCCTTAGCATTAGCTTCAACATCAGCAGAATTTTCAGTAGTAACAACAGAAGGCACAATATATGGATTTTCAACTTTTTGCCAAATTGTATTACCTTGTGCTTGCAGAAAGACCTCCATGCGAGTTTTCCAATAAAGATAATCGGATCCATCGAAAAAAGGTGGTTTACCTGAGAAACGATCCCGATCTGATGCCATTGTAACCTTGCTCTGATATCACTTGTAGGATCGTCGATGGCAATCAGAGGGGGGGTGAATGATTGTAATCTACAGCGGAACCCTTTCACTTTAAAATCTATTGTCTTTTACTGTTTAACCTGAAAAAACAGCAAAAACAAAGAAACAAAAATAGACGGAAGCAAAATAGATATATATATATGTGTGTGTTGATTCACACAAGACAGAATTACCAACCAATGCAAATTATTATTTGACTAGATAACGTGGCAATGTAATTGTGTTAAGAATTAGTATATTTCGCATGCAGCCATAAGATTCTTATCACGTTGCATTAAAGATCACTTGCCAACTACTAGTCCAAATGCAAACAAAAGAAAACTCACAACTCACAGATCAATCGTTTGCACTGATCTCTAGGGGCAGCCAGCAATTGTAGAATCAACTCAAAGCAAGAAGCAAATTAACGCAATGCATTGTCGTGAAAATCAACTAGTTGGACCAATAAAAATGTAAGCACAGAGAGGATCAACAGAACAAACTTTTTGCTCACTTTTTGTTTGAACGCCACGTACTGATAAAGGAGATCAAAAAGCAGTCCGTGCGCAGTTTGCCACAAAGTCACGGCATGCATGCAAAAACCGCCGATCACCTTCTCTCCCTTCAAAAGCTGCTACACTGCAGGAATCAGGCCGCAGGCCTCCTGTTCTTCGCTCTGTCACAAAAGCTGCCGCCCGCTCTCCTTTTTGTTTTTCTTCAGTTCAAATCTCCAAAGCGCACCGCGGCTCACGCGAAACGCGCTACACAGCCCTCCTTTTATCTCGCTAGCAGTTCTCCTAACCCAACCCGGAAACGGTCTCAGCAACCGACTCTGTTTACTACATGTGTATGATTCGTATACGACTTGTATACATATGTCATACATGCAACACACGCTATGTATACAAGACTGAATAACACAGGCTCCAACTAAATTTTGTACTCCCTAAAATTACTACGTATCGAAGCCTCTGGACCACACCTCCATAGCTTCTCCACGTATCATCCACCTTTGATCTTTACGTGCCCAAAACATGAGCTCGACCACCTCGTGACTCTCTCGACCGCCTGACATCGGATCTCCCCATCCTAGTCCCGGTCCTCCTCGTCATCGACCACGGCCACCTCCATGCTTTAACCTGTACATGCAAAAACCAAAAAATATTTTTCCGGCACAAGTTCGTCTGAACTTGACCAATGTCAAACCGCACACACGCAACACACCATAAGTAATATCATAACTAGCGTTGTCAATTATTCATCATCTAAAATAACCGAGATCTGGCTACATGGTCTAACAGAATGATTGCATATCTGGAGAGGTACATGTGAATTTGTCTCCCAACAAAACTTTCACACAAGAACAAACTGAATTTGCTATGGATCAAAGGTTATAACCTCCTTCAAGGGCCATCACTATCCTTCCTTGAGAAAAACCTAGCAGCTGTAGGAGGTTTTGCATAGAGATAAACAACCTCTCTGAAAGTTTATACACAAGAAGATTATATGAAATCTACAAGGGATAAACATCACAGAATTCCCAATCTCTGAAAATGGCAAAATTCAGCTGTATACAATCAAGATGGTTTATGGTCTACAGTCTACTGACCATATGCACCTAGTTCATAAACTTGTAAGAAAAATCTCTACAAATTTACACATTGTACACAACATTAACTTATCTCTGGAGCCTTAATCCTTAAGCAAACATTCTGGGATAAAAAAAATATGACAACTTTATACATCTCTGAAAGTCATCTAACATAGCAACAACCGTGTATAGCTAATCTGGATGGAATATTGCAAATAAACATATTGATGAACTAGCCATAATGAACCATACCCAGTTTTTCCATGGAAGCATCAACATGTTGTTTCCCCAATCCAGCAAGAAGCATTGACCACTAGACAGGCGCACAGGCGGTTGTAGATCTAGAAGAAGGCGGAAGGGAGGTAGGGGCGGGGTCGACTCAGGGTGCTAGCCATCGTTGAGATCGGGCGCCGCCGAGGAGGGAGGATCTCACGCGTCGCTGGGGAGGGAAGAGGAGCTTGCACGCCGCCACGGTAGCCGATCCCAAGATTGCACGGCCGGGGGACGGGGCTGGGGGACCGTGGTGATGACTGCTGACTGATGTGGTGAGTGACTAAGTGGCGCTTAGGATTTCGGTTTAGTTCAGTAGTTTGCGCAGCGCGGGACGGGCTTGGGAATTCCGAGCGCACGGCACAGGCTTGGAAATTTCGGATAGTTACAGGATTTTTCTAGGTAACTATTCGGCAAAATTTACGGATAGCTCTATATCTGTCAGATATTATCTTTTTCCAAATCCGATTCTGTATCCATAAAAATATTATCCGACTCCGATTCTGTATCCAAGAAGTACATTCGGATATCAGCAAAAATGTTCCAAATTATATCCAAATTTATTCGACAGTCCGAAAATATCGACTCAATGCAGCCTATCAGTACCGAACCTGTGGAGTTCGAATGCATGCGGTGTGGCACTGTAAATTGCTGAGGAGATCATATAGTTCGGTATTTCCCTAATATGAATCAGCCAAGAATGCTCCAAGCAGTGGAGTTAGAAAGCAGGTACCATGCCAAGCGGCGACGTTGCTTGCAGCTGCGACATTTTAGTTTGGTTGCTCACCTTTGTCAGGTAACAGAAACACAAAGTTCCCCACCTGTTAAGAACAAGATTACGAAGGAAACATAATCCATGCGTATCAATACTGGTATTCGAATATTAAGATGTGACATGAAACTTGAGACATTTATATTGACCACTAGTTCTTGTCGTCTAAGTGAAGACATGGTTTTCGGATTTTATTACCTAGAATTTTATAGCAAGCTCTCCAACCTCCGGTACAGCGTTTAAATGACATATTGCCTTCGACATCTAATGGGATACGGGTAGACTACACTAGCACAAATTAAAAAAATATTTTACTGCGTAAACCAGAAAGCCATACGAGTAAGAGATCATAGATCGTTACCACTAAACGTGCAGCGCAGCGAAAGTAAAGTTTAAGCAGACGATTCAACTCAGAGTGCGTCGGTATAGTGGAAGCAATCGATCATCCTCCAGCTAACCGTCTACTCCTTACGATCGTCTCGATCAGCGCCGCAGTCAAAATAGTGCCTCTACCGAGGTCCACACGTCTAGGAAGGGAACACTGTGCGTCGGTTTGCTAGCACCAGCGTGCACAGCGTGGGTTATAAGAGGTCACGGCTAAGGGTTTAATGGATGTGTTTCAAGATACCTCCCTTGTCCCCTGCACCTCTTCTTGTATAGTCTCCAATCGAATTCTTATTCAATACAAGTAGAGATCATATCCCATTCGGAGACTACCATCCGAACCCTTATCGTTCCAGCCTATTAAGTGTGTAACTCTGTAGGTTTATGTATATTTGACCATAAGCCAAAAACTCCTTTCTAGTCCATAAGTCGGTAGCGGTTTCTAGCAGAACATAAGTTAGTAGTAGTCCCTAACAGAACATAACGACTCCAAAACATACATAAAAATCATATCAGACGAACCTATATAGTACTTTTGTATCAATCCCTCTACCTTATGATACCAGATCGAACTCAAGGCGAGAAGCGTGCCATCCTATAATAGCTCGATCCTTCACTCGAACATGTAGTGGATTACTCAGTTGTGATTGACTCCTCAACCACATTTGGCATAGCCATACATTTTCTTAATCCAACTACATCAAGAGACTCGGAAATATCTCTCCTGTTATATAGGAGGGGCAAATTCCATCTTGATCGCTTATATTACTTCGCATGTTTTATAGTAAATCCGAAAGCTACCTTTATAACTATCCAGTCACGGAGTAGTGTTTGGTAATCCCTAAGTAAACTATTATATATGTAGAAAACAATGACAACCTCAGGTCTAAGGATCCTACACACTAAGTATGATAACAACTAATGATACTTAAAAATATAATAATTTTCGCAGTGTCTTATGATAGGTCAAACCAACATCATATTCTCTAACATGTGCCCATATTATTGATTTGATATCACATATCTATTATCCATGAAACATGATCATCAATCAATACATGTGTTCATCTGTAAATTATAATTGTCCCACATAATAATATAAGATCAGAGATAATTTAGAATAACATCAAAACATAAATAAAGAGTTCCACGAACAAATCATATACTTGTTGATCAATATGAAAGATATTTATTCAATGGACAAAATAATATATTATTCAAAAAAATCATAAATATAGAAGTGATGCAATCGTCTCTATGTTTGCCTCTAGAGCATATCACTAACAATCTCCCACTTGCACTAGAATCAATCATGTAAATAGCTAATACACATAGCTCTTGTATGCACCTCATGCTTTGGCTGTGGAAAAGACTTTGTCAATGAATCAGAATATTTAAATCCATGTGTACTTTGCATATCTTAACAACACATCTATCTACAATCTCACGAATAAGGTGAAAATGCCAAAGTATATATTTGGATTTTTTATGTGATCTAGGCTTCTTAGCTTATGCAATGGCTACACTATTATCACAATAGAGATTCATTAGACTAGAAGCATTAGAGACTACACCCAGCTCAGAGATGAATTTCTTTATCCAAACAGCCTCCTTTGCAGCTTCGGAAACCGTAATATACTCAGCCACCCTTGTAGAATCAGCAAACATCTCATGCTTGGAATTTTTTTCAGCTCACTACTCCTCTATTAAGAAAAAACATAAACCTAGACTACAATCGAAAATCATCTTTATCGGTTTGAAAACTAGCATCAATGTAACCATTTACAACTAGCTCACTACTTCTCCATAAACAAGGAATGCATCCTTAATTTTTCTCAAGTATTTCAGGATATTCTTTACAGCTATCCAGTGACCTTCACTTGGATCTGACTGATATCTGCTTGTGACACTTAAAACACATGACACATCTAGGCATGTATAAAGTATGGCATACATGATAGACCTAATAGCAAAAGCATATGGAATCTTACTCATTTGATCTTGCTCATCTGGTGTCAAAGGACACTTGAGTCTTACTAAGACTAATACTATGTGACATAAGCAAGAAACCCTTCTTGGAATCCTGCATGTTGAACCGTTTTAACACTTTATCAATATACATATCTTGACTTAATCCAATTAGCCTTTTAGTTCTATCTCTATGAATCTTTATGCCCAAAATATATGCTGCTTCTCCTAAGTCTTTCATAGAGAAACTATTTCTTAATGAAGACTTGATAGATTCAAGTATAGGAATATCATTTCCAGTAAATAATATGTCATTAACATATAGGACCAGAAAAACAAGTGCGCTCCCACTAGCTTTTTTGTAAACATAAGGCTCTTCTTCATTCTTGATGAAGCCAAACCCTTTGACTACCTCATCAAAACGAATATTCTAACTCTGAAAAGCTTGCTTCAATCCATAGATACATCTCTAAAGCTTGCATATCTTTCTAGCATTTTGAGGATCGACAAAACCCTCAGGTTATGTCATGTACACATCCTCACTTAGGTTTCCATTCAGAAAAAATATTTTGACATTCATCTACCATATCTCATAATCGAAATATGCAGCAATAGCTAGAATGATCCGGATAGACTTAAGCATAGCGACGGGTGAAGAGGTTTCATCATAGTCAATACTTTGAATTTGTTTAAAACCATTCATCACCAGTCGTGCCTTATGGATAAGAACATTTCCAACTATGTCTATCTTTTTTTAAAAAACCCACTTGCACTCAATGGTTTTTACACCATCAGGTGGATCAACCAAGTTCCAAACTTGATTATCATGCATGGATTGAATTTCGGATCTCATGGTTCCAAGCCATTTCTCATAGTCTGAGTCTATCATCGCTTCCTCATAAATCTTAGACTGATCATTGTCTAACAATAAAATATCATATAGATACCTTATCGGTAATTGACGTGGCTTTTCAGACCTACGTAGGGCTGGTGTCTCTTCTACAGTTTCTACAACATCTTGTACAATATGTAGAGGTTCAGTAGGAGTTGAAATATTTTCTGATGTCTCTCGAATTTCTTCGAGTCTCACCGTGCTCCCACTGACTCCTTTTGAGAGAAACTCTTTCTCTTAAAAGACACTATTTCGGGCAACAAACACTTTGTTCTCGTCCCTTTTATAAAAGTAATATCATTTAGTTTCTTTAAGATACCCCACAAAAAAGTATTTATCAGATTTAGGTATGAGTTTATCAGATGTTAAATATTTTACATATACTTTACATCCCTATATTTTGAGAAAAGACAACCCAGGGTGCTTCCCAGTCCATATCTCATATGGTGCCTTCTCTATGGATTTTGATGGAACCTTATTTAATATGAACGCAGCTGTTTATAGAGCATACCCCCAAAAAGATAATAGCGGATCAAATTGGTTCATCATGGACCGAACTATATCTAACAAGGTCCGATTCCGTCGTTTAGACACCTTATTCCATTGAGATGTTCCCGGCGGAGTTAGTTGTGGAATAATTCCACATTATTTTAGATGATCACTAAACTCATGACTCAAATATTCACTTCTATGATCTGATCGTAGGGCTTTAATAGTATACCAAGTTGATTTTGTACCTTATTCTAAAATCCCTTGAACTTTTCAAATGATTCAGACTTATGCCTCATTAGATAGATGTATCCATATCTACTAAAGTTATTGGTAAAAGTTATAAAGTACTAAAAACCACCTCTGGCCGTTGAGCTCATTGGTACAAAAACATCTGAATTTATTAAGGCCAATAAGTCATTTGCCCTCTCACCTAGACCAGTGAAAGATGTCTTAGTCTTTTTGTCAAGTAAACAAAACTCGCATATTTCAAATGATTCAAAATCAAATGAGTTTAGAAGACCATCTTTATGGAGTTTCATTATGCGCTTCTCATTTATGTGACCCAAACGACAATATCAAATATAAGTGGGATTCAAATCATTAGGCCAAAGCCTTTTAGCATTAATGTTATAGAAAGGCACATCCTTAATATTTAAAACATATAATCTATTTATCAATGAAGCATGACCATAAAGCATATCATTCAAATAAATTGAACAACAATTATTCTTTATTCTGAACTCATAACCTTCTACTACCAAACATAAAGCAGAAATAATGTTTTTTCTTAAAGCAAGAACATAATAACAATTATTCAATTCCAAAACTAATCCTGAGCGTAAAGATAATGGTAAAGTGCCAACATAGCAACTTTTACTGCATTGCCCACGGGAAGATCAACATCGTTGTAACACCCCAGTCGAGCAAGACCCAGAATGTTACCAAACTAGAAGAGAAACAATACTAACTAATTACGTTATACAATATTTTGGCGGAGTTTCTTTTGTTTATCTATCCAAATCAGAGATTTCACAAGTAATAACCATTATAGTAAACAGTCCTCAAGTAATAGTCCAATGCTAAACAGTTAAATTAAAGGGTTCTAAGCCATTCATGGATAAAATACTTAGAGAAAGAGCATGAGCGTCATGAATATTCTAAACTCTGATTACAAGTCACATCCAAGGCTAAAATCAAATGGTACTTAAATGTTTCTTGCATCCTATATTTAATTCTTTTCCTTTGTTTCCTTTATGGGTGAAACGTGCTAGTGCAACGCGATTATTCTTTCCCTTTCCCCATACATGCCGATCTCGTAATGGTACCTAAAAGAACAACAACAACAAGAGTGAGTCCAACGACTCAGCAAATAAAATAGAAAACAGCAAGAACATTCATGAACATCATCTATCAACCATCCAATAAGTCATGCTATGCAAGATGATCAACAATCTCTTCATCTCTTTCTTTTTTTGCATTTTACCGGTAATGCAAAGTGTGCGTCCGTCGATGCACACCCATGCCTGTACCACCTGGTACAGGGACCAATTGCCCATACTCTACGAGTATGGGGACCTTTAGCCCGTTATGTCATCAACACGACGGGGACCTCGGCGCTTAGTCATCTCGTGACCAAGACTTCAATAGATCAACATGATGCATATGCGTGAATGACTCAATAAACTAAATCTTGTATTCACATTAACCATGCACCAGAAATATTCATGAACACTGTAAATTGCAAACACCCATAAACCGCACCAATACAGCCTTACCACAGCCATGACACGGATATATTCATATTATGGATCAAACATCAACATTCCACACTATCAATTTTCAAACCATCATTATACTTGCCTTAACCGCGAGAAAACGACGGATGTGCAGAAAGTGCCGCCTCTGGGATCCGTCCTCCACCCTTGACAAATTGCTGAAGAACACGACGAACACCCCACGAACTCCTTCTCTTTTCCTCCTTCCCTTTTCTTTTTCTTTCCTTTTCCCTTCCTTCGAATCCAATCGCCTCGATGCGGGGAGAGGAGCTGCTGGAGGGCGGTGCAAGGCAGGGAGGAGAGGGCGCACAAGGCAGGGAGGAGGGGAAGGGGCGGCGCACCAGGCAGGGAGGAGGAGGAAGGGCGGCGCACCAGGAAGGGAGGAGGGGAGAAGGGGTGGCGGCCAGGGTAGGGAGGAGAGGGGGAGAAGGGGTGGCAGCCAGGGTTTAGGAGAGGGGCGCCTCCCCCCTCTTTGGCCGGCCACCTCTTGGGCCAAGGCCCAGGCCCAGGTTGCCAAAATTTTCAGAAATCCCACCTCTGGAAATATCTATTTAACTCTTTTCTATCTGGTCCTTCCCTTCAATTAATTGATTAATTCTCGAATCACTTTTTGGGGTATTACATTCTACCCCCCTTAAACAGAATTCGACCCCGAATTCTATCCATGCTTACACCAAAATTTAATCACAGCTAAAACTTAATCATAAAACATGCACCTGTTGTGAATAATTCTGGATATTGCTCATGCATGCGAGACTCCAATTCCCAAGTGGCCTCTCTTTCGGTCTGCTGCGACCAGAGTACCTTGACATACTTTAGGGTTTTATTCCTCAATGCCTTTTCTGATCTTTCCAGAATTCGTACTGGCTTGGACTCAAAGGACAGATCTTGCTCAAGTATCAATGGTTCCAGTGTAATATGAAGCTCTGGATCTCGCAGGTACTTCCTCAACATAGACACGTGAAACACGTTATGCACCCCGCGCATAGACTCTAGATGGTCCAAGCGGTACGCCAACCTCCCAATCCGAGTTAGGATCGTGAAAGGTCCGACGTACCTCGGGCTAAGCTTTCCTTTGGTACCGAACCTCACCACACCCTTGGTGGGAGATACTCTCAAAAGCACTTGATCTCCCACTTCAAATTTCAGATCACTTCTTCTCACATCAGCATAGCTTTTCTGCCTGCTCTGGGCGGCCAACAGATTCTGCCTCACCAAGGCTACTCGCTCAACTGTCTTCTGGACCCAATCCGGACCCAAGACTGCCTTCTCACCCACCGCTTCCCAGCAAAGGGGCGACCTACATTTACAGCCGTACAACACTTCGAATGGGGCAGCTTTGATACTTGAATGGTAACTGTTATTATAAGCGAAGTCCGCCAAAGGTAGCTGGTCTTCCCAACTACCCTTCCAGGAAAACACACAGGACCTCAACATATCCTCCAGGGTCTGAATGGTGCGCTCCGACTGTCCATCTGTCTGTGGATGAAATGCCGTACTCAGGCGGAGCTGGGTGCCGAATGCACTCTGCAAACTCTCCCAGAATTTAGAGACAAACTTGGCGTCTCTGTCAGAAATTATGGTCTTTGGCACACCATGAAGTCTCACAATCTCTCGCACATAAATAGGAGCCAAATCGCTTGCTGAGCTGGTCGTGCGGACGGGAATGAAGTGCGCTGACTTGCTGAATCGATCCACTATCACCCAGACCGCATCCTTGCCTCACGGTGACCGAGGCAACGCAACCACAAAATCCATAGAAATATCATCCCAAGGCCATTGAGGGACTTCTAATGGCTGCAACAACCCTGCTGGTCTTTTATGTTCTGCCTTTACTTGCTGACAAACACCACAAGAGGCCACATAATTAGCTATATCCACTTTCATCCATTTCCACCAGAAATTCTGTTTCAAATCACGGTACATCTTTGTCTCTCTTGGGTGAACAGTATATGGGGTGCGGTGTGCTTCTCTCAATATATCACCTTTAACCTCCGCTTTCTGTGGCACACAGAGGCGTCCCTTAAAACGCAATGCACCCATTTCATCCAAACTGAAATCCCCTTCTTTGTCCATCTCTATACGCTTTCTGACCCTCTGCAGTAACTGATCACGCTGATGTGCTTCCCACACACGCTCTGGAATGGCTGACTCTAAGATCAACTGAGTCTCCGCCCGTGCTGTGCCCGCATAGCAATAAGATATCCCCATACGGTCGAAATCAGCAACAAGGCAATCTAGAGTAGCAGGCGTCACCTTGCGACTAAGAGCATCGGCCACCACATTGGCCTTGCCTGGATAGTACTGAATTGTGAGATCATAATCTTTGATCAGCTCCAGCCACCTGCGCTACCTCAAATTCAGTTCCTTCTGAGTGAAAATATACTTAAGACTCTTGTGATCGGTGAACACATCACAAGACTCACCATAAAGGTAGTGCCTCCAAAGTTTCAACACAAACACAACGACAACCAACTCTAGATCATGGGTTGGATAATTCTGCTCATGCTTCTTCAGTTGCCTCGATGCATAAGCTATAACCTTACCATCCTGCATGAGAACACATCCCAGTCCAACTCGTGAAGCATCAGAGAAAAAACTGTGAAACGCTTCCCTGGTTCCGGAACAGTGAGAACAGGAGCGATCACCAGCCTTTCCTTCAAAATCTGAAAACTACGCTCACAATCGTCATCCCACTGAAACCTCACATCCTTCTGCGTGAACCTTGATAACGGCTTGGCAATGATGGAGAAATCTTGTACAAATCGTCGATAGTAATCTGCCATCCCAAGGAAGCTTCTCACCTCTTTGACATTAGTCGGCCTTTCCCACTCTACCATTGTGGAAACTTTACTTGGATCAACTGATATGCCCTTATCACTGATGAGATGCCCCAAGAATTCCACTTGAGACACCCAGAACTCACATTTTTTTAACTTAGCAAAGAACTTATGTTCCCTTAATGTTTCCAATACAAGCCTCAGATGACGTCCATGATCTGCTTCAGTCTTTGAGTAAATCGGAATGTCATCAATAAAGACTACTACAAAATCATCCAGATACTCATGCAACATCCTGTTCATTGTCTCCATGAAAATATCAGGGGTGTTCGTTAGTCCAAAAGACATAACTTTAAATTCAAAATGCCCATACCTTATGGAGAATGCCGTCTTTCCAATATCCTCCTCTCGGACAGGAATCTGATTGTACCCCGACTGGAGATCAATCTTTGAGAATACCTTAGCCCCTCTCAACTGATCAAACAGATCTTCAATGCGGGGTAAAGGATACTTATTCTTGATGGTCAACTTGTTGAGGGCACGGTAATCAATACACATGCGTCAACTCCCATCTTTCTTCCTAGTAAATAGCACAGGAGCACCCCACGGGGACACACTGGGTCGAATAAGGTCCTTCGCTCTCAGATCATCCAACTGCTTCTTTAGTTCTTCCTGAAATGGACGAGCCAAACGGTACAGGGTCATAGAAACTGGTCGTGCACCCGGCAATAAATCAATCCTGAACTTCACTGGACGTGGTGGAGGCATCCCTGGCAACTCTGCTGGGAATACATCCAAGAATTCCCGAACCACCGGAATACTTTCTGCAACCAAAGAGGAATTCGATTTTTCCACTAGAAACAATAGAAATCCACTCTTTGCTACCGTACTACCAGGATACAAACTAGCCAGCACACTAGGAGAAAAAGAGGGGCACTACCCTGGAAAACTATTTCTTGACCCGATGGCGCTTACAGAGTTACTGTCTTCCAATAGCATGATATAACCGCACGGTAACTATGCAACCAATCCATTCCCAAAATAACATCAAACAGCACCATCCTCATAACCAGCAAATTAACAATAAAGTTTACCCCATCTATAGTGAGCAAACAACTCGAACAGACAGTGGAACTGGAAAGAATTCCCCCAGGCGAATTAACTAGAACAGACTGAGTTGTTTGCTGCATACTCAAATTTGCCCAGCTAGCAAACTCTAAAGATGCAAAGGAAAAAGTAGCCCCAGAGTCAAACAAAACAAAAGCCTCCACTGAATCCACCAAAAGCATACCTGTCACCACATTGGGACGACCCACCGACTCAGCAGTCGGCATGGCGTAGAAGACTGAGGCTAGGGCAGCTGGTGCCCCAACACCTGGGTATGGTAGTGCCGTCGCTGCAGGAGGTGCTGACGGCACCACAGCTGGAAACAATGCCGCGGGGGAAGGCGGCGAAAAGTACCCTGGTGGCATCCCTCCAGGAAAAGGGTAGTGAGGCTGAGGCGGCACCCAAGGCTGAGTAGGAGCGGCTGCTAGCATCTGCACCGACCCTCGAGAAGAAGCCGCTGGCGCTGAAGATGATGCTTGAACTGGTTCCCATTTAATGATGCTGGCGTGGTTCCGCTTATAAACTAATGCCTTGTGGCCCTCCTGACCACAATGGCGACAAGCTCCAATCCAAGAACACTCTGAAGCATGATGACCTTCTCCACACTTGAAGCATTTCATTCCCTGTCCTGGGACCGGATACATCATAGGAGCATTTGCTGAAGATTGAAAGGTAGATGATGCCTGGGACTTGGTGAACTTGGACTTGAATGACTTTTGTGGGCCTTTGAACCTCTTGGGAACTGGCTTCAGCGATGACCCACTACCTCCTCCAAAACTCTTCTTCTGACTGCCCTCCGAACTCTCAGAAGCTACAATACCTCATGTACCTTGCAGTCCTTCCCCAAGCTACATCTCTAGCTCCATACCCTTAGCTTGCTCCACCAAGGAGCCAAAATCACGAAGCTCCAATGCCCCCAACACCTGATGAAACTCCTGCCTAAGCCCTCTGCGAAATCTCTTGGCTTTCTCCACTTCATTGGTAGCCACAAATGGAACAAAGCGGATTATGTTATTGAAACCCACTTCATATTCTGACACTGACATCTTGCCCTACTTGTAACTGTTCAATGACACTTCCATTCTTTCCACAAATGAGGCAGGGTAAAACCTCCTCCTGAATTGCTCCACAAATTCTTTCCAAGTCGCTGGCCCTTGGGCGGCGGGTCTGGCTGACAGGACTCCCTCCCACCAAAGATCCGCTTGCCCCTTCAGCTGAAAGGCCACATATTGAACTTGCTGCTCCGATGTCAGTCCCACTCTACCACTGTGGAAACTTTACTTGGATCAACTGATATCCCCTTATCACTGATGAGATGCCCCAAGAATTCCACTTGAGACACCCAGAACTCACATTTTTTTAACTTAGCAAAGAACTTATGTTCCCTTAATGTTTCCAATACAAGCCTCAGATGACGTCCATGATCTACTTCAGTCTTTGAGTAAATCGGAATGTCATCAATAAAGACTACTACAAAATCATCCAGATACTCATGCAACATCCTGTTCATTGTCTCCATGAAAATATCAGGGGTGTTCGTTAGTCCAAAAGACATAACTTTAAATTCAAAATGCTCATACCTTGTGGAGAATGCCGTCTTTCCAATATCCTCCTCTCGGACAGGAATCTGATTGTACTCCGACTGGAGATCAATCTTTGAGAATACCTTAGCCCCTCTCAACTGATCAAACAGATCTTCAATGCGGGGTAAAGGATACTTATTCTTGATGGTCAACTTGTTGAGGGCACGGTAATCAATACACATGCGTCAACTCCCATCTTTCTTCCTAGTAAATAGCACAGGAGCACCCCACGGGGACACACTGGGTCGAATAAGGTCCTTCGCTCTCAGATCATCCAACTGCTTCTTTAGTTCTTCCTGAAATGCCACAAATTCTTTCCAAGTCGCTAGCCCTTGGGCGGCGGGTCTGGCTGACAGGACTCCCTCCCACCAAAGATCCGCTTGCCCCTTCAGCTGAAAGGCCACATATTGAACTTGCTGCTCCGATGTCAGTCCCAACACTCCCAAATGCCTCTCTATGTGCCGCAGCCAGTTAGCAGCATCAACTGGCGTGCCCATTCCATCGAAGGTGTCCAACCTCAAAGCATTCCACTGGTGCAGTCCCATAAAACCCATTGCCGGTACTATCGCAGGTACCATCACGGGTGCGGCAACAGGTGCAGCTGGTGGAGTCTAGTTCCCCTGAATCGCTGAAGCAACTTCTTCCTCTGATCCCACAGAACTGGCCTCCCCGACTACAGAGTGCTGAACCTCGGGCAGGGGCACCGTTTGGCCTCATCCGGCACCTTGCCGGCCATGACCACGACCACAGCCTCTACCCCTTGCCATCTCTATATCACAAACAAAATACAGATTCACACACTGTATACACAATCAACTATAATAATAATAAAAAATAAATATAAATGCAATGCAAATCCCATTCCCACCTACAGTACTTAGTGTGTCAAGTTTAATATTTCATTAACCACAGACCTACAGCCCGCTCTGATAATAACTGTAACACCCCAGTCGAGCAAGACCCAGAATGTTACTAAACTAGAAGAGAAACAATACTAACTAATTACGTTATACAAAATTTTGGCGGAGTTTCTTTTGTTTATCTATCCAAATCAGAGATTTCACAAGTAATAACCATTATAGTAAACAGTCCTCTAGTGATAGTCCAATGCTAAACAGTTAAATTAAAGGGTTCTAAGCCATTCATGGATAAAATACTTAGAGAAAGAGCATGAGCATCATGAATATTCTAAACTCTGATTACAAGTCACATCCAAGGCTAAAATCAAATGGTACTTAAATGTTTCTTGCATCCTATATTTAATTCTTTTCCTTTGTTTCCTTTATGGGTGAAACGTGCTAGTGCAACGTGATTATTCTTTCCCTTTTCCCATACATGCTGATCTCGTAACGGTACCTAAAAGAACAACAACAACAAGAGTGAGTCCAACGACTCAGCAAATAAAATAGAAAACAGCAAGAACATTCATGAACATCATCTATCAACCATCCAATAAGTCATGCTATGCAAGATGATCAACAATCTCTTCATCTCTTTCTTTTTTTGCATTTTACCGGTAATGCAAAGTGTGCGTCCGTCGATGCACACCCATGCCTGTACCACCTGGTACAGGGACCAATTGCCCATACTCTACGAGTATGGGGACCTTTAGCCCGTTATGTCATCAACACGACGGGGACCTCGGCGCTTAGTCATCTCGTGACCAAGACTTCAATAGATCAACATGATGCATATGCGTGAATGACTCAATAAACTAAATCTTGTATTCACATTAACCATGCACCAGAAATATTCATGAACACTGTAAATTGCAAACACCCATAAACCGCACCAATACAGCCTTACCACAGCCATGACACGGATATATTCATATTATGGATCAAACATCGACATTCCACACTATCAATTTTCAAACCATCATTATACTTGCCTTAACCGCGAGAAAACGACGGATGTGCAGAAAGTGCCGCCTCTGGGATCCGTCCTCCACCCTTGACAAATTGTCAAGAACACGCATTTAACACCCCACGAACTCCTTCTCTTTTCCTCCTTCCCTTTTCTTTTTCTTTCCTTTTCCCTTCCTTCGAATCCAATCGCCTCGATGCGGGGAGAGGAGCTGCTGGAGGGCGGTGCAAGGCAGGGAGGAGAGGGCGCACAAGGCAGGGAGGAGGGGAAGGGGCGGCGCACCAGGCAGGGAGGAGGAGGAAGGGCGGCGCACCAGGAAGGGAGGAGGGGAGAAGGGGTGGCGGCCAGGGCAGGGAGGAGAGGGGGAGAAGGGGTGGCGCCTAGGGTTTGGGAGAGGGGCGCCTCCCCCCTCTTTGGCTGGCCACCTCTTGGGCCAAAGCCTAGGCCCAGGTTGCAAAAATTTTCAGAAATCCCCCCTCTGGAAATCTCTATTTAACTCTTTTCTATCTGGTCCTTTCCTCCAATTAATTGATTAATTCTCGAATCACTTTTTGGGGTATTACAATCGCTTTTTGCTAAACTCCTACTCCTTATTAGCCCCTGCATGAAATTGCCAATATGAGCAATCGATCCGGTATCAAATATACAAGAACTAACATGCAAAGTAGCAAGATTTATTTCTATAATATTTATACCTGAAATAGAAGTCTTACTTCCCTTCTTTTCTAGTTCTGCTAAGTATTTCTTGTAATTTCTCTTCTAATATCCAGTCCCTTGGCAATGGTAGCAAATAACATATGGTGCAACACCAATCTTAAGCTTCTAAAACTTAGATTGGTACTCGATATCTCATCTTGAGTTTTGCCTATGCTCTTTCTTTTGCTTAAAACCTTATAATTCTTCTTTTTGAAGTTGGTAGTTTTCTGAACCATCATTATATGATTAAAGTTTTTTCTTAATGTTCTCCTCTGCTGACTTGAGCATCCCATGCGACTAGGTCATTGACTTCTTCATGCTATTCATATGAAAGTTCAAAATAACTAGCTTAAAGCTCAGAGGGAGCGACTGGAGGATCACATCAGTAGTCAACTTTTGGCTAAGGGAAAAACCAAATTTTTTCAAACTCTCAATATATCCAATTATCTTGATCACATGAGGGCTGACCGGACTTCTTTCAGCTAACTTGCACGCAAATAACGACTTTGAGGTGTTGTACCTTTCAGCCCTTGCCTAGTTCTCAAACTTGCTTTTAAGTCCCACAATCATATTATACGCATCCGTGTTCTCATATTGCTTCTGAAGCTCAGAGTTCATAGTAGTAAGAATGAGACAGCTAGCATTAAGTGAGTTATTACAATGTTTCTCATACTCATTCTTTTGAGCACGAGTAGCATCTTTAGCTGGTTCAACTGGATATGGAATCTCTAGAACATATTCCTATTTTTCTTACTTCAGAACAATTCTCGAGTTACGATACCAGTCAATGAAGTTTGTTCCATTTAGTTTTTCTTTCTCAAAAATAGATCACAGGTTAAAACTGTGTATGGAGGAAATAGATGGTGGTATTGTCTACAATATAAAAAGTATATGTAAAAATTTAGCATTATGTTTATGTGAAATCTTTCATTAAATAATTTAATAAAAGATACTTCGACTACATGTCTAAAATCATGTACCATCTAATAACATATAGTGAATCAAGATCCATATTTCACTAAGTCCTAGTGAGCTTTGGCATCACTGCTAGAAACCTAGCGACGTAGGTAAACAACCTCTTGCTAATTGCATCACATGTAACTCTTGTTTGTTGAGTGACATCCATATGTTTCGGACTCAACACTATGCCCCTAGACCCAAAACTATTGGAAGGGCATCAAGTTTGACTTAATTTTTTAGAGGGATACTATTCTATCATGTTAGAAACATCCAAGATAAAAATAACATGAATAATAGTATAATAAGAACATAAAAGCATTCACAATTAAATTATATTAAACTGTGATATAGTATGGCCCTTACTACGGCAATCTCCATCACCACGCTTCTTGTCCATCCAACCATCAATGCTTGAGTTCAATACATTCATCTACTTAGCTATTACTCCTAACAGCTAACAATGAATTACATATAAAAATATCAAGCATCGCATGTCGACACAATGGCCGTTATACAATAATATGTAGTATATGGCTATAAATCAGCATAACACGCAGGTCATGAAAAACCCATACATGCATCACATACACATTAGGCCATACTATTCACACAACCCTGCAAAAACAAGTTATGTGCAGAATCCAATTCTATCGCGTGATATGAACATATAAAACCTATAATGCGTGATACGATTACCTAGCAGCGCCCTTGGAATTTTTTCGGGGCATGAATCCTATTCACGAAATCGCCCTTGAAAATTTCATCGGATTAATCACATTAACCTAATTCTGAACCAATCTGATTGGCCCGATTTTCCATTGATCAATTATATTGATTGGCGTGAGAGGTTTCCAGAAAGAACAGCAACTTGGTGCTATCAATTCATACCTCCTCTAAACCCCGTCTACTATCGTCGAAACCAATTGATCTTATCAACCAGTGTCTATACCAATCTAATAACATGAACAATCTATGCTATCATATCAGACCAGTAATAGATCTAATCTACTACCATCACATATAAACTATATGCGACCAATCAAGATCAAATACTATACAGGATGGCTCTAATACCACTGATGGGATGCAGGTAGACTACTCTAGCGCAAATTAAAATTTTTCTGCTACGTAAATCAGGAAGCCATGCGAATAAGAGATCATAGATCATTACCACTACACGCGCAGTGCAGCGGAAGTAGAGTTGAAGCAAATGATTCAACAAAGAGCACGTCGGTGTAGTGGAAGCAGTTGATTGTCCTCCGGCCAACTGTCTTCTCCTTGCAATCGTCTTGATCAGCGATGCAGTCGTAGCAGCGTCTCTACCGAGGTCCACATGTCTAGGAAAGAAATACCGTGCGTCGATATGCTAGCACCAGCGCGCACGGCGTGGGTTATGAGAGGTGGCAGCTAGGGTTTTCATGGGTGTGTTTTGGGATACCTCTCTCATCCCCCGCACCTCTTCTTATATAGCCTCCAATTAGATCTTTATCCGATACAAGTAGAGAACGTACCACATTCGGAGACTAACATCCGAACCCTTATCGTTCCAGCCTATTAAGTATGTGACCTTGTAGGTTTATGTATATTTGGTTATGAACCGAAAACTCCTTTCCAGTCTATAAGTCGGTAGTGGTCCCCGGTCCATAAGTTGGTAGCGATCCCTAACAGGATATAACGACTTCCAAACATACATATAGATCATATCGGATGAACTTATATAGTGATTTTGTATTAATCCTTTTGCATCATGATACCAGATCGCATTCAAGGTGAGAAGCGTGCCATTCTATGATAGCTCGATCCTTCAATCGAACCTGTAGTAGATTACTTAGCTGTGATTGACCATTCAACCAAATTCGGTATGGTCATACACTTTCTTAATCTAACCATATCAAGGGGCCAGAGATATCTCTCCTGTTATATAGGAAGGGCCAGAGATATCTCTCATGTTATATAGAAGGGACCAGAGATATCTCTCCTGTTATATAGGAGGGGTAAATTTCATCTTGATCGCCCATATTCCTTCGCATGTTTTATAGTAAATCCGAAAGTTACCTTTATGACTACCCAGTCACGGAGTAGTATTTGTTAACTCCTAAGTAAAATATTACACATGTAGAAAATAGTAACGATCTCAGGTCTAAGGATCCTATATACACTAAGTATGAGACCAACTAATGACACTTCAGAATATAACAATTCTCACAGTGTCTCATGGTGGGTTAAACCAATATCATGTTCTCTAATATATGTCCACATTATTGATTTGATATGTCATATCTATAATCCGTGAAACATAATCATCAATCAATACATGTGTTGATCTGTAAATCATAATTGTCCCACATAATAATATAAGATTAGAGATAATTTAAAATAACATCAAAACATAAATAAAGTAGTACTTACCTCCACATGTGTGTATGACTCAACGAAAGCGTGCCATTTCTCCTTTGATAGCATCGACTCCAACTAATGGCTGGCCACACCTACATAGTCCGCTACCAATATTCATGTCTTCTCTTCAAAGAAAGACGAGTACGCAAGTCAACCACATGCTGCATCAATTAAAATGGTGTAGAATTGTTGTTGGACCACCAGAATATGCATTTGCATGCTACCAAGGGTCAAGGCAAATGGCTGGAGTTCAGGAGGGCTTAAACCTAGGGAAAATAAAACCGGTCTGAAATTTTCAACGGGGTCCGGTAGGACTGGTTTAATCAAATTTTGGTTGCTTTCAGGCCAAAATTTCAAATAAAATTAGCTTAAACCCTCCGTTGATTCTCAAAAAAAAAAACAGCTGGTGCTGTTGAAACTGATGGGTGTAATACTAATGGCAAGATGCTAATGTTTTCGTGTCATAATCGAATCACATGTGGTTGAATACTCATTATTTCTTTTAATCATTGCCTCTAAATTCAGTGTTAGGTTAATAACGCTTGATGGAAACATCTCAGCTACTCCTTTCTTTCTTTCTTTCTTTTTTCTTTCGTGAGAAGACAAAATGACTGAATTTCTCAAAGGTCTTAGGTATAATTGAAAGTTTATCATTTATATCAACTAAAATTACATGTAAGTATCTCTCTTTCTATAATCTCTACAAATAGCCAAAATTCAAAAATTTCAGTTAAAAATCATGAGCCATAACCATAAAGAACACAACAAGCATCATAAAGAGCGGCATGCGCACGTAGCATCAACAACGATCAGCGATTCATTACGGCGGAAAAAAAATGGTTCCCAGCGGTTATTCGTCGAATCCGAGTTAGTTGGGAGTAAGGCTGTAAAAAAAGTTCGAGACTCGTGAGCTACTCAAATTTGGTTTGTTCTAGCCTTGATTTGAGCTCGGCTCGAACTTTAAACAAGTCGAATTCAAGCTTAGTCTCAAGCTCGCGAGCTTCACCGAGCCGAGCTTGAATAGTTCGCTAGTTTCGATTCAAGCTTAAATAGTAATACATATTAACTCTTACCGAGTTTACCCGAACCGAACTCGAGCGTGAGTTTTTTATTGTTGAAAATTAGTGTATATTTGAATTATTTTGACCGTTATCGAGCTCACTCAAGTCGAGTTTGAACTAAAACTTTTCTTATTATTGAAAATTAGTGCATAATAAATTATTTTAATTATCATCGAGCTTCAACGAGTCAAGCTCGAGTCTACTCGAGTTTCAGCTGAGCTAAGCTCGAATCTAAATTCAAACTCGAATCCTAATTTAAGATCAACTTAAATTTCTATTGAACTCGAACTTAAAAGATCAAACTCGCTTAAACCCAACTTATTTCCAGCCTTAATAAGGAAAACTTCGTTTCCGAGCCGAGGTCACACTCCAGCAATACAAAAGAAGCCCGTCGATTCCTTGGCAACACAAGAAGGCAGCGCGTTTTGTTGGGCCCAAGGCCCGCGTGTCTTTCTTCCTCGATCGGCGCGCAGAGTAGGACAAAGCGCCCTGTCCGTTTCCTTGGTTCCGGTCAATTGGGGGCATCGCAGCGACAAGACAGAGAGACATGCCTTCCCTCAAACCGACGAATCCCGATACTGCAGCAGCGCAAAAGCTAGCTTCGGTCCTTCGGTCTCCGTGAAATCAGAGGCAGCAGCCAGGGCTCCAAGCCCAAGGCGTCTTCATCCACCAAGAGCACAGCAAAGCCTCAGCACTACTACATGGTGCAGAAAATGCAATTGTCTTCTATTGCTGCATGCACCCAATCCATACGATTTTCAATAACGTCAACTTGATGCGACTTGGTTTCACAACTCGATTTTATAGAGTGAGCGTCGGCCAATGCTTTACCTCGACAACTCTTTCAGCACTAAGCTCTGCCAACATCATCATCCATACCGCTCGACGCTATGCTTTTACATTGTTCTACATCATCTCCGTCGAAGCTGCATCATTAGCTCTATATGTTTTTGTTAGAGGTGAAGTTTATTACAATTTAGACTGTTATACCTATTATTGATAGCATCTATACGGAATTAATTATGAGCGATTTCATCGATGATCTATCGTCTTCTATGGGATAATGCAGCAAAATCTGTAGATGACGAGTTTAAGGTGGAGTTGCAGGTTTTCAACATAATGATTTAATTAGGGCTATGCTTGATCGAGGATACTTTGGAAAAAATCAATATTAGTTGTGGGGACAATATAATTTGATATTTCATTTACCATTTGAATATGTTGCAGTTTGGATCGCTTACGTGATCGTTGAGATTTTGGCAACATTAAATTTTACAAGTTTGATGACACCCTAATAGTGGCTAGTGTGATACTTTTGGGAGCTTTGCTATTCAAAAATGAAGGTTTTGTTCTAATTTCAAGTTGAGATGAAGGATTTTAAGTGCAAGAATGAGTTTATTTTTACATGGATACTACAATATTTTCAGTTGTCATAGCTCAATAGGAAGGATTTGTCGTAGTTTATATTCCATTGACGATACTAAAGTTTCTTTCATTCAAACAGTTTTACATTCAGTCAATTTTACAAGAGTTGTTTTAACTATGTCATAAAATTTAATTACTATTGAAGTCGGTAGTTTGACACACGTGATGCCACACATGCAAGTTGCACTTTCAATAAACATTATTTGCTGAGTTTTGTGTTCCAAGTGGAGCATGTCAGATTCCATGATATAAGTTCTTTGTTATCTATCCAGCGTTATAGCTAGGTGATGTTTTGGTTTATGCCATTAGACGATCGAGAATTTGTTTCAAGAGGTCAGTTGCACAAATTCAGATTTTTGTTAGGGTTATAAATTGTTGAAGACCCAGATTTATTCGGTTGCTTTGTTGATAGCTGTATGTTTAGGTATACTGTTGGTTTGCTCAATTTTTCTTTGCGAGAAGTGGTGCACAAGGTGTTTATCTTGATTTAATTGAAGGAGTTTATCATGTTTTTCAACTATTACAGGGACTTTGGCTTAAAGTGAAGATTATTGAAGTTTGATTTGAATTTGTACCGTGTCTGTGTAGGATACTGCATGACCTCATGCCAGACGTGACATGACTGGTACCAGCACCATGCATAGACTATATCAGACGTGATATCAACATATAGCAATCGACTCTGATTCGGTTTCCTCTCCGTATGGAATTTATTTTTTTCATCTTATATATGTACATCAGTAGTTTATAGAAAGAGTAAAAACCTCATTGTAATATCTGCTCTTATAGTGATTTATCTTTATACATTCATGATTTTTTCATAAAAATTTTTCACATTAAATTCTCACCTCATGTTCTTCTAATCACCTATTTTTTACTATACGTTTTATAATAACCAGTGCACCATGGATCCTCGCGTGGAGCAGCCAGAGGAGCAAACCAAAAGTAAATAACAAGCATGAAAACTAATATCCTAATCTCTAATGCGGTGACAGCTGCCATATTTCGATACAGTAACTGTACTGTTCATACATCGCGTGCACAGTACCCCATGCCGCTGGCACATGATACGAGATTGTTTGCAGTTTGTTCGGATCAAGGTGCAAAGTTTCACAATGTTTTTTTTGGAGGGATTTGGTTTTTGCAATTAGGCTCTGCTTATCTTTTTTTTATGATTTATAATTTTTCATCGTAGCTAATTTATTTTGTATTGTAGCTATTGGTAGCTTTTCTGATATAACTAAATTAAAAATAGAAATAGAAAAAATAAATTAGCCTATAACGGATAATGCAAAAAAAAAATAAAAACCAAAACCAAAAAATAAAAAATAAAAAAATATAATTAATAAATAATAAACTAAAAGTTAAAGTTAGAATCTAAAGCCAAAACGAGCGGCAGCTTAGAAGATCCTTGAAGAGGTGGAGCTTGAGGATTTTGTCCTTGTGGAACAACCAGAGGAAATCAGGTGGGTGTCAGAAAAGTGGTAGTATACTAGTAAATGATTAAATAGATAGCTCGGACTTTGGATGTATCCTCGATGTCTTTATAGTACGTTGTTATGGTAATAAAAATACGATAGTAAAAATAATATCTAATTGTTAATTTATGAGAATATTATAGATTTTTATTTTTTAATTTGGTTTTTTTAAAAGTGTTGGAATAAAGAAAGATATCATGCATATCCCATCTTTTGTTTCTTGAAATCATCATAGCTTGAGTATCCCAGCTCTTGTTAGGGAAAAGGTCGTGTGATCTATCCATGCACCAAGGTCGTGGGAGATGGGCTGTGATTTTCTGGGACAGCCTGAGGCCCGGTTGGCCTAGCACGATCCAAGCACGGCACGAACGGTGGGCTGGGCTAGGCCTAGAAAGCCAACCCGTCAGCAAAGACAAAGATGAAACAAATAATCATATCGTGCTCAGCCACCAAAGACAAGGGGCACAGCGACCGATCATGGGCACAAGGCAAGGTTGGCACACCAATACCGTGGTCGCTTTGACCTTAGCCTCGCCTCCCGCCTCCTGTTGCCATCCCATAGATTCTCCACAAGCCATCACAGAACAGAGGGAGAGTAGAGGGGATAGAGCAAGGAGTATACCGGATGGTAGGTGGGGTGGAGTGTGTTCTACATGTCATCCCCGCCGTCGTTGGCGGCTTTCCCACAGTCTGCCGACTTGGCCTTGACGAGGAAGGCAAGCATGTCGTCGCCTCCCGCGGCCGCCTCGTTAGCTCTTGTGCACGCCTACCTCGGCCTCGCTGCCTCTACGGGGACACCGTCGACAAGGAGCTCAGTCGTGCCTCCCCAGCCTATCTTGCCTACAGAGGCGCTCGACCGCCACGCCTGCGTCTGTGGCGCTAGTCGCCGGCCAAGAATGCCGACAACCTCATCACCGCTCTGTAGCTCCTTATCGGGGGAAGGGAGCAAGGCATCCAGGGGAGGGGTGGGAGGTTAAGGGAGGAGGGGCACCGGGGTGGGGGGATCGAGGCGGCCGAGGGAGGTAAGGGAGGCCAGGGGAGGAGGGGATGCCAGGGTTGGGGGGCGCGGAGGTAGGGAGAGGGAGGCAGGGGGAGGGGAGGGATGCTAGGGGAGGAGGGGGCGCCGAGGTGGAAGGAGAGGGAGGGGAGGGCGGCTGGGGGAGTGGAAGGAGGCGGCCAGGGGAGGAGGGAGGTCGGGGAAGGCGGCCGGGGGGAGGGGAGGGAGGCTGGGGGACATGATTGGAGGAGGGGAGGGAGGAGAGAGCGAGAGAAATAATGGGGAAGGCCGGGTGGGGATAACTGGATAAGGCCGAAAGGCTAGAGCTTGGCCAAAGAAAAAAAGAGAGGAAGAAAAAAATGAAAGAGAAGAGGAGAAGAAAAGAAAATAAAGGAAAGGAAAGGAAAGAAAAAAAAAGAAAAGGGAGGAAAAAAAAGAAAGAGAAGAGAGGAAAAGAAAGGGAAAAAAGAAAAGGGGGGAATGAAATTAAGCGCGCATCTAATATATAGGCCTGTTTCTTCTATATCCGAACAACTGTGATTTATAAAAACAATACCCAGGAGATAACAAAATTTCACTTTTCTCTGAAATATTTATGTCATTGCGTGCTCATGTTTTTATATAACTAATTCAATTTTAACTAGTTTTTCACGAGGTGGGTATGAGAGAAATAAAGATGGCAACCGCCGCCACCATCGTCGCCACTGCCTTCATTGTGTATAGTTATTTCGGACTGGGCTTGGGCTGGTACAGCACGAACACTGGCATGGCAGGCTTTTGGCCTTGCTTGAGCTTGGCCAAAGGTGAGGCAAGCTGGCACAGCACGACATGACGGGGTGATTGGGCCGAATCAGCATGACGCGAAGTGGCCTGAAGCATGGTGGGCCCGAACCGTGCTGGCACGGCACGACCCAATGCCCACCTCTACCAAGGTCATCCTAACTAGCTACTATGAGTGACGGTGTCACAGACAGTGACTTTCCGATGATTGAGGTGGCAGTAATGGCCAGGTTCGTGGAGCACGTGGTGTTGGCTTCCGTTAACAGCACCACTAGCTGCAGCAGCTCCTGCACTACCGCATGGACGACCAGGACTAGCTAAGCCAGCTCGTTGACGCGCTCCTTAGGGCTGTAAAAAAAGCTCGAGACTCGTGAACTGCTCAAGCTTGGCTCGCTCTAGACTCGATTCGAGCTTGGCTCGAGATTCAAACGAGCTGAACTCGAGCTTCATCCCATGCTCGCGAGCTTCAATGAGCCGAGCTCGAGTAGCTTGCGAGCTTGGGATTTTTTTACTCCCCCATAACCTACCCAGGTGGCGGGCGCTACTCCCAGTCTCCCAGTTGCACCCTCCATCCCCCTCCTCTCGCCCCCCCCCGTCGCCCTCCTCTCCCCTATCCCACCGACCCTCCTCTTGCCTCCCGTCCCCCTCCTCTCCCCCACCCTGCCGCCCCTCCTCTCGCCCCCGTCCCCTCCTCTCCCCCACCCTGCCGCCCCTCCTCTCGCCCCCCATCCCCTTCCTCTCCCCCACCCTGCCGCCCCTCCTCTTACCCCCCGTCCCCCTCCTCTCCCCCACCCCGCCGCCTCCTCTCGCCCCCGCCGCCGCCTCCTCTCCTCGCCTCGCCCCCCTCCTCTCCCCGCGCCCCTCCTCCCCGCGCCCCTCCTCCCCGCGCGCTCCCCGCTGCCCGCTGCCGCCTTCTCCTTTCCTCGCCGCGCCTCCTCGCCCGCCATCGCCGCCCTCCTCCCGGCGCCTCCTCTCCCGCCGCCGCCGCCTCCTCGACCGGATCCAAAAAATTCATGGCCGCCCGCCTCCTCGCCCCTCCTCCCGGCACCCCTCTCTCCCGCCGCGCCGCCTTCTCGACCCAGATCCGGCCAGATCCATGGCCGGCCCGCTCCCTACAGCTCGGCCACGGCTCCTACGGCAACGTTTCCCCCAACCGCCAGTAGGTACTCCCTTGGCACCAAGCCTACACGAGCTGAGTTGTTCGAGCCGAGCTCGAGTCCAGCTTGAAGCTCGACGGCAATCTCATGCTCACTCGAGCTCGGCTCGAGTTTTCTATCGAGCTTGAGCTTGCCAGGTCAAGTTCACTCGAGCTTGGCTCGTTTACAACCCTAGCGCTCCTCGACGTCATCGTGGGGCTCGACGGCGCGTGGGTGGAGGTGAAGGCTGCACTCGAGCTCGCCTTCCACGGCGCCTAGAGCCCGTTGTTGCTAGAGCCACTCATGCCCCACTAGTCCTAGGGCGAGGTGCTCGACGGTCGCCTCCAAGACACCTGCCTGAGCCTCATGATGCCCATCTATGAGGTGCCCGTGATGCAGGTCCACCTCAGCGCCTATGTCAGCTCCATGTGCATGCTCCACCACCTTGCTCACCCTGGGTGATCTATACCACCAGCTGCTCATTCCCGATCTCGACCTCGTGGCAGCTCCAGCAGGCACGGTGCTGAGGATGAGCATGGCGCGCCGTAGCGCATCCTTGAGGAGCCCGACCTCCCTGTCGAGGCCTTCTGACCTCAGCAGTGCGCCGATGGCAACGCTGACGAGGCGGTCTAGGAGCTTGTGGCCGAACATCAGCTATGGCCTAGCCTATTTATAATTTTACCCCTTTAGATATTTTAATGCTAATAGTGTAGGTGATAATTTAATTAAACCGTAAAATAGCTCATGTGTCCTCAGTAAGAGGATGATGGAAGTGTGGAAGCTGAAAATTCCTTTGAAGGTTAAAATCTTGTTATGGCAGGCCACGCGGTTCAGAATCCCACCCTTCGACCAAGTGAAAAAGAAGAGTTAGCAAGGGATCGGACTGAATTCTGTGTACTGTGTGGGCAACTTGAACCAGATGATCATATTCCGTTGCAGTGTCCTCTAGCACTGTTTGTGTGGTCTAATACCAGAGAAATATCTGAATGCCAATCTCCGCCGGTTAGTTTCCCAGACTACATTGGGCCTCAAATGGGAGGGGTTAGCTCAGCTGCGGTGTGCTGGACACTACGGTTAAATAGACACAAAATATGTCCAGAGAAAAGATACTTATTTCCCATCCCATCCCACTGATGCATTGTACAAACTGATTTGGGATGCCCATGCCTCAGAAAGAAGCGTTGATCTTGTTTTGTGTTTTGCTGTGTTGTGAGGTTTGGTTCATATATGCTGTTTTGCTGTGCAATAGGGGTCTGTTCTGCTGGAGGGTTCTCAAGTTGTGTGGACTTGTAGGTTCTTAGTGCGTAATGTAAAACTGGGATGCCCAGTAAGGAAAAACTGTGTGTGTGTGTGTGTATATATATATGAGAATACAGAACAGGAAAAATGGAATTTTGTGCTCAAGAATCCGAATCCGTGTTTCCTTTGTACCTCATGGCGCAGTAGACAAACTGCGCCAGATTGAGCAGGCAAAGAGCAGCCATCATCCAGAAGAAATAGTCGAGGTGGCCGTCGTCGAGGTTGTCTGGGATCCAGCCGGACGGGACGACGGCGAGCAGGAGCGAGCTGAAGTAATGGCCGGCCGCGATGGCGAGCAGCCCGAACGCCGTGCAGAGGCTCCTCATGGCGCCCGGGGACTGGTCGTAGAAGAACTCCGTCTTGCCGATGCTGGCGAACACGTCGGACGCGCCGTGCGCGAAGTGCACAGGCACCTGCCAAAAGATGCTAATCCGGTCCTCCGTGAGGCCGCCACTGGCGCTGGCTCGCCGTGCGACGGCCAGCCTCCTCATCTCGATCAACGCCGAGTACGCCATGATCAGCACGGACAGTGAAAGACCAACGCCGATGCGCTGCAGCTGCGAGATGCCCCCCTTGTACCTGTTGCCGTTGACGCGCCGCGCGAGCGGCACCAGCACGGCGTCGTAGGCAGGGACACAGATGAGGACGGCGATCACGTGGAAAGTGGAGAGAGAGGCGGGCGGGATGGCGAACCGGCCGACACGGTTGTCCATGGCCATGCCCTGCTCGAGGATCGTCGAGGTCATCTGGCTGCTCACCGCGAAGAAGAGCACGAGCGAGAGCCAGATGGGGGACATCCGCAGCAGCATCTTAAGTTCCTCGACCTGTGTCACCGTGCACAGCCTCCATGGGCTCACCGGTGCCGGCACTCCCTTCGACGACGGTGACGGCGGCGGCACGACAGCAGCCTTGTCAAAGAACCTGCATGTAAATGTAAGCTCTGCCCTCGGATAGCTCATTTTTGTGTTCGGCAACGATGAATCAGTCAAAGTACTTACGCACCTGAATTGATCGGTATGCTTAATCTTGTGACCTGCTGCTTCAGATGATGCCCAACTTGGCACAGCAGTGCTGGTCGGTTGCTGACACAGAAGCGAGCTATCATCCGGCAGCTGCAGATGCCACTTGCTGACAGATGCCACGACCACCTGAGACAGGCTTGTGAGGGGGCTCACTCCGAGTGGCCTGAACCTGTACACCCTCGAGCCGGCGACGAAGACGGCGAGGAAGAAGGCCATGAGTAGCACGGGGATTGAGAAGCTGATCCCCCACCCAACGTTGTCCTGCACCCAGACAAGCACCGTGGACGACAGCAGGGAGCCCGTGTTGATTATGAAGAAGTACCAGTTGAAGAAGGAGCCCTTCTTCGCCAGCTCCACCGGGTCACCGCCGTCGAACTGGTCAGCCCCGAAGGCCGACGTGTTGGGCTTGACGCCGCCGTTCCCCAAGGCGGCGAGGTACAGACCTACGTAGACCGCCACACGGTGAACTTGATCGCCGCCACCGTCGGAGGAAGATGTCAGGATCGTCGTCGGGAGCCAGGTTGAAACGGTCAGAACAAGCAACCCCTAACAGAAACGCAACAAACAACCCCTAATGAAAACGCAACAAGCAATCCCTAACAAGAACGCCACCGTAGGAGGCAGATCAGATCAGATTGCTTAATAAATTAGCAGATGTTTTAATTTGCATGAACTACTCACAAGGATGTAAATCGGCAGGAAAATAGCAATCGTCCCGTATCTCCCCCAGTATGTGTCCGCCAAGAAAGCTCCGAAGAGTGGCGTGAAGAAGCAGGCGCCGTTCCAGGCAGAGGCATTTCTCGCGGCGCTTACTTTGCTTTCGTGGAGCACACTGGTGAGGTAGGTTACTAGATTCTTCGAAATCGCATACATGGCCACGCACTCGCAGAATTCAACACCTGCAAGTGATCAATTTAATTGCACAAGTGCTGGAACAAGAGGAATCATGGATTCAGCCCTGAATTTTGTTCTTGTCTGGTACCTAAAATCATGAAGCATGCTCTCCAGTTCCCCGTCTTGCGCTTGAGAGCAGGCTGCCGGTTGGCATCTACCGATCCATCACCTGTATATTGCGAACCTACATCCTGCGTCGCATTAACAAAATAGTCAATTGGTTGTGCAGACTGAAACTGTAAATCGTCGCGGGAAATTAACCTCTGAAACGACAAGGGATCAGACCATTCGTCCTGGTTTCTTTTGATTCGTTTAATTTGGTTGATGGGACATAATGATAGCAGTAAGTGAAAAAAAGTAGGTACCTGAGGGGAAGGTTGATGATGCAGCAGGGGCCAAACCTCATCTGCTGCTTCCATGGCGACCTAGCTTCGAGAGTGCCACAGCAGCTAGGACGTTGGTGATAAAGCAGGCTTTAGCGGTATTAATTGCTGGAAGGAGAAAAATTCAGCGGGGGAGATAAGAGAATGCGTGTGTGTCCGGGAAGGAATGAGCGTGTATGGATGGGGTTTGGTAGCTGACTGCATGAGCTGGCCACCTTCCCCTCCTCAGCTGGGCCTGTCTGTTTATTTCTCTCTCTTCATCCTTCGTGTCAACTCTCGACAGTTTTTACATATTTTTTCTTAAAATATTGTGTTTATTTGACCTTCTATAACCATTATCGTTAATATTTCATCAAAACTAGTTTGAGTTCCCACGCAGTTACGTGGTTAGTCCTAATATATTTCGCTATAACTTTGGAATATGTAGGACTCCTCAGAATTTCTTTTATTATTTGATCTTTGTTCAGTAGTATTTTAAAAATAACCCACCCTAATTTATTTGAAAAAAACAATCCTTTTCACCATGTCACTAAAGGCAGTGTAGCAAAAATGGTGGCGCTGCAGTATTAGTTTGCCATGCCACTATTAGTGGTATGGCAAAAAGGATCATAATTTCAATATAAGTGTGGAGTTACCTGTGATATGTCTGTGGTGTGGTAGCGTTGTTTTGTCACACCATCATTGGTTGAGAGAATAATTTATTTGCAATATTTTGCAAACAAGCAGCTAGATTCATTCACGGAACATAGGAGTTAGCTAGCTGGGCTTTGGGTTATACTCCAGGCTCTCTTCCGTGTGCAAGAAGAGGGGAAGCCGTCCACAGAGGAGACGAATTGAATAGGGGAGAAACTCCATGAACTGAATACAAAAAAGAATTATTCAAGGGAGACATGTCCAAAGGATGAAGTCCATGCAACGGATGAAGGTTCATTTGCACGCGCACTTATTGAAACTAGGACAGCGGAACTCCCAAGGTGCATTTGTGTAACATCCCAAATATGAAAATTATTAAAGTTGTTAAGAATTTTAAAAAATAAATCTTTTTGTTGCTTTTTGGCGTCATTCGAATTTTCTTGGATTCTCGATTTGATTTTCACCAAACAAATTTAATTGGCAAAAGAAAAAAAATAAAATCTTGGATCGAGAGCCAAGTAATTGGAAATTTAATTGAGAAAAATTGAATTTGAAATCCAAATCAGAAGTTGAAATCCAAAATCAAATTAAATAAAACTAAAGGCAAAGGAATATTAAATTTACATTTGAATAAGTGGACCAAGAATTGAATTAGGATTCAAATTTGAATTCAAAATTCAAAAGCAATTTCAAAACTCAAAGATGGATTTTCAAATCAAAAATCAAATCTCCAAGTGTTGCTAGCTTTTACTTTTCTCTCTCTTTCTTCCTCCCACTGCAGCCGGGCCCCACCTCCTTCCATTTCTTCTTTCTCTTCTCCCTCTCTCTCCTCTCCATTCTCTGTTTTGCCTGCTGTAGCTGACCCACACATGGCCTACCCGGCGCTCCAGCCGCGCCGCACACAGGCATGCGGGCAGTCCTCGTGCGTTCCCACGTTCCTACTCGCATCCACTACATCGCACGCCATATCGCGCACGCGACCCACGCCTGCTGGGTGTGCCCATTGCTCTAGGCCCATGCCACTTTCTCCTGTGGAGCAACTGCATAGCGCCCAATGCCTTGCTGCTATAAGTAGCTCAAGCTCGCCTTTGCCTCCCCTCTCTTCCTCTATTCCCTCTCAAGCTCGGTCAAGCCTCCATGCCACTGCACCCATGTGCCGGCCGCCACGTCCCCTCATGTTCCCACCTCTCCGGCAAACATCCCCGCAAATCACTTGTGTCCAAACATGTTCCCGGGTTTCTACTTTATCCCTTAGGATTTAATTAGAATTTCGTGCGTGGAGCTCTCCAGAACATCACTTCTTCCCCAACTTTGGCCGGAATCATCTCCACTACTACCATTCCTCCTTCAGGGCTTCTCCCTCCAATCCCTCACCATGGGAGCATCACCACGGCCTTTTGTAGTTATCCCCGGTGCCACCTCTGGCTCTCATCTCCTCTAGTGAGCCACCCACAGGGGCTACCCCCGCCGCCTTGGTCCACCATCGCCCCACCTCTCCGGTGCATCTCCGCCTCCATGAGCCGCTTGGTAAGCTTCCATGTACCGTATTTATGTTTGTGCTACCTCTTTTTCCTTCTCCTTTCCCTCTGGCCACCACCATATCTGTTGCCTCACCATGTTTGGCCACCTTGAGCCATGCCAAGCCGCCCCTGCTCCACCATAGGGCACGACCCACCTCTCCTAGCTCCCGAGCAACCCATTTTGCTCCTCACCACTTCCCCCTCTGGTCGCCTGCAACATCTTACTTTTCAGAGTCCTTTTGAACCTTTTAAAATAAAATACATTATTTAGATTTTTTCTAGAATTAATTAAAGCTTAAAATGAATTTTTATGAATTAAAAAAATTTAATTTGATTAAAATAAACATTAAAATAAGCCAAAAATATTTTATTTGGATTCCTTGTGTCTCAAAGAATTTTCTGAGAATTTTTGAGTTTATTCGCTATTTTCTAGAGCTCCTTTTATTTTATTTGGATTTCTGAAAAAGAAAAATCCCAAAACCCCTGTGAACAGTATCGGACCGGCCTACTACTGTTCACCGACCTACTTCCCCACAGCTGCCCGATCACGCCACTGCCGCGCGTTGCCCATCCAGTCGTCCTGCTAGCCAATCGCCCTGCGTCTGTCGGATCTATCCCCACGCCGTGCGTCAGCCATCGAGGGCACCCAGGCACTGTGCATCTGTGTGTTCTCGGGCGACCGTCCAATCCATTCGGCTGCCACGCATCACGCATATACACCCCTGGCACTGTTCATCGTCTCCATCGGGATTCTGCTGAGTTCGTCTCAGAGGCTACCTTGGTGTGCGTGCTTGGCACGAACTCCACGCGCACGTTGTCTCTGAGCTGGATACCTATCGTTCCCGTGCATAAAACAGCGCATGCAGCCTTCGTCTTTCACACCCTAGAGCCGCTGCTTACCTCACCATGATTTTTTGCCGCTCTCGCCGCTCGTGCTCATCACCAGAGTTTGCCGTTTGAACGCAATTTTAAAACCGAGCGTGTGCGGTGTCTCCGCGACCTGCCGCCGTCGTTTTGTCACCGCCAGTGAGTCTCCATCGCCATCCAGCACCCCTCTCCGATCTCACCGGTGAGCTGCACACCACCAGCCATGCCCCGTCACCACCTCGCGCTGCGCCAGCCACGCGTCACCCTGTGGATTGTCCGATGTAGCCATCCAGGCCGCTCATCCAGATCTACACTAATGATCCAGATCTGTCCGCGTGTCGCAACAACTACCATCGGATCTCGCTGACGTCACCCCGCACTCCACCGCCCACGTCGCTTTGCCTTCTCAGTGGACCGCGTCCACCGTGCGCCGAGCCACTGCTAGCCAAGACCCACCTGTCAGAGCCACTGTGCCGTGAGCCCATGCGCCGGTCCCCATCCAAATCAGCAGCCAGCTCAGTTGATAGCTCAGTCCTAATCACCATGTGATGCCACATGTCAGTGCCACGTCAGCTCCTGATCGTCCCAGCTGCCACATCAGTATGCCACATCAGCAAGCCACGTTAGCATGCCACGTCGGCCCTAGTATCACGTGTCAACCCAGCCAGCTGCCACGTTAGTCCTAGCTGCCGCATCAGCACCCGCCGCCATGCACTGTTCCGTGCGTCGCGTCCACCATGAACCCACTTTTCCGTACACCGAGTCCACATCATAGTAACTTTTCTGATTTTTCAATATTTTTCAGCAATTTAATTTTCCAAGAGCCCGTTTTTCTATCCTAGCTCCAACTGACCCTATTCTTTTTTTCTAAATTCATCTAAAATTGAACTCTATCTTTTGGTTCTGTTTTGAAGGTTTTTAGAGTTCATTTAAATTTTATTTGATGTTGTTTTTGTGCCTCAGTCGCTTTCTCTCTTGTTAGATCGCATCTTCGAAGAAGCAAGAGCATCGCTAGAAGATCTAGAGTTTCTCACTGAGCTAGGCTAAGGTAAGTCATATCTTTTGATCATGTTAAACATAGTTTTTAATCTACTATTTAATTATTTTATTTTAAATTATTGTAGGACCAAAATAGCGACAGAGAGTGGGTGAATGTCGTTCTAAAAACGCCCCTGAAAATTCGTACACTTAATAATTCAAAAAGATGCAGAATAAAGCAACTCACAGAAAATTAATTATGGACTACATGCAAAACAGTAAAAGATTGGAATGCATGCTATACTAAAAAATTCAGCATAAATCAGAGATTAACCAGAAAGAATTTCAGTGGAAAATAACATCGTTTAGACTACATGCAAAAATGTTGAAATCAGCAAAAGAAAAACGATGCACTATGCTACTCTTTCCCTGACCGAGAGCTGCAGGCAACCAAGCCACTTAAAAGAGGATTTAAAAAGAAAACCTTTTGCTGCAAAGAGACTGTAAATAAACCTGCTATCTGCCAAAAAGAGACCAGCCAACAGCCTCCTCTCCAACCGAATGAACAAATAGCCAAAGCAAAACAAGAAAAGAGGGACTGCCGTAAGAATCCAACACAACACTTATGCTGGATGTGGATTGATTTGCTGCAATTAACACAGTGACTAAACTGACTAGAAACAGAGAGCAAGGAGGCAAATTAAACTGAAAAATCTGTACTAGTACATGCACTAGTACTGCGAGACTCGCTATCTCAACCAAGAAGGTATCTTGTGTCGCTGTCCAGAGAGCAAAATAAAAGAAAGATGAACTGCAGACTAGCAAACCAAAGAAGAAGCAAAAGAGGATCAAAATCAAGGAACTGGGAGAGGCATTAAACCGAAAGCTAAACTTCGTGAGAGGTCTTCTAGCTAAACCAAGAAATAGAAATTGGCAAATAACAATAAATTTATAGCATAAAAATACTTGCTAGAAGAACTAAAAGGATTGGCTCTAAGGAATTTACTTGATCACTTGATCTTGAGACCACCTCCCATCAAAGAGCAATAAACAAAGAATATTAATCTACTTGCTTTGGGATGAACTAGCCAACGCGCTTTGAGATGAATCCTCGTTCTAAGCAAATATATATATATATATATATATATATATATATATATATATATATATATATATATATATATATATATATATATATATATATAAAAGAGAAGCATCTAGAACGAGAACATTAAATCAAAAGAAAACAAGCGTATGGCATGAGATAAAACACAAGAACTTCATATTTGAGACGAAAAGCGATGAACGATTAATATAACACATGAGTGTTTACATCACACTTCCATGTCTCATCCAAGAACACACACAAGGAGAGAATAGAACCCTAGAACTTAGAAATATTTCTCTCCCAAGAGCACAAGCATTAGGAAACCCTAATACTCATACCCATTTCTCTTTCTCTCTATCTCAAGGTGCACTTCTCCACCTAGAGAGCACCTCTATTTATAGCCTCCACTAATGGGTCTAGAAGCCTACTTTACCCATTAGGTCACACCAACTCTCCACTAATGGGTTTACACACATTTTACCCATTAGGTTACAATAACTCTCCACTAATGGGTTTACACTCAATTGTACCCATTATGTCACAGCACCTCTCCACTAATAGATCATTCCCAAATGAAATCCGCTTCCGTTTGTGCAGCTTTGCGTATTTTTCAAAACGCCCCTCCTGCACCTTCCTGAAAGCTTCCTCGAATCTTGCCGCGCACGCCTCGCAGCCTACCTCGAGTCCACGCCGCCTTCGACACATCCCGATCGTTTCGACCTCGCCACCGCGCTTAGTCCACTCCTTCGTGTCTTGCCACGACTCCACTCGACGCCCCGCACACACAGATAAGAAAATATATTTCATAGCACCGCACTGCATGATTTAAATAAATATCCGCACAAGAATTATCAAAATAATGCCCTAACAAACTCGACTTTATAGGACAGAGTCAATTACTCATCACACAATCAAGCTACCACCACATGGTCTCTCAATCTCCCCTTGATGAGTATATTGACAAACTCCAAAAGCATATATAAAGTTGAGTTTGAGAGTCAAATATGGTCTAAAAGAAAATCAAGGTAACTAAGGCCATATTGACAAAAGAGAAAACTGGAGCAAAAACTGAAAGAGCAAATTTTTCTGCAAAGCTCCAGAAGGCTTTTTCTCCAAAACTTCTCCCCCTTTTGGCAATAAAATCATCAAAAAGCACGAGAGAATGAAATGACTTGTGTGTTCTTTATTTTAAGCATTTTAAGCCATGAGAATTATCCATAATGACTATAATGAACTACACCAAGCCGTAACTCAATAAAAAGCTATCTAGATCATGACAAGATATGTATATCCTAGCTAGAGCACTTAGATGACGAACTGAAATATAATGCATTTTATGAGCATGTCAAGTCATCAATAGGCAAAGTCTAACTAGAGATATCAAGGATGATGCAGGCCATGTCAATAAGCTAAGCGGAAACAAGAAGCTAGTGTTGAGTCAATTAGAGTGCTACACGCTCAAGATTTTATCATTTGGTTAGGCACTTTTCATCTTTAGGTGATTAAGCAAATCTTGCACACTTGACATATTTTCTTTTAAAGCTTATGGCTGTTTTCAACCAAAAAATTTTGTAATGTGCTAGATCTCAAGCCTTATGCGACTATTCCAAGCGAGAAGCTTAAGAAGATAGTCTAGGTCATCCAAAACTCCCCCTGAGTTCATGCCTAGTGCAATGGCAAGCTGTCTCATGAGAAAGAATTGGTGAAATCAGTTTTTTCGCACATAAAAAGAGATTATTTTTGCTTTTTAACAGATTGTGCTAACTCATGATGTATCAAAATGTTAAAATAGCTCAATCTAAGATTCAACCTAGATTCAAGACTCAACTCAGCCTATTTGGCATGGCATGAATCATACAAGGATAGCTAAAGATAGACTAAACTCAATTGCTAGCATGACAAGTTTTAAATTCAGTTGAGCAATTTTAATTAACTTATCATAGCAAAAGCTAGTCTACACATATGAAATCATGATAAATCTAGCAAATAAGCACAAGTCATGGCAAGGTGTAAAGCATTGTCAACATGTCATAACAGGATAATAAGCAAGGCTCAATGTAGTTATATTACAATGCAGAATGCTGAAATGCAAGAAAATCTAGCTCCCCCTCAACATGAGATGCACCTTTTAGTTCAAGTGGAGTTATGACAAAATTAACTTCTAGCAAACCCAAATGAACTCCCCCTGAACCAAAGCAATAAAACGAGAAGCTGGCAAATGACTCAAAAAGGCAGTCCTTAAAGCATAGACAAGATATAGAAGATACTATGGCTCAGACTGACTCTCATCTACCCCATGAGACTCTAGGACTATTAGCTGGTCTTCTAACACACTAGGGAGTAAACACGTTCCCTGTCTACCCAAGGGTGGCCCAACCCTTGCTAGACCTATAAGAAGTGAGTAAACTCAACCTAATGAGAAGAGAGACAGCTCATAAGCAGCATCCTAGCGTCACAAGATGAGAGGAAGAAGACTGAGCACTAGACAAGAAGACCACTCTAACCTATGCTAGAAGGACTAACCCCAATGCACCCCGAATGCTATGCAACAGAAAGGAGTAAGAGCATAATCAATATAATAAAAGCAGTAAAGCATACAGCTCCCCCTCACAACAGTCCATAAGGACAAACCACCCCAAGTTCTCCCCGCAAAACTGAAAACCTAGAGCTGTCCAAAGGCTTGGTAAAGATATCAGCCAACTGGTGGTCACTCTCCACAAACTGGAGCACTATGTCACCCTTCTCCACATGGTCTCTAAGGAAGTGACACCTGATGTCAATGTGCTTGGTCCGGGAGTGCTGCACTGGGTTCTTGGCAATGTTAATCGCAGAAGTGTTATCACAAAAGAGTGGAACACTGTCGATAACTAACCCAAAGTCCCGCAGGGTCGAAGCCATCCAAAGTACTGGCCGCAACAATCGGCAAAGCAAGAACGCATTCGGCCTCTACGCGGATCGTAACACCGGATCGCTTCTAGAAGACCAAGAAATAAGAGAAGTACCAATAAATTGGCAGTGCCGGCGTGCTTTTCCGCCTATCCTACAACCAAAGAAAGTCTGCATTGGAGTAGGCTCGAAGGGAAAGACAAGAAGAGGAAGAGTACCAGATACCATAGTCTATGGTAGCTCGGAGGTACCGGAAGATGCGTTTCACCGCCTGGCGGTGAGACACACGAGGTGAAGCCTGAAATCGAGCACACAGACACACCGAGAAATGTATGTGCGGTCTCGAGGCAGTGAGGTACAAGAGGGAACCGATCATGCTTCTGAATTCCTTCTGATCAACTGGCTCGCCATCCTCATCTGGATCAAGTGAAGTCGTTGTCGCCATCGGAGTTGACACTAGCTTACCATCACTCATGTCAAAACGTTTCAGGAGGACTCGGGTGTACTTGCCCTGATGCAAGAAGGTACCCTCCCGAGTCTGCTTGATCTGGAAGTCAAGGAAGAAACTCAACTCACCCATCATGCTCATCTCAAACTCCGAGCTCATGACATCGGAAAACTGGGAAACGAGAGCATGTGAGGAACCACCAAAGATGATATCATCCACATAAATCTGGACGAGCAGAAGATCAGTGCCATGTCGGCGAAAGAACAAGGTCTTGTCTACTTTACCCATCTCAAAACCATGACTCAACAGGTAGGACTTAAGCCTCTCATACCAAGCTCTAGGAGCTTGCTTAAGTCCATACAAAGCTTTGGAAAGCTTGAAGACATGGTTTGGGTATTTGGGGTTTTCAAATCAGAGGTCAGTTTGACGAGACCTCTTCCTCAATAAAGCCATTGAGAAAGGCACTCTTAACGCCCATCCGTAAAGCTTGAATCCCTTAGAAGCTGCAAAGGCAAGCATGATTCTAATGGCTTCAAGTCTGCCTACAGGGGCAAAGGTCTCCTCGAAATCTAGACCTCAACCCGGGAGAACCCCGAGCTACCGCCTAGCCTTGTTCGAATAACCACTCCATCCTCGCTCGCTTGTTCTTGAACACCCACTTAGTCCCAATAACATTGTGACTCATGGGGGCTCGACAAGCGACTGCACCTTGTTTCTCTCGAAATTTTCTAGCTCCTCATGCATGACATTGACCCAAGACTCATCAGAAAGTGCATGACAAACATCCTTGGGTTCGAAAGTGGCAATAAAGGCAGAGTGTAGGCAGAAAAGAGATAAGCCAGATTTTGAGCGCGTGACTCGCTCATGAAGATCTCCTATCATCTGCTCAGAGGGATGACGACGCTGAATGAGTTGGGGGGGTCCTGGATGAGAAGAAGAAGTGGCCTCTACCTCATGAGCTGATGAGGTAGGAACAGAGCCACTAGCTCCTGAGGATGCGGATGGAATGGGTTGATCTCCTTGAGGTGCGGTGGAAGAAGCAGGCACCTCAAGAGGAGGAGAAACTGGATTGGGTGGACAACTCTCATCGTCATCCTCCTCATCATCCACAAAGATGGGCTTGACCGCTTCATCAACTCGAGATATCGTGCCTAGTCCCCTGACCGCCTCATCGAAGGTCACCTCGCAGTCTCTACCATTCTCGCCGACTCGCACCTGCACTTATAAGTTCGCGAAGAAGTCGAGTAACCTAAAAATTCCATCACAAGAACGTGACTCAACTTATCTAGGTTCCTGCACTTGAAATAAAACACTTGCAACCAAAAACACGAAAATGAGATATGCTGGGCTTTCGCCCGTATCTCAACTCATAAGAAGTGCGATGCAAGTGAGCCTTCAGAAAAACTCGATTTGAAATATGGCACGCGGTGGCTATAGCCTTAGCCCAAAACTTCCGCGGTGTAGAGTATTCATCGAGCATCGTCCTAGCCATCTCGACTAAGGTACGGTTCTTCCTCTCCACGACGCCATTCTACTGTGGACGATGGAGAAGAGAACCGTGCTCTACACTGCCTCATCGTAAAATCTCTCAAAGTAGGAATTTTGAACTCCGTGCCATTGTCATCATGGATCGCTCGTAAGGCACCCGAGCTCAACAGAAGCCTACTAAAAGACCCCAAAATGGGTAAATGTCTCATCTTTCGAGGCTAAGAAAACACCCAAGAATACCTCGAGAAGTCATCAACCACGACAAGAACATACCACTTCCTCCCGCCGATCGCACTCTAGCCGGTCCAACTCGGTCCATGTGGAGCAATGTCTCTGCATCGGTCATAGTGATCGTGACCGGGATGGGAAGCGGCGACCATCTTGCCGTGCCGGCAAGGAGCGCAAACAAGATCTTTGACCATCTTGAGCATCGACAAACCACGAATGAGATCGTGGCCGCTAACTCGGGTCAAATGGTCAAATCCAATATGACCAAATCTCCTATGCCGTATGAAAGATCGCGGACTCGTATAACTAAACACCGAGAGGATCACCGTAAGACTCGTAAAAATCAGCACGAAAGATCCTCCCAAACGAAATCCCGCAAACCGATCACCCAAGAATCAAGAATTTTGCAATTATTTTTCTTAAAGCTCACCTCAAAGTCGTCATCGGTAAGCTGAGAAACGGAAAGTAAATTATATTGCAGCTTACTAACCAAGGCAACATCTTTTAAAACAAAAGACTCATTAATGCGCATCGACTTTGGCGATGACACGCCTGATGAAGCATCTCCGAAGGTGATCGCCTCATCACCGGAGCACGGCAAGAGAAGAAAACCAACGGAATCTCCGGCCATGTGTCGTGAACACCCGAGTCTACGAGCCAAACCTTTCCTTCCTCGCCGGCGAACTCGAGTCAAACAGAGTAAAGTTTCAGATTGGGGTAAATCAACGCGATTTTGGCACCAATATCAATAACACGCCGAGCGTATGAAGTAGTCAAGCACGATCGACTTCTATCTACCCTACGCCTCTCGTTACTCAAAGCGTAAGGTCTAAGAGCAGACTCGGCCGTTGGCCGGTCCGATCGCTACGGAAGAGCGAGTCGGAGTACCAGCAACATGCTGATCTCGCCGCGGGTATCTATCTCGATGGAAACGAGATTTACCCTCAGGATGGCGGATATCATGACCCGGGGCAAATCGAGAACGAAAATCAGAAAAACCAAGTCCTCGATGCTGCCCAAAAACATCAACAGTAGCAACCTTAGACCTCGTGCTGGTCCTAGATGCACTCAGGGTCTGGGGCTGACCCTGAATACGCCTAAGAGCTGCAACACGGTCTCTCTCGCGCGATCCGGCGCGCTACCAAGCATCGACGATCATATGTCCATCCTTCCGACGGAGCAGCAGTAACTAAACTTCACCCTCCGAGAGGTCAAGTTGCGGTGGAATTACCTTGCTGTCAGAAATCCCTTGGATAAAGCCCGCAGACTTAAATTTGACTTTCTCCGTCCTGGGCTCAGTCTCGATCACACCTGGTGCTATGGGTCTGAGCACGGCAGGTGGATGCTTCCTCATGTTCTCATAGAAATCATATCCTAGACCCTGATTAAATCTGCAAATCTTAGATTGGTCTAGAATAAGATTGAGATTCTTCTTGCCTCCTACAAATCTCTCGAGAGTGTTCATAAGATACTGACACTCCCGAAAGAGAGAGGTGCAAGAAGAGCAGGGAGAAGAGGGAACAACAGAGGGTAAGTTGGCAGAAGAAGAACCAATAGTAGAGGAAAGAATGGCTTGTGCACGCACAGCCGACTCTGATGGGACAGTCCTACTACTAGCAAGTTGGCTCACGTCGCTAGGCGTCTCTACCTTACCCTTGGGCTTCTCCCCAACACCAGCACACACATTACAACATGATTGTGGCTTCTCTAGTAAATCCTTAGTTAGCTTCACACATTTTTCTTCCAAAGCAATCAAGTCAGATTTTAGTTTATCACAATTTTTGCATGGTGAGCTAACAGGGTCCTTAGAAGCATATTTAGCCATTTTCTTGTCATAATCAATCATTTCTTGAAACCGCTTGAAATGCATTCAAGTTCGTGAGTTAATTTGGGACAGCTTGAAACATTAAGCAATCGGCTCAAGCAAAGAAGCATGTAATTCAGCAATTTTATGATCCGCCCGTTTTAAGTTCATTTTCAAGTTATTGCAATTTTCACAAGACTCGGGCAGATCAAGAAGCATGGCATAAGGTCCACTAGCAAAGAATGTCCTTAACCTCACATGAGGTGGGAGAAGTAGTCCGATCAAGAGTGCGTGGTAATGCCCATCCTACTCGGCCTAACTCGGCAAGCGCACTAACATTCTCCTCCTTAATAATATCAAGCTTGGAAGACAAACTATCATGCGAGGTCTTTAGCTTCTCCATATCTCCAAGCAAAGAAGAACAAACATCACATTCGTCACGGGAGGGAGCAGATATAAGTGAAGTATGCTCCCGTGACAAGCTCTCTACTTCCTTCTCAAAATCTACGACCCTAGCTCTAGATCTAGCATAAAACTTTCCTAACTTCGTAAATGCATCACGTAGCTGGTCGAGGAGGACCTACCTCATCGGAGTCATCAGAGCTCATTGTCCGACGCCCTTGTCGCTGGCCATGAAGCACATGCCGATGAAGTCGCCGCCCTTGGGATCTTGATCATCCTTGTCGCCGTCGCCGCTTCCACCCTCCACATCGCTGAAGTCGATGTCGCCGGCGGTGAGGATGCGGTGGAAGAGCTTCTTGGCTTTGCCAAAGTTGCGGAACTTCGTGAGACCCGAGTAGAAACTCCTGCACTTCGTATTTCTCGCACTAGTCCTGCAGATCAATGCTAGTACACACAGCTCAAACAGAAAAGATGATACATTGCCAACAACGCTTTATTACAATAGTAATCAAGTTTTACAAAGGCCATTGCCTTACTAAGGTTCACGTAACCACAAGCAAAAATAAACACAATGAAGCAAAAGATAACTTGATCGACCCATCAATCGCCATGTGCAATTGATCGGGAGACGAATCCTAGGCATCCGAATAAACCACCGCATCCACATTCGCGCAGAAGTCATACTCTCCACCTTGATCTTCTCCATTCTCTCGCTTTTATATTTATAGAGCAACAGTGAGTACAAAAATGTACTCCGCAAGTCTTGGGAAAATGCATAGATGTAAGTTTTCACAAAGGAAGGCTATATGGTTTATTTGCAAAAATCCGCATTTTATTTCAAATCTACATAATTACTTTAAAAGCCATTTTGTAAACAACTTGTTTTTAATAATCGAAATTGATAAGTACTTTAGTGAAGGTTAAACTACCAACACTAATATCTCGTGCCATCACACCAATTTTCAAAACCTCAGTTACATCCCCGATCTCAACATCATGAGAGTTATACTACTCCCAGTTTTTCTCCAACTCATTTTGTTTTGAAATAAAACCAAAACTTCTACCATGTGAATGCATTCCTTGCTCGCCCTTGACCGTGGGCACGGCTATTCGAATAGTTTTACTCGCAGAGGTTGTACACTTTACCCACAAGAGATAAATTATCTTAATAGTCAACACGCTTCCTTTGGCATGAGACCCGGATAAATTATCACAAAGCCTTTCGCCTACTCCAAAGATAGTTTAAATACCACCGCTAAGGTTTCACCACAACTCGAGTCCACGAGTTGGAGCCCTCTGCGCCATATGAGTACAAGAAACCCCGTCCTCACTATGAGTAACCAAGACACCCGGCACTCAATACACCACGGTGATATCTAAACTACACTATTATAGGGTAGTTAGCTAGGTCGCACTCCATATAGACTTGTGGTTGTACTGTTTTGCTCAGTTTGGACAAACACAAGCGTCGGTCCTTAATCGACCAGGGTGGCTCATTCACAAACCCCACAATTCTCGTGCTAACTGCACCAGCCAAACCTTCCATCCACCCTTGTCAACTTTTCCCTTTGATTTTCAAATTAACAGTGGTAACATCCATTACCACTTTTCAAACAAAATATTTAACAATGGTAACATCCATTACCAATGTTCAAACAAAATATTTAACAATGGTAACATCCATTACCAATGTTCAAACAAATCATTCATCAAAACATTTGATAAACATGCTACTCATTTAAACATTATTACGTTGATTTGCTACATTAAGCATTTGCTAGTATTTTAAACATTCAACCAATATAATGCTAACTCATTATTGAGTAAAAGGGATATCCTAAGTTGACAATGGTACAAGGTAAACAATTTTCAATGGAAGGTATAACAAATTGGGTCTTTAACTAAATTTTCTAAATCAAACTATCACTTGATATAACATAAGCATGCATTAATTTAAAATAACTACCTAAACATTTTTCCAAATCATTTGAGCAAGTTGATCAAAGGAAACTTGCAAAACATGGGAGCAAAATGTTCAAAGGAGACTTGCCTTCCTGTGTCTGGTTGGAATCTTCCACAACTTGCTCTTGAGGTTGCTCGGACAAATCGGTCTCTACACGTAAATCGAGAATTCCAAATAAATAAAATAAAATAAAAATTCAAAATTGAAAATAGATATACCAAATGAAAAATTGAAATTTTAGATGAATTTAGAAATTTGAATGGACCAATTTGGAGTTAAAATGAGAAAGATATGGCTATTTGAAAATCTCAGATTTGAATAAATCCAGAAATTCGGAAATCTCTGACATATGGGGTCCACTGGTCAGCAATTTCATTTAAAATAAGTCTCTGACATGTGGGGCCCACTGAACTCGGGACCCACTTGTCAGTGGCTAGCGCAGAGGGGTGGTCGCTGACTGGTGGGGCCTACCTGTCAACGCGGATTAAAACGGAGAAAACTCAACCTCGCCACGCGAGCGGGCTCGAACGCGCGAGGAGTGGAGGGGGAAGAGAGCGCGCTAGCCAAGTGAGCGGGAGGCACCGCCACCCCTAATGGGTAGGTAATCCTCTTGAGGGTTATTTGCGGGGAGGCCGGCGAAGCAACGTGGCATACACGTGGCTGCCACCGGTGCGCCACGTGTGTACGGGCATGAACGAGGTGGCAATGGGGCGCCTGCGTGGCCGAGTCGTGGCGCCCGATCGGCGGCCACTGGCGCCACGCTGCTGCCACACGCGCGTCGCGATACGTGGTACGGCCGCCGGAGGAAAGGGCCCGGACTCGGTCGCCGGCGCCCGGCTGGCGGCGCGCCAACCGGCGTCGCGCAAAGCGAGAGGAGGGAAGGAGAATCTGCTGGTACCTCGCGACGGCGCCGAGGATGATCGGATCGACGAGACGGCAAAAATGGGCGGCGGTCGGAGAGGGCTTCACGGCGGCGGAGGGGTTCCGGTCGCAACAACTCGTAAGAGTGGTCGCCGAGATCGCTCGGGCACCAAAGAACGCCGAGGATGCACCGTGAATCTCGGAAGGCTTGAGGCGGCGGCGATGGCTCGCCGGAGTTGAAAGTGGCCGGCGAGGAAAATCAAGCACAGGAGGCTCTCGCTTGACAAAGGCAATTGGAGGTGGAGACAAGTGAAATGGAACCGAGACACACTCGGCGGTAGGATTTATAGGGGAATGAGGCCGTAACGGCAGCGCTAAGCTCGCCGACTTGAAACTGCCCGAGAGTGAAGGCGACGGCGCATGCGCATAATTAGATGAAATAATGCCGTAAACGGTTGCGGAATGCGCTATTTGAATATGCGATGAGTGCGGGAAATAATTGGCCAAGAAATCAAGCTTTTAAAGCTTCGCTTTATTCTGACACGGCGGCAGCGCGCGAGGCGCGGGAGGAAGAAGGTGGCGGGAAGACAATCGCCGCTGGGCCCCGCATGTCGCTGAGAGAGGAAGGAGAGAAGGCGACGGCGACACTGGATGCATGACGCGCGCAGGAAAGTAATCAAAGCCGAGGATGATGAGTGAAGGGGTAAGTGAAAAGATGCGCTTGAGATTCAATCCGCAATCGGATTTAAATCGAGCCGATGGGGTGTACTAAGCGGCAACGCGGCCGCGATTTAATACGGCAATCATGAACGGTCAAGATGACGACACGCGCCGGGGACGACGGCTCGACAGTGGGACCACCGCGGTGAGTCCACACGCACCGGCCTATGACAGTGGGGCCCGCTTGTCGCAAATCCAAAAAGAAACTCAACCTCGCGCGAGCGGGCTCGAACGCGCCGAGGAGCGGGAGGGAAGAGAGCGGCGGCGGTAACGATCGGGCGGGGAGGATCAACCTACCCAATAAGGGCGAATAACCTCTTGAGTATTAGTCGGGATGGCCGGTCACTCGCTTGATGCGCGACACTTGGCGCCGCGAGAGAGGGAGGCGGATGAGGCGAGACGGCGGGATTAGCTCGGCCGGGTGAAAGGGCTCTGATGCTTGACAAGTGTCACCGAGGAGATTTTGATATTTAAATCTTTTATATATTCCAAATCAAGAGGAGACTTTAAAATACTCTAAAAATACCAAATAAATTCCAAAATTCCAGAAAATTCACATAATTCATCGATAATGTTTTAAACATATTAAAAATATTTCCAACTTATTTTGATATTAAATTTTCTTTTCAATAAAAATTTTAAATTCTGAAAATTCCAGATAATTGGAAATTATTAATTTAAAACTATTTCTTCAAAATAAAAGCAAAAATTGGGATGTTACAAACCTACCCTCTTAGAAGGAATCTCACCCAGATTCGATGAACTGAGAAATAGATTAGAAACTCGCTCAAGATCCTCTTCTCGCTCCTGTGTTGCTTCGATTCTCGACGGTTGCTCCATTGCACTTTGCAGAATTTGATAGTCTTGTTTCTTGTGCAGCGCTCGCTTCTTCTAAAATCTTGACAGAAATTAATATGTCAAGTCCTCTTTAAATCAACATCCTCAAAAGGTATCAACTCCTCCGGTACTCTCAAACACTTTTTCAACTGTGATACATGAAATACATCATGTACATCCGATAATCGAGGAGGAAGTTCTAGCCGATGTTTACTTCACCTCTTCTTGCTATAACTAGAAATGGTCCAATATACCTTGGTGCAAGCTTACCATCGACTTTGAATCGACGCATCCCTTTCATAGGTGACACTTTCGATACACATGATCGTCAAGTAAATTCCAACATTCTTCGACGATTATCGCGATAACTCTTTGTCCGGTCTGTGCTGCTTTCAATCGTTCTCGGATTAAGCTTAACTTGATCTTCTCGCTAACTTTAAGACATCCGTCCGAATACTTGACTCTCTCCTGTCTCGACTAATATAACGGTGTTCTACATTTTCTCGCCATACAAGGCTTCAAACGGAGACATCTTCGACTAGATTGATAACTATTATTATATGAGAATTCCGCATAGGGCAAACTTTTATCCCAAATGGCTTTATTGGCTAAAGCACATGCTCTCAAAGATATCTTCCAATATCTGATTTACCTGCCTGTTCGACCATCCGCTTGAGGATGATAAGCAAGACTAAAATTTAAATTGGTGCCCAAGACTTCATGAAGCTTCGCAAAATCTTGAGGTAAATTGTGTTCCTCTATCCGACACGATCCTCTTTGGAACTCCATGCAAACACACAATTTTTGACATATAAAGCTCGCCAATCTATCTCCGAATATGTAGTCTTCACTGTATGAAATGAGCAACTTTTGTTAAACGGTCAACTATAACCCAAATTGAGTCATAACCTAACTTGGTTCTTGGTAGTCCCGTTATGAAATCCATTCCAATTTCCTCCCATTTCCATTCGTATATGCAGAGGTTGCAAAAGACCAAAGCAGGTCTTTGATGCTCGCTTAACTCTTTGACATATGTCACACAAGGCTACATATTCTGCAATTTCCTTTTCATACTGCTCCACCAAGAACTTTCCTTTAAATCTCGATACATTTTTGTACTTCCAGATGAATTGAATATCCCGATTCATGAGCTTCTTTTAAGATTAAATCTTTTATTTCCTTTTCTCTGTACTAGTATTCTCTTTCCAAACCAAAGAATTCCTTCTTCATCTTCCGAGAATCCAGCGCTTTACCTTTCTTCATATTCTCTTTTATCTCTTTAACATATTTATCCTCTCATTGGTCTGCTTTGATCCGATCTTCCAAGGTAGAGTGAACCTTCAATGTAGACAGAATACCTTCGTTAACTATTTCCAAATTTAATCGTTGAAATTCTTCATGTAGGGTTAATCGCTTATCCGAATTGACAGATTATTTATATGACTCTTTCGACTCAAAGCATCGGCTACTACATTAGCTTTTCCGGATGATAGTGTATTCCCACATCATAATCCTTTATCAATTCGAGCCATCTTCTTTGTCTCATATTAAGGTCAGCCGGGTGAATATATACTTTAAACTTTTATGATCTGTATATATCTCACACCGACATCGATTAAGTAATGCCTCCATAACTTTAGAGCATGCACAACAAAGAGCTAGTTCTAAATCATGAGTGGGATAATTTTCTTCATGCGGTCTTAATCGCTTTGATGCGTAAGCTACCACCCTTCCTTCTTGCATTAACACACAACCAAGACCTTGTTTTGAAGCATCACAAAATATCTCAAAATCTTTTCGAATATCTGTAACCGCAGAACCGTGTGAAGTTAACTTTTCTTTAATTCTTGAAAGCTATCCTCACAGTGATTTACTCCATTCAAATTTCTTCTCCTTCTTTAACAAATTGGTTAAAGGTCCGCAATCTTGGAAAAGCCTTCAATAAATCGACGATAGTAACCACTAATCCCGTAAAACTTCTGATCTCTGCATCGCCTTGGGTGGAATCCAATTTAATACATCCTTAACTTTTCCAGATCTACAGATACTCCTTCTCGCTGATATCACATGTCCCAAAACTCAATTTCTTTTAACCAAAATGCACATTTGCTAAATTTGGCATATAATCGTGTTCACGAGTCTTTGCAACACTATCCTTAGATGACCTTCATGTTCTTTATTATTCTTCTAATAGATAAGAATATCATCTATGAAAACAACAACAAACTTATCTAAATAATCCATGAAGACTTTATTCATCAAGTTCATGAAGTATGCCTGCATTTGTCAAACCAAAAGACATCACCGTATACTCATATAATCCATATCTTGTGGCGAAGGTCGTCTTTGGTATATCTTCGTGCCTAATCTTCAATCGATGATATCCTCGACCAAGATCAATCTTGGAAAAGACACTTGATCCTATGAGTTGGTCAAACAAATCATCGATCCGAGGTAAGGGATACTTATTCTTTATAGTGACTTCATTTAAAGCTCGATAATCAACGCACATCCGCTGACTACCATCCTTCTTCTTTACTAGAAGCACCGGGCTCCCCAAGGCGAAGAACTTGGTCCGATGAATCCTTTCTCATACAATTCTTGAATCGCTCTTGACTTCGCTAAATCATCACGACATCCGATAGGGTCTCTTTGATATTGAGCTGTACTGCACCGATTTATAACAAATTCAACTTCTCGATCGTGGTAATCCTGCAAATCTTCAGAAAACATCCGGTACTCGCGAACTATCGACACATCTTCCAAACTTTTCCTTTTAGGTCAAGTTAACATATCGTCCTTCTTGAGTGCATAATCGCTTCATGTCTTATCCGAATTCCATCGAATTGGTATGATAATGGCACGATTGGCACAATCTATCTGCCCTTTATACTTGATCAACCAATCCATACCAAGTATTATATCTATGCCATCGAGTCTATTATAATAAGGTTCGCTAGAACTTTACTCCATTTATAATTATGGTTGCACTAGGGCTAACCAAATTAGTCCTCAATTCTTTTCCGTGATTGACTATCATAAGGTCCTTTAGTAAACAAATTTTCCAATTATTCTTTTCAACAAAAGCCTTTGTTACGAAAGAATGTGTAGCTCCGTAATCAAATAATATAATTGCTTTGTATCGAGTTCACTAGAAACTTACCCGTAACTACGCCCGTGCATATTCCACGCTCATGCGGTAACATGGTTGATACGCCCTCGATTAATGTTTTGTGGAGTCTTGGGAGTTTGAGGGCTTCACGCCCTTGACCATTGGTTGGAGCTCTTGCTGGTGTAGGGTCAAGATTGAAACGAACCGGGTTACCGATTGACGCTTCGTGGGCGATTCTTGGCATAGTGTCCCATATTCTGCAATTGTAGCATTGCACCCCGCAGCCTACATTTCTTTTTGCCGCAGCTTGGGCTGCATTTCCGCTCTAGGAGCTTGAGGTAAAGGATGAGGTGTAGAAATCGGTATCCTTGTATGATTATGTACTGGAGGTCGGTTGTACTGTGGTGGTGTGACTCGTGAACTGCTCGCAGACTGCTGAGCTTGGAACTTCCTCTTCCGGGAGTCGAAGAGTTGGCGTTGAGCATCTTCTTGCAATAAAGCTTTATTCACTAGATGCTGAAAAGTAGGGTAGTCATTGGAGACTAATTGAACCTTGAGGTTGGGGTCTATCCTCCCATGAACCTCCAAATCTTTGCGGCATCGATCGCCACATCTTCTCGGGCATATCTAGATAGCTGAATGAATTTGCTTAAATAAGCGGAAACGCTCGTGTTTCCTCTGCTTGTAGATGATGGAACTCCTTCCTCTTCATTTCCATAATACTCATAGGAATATGAGCATTACGGAAGGCTTCCAAAATTCTCGCCCAACCAATGTTCTGGGCATCCTGGTGTGCAGCGCAGTAATTGTCCCACCAATTTGCAGCAACTCCTTGGAGTTGATGAGCAGCGTATATAACCTTCTCATGTTCAGCACATTGAGCTAGATTCAGCTTCCTTTCCACTTCCTTAATCCAATCATCCGCCTCCAACGGATCGGCAGATCCTCGCGAAGGTCTGAGGTCGGGTCCTCATGAATTCCCGAGCTTAGACTCGGTGGGTGAATAGGTACTTGCTGAGCTTGATTGACTTGATTTTGGGCCAAAGCCTGAAGAAGTTGTAGTTGCATGGCCATCATTTGTTCCATGTTGGGAGCTTGGGCTGGCGGAGGTGGAATTGGGGCCTCATTGTTGTTGGGCGCTGGGTTGTTGTTGATGTTGCTTCTCGTGTTCACCATCCAAGCTCCATCAAGAAAAGTACTAAAAGAGGGAAAAGCATAGATGAGAGACGGGCAATTTATCATCCCAAAACAACACACAAGATTAACACAACAGATTGAGAAAACTCAACTTTTGAAATTCAAATTAACTTTTGAAATGGCTGTACCACAAATGCACAAGGCTCGGTACAATCCATTTTATTACATCATATCATTATAAAAGCGTTCTAGTATCGATAAACGATCAAAAAGGGTAGCCTATCTAACATCTAATTGTCCTCAACGATGATACGCTCCTCTGGCTCCTCCTCGATCCTCCTCTCGAGTCCGACGAGTGACTCGCCCACAACCACGGCAGTTGTTCGCGAACGCGACCGCGATCGGCTCGCTGAAAGTAGGTGATCCGAACGGAGCGCCGGCGCCCTCGGTGGATCCGCCAATGTCTAGGTCGGGCAGCGGATCGGGCGCCGCACACTCTTCCTTGCCGTGAGCCTAGTGCGAGGTCCCGAGTCGGACCGAGCAGCAACAGAGCCGGTGGAGTCGGTGTAGTGGTGGCAGCTCAAGTCGCTCCACCTCTGCCTCGCAGCTGTCCTCGCCTGCATGCGTCGGCGTGGGCGCCGACTCGCAGCACCGTGCTTCGAGAGTGTCGGAGTGGTCGTAGCTCGACGCCGGCATCCGAGAAGTCCTATCTCCCGCTGAGCTCGCGTAAGTCGCGGTCGATGCTTGGGTGAACGCACTGATGAGACAGCGTGGTCGCCCACCACGATCCGAAAGCCTCGGGTGGGTCTGTCCCGCTCGTAGTCGGAAAGAAGCGTAAAGGCGATCGTCGAGCCCCCTTGTGCCTCCCGCACAACTCGCTAGCGCCATCTTGGCCGCATCTCGATGGCGCCCGTGCGGGGTCCGAGGGTGCTCAATACTGCAGAACGGGTCAAGCTGCCCATCCGGAGCATAGATGAATACTTCCATGGTCCATGAATCCATAGTCATCACTCTAGTGTTCCGCCCTCTCAAAATGGGCCGTTGATTATATTTCGATGCTGCATTAATCGTCGAGAAGAGTCGCAAAGCTCCTCACTCGCCATGAGAATGATGATCCCATGGGGTCAAGACGACGAAGAACCTGCCATCTATAAGTTTGAAAATAAGAGGAGATCAAGAAAGATTTTTAAATGGTGGGAGTAGGACAAGAACAAGATACTAAGTAAGAAAAGAGTAGAAGCAAAAGAAACTTATATTTTTGTACATAAATTTTTATTAAATATAAATCCTTAAAGCTTCCCAAAACCTAGGGCTCGTCCTACCAAGATGGCTCGATACCACTTCGTGAGACCCGAGTAGAAACTCCTGCACTTCGTGTATTACTGTACTAGTCCCGAGATCAATGCTAGTACACACAGCTCAAACAGAAAAGATGATACATTGCCAACAACGCTTTATTACAATAGTAATCGAAGTTTTACAAAGGCCATTGCCTTACTAAGGTTCACGTAACCACAAGCAAAAATAAACACAATGAAGCAAAGATAACTTGATCGACCCATCAATCGCCACGTGCAATTGACTGGGAGACGAATCCTAGGCATCCGAATAAACCACCGCATCCACATTCGCGCAGAAGTCATACTCTCCAGCTTGATCTTCTCCATTCTCTGCTTTTATATTTATAGAGCAACAGGTGAGTACAAAAATGTACTCCGCAAGTCTTGGGAAAAATGCATAGATGTAAGTTTTCACAAAGGAAGGCTATATGGTTTATTTGCAAAAATCCGCATTTTATTTCAAATCTACATAATTACTTTAAAAGCCATTTTGTAAACAACTTGTTTTTAATAATCGAAATTGGATAAGTACTTTAGTGAAGGTTAAACTACCAACACTAATATCTCAGGCCATCACAGCCAATTTTCAAAAACCTCAGGTTACATCCCCTGATCTGAACATCATGAGAGTTATACTACTCCCGAGTTTTTCTCCAACTCATTTTGTTTTGAAATAAAAACCAAAACTTCTACCATGTGAATGCATTCCTTGCTCGCCCTTGACCGTGGGCACGGCTATTCGAATAGTTTTACTCTGCAGAGGTTGTACACTTTACCCACAAGAGATAAATTATCTTAATAGTCAACACGCTTCCTTTGGCATGAGACCCAGATAAATTATCACAAAGCCTTTCGCCTACTCCAGTATAGTTTAAATACCACCCGCTAAGGTTTCACCACAACTCGAGTCCACGAGTTGGAGCCCCCTCTTGCGCCATATGAGTACAAGAAACCTCGCCCTCACTATGAGTAACCAGACACCCGGCACTCAATACACCACCGGTGATATCTAAACTACACTATTATAGGGTAGTTAGCTAGGTCGCACTCCATATAGACTTGTGGTTGTACTGTTTTGCTCAGTTTGGACAAACACAAGCGCCGGTCCTTAATCGACTGGGTGGCTCATTCACAAACCCCACAATTCTCGTGCTAACGCACTCACCAAACCTTCCATCCACCCTTGTCAACTTTTCCTTTGATTTTCAAATTAACAAAGTGGTAACATCCATTACCACTTTTCAAACAAAATATTTAACAATGGTAACATCCATTACCAATGTTCAAACAAAATATTTAACAATGGTAACATCCATTACCAATGTTCAAACAAATCATTCATCAAAACATTTGATAAACATGCTACTCATTTAAACATTATTACGTTGATTTGCTACATTAAGCATTTGCTAGTATTTTAAACATTCAACCAATATAATGCTAACTCATTATTGAGTAAAAGGGATATCCTAAGTTGACAATGGTACAAGGTAAACAATTTTCAATGGAAGGTATAACAAATTGGGTCTTTAACTAAATTTTCTAAATCAAACTATCACTTGATATAACATAAGCATGCATTAATTTAAAATAACTACCTAAACATTTTTCCAAATCATTTGAGCAAGTTGATCAAAGGAAACTTGCAAAACATGGGAGCAAAATGTTCAAAGGAGACTTGCCTTCCGTGTCCGGTTGAAATCTTCCACAACTTGCTCTTGAGGTTGCTCTGACAAATCGGTCTCTACACGTAAATCGAGAATTCCAAATAAATAAAATAAAATAAAAATTCAAAATTGAAAATAGATATACCAAATGAAAAATTGAAATTTTAGATGAATTTAGAAATTTGAATGGACCAATTTGGAGTTAAAATGAGAAAGATATGGCTATTTGAAAATCTCAGATTTGAATAAATCCAGAAATTCGGAAATCTCTGACATATGGGGTCCACTGGTCAGCAATTTCATTTAAAATAAGTCTCTGACATGTGGGGCCCACTGAACTCGGGACCCACTTGTCAGTGGCTAGCGCAGAGGGGTGGTCGTCGACCGTGGGGCCTACCTGTCAACGCGGATTAAAACGGAGAAAACTCAACCTCAGCGCGCGGAGCGGGGCTCGAACGCGCGCCGAGGGAGTGGGAGGGGGAAGAGAGCGGCGCTAGCCAAGTGAGCGGGGAGGCACTGCCTACCCCTAATGGGTAGGTAATCCTCTTGAGGGTTATTTGCGGGGAGGCCGGCGAAGCAACGTGGCATACACGTGGCTGCCACCGGTGCGCCACGTGTGTACGGGCATGAACGAGGTGGCAATGGGGCGCCTGCGTGGCCGAGTCGTGGCGCCCGACTGGCGGCCACCTGGCGCCACGCGGCTGCCACACGCGCGCAGTCGCATACGTGGCACGGTCGCCGGAGGAAAGGGCCGGACCGGCGGTCGCCGCGCCCGGCGGCGGCGCGCCAACCGGCGTAAGCGCAAAAGCGAGAGGAGGGAAGGAGAATTGGCTGGTACCTGCGCACGGCGCCTGAGGATGATCGGATCGACGAGACGGCAAAAATGGGCGGCGGTCGGAGAGGGCTTCACGGCGGCGGAGGGGTTCCGGGGTCGCAACAACTCAGAAGAGTGGTCGCCTGAGATCGCCTGGGCACCAGCAACGTCGAGGATGCACCAGTGAATCTCGGGAAGGCTTGAGGCGGCGGCGATGGCTCGCCGGAGTTGAAAGTGGCCGGCGGAGGAAAATCAAGCACAGGAGGCTCTCGGCTTGACAGTGGGCAATTGGAGGTGGAGACAGTGAAATGGAACTGAGACACAGCTCGGGCGGTAGGATTTATAGGGAATAAGGTTTAACGGCAGCTAAGCTCGCGGACTTGAAACCGCTCGAGAGTGAAGGCGACGGCGCCGCGGTATAATTAGATGAAATAATGCCGAAAACGGTTGCGGAATGCGGCTATTTGAATATGCGAGAGTGCGGGAAATAATTGGTTAAGAAATCAAGCTTTTAAAGCTTGCTTTATTCTTACATGGCGGCAGCGCGCGGCGCGGAGGAAGAAGGTGGCGGGAAGACAATCGCCGTTGGGCCCCGCATGTCAGTGAGAGAGGGAAGGAGAGAAGGCGACGGCGATACGGATGCATGACGCGCGCAGAGGAAAGTAATCAAAGCCGAGGATGATGAGTGAAGGGGTAAGTGAAAAGATGCGTTGAGATTCAATCCGCAATCGGATTTAAATCTGAGCCGATGGGGTGTACTAAGTGGCAACGCGGCGCGCGATTTAATACGGCAATCATGAACGGTCAAGATGACGACACGCGCCGGGACGACGGCTCGGCAGTGGGACCACCGGCGGTGAGTCCACACGCACCGGTCTATGACAGGTGGGGCCCGCTTGTCAGCGCAAATCCAAAAAAAGAAACTCAACCTCGCGCACGGAGCGGGGCTCGAACGCGCGCCGAGGGAGCGGGGGAGGGAAGAGAGCGGGCGGCGGTAACCAGTCGGGCGGGGAGGATCAACCTACCCAATAAGGGCGAATAACCCTCTTGAGTATTAGTCGCTGGGATGGCCGGGCTGCTGTCGGATGCGCGACACTTGGCGCTGCGAGAGAGAGGGGAGGCGGGATGAGGCGTAGACGGCGGGGATTAGCTCGGGCCGGGGTGAAAGGGCTCGGATGCTTGACAAGTGTCAGCCCGAGGGAGATTTTGATATTTAAATCTTTTATATATTCCAGAAATCAGTAGGAGACTTTAAAATACTCAGAAAAATACCAAATAAATTCCAAAAATTCCAGAAAAATTCACATAATTCACTGATAATGTTTTAAACATATTAAAAATATTTCCAACTTATTTTGATATTAAATTTTCTTTTCAATAAAAATTTTAAATTCTGAAAATTCCAGATAATTGGAAATTATTAATTTAAAACTATTTCTTCAAAATAAAAGCAAAAATTGGGATGTTACAACTTCTTCTTACCTTGAGTGTGAATTGGGGGCTTCTTATTGCGGTTCTTGTCGATGTAGTCGTTCTTGCCCTTCACCAGCTTGAGGCAATTTGCCCGAATGTGGTTGGGGCCACCACACTCGAAACAAATTATCGGCCCACTCCTCTTTCTGTCCTATCTCCTCTTGTAAGCATGGGAAAACTTCTGAGCTAGGAGGGCCAATTGCTCATCCTCAAGTTGCTCTAACTGATCATCAGTTATGTCACAGAGAGCAGCAAGGGAGAATCCACACGGCAAATCATAAGAAAGACCGTGGTTTAATCGATCGGTGACTAGAGCCATCGACTGTGACTTCGACTTGCGAGAGACAATGTCAATCTCGTGAGTCTTGAGACGCGAGTACAGCGCATCAAGAGTCAAAGTCGAGAGGTCCGTGGTGTCCTTGATGGTAGTCACCTTCATCTCCCAAACACGCAAGTCAAGAGCAGAAAGCATTTGTCGAGCGTTGTCCGAGTCGGAGTATGTGAGACCGATACTCGGAGATTGCTCGTAATTTTGTGAAATCTCAAAAGCACTCATCCAAGGACTCACCAACAGCATTTCAAACTTATTGTAATCTCGCTGAATCGTCCTCGTCGAATCGTCTTAACTGGGTGGTGCTCTCATGATATGCGTCGAGGGTCACCCAGATGTCGAAGGCCGACGTGAGATGAGAGATACGATCAAATTCGCTTCTGCTCAGACCCTGGATTATAATGTTCCTTGCCTTAGCATTTGCCTCAACATCAGCCATGTTATTAGCATTGATGTCTTCATCGGCAGGAACAACAAAACGGGTCTTGACCTTGCGCCAGATGGCATACCCCTGGGCCTGGATATATGTCTCCATGCGGCTCTTCCAGAAGGGATAATCGATGCCATCGAAAACGAGCGACTTGGTCGAGTACTTGTCCGTCGCCATGGCTCTTGGGACCGGTTAAGATCTATTAATTAGAGCTAACCGGCTCTGATACCAATTGTAGGACCAAAATAGCGACAGAGGGGGGGTGAATGTCGTTCTAAAAACGCCCCTGAAAATTCGTACACTTAATAATTCAAAAAGATGCAGAATAAAGCAACTCACAGAAAATTAATTATGGACTACATGCAAAACAGTAAAAGATTAGAATGCATGCTATACTAAAAAATTCAGCATAAATCAGAGATTAACCAGAAAGAATTTCAGTCGAAAATAACATCGTTTAGACTGCATGCAAAAATGTTGAAATCAGCAAAAGAAAAACGATGCACTATTTGCTACTCTTTCCCTGACCGAGAGCTGCAGGCAACCAAGCCACTTAAAAGAGGATTTAAAAAGAAAACCATTTGCTGCAAAGAAACTGTAAATAAACCTGCTATCTGCCAAAAAGAGACCAGCCAACAGCTCCTCTCCAACCGAATGAACAGCTAGCCAAAGCAAAACAGTAAAAAGAGGGACTGCTCAGAAGAATCCGAACACAACACTTACTGCTGGACAGGGACTGATTTGCTGCAATTAACAGTGACCAAACTAACTAGAAATAGAGAGCAAGGAGGCAGCCGAAACCTGAAAAATTTGTACTAGTACATGCACTAGTACCTGCCGAGACCTGCTGTTCGAACCAAGAAGGTATCTTGTGCTGCTATCCAGAGAGCAAAATAAAAAGAAAGATGAACTGCAGACTAGCAGTCCGAAAGAAGAAGCAAAAAGAGGATCAAAACTGAAGGAACAAGGAGAGGCATTAAACCGAAAGCTAAACTTCTGGTGAGAGGTCTTCTAGCTGAACCAAGAAATAGAAATTGGCAGCGAACAATAAATTTATAGCATAAAAAAATACTTGCTAGAAGAACTAAAAGGATTGGCTCTAGGGAATTTACTTGATCACTTGATCTTGAGACCACCTCCCATCAAAGAGCAATAAACAGCAATATTAATCTACTTGCTTTCGGGATGAACTAGCCAACGCGCTTTGAGATGAATCCCCGTTCTAAGCAAATAAATAAATAAATAAATAAATATATATATATATATATATATATATATATATATATATATATATATATATATATATATATATATATATATATATATATATATATATATAAAAGAGAAGCATCTAGAACGAGAACATTAAATCAAAAGAAAACAAGCGTATGGCACGAGATAAAACACAAGAACTTCATATTTGAGACGAAGAGCGATGAACGATTAATATAACACATGAGTGTTTACATCACTCTTCCATGTCTCATCCAAGAACACACACAAGGAGAGAATAGAACCCTAGAACTTAGAAATATTTCTCTCCCAAGAGCACAAGCATTAGGAAACCCTAATACTCATACCCATTTCTCTTTCTCTCTATCTCAAGGTGCACTTCTCCACCTAGAGAGCACCTCTATTTATAGCCTCCACTAATGGTCTAGAAGCCTACTTTACCCATTAGGTCACACCAACTCTACAATAATGGGTTTACACACATTTTACCCATTAGGTTACAATAACTCTCTACTAATGGGTTTACACTCAATTGTACCCATTATGTCACAGCACCTCTCCACTAATAGATCATTCCCAAATGAAATCCGTTTCTGTTTGTGCAGCTTTGCGTATTTTCCAAAACGCCCATCGTGCACCTTCCTGGAAACTTCCTCGAATCTTGCCGCGCACGCCTCGCAGCTACCTCGAGTCCACGTCGTCTTCGACATATCCCGACTGTTCTGACCTCAGCGCCACCTGCGCCTAGTCCAGTCCTTCGTGTCTTGCCACGACTCCACTCGATGTCCTGCAGTCACACAGACAAGAAAATATATTTCATAGCACCGCACCAGATGATAATGCCCGGAACAAACTCAGACTTTATAGGACACGAGTCAATTACTCATCACACAACTGGGGCTACCACCACATGGTCTCTCAATTATCTTGCATCGCTATTTTATTACAAACCCTTATACTTGGTAGTTACAGTCTCAATTGATTAATCCTTCCTTGATACTTTGAATGCCATGATACCATTATCACCATAGGTTAGGAAATTATTTAGTGATACCATACTAGTTGTCACTTGGGTCGTACGATTAATATGCTTAGCTATGCTTACAGTTTGATGGGTTTATCATCATATGTGAATAATTAATTTGACTTAATGAGATATTAAATCGTGGTTGGAGCCACAGTTATAAAATTTTTGCCATGACATTGATGTGTCATTAGTGTTGATTATACAAAATTGATTTTCACTTGGGCGAGTGATCGTACAGTAAAGGGGGAAGTGTGGATTTACTTCGAGGGATGTGGAAGTCTCGTCTGAGTAATATTAAGAACTTAACTTTGTGCACCATTGATATTAGCTTTACTATGCAAATCACATGTCTAGTATGTGATATACCTAGCTGATTAATTTAGGATATTTTAGTTTCAATCTCGCCATTGTAATGAATATGGTTGCTGATTTCCATGAGATGCAAAGAGGTGTGATGTGAAACCCTAATAGGGGGATTGAGTTGAGGTTGAACTTTGTAAAGGTTTTGTTGTGATTTTCTTTAACATGAGGATTATCACATTGTGTGGGTACAGTTATAAAACCTCTACAGAATGTAAAATTATTTGAATAGCCATGTCCCCTGGCTATGGACAATACCCGGTGATTTCACATGAGGAGTAGAATTTTCATGAAACTTGGTTGGTTATCATTGGAAAGTGAATGGTTAATTTATTGTTAGTTTAGCTTGTGAATGGGAGGTTTATAAGTGGTTTATTCGATTCTGTTGGTTACTTTTTTATTATTGTTTTTCCTTAAAGTTGCTTTCAATCTATTTACCGTATTTACTTTAAAATACTGCTTTCTGCAAATTAACCTTTCAGCCATCTATTGGTAAGCCTTGCATATTATATGGCATTCCTTTGTTACAAACAACTTGCAGAGTACTAATGTACTCACGGATTTACACCCACTGTTGCTCAGTTGCGAAGGAGGAGCTATATCAGCAAGAGGTACCAGAGGGAGGATACTTCAGCGACTTCAAGGATTAGGCCTTTGCTTCCCAGTCGATTGCCCGTGGGTATGTCGAATGGCTTCTACGCTTATTTCTATTTTCTGCTGCTAGATTTTGAGCCCTTCCAGCTAGTAAGTTGTAAGCTTGGCCATAAGGTCATATTCTGATAATTATTAATATTTGACTTTTTCATTTATTTTATCATGTATATGGTTGATATTTCATCTATGTTACACTGTATGCACTAGTGTGATTCTAGACTAGTACGGTATACATAGAGAGTCCGGATTTGCATGTTCAGGTCTCGACAGAGGTGGTATCAGAGCTATATCAACTGTAGGACGAAACCCTAATTAGAGTGATCATCTTAGCCCAATTTCAAAATTTATTTTCTAAATCAAACCAACTAAATTAGATATTTAGTAATATCTCTATCCTGTTACCTCTTTATTAAGGTTCTCACACTTGTGTTATTCCCAAAATCTGTCTTTCTCAAATTCTTAAACTGACCTTCTCTCTCTTATAATGCCTTAGATATCTCAAGCTTCTTACAATCAGTCTGGAGGTTGGTGAGGACTTCTCTGAGTTCTGTTGCGGAGCCTCAGATTAAAGAGATCACCAGTGTACCTCACCAAGGATGAGAAGGCAAAAGATCAACGTATTGGAAGCATTACCAAGTTGTACTTCACCACCAGGATTGGTAACCAAGTTCAACACCATACCTTCAAGAGTACCGGTGCTTAGGGAGAGTGGTTAGCACAAGGAGCCGTGCAAAAGGCCATCTGACGACTTTGCAAGTTATGCAAGATCAGCATGCCCAAACTCATTCGAAGTTTCAAAGAGCAGTATGTAGCTACCCCCAGCGTAGCAGAGCCAGCCATGGAGGAGCCTCAACCGCAATTGCCAGTATATCTACCCTCGCCTACGCCACCAATCCCAGAGGAGAGATGACACGAGCTGAATATTTGCAGTTGTGTGTGATGTGAGCTGTAAATTTTGCTCTTAAAAGCGTTATATTGCAATCATATCAACTTTTACTGGAGTTCTTTGCTTAGTTTTGTTGTTAGCCTCTTGACTAAGTGTTTGCTTAGTCTAGGTTTGCCATTAGTAACCCCCTTAAACGAGTTTACCCCTTTATCTGTGCTTTCCCCTCTCATATTTGTGCCTTTGAAGTCAGCAGTTGTTTCCCTTTTTAGAACTGTAGAAAGATGGTTGATACCAGGTGCATCAGGATTCAGGGAACAATGCCACCCAGTCAGCTCAGGCACCCCCAATGGGTTTGGAGCTATCTCTCAGTTAGTTTTTGGTGGCTTAGATGCAGATGATGCAATCCATGATGCAGAATATGAATGCCATGATACAACGGCAAAACCAGGAGGCAATTGCACCCCAGGCCGCTCGTCAGCATTCCAGATTTGTAGAGTTCATGAGGACGAGACCACCCACCTACTCCCAGTCTTTAGAGCCCTTAGAGGCGGACGATTGGATACATTCAGTTGAGAAGAAAGTAAACTTAGCTCAGTGCACAGACCGAGAGAAGGTGCTGTATACTGCGCACCAGTTAGAGGGAGCAGCCGTAGAGTGGTGGGAGAACTACTACGTCGCTCATGAGGACCAGGACAGCATCACTTGGGCAGAGTTCGTTGCCACATTTCGTTATGCTTATATCTTAGATGGAGTGATCGAGATGAAGAAGGAAGAGTTTTGTGAGCTGCAACAGAGGAACATGTCGGTGAGCGAGTTATCTTAACAAGTTCACTCAGTTAACTCGCTACACACCAGAGGACGTAGCCACGGATGATGCCCGCCGAGAGAGGTTCAAGAAGGGATTGAACATAGGATTGAAGGTATAAGTGGTGGGCATTGACTACGTCAATTTTTAGAATATGGTAGATAAGGCTATGCTCATTGGGAGAGTCATCACGAGCTCAAGGAGTCTCGCAAGAGAAAGATGATGCAGCAAGGATCACAGATGCATCAGGCCCAGAAGGCTCGTTTTGGCACATACTAGCCTACTCGAGTGCCGCAGCAGCCAGTCTTTGGGCTGGCTCCAGCGTCGGTCAATTTCAGTCAGGACAACATCCTAGTGGATTGAGTGGTCAACAGTAGAGGAGCACCAACCTAGCAGCTTCCGTACCTTGCTACAAGTGTCATGAGCCGGGACACTATACCAGAAGTGCCCCCGGAGGCAAGCTCCAACACTGGTTCGCTTCAATCTGGGAGCCACACCAGATTGGACTCCTACTTGGGAGTAGAACGAGGAGCACCCCAAGCGTCAGGCTAGGCTAGCAGAGCACCACCGCTAGTCGTGAGAGGTCAGGTGAACCATGTCACCACCGAGAAGGCCCAAGCAGCGCCTGAAGTTGTGATTAGTAAGTGTCTAGTCTACTCAGTTCCTGCCACAGTTCTGTTTGATTTTGGAGCTTCGCATTTGATTGTTTCTCAGAGTTTTGCTTTAAAGTAATGATTGACAACTATTGTTCTCGGATCATTCCTTTTGATTCAATCCCCAGGCTACGAGTTGAGTACAAACCTAGGCTATCCAGGAGTCAAGATAGCAATTCAAAGAGTGGAGTTCATTGCTGACTTGATCACATTGGATATCTAGTTTTTGGACATGATTTTTGTAATGGATTAGCTTAAAAAGCACCAGGCGATGTTGGATTGTGGAAGCAGAATAGTAGTCTTGACCAGTCCAGATGGAATAAAAGTAAGGTTTGCAGCCAGCATGAGTCAGCAAGAGAAGGTCATTGAGAGACCATGTGGAGGTGTCCCCATGTTTGTGATGAGTAATTGACGATCGATTTAGTGAGTTTGAGTTTGTTTCGGGTATTCGAGGGTAGAGTACCTTTACTTGTGCCTTTATTGATTATACTGTTTCGTGCGGTGCTATGCGACGGTTTGCTTGTCTGTGTGACTGCAGGACTTCGGAGCTAGGTCATGGTGAGGCGAGGAGGACCGGGACTAGGCACAGGAGGTGTCGAGGTCTAGACGGTCAAAGATGCCGAAGATGATCGAGGCTGCTGAGATGGTTGCGAGCCGGGAGATGAGGAACCGGAACTGCCTGTGACGGACACGACGGGCGATGACGAGCGGACCAGGACTAGACTCAGGGAGGAGTCGAGGTCCAGACGGTCAGGATGCCGGGTGCGGTCGTGCGTCGACAGGAAGCTTCCAGGAAAGTGCGGCAGGGGTATTTTGGTAAAATGCGCGAGGCGGCAAAATGGAAGCGAATTCGGCTGGAGATAACGGGTTTGAGACCAATTAGTGAATGGCACAAGAGATATTAGGGTTTGGAGTGAAATTGTGATTTTCCCTCCATATTCCTAATGGGTTTGACTTTTGCCTAGAATGGATGGGAGGCATTGTGTGGATACTAGCTGACATTTCTTGATTTGCCCCATGAGGAGAGGGGCAAGGTGCTGCTTCTTTTTGTCTCCTGTGCATCCAGGAAAAAGGGTGTGTGTGTGACAAGCTCCTTGGTGTGCACGGTAGGAGTGTTAGTTCCAGTGGTCTGTGTGCTTAGGGTGTGTGTTTGAGCTAGTGCGTGTGTTCGTGTGGTAGGAGAGGGAGAGAATGAATTAAGAATCCATGTAATCAATCTTTTTGTTTCAATGTCCATGTGTATCGGGACTCCTCAATGTAATCAGTCATCTATTTGCAATGAATTCATTTGAGGAAGTCTGGATGTGAGCCATTTTGGTTTCCTCTGTTTCTCTTTTCTAGGGTTTCTTGGCAAGGGTCGATGAAATCTTTTTTTTTTCTCTTCTTAAGATGGGTTGAGTTTATAGTTTACTTGTCCTGAGATCCTTGCTAAACTCCTTGCAAAATTTCATGAGCAAAGATTGAGAGAATGGAAAGAAATTTGGAATTATATCCTCTCTCTGCTCATTTTCAGAGTTTTAGCTCAAGTCCTGAATTCTTGATCTATTGTTAAAATCTGTTGATCTCCAAGTTTGTAATGCTATTTGGAACAAGCTCTTGTTCTTTAGGTCTGAAAAAGAAAATGAATTGCTCATCAATTCTTTGGTTTCCAGAGAGCTGCAGTACCTCTTGGCTTTCTGGTGAAGGTCCGAACATTGGGTTTGGTTGTGAGTCGCTATGCAGTCCCTGTTCCTTTATTTACTGCAGTGCAGCAAGAGTAGCTTGCGGTTTTCTTCCACCATCTTGTCGCGCTTGCTCAAGTACATGTTCGCTAAGTGCTGCATTTCATCTCAATCTGCCGTTCTTTGTCGATCTGCGAGAAATGAAGTTCTCTCGTGTTCCAAAGAGCAGATTCAGCCCTTCTTCTCTCCTATTTGGCTGCAACTATAACCCCCATTTGCTAGCTGTTCAATCCTGCAGATTATAGACTTCAATCGGTTGCTTCCTCTGCTTTGTTCTTGCTATTATTTTAGATTCTGATCACCGTAGTATTTCGGGTTCTATTTGTGTCGATCTGCTCCTGCTGGTTGTTGGATGCTATTACCTTGCCGATCCGCGTGCTTTTAGTCTCTGTTTTGGGTTGCGATCGATCGGCACTGCAATAATCTCGAGCGGCGAGTTGCGGTTGGATCTTTATCATGCTATGCGGCTGGTTTTGATTGAGTATTTAGTCTCTTGTACTTGCTCTCTGAGTTCCCTTTTCACCTCTTGCCGAATCGCTCTCTCTCTCTCAAGATTTACTTGCCGCATGATTTCTTGCATGGTGTTGGTGCTGTCTCCCTAATTTCCTTTCGGTCAACAGTGGGCACCCTGTAGTTTTCGGTTTCTCATTTTCCTGCATATTCCAGTGCTTGGTTTCTTTTCACTGCATCAACCAAACTGAACTGCTGTGCCCTATTGTTTCTGATTCCTGCTGCCGTATGCTGCTGTACTTTGTGCTGGCCGATTGAATGTCTTGTAGGTATTGCCGATCTACGATCTTGTCCCAGCAACGAAGCTCCTTGCTGCTATGTAGATTTCTTTTGTCTTGCTGCCGAGAATGATCTGCTGCTGTTTGGACTGCTGGTTTCACTCGGTTTGGTGCTGCTCCTCACCTACTACTTCTACTACATGCTTTCCTGTGATCTGATGTTCTGAACGTAGTCTTAAATTGCTAGTAGTCCTTGTATGTGAAGATGAATGACTGTTGATTGCTGGTTATATAACTTGAGACACAACGAATGATGGCATGATTTATGCAATGATAGTACTATGATCTGAATTGTAGGTCTGCATTCCAATCTCTAGTTTAAATTGTTGTAGTCTGCTTCTAGTCAACAGTCCTTGAAAATTCCAAATTGCTTTGCTTTGTCAGAGAGTTCTTTTATGCTTCCCTTTCTAGAAATCTGTGATTGATCCTGATTTGCCACTACTGTGTGTATCTTCGATCAATCGAGAAAATTGGTTTCAGGTTCTTATAAGCAAAGCCTTTTCTTGCTTCATAGCTTCCATAGCTATCGGAGAGGAAATTTGAGTGGATACTTCGGGGCGATTTTTAAAAGGCACCATTCACCCCCCCTCTGTTGCCATTTCCGATACTACAATTGGTATCAGAGCCGGTTAGCTCTTCTCGATAGATCTTTAACCGGTCTGTGAGCCATGGCAACGGACAAGTATTCCACCAAGCCGCCCATTTTCGATGGCATCGATTACCCCTTCTGGAAGAGCCGAATGGAGACATACATCCAGGCCCAGGGGTACGCCATCTGGCGTAAGGTCAAGGTCCGGTTTGTTGTTCCTGCCGATGAGAACATCAATGCCGGGAATATGGCTGATGTTGAGGCGAATGCAAAGGCAAGGAACATCATCATCCAGGGCCTGAGTCGTAGTGAGTTTGATCGCATATCTCATCTTTCATCCGCCTTCGATATTTGGGAGACCCTCGATGCTTACCATGAGGGCACCACCCAAATAAAGACGATGCAACGAGACAGCCTCAAGCGAGATTACAACAAGTTTGAAATGCTCATTGGAGAGTCCTCGGATGAGTGCTTTGCGCGTTTTCACAAGATTCTGAGAAACCTCCGAGCGGTCGGTCTCACATACCCTGACTCGGATAACGCTCGACAGATGCTTGCTGCACTTGATCTTCGTGTTTGGAAAATGAAGGTGACTACCATCAAGGACACCACAGATCTCTCGACTTTGACTCTTGATGCGCTGTACTCGCGTCTCAAGACTCATGAGATTGACATTGTCTCTCGAAAGTCGAAGTCACAGTCGATGGCCCTAGTCACCGATCCCAGTTTGGCTTCCGTTCTTCCTGCGATTTGTTGTGTGGTTTCTCCCTTGCTGCTCTCTGTGACGTAACTGATGATCAGTTAGAGCAGCTCGAGGATGAGCAGCTGGCCCTCCTAGCTCGGAAGTTTTCCCATGCTTACAAAAGGAGGAGGGACAGAAAGAGGGGAGGACCTGTGATTTGCTTCGAGTGTGGTGGCCCCAACCACATTCGGGCAAACTGCCCCCAAGCTGGAAAAGGGCAAGAACGACTACGGCGGTTCGGGCAAGAACGACTACACCGACAAGAACCGCAACAAGAAGCCTCTAGCTCCTACACAAGGCTAGAAGAAGTTCCGCAACTTTGGTAAAGCCAAGAAGCTCTTCCACCGCGTCCTCACCGCCTTCGACGACCTCGACCTCAGCGAGGTGGAAGGATGGAGCGACGACGACGAGACGGGTGACCAAGAGCTCAAGGATGGCGGTGACGACTTCTCCGGCATGTGCTTCATGGCCCTCGAAGGCGAAGTGAGCGACAGCGAGCTGTACTCCGATTTGGACGAGGTATACCCCACTTACGACCAGCTCAATCATGCTTTTCTTAAGCTAGGTGGTTTTCATGCTAGAGCTAGGGCTAGGTGTACTGAGTTAGAGAAGGAAGTAGATAGATTGTCACTAGAGATTATTGCTCTTACATCTGGTCCCTCCTGTGATGGGTGTGATACATGCTGTGCTTTGTTGGGTGATATGGAGAAATTAAGGACCTCGCATGATAGTTTGTCCTCTGAGCTTAATATTGTTAAGGTGGAGAATGCTAGTCTGCTTGCCGAATTAGAACTAAGTAGGATGGCTATTACCCTACTGACTACTGATGAGACTACTTCTCCCACCTCATGTGAGGTTGAGGACATTGCTGCTAGAGGACCTTATGCCATGTTTCTGGATTTGCCCGAGTCATGTGAAACCTACAATAATTTAAAGATGAACCTAAAACGGGCAGATCATAAAATTGCTGAACTACAAGCTTCACTACTTGAGCCAATTACTTCTTGTTTAAACTGCCCTAAATTAACTGCTGAACTTGAATCTGTCTCAAAACAGTTTCAAGAAATGATTGATCATAACAACAAGTTGGCTAAGTATGCAACTAAGGCCCCCAGTTAGCTCACCATGCAATAGTTGTGAAAAACTAAAACTTGAACTCGTTGCTTTGGATGAAAAATGTGTGAAGCTAACTAAGGACCTTCTAGAGAAGCAACCATCTGCTTGTGATGTGTGTGCTGGGGTTGAGAACAAGCCCAAGGGTAAGGTAGAGACGACTAGCGATGTGAACCAAATTGCTAGCAGTAGGATTGTCCCTTCTGAGTCGGCTGTGCATGCACATGCCATTCGTTCCTCTGCTATTGGCTCTTCTTCTACTCCATTACCTTCTGCTGTCTCTTCTTCCCCCTGCTCTTCTTGCATCTCTCTCTTTCGGGAGTGTCAGTATCTTATGAACACTCTTGAGAGGTTTGTTGGAGGCAAGAAGAAGCTCAATCTTATTCTAGACCAATCTAAGATCTGCAGATTTAATCAGGGTCTAGGATACGATTTCTATGAGGACATGAGGAAGCATCCACCTGCCGTGCTCAGACCCATAGCACCAGTGTGTGATCGAGATCGAGCCCGGGACCGAGAAAGTCCAATTTAAGTCGCGGGCTATGTCCAGGGATCTCGACAGCAAGGTGGTTCCACTCGCCACTTCTACCTCTCGTAAGGTGAAGTATCACCGCACCTTCTCAGCCGGAAGGATGGACACACGGATCGATCGATGCTTGAGCGCGCCAAGATTGCGCGTAGAGACCGTGGCATAGCACTTAGGCGTATTCGTGGTCAGCCCGGACCACTCGAGTGCACCTAGGACCAGCACGAGGTCTATGATTACTTTGTTGATGGGTTTGGGCAGCATCGAGGACTTGGTTTTTCCGAGTTTTCGTTTTTGTCCTCATGCTACTCCCGGTTATGACTTTCGCCGTTACGAGGGTAGTTCGTTTCCCCCATCGAGATGGCTATCCGCGGCGTGATCGCGTGTTGTTGGTGCTCGACTCACTCCTCGTAGCGATCGGACCCAATAACGGCCAGTCTGCTAGTAGACGTTACGGCTCTTTGAGCGACGAGAGCGTAGGGTAGCTAGAGGTCGATCGTGTGTGGCTACTTCCTGCGCTTCGGCGTGTGACTCAAGATTGGGTGCCAAAATCTCTTTTGATTTATCCCATCATCGAGCCTTTACTCTGCTTGACTCAGTTCGCGGTGGGGAAGAGAGAGGTTTGGCTTGTGGACTCGGTTGTTCTCGTCATATGACCGGAGACTCTCGTTGGTTCTCTTCCCTAGCCCGTGCTATAGGTGATGAGACGATCACCTTTGGAGATGCTTTGTCTGGGCGCATCATCGCAAAAGGTACAGTGCATGTTAATGATTCATTCATTTTAAGAGATGTTGCCTTAGTGAGTAAGCTGCGGTACAATTTGCTTTGGCTTTCTCGACTTACGATGGGTTTGAGGTGAGCTTCAAGAAAACAATTGCAAAATTCTTGATTCTTGGGAGTCCGGTTTATGGATTTCGTTATGGGAGGATCTTTCGTGCTGATTTTGCTTGAGTCTTCCGTGATCCTCTCGGTGTTTAGTTGCTTCGAGTCCGTGACCTTACCTTCCGGCATAGGAGACTTGGTCATATTGGATTTGACCATTTGACTCGAGTTAGCGGCCACGATCTCAATCGTGGTCCGCCAAACTCAAGATGGTCAAAGATCTTGTTTGCGCTCCTTGCCGGCACGGCAAGATGGTTACTGCTTCTCATCCTCCGGTCACAGTGACTATGACCGATGCACCAGGACAGCTGCTCCACATGGACACAGTTGGACCAGCTCGAGTACAGTCAGCAGGAGGGAAGTGGTATGTTCTTGTCATGGTCGATGACTTCTCGAGGTACTCTTGGGTGTTTTTCTTAGCCTCGAAGGATGAGACATTTACACATTTTCGAGGTCTCTTTCGTAGGATTTCTGTTGAGCTCCCGGGTGCCTTACGAGCGATCCGCAGTGACAATGACACGGAGTTCAAGAATTCCTACTTTAAGAGTTTCTGTGATGAGACAGGTGTAGAGCACCAGTTCTCTTCTCCATACGTCCCTCAACAAAATGGCGTTGTGGAGAGGAAGAACCGTACCTTGGTCGAGATGGCCAGGACAATGCTTGATGAGTACTCTACACCGAGGAAGTTTTGGGCTGAGGCGATAGCCACCGCGTGCCATGTTTCAAATCGAGTTTTTCTCAGGGCACACTTGCATCGCACCTCTTATGAGTTGAGATATGGACGAAAGCCTAGTATATCTCATTTTCGCGTGTTTGGTTGCAAGTGTTTTATTCTGAAGTCTGGAAACCTAGATAAGTTCGAGTCATGATCTTGTGATGGGATCTTTCTAGGTTACTCGACTTCTTCGCGGGCTTATAGGGTCTGGAACTGCAAGTCTAGTAAATTGGTAGAAACCTGTGAGGTGACCTTCGATGAGGCCAGTCCGGGGACTAGGCCCGATATCTCAGGTTCTGTAGAGCAGTCCGAGACCATATTTGTGGATGATCAGGAGGATGGAGATGAGGGTTGTCTACCTGATCCAGTTCCTCCTCCCCTTGAGGTGGCTGCCTCTACCACCGCACCTCAAGGAGATCAGCCCATGCCTTCCGCTTCTTTTGGAGCTAGTGGCTCTGTTCCTACCTCATCAGCTCATGAGGTAGAGGCCACTTCTCCTTCTTCTCATCAAGGACCTCCTCGTAGAGTCCGTGAACATCATCCTTCAGAGCAGATAATTGGAGATCTTTTTGAGCGTGTCACACGCTCAAAATCTGGCACTTCTCTTTTCTGTCTCCATTCTGCTTTCGTTGCCTCTTTCGAGCCCAAGGATGTTGATCATGCTATTTCTGACGAGTCTTGGGTCAATGCCATGCATGAGGAGTTGGAGAACTTTGAGAGAAACAAGGTCTGGTCGCTTGTTGAGCCCCCTCGAGGTCACAATGTTATTGGGACTAAGTGGGTGTTCAAAAACAAGCAGAGTGAGGATGGGGTAGTCATTCGAAACAAGGCTAGACTGGTAGCTCAGGGGTTCTCCTAGGTTGAGGGTCTAGATTTTGAGGAGACCTTTGCCCTTGTTGCTAGATTTGAGGCCATTAGAATCCTGCTTGCTTTCGCGGCTTCTAAGGGTTTCAAGCTTTACCAGATGGATGTCAAGAGTGTCTTCCTCAATGGGTTTATTGAGGAAGAAGTCTATGTTAGACAGCCTCCAGGTTTCGAGAACCCCAAATACCCAAACCATGTCTACAAGCTTTCCAAAGCCTTGTATGGACTTAAGCAGGCCCCTAGAGCTTGGTATGAGAGGCTTAAGTCTTATCTGTTGAGTCATGGATTTGAGATGGGTAAGGTGGACAAGACCTTGTTCATTCGCAGGCATGGCAATGACCTTCTACTCGTCCAGATTTATGTGGATGATATCTTTGGTGGCTCTTCTCATACTCTTGTTTCTCAGTTCTCCGATGTCATGAGCTCAGAGTTTGAGATGAGCATGATGGGTGAGTTGAGTTTCTTCCTTGGCTTTCAGATCAAGCAGACTTGGGAGGGTACTTTCTTGCATCAGGGCAAGTACACTCGTGACCTCCTGAAACGCTTTGATATGAGTGATGGCAAACCAGTGTCCACTCCGATGGCTTCTTCAGCTTCACTCGACTCAGATAAAGACGGCGAGCCAGTTGATCAGAAGGAGTATCGCAGCATGATTGGCTCCCTCTTGTACCTCACTGCCTTGAGACCGGACATACACTTCTCCGTGTGTTTGTGTGCTCGATTTCAGGCTTCTCCTCGCGTATCTCACCGCCAGGCGGTGAAGCGCATTCTTCGGTACCTTCGAGCTACCATTGACTATGGTATCTGGTACTCTTCCTCATCTTGTCTTTTCCTCAGAGCCTACTCGGACGCAAACTTTGCTGGCTGTAGGATAGATAGGAAGAGCACTTCTGGCACCTGCCAATTCATTGGCACTTCTCTCGTTTCTTGGTCTTCTAGGAAGCAGTCCGGTGTTGCGCAGTCCACCGCAGAGGTCGAGTATGTTGCTGCCGCCAGTTGCTGCAGCCAGATACTTTGGATGGCTTCGACCCTACGGGACTTTGGGTTAGTTATAGAAAGTGTTCCACTCTTTTGTGATAACACTTCTGCTATTAACATTGCTAAGAACCCAGTGCAGCACTCTCGGACCAAGCATATTGATATCCGATATCACTTCCTTAGAGACCATGTGGAGAAGGGTGATATAGTGCTTCAGTTTGTGGAGAGTGACCGCCAGTTGGCTGATATCTTTACCAAGCCTTTGGATAGCTCTAGGTTTTTAGCCTTGTGGGGAGAGCTTGGGGTGGTTTGTCCTTATGGACTGTAGTGAGGGGGAGCTTTGTGCTTTACTGTTTTATCTTGTATATTATGCTCTTGGTCCTTTCTGTTGCATTGCTTTTGGGTGCATTCGGGTTAGTCTTTCTAGCATAGATTAGAGTGTTTCTCGTGTCTAGATGGTCAGACTTCTTCCTCTCATCTTGTGGTTCTAGGATGCTGCTTGTTAGCTGTTTCTCTTCTCACTAGGTTGAGCTCACTCACTTCTTATAGGTTCTAGCAAGGGTTGGGCCACCCTTGGGTAGACAGGGAACGTGTTTGCTCCTTAGTGTGTTAGTTGGGCAGCTGATAGTCCTGGTGTCATATGGGGTAGATGAGAGTCGGTCAGAGCCATAGTATCCTCTATATCTTGTCTATGCTTTAAGGACTGCCTTTTCTGTGTTCTTTGCCAGCTTCTCCGTTTATAGCTTTGGTTCAGGGGGAGTTCATTTGGGAGCTTCTGGAACTTCATATTGTCAGAACTCAACTTGAACTAAGCAGTGATTCACTTGTTGAGGGGGAGCTAGATTTCTTGCATTTCATTTTAACATTCTGCATTGTAATATAACTTCATGGAGCTTTGACTATTATCCATAATTGACTTGATTACAATGCATTACATCTTGCCATGATTATGCTTAATTGCTAGATTTATCATTGATTCATATGTGTCGTCAAGCCTTTGCCATTGATAAGTTAATTAACATTGCACAACTTGAACTAAGACATGTCATGTTAGCTCTTGAGACTAGTCTGTCTTTAGTTATCCTCTTATGATTCATGCCATGTCAAATAGGCTAAGTTGAGTCTTGAATCTTTAGTTGAGCTTTAGTTTGAGCTATGCTAGTTTCTTGATGAAGCATGAGTAAGTATAATTATTTAAGAAAGCAAAAGATCTCTTTTATGTGCGAAAGAACTGATCTCACCAATTCTTTCTCATGAGACTGCTTGCCATTGCACTAGGCATGAACTCAGGGGGAGCTTTGGATGACCAAGATCATCTCCTTAAGCTTCTCGCTTGGAATGGTCGCATAAGGCTTGAGATCTAGCACATCACTAAAATTTTGGTTGGACACAACCATGCATTTCAAAAGAAAACATGTGGATTATGCTAAAATTGCTTAACTACTAAAAGAATCAAGTATTTGGACAAATGATTCATTCTTGAACTTGTAGCACTCTAAATTGACTCAAGTCTAGCTTCTTGGTTCCACTTAGATTATTGACATGGCTTGCATCATCTTTGGATACCTCTAGCTAGACTATACTCTTGAGCGGCTTGTCATGCTAAGAAATTCATCTAATCTTCATATTATTACTTACGTGGCTTGGCTTGATTATGCATATCTTGTCATGATATTGATAGCCTTCATATACGCTATGGCTTGGTGTAATACTCAAATAGTCATTTTGGATAATCTTCATGGCTCTAATTGCTTAGCATTGCATAATTTTCAATCATACCATGCTATATTCTCTCTTTTGTATCTTGATGATTCTATTGCCAAAAGGGGGAGAATATTGGAGAAAAAAAAGTCCTTTTTGGGAGTTTTGGGAGCGTTTGAGGAAAACTTGCTCTTTCTTTTGCTCCTTGCGTCAACATGGTCATTAGCATCAATTTCTTCTCTTGGACCATGTATGACTTTCAAACAAACTCAACTTATGTTTTTTCTGTGTTTGTCAATATACTCATCAAGGGGGAGATTGAGAGCCCATGTGGAGGTGTCCCCATGTTTGTGATGAGTAATTGACGATCGATTTAGTGAGTTTGAGTTTGTTTCGGGTATTCGAGGGTAGAGTACCTTTACTTGTGCCTTTATTGATTATACTGTTTCGTGCGGTGCTATGTGACGGTTTGCTTGTCTGTGTGACTGTAGGACTTCGGAGCTAGGTCATGGTGAGGCGAGGAGGACCGGGACTAGGCACAGGAGGTGTCGAGGTCTAGACGGTCAAAGATGCCGAAGATGATCGAGGCTGCTGAGGTGGTTGCGAGCCAGGAGACGAGGAACCGGAACTGCCCGTGACGGACACGACGGGCGATGACGAGCGGACCGGGACTAGACTCAGGGAGGAGTCGAAGTCGGGCACGTCGAGATGCTGGTGCGGTCGTGCGTCGACAGGAAGCTTCCAGGAAAGTGCGGCAGGGGGATTTTGGTAAAATGCGCGAGGCGGCAAAATGGAAGCGAATTCGGCTGGAGATAACGGGTTTGAGACCCATTAGTGAATGGCACAAGAGATATTAGGGTTTGGAGTGAAATTGTGATTTTCCCTCCATATTCCTAATGGGTTTGACTTTTGCCTAGAACGGATGGGAGGCATTGTGTGGATACTAGCTGACATTTCTTGATTTGCCCCATGAGGAGAGGGGCAAGGTGCTGCTTCTTTTTGTCTCCTGTGCGTCCAGGAAAAAGGGTGTGTGTGTGACAAGCTCCTGGGTGTGCACGGTAGGAGAGTTAGTTCCAGTGGTCTGTGTGCTTAGGGTGTGTGTTTGAGCTAGTGCGTGTGTTCGTGTGGTAGGAGAGGGAGAGAATGAATTAAGAATCCATGTAATCAATCTTCTTGTTTCAATGTCCATGTGTATCGGGACTCCTCAATGTAATCAGTCATCTATTTGCAATGAATTCATTTGAGGAAGTCTGGATGTGAGCCATTTTGGTTTCCTCTGTTTCTCTTTTCTAGGGTTTCTTGGCAAGGGTGGATGAAATCTTTCTTTTTCTCTTCTTAAGATGGGTTGAGTTTATAGTTTACTTGTCCTGAGATCCTTGCTAAACTCCTTGCAAAATTTCATGAGCAAAGATTGAGAGAATGGAAAGAAATTTGGAATTATATCCTCTCTTTGCTCATTTTCAGAGTTTTAGCTCAAGTCCTGAATTCTTGATCTATTTTTAAAATCTGTTGATCTCCGAGTTTGTAATGCTATTTGGAACAAGCTCTTGTTCTTTAGGTCTGAAAAAGAAAATGAATTGCTCATCAATTCTTTGGTTTCAGAGAGCTGCAGTACCTCTTGTGTTTTCTTTGAAGGTCCGAACATTGGGTTTGGTTGTGAGTGCTATGCAGTCCTGCCCTTTCTTTACATGAGTCGGCAGCAAGAGTAGCTTGCGCTTTTCTTCCAATTCTTGTCGTGCGCTTGCTCAAAGTACATGTTCGCTTAAGTGCTGCATTTCATCTCAATCTGCCGTTCTTTGTCAGTCTAAGTAAATGAAGTTCTCTGTGTTCCAGCAGCAGATTCAGCCCTTCTTCTCTCCTATTTGGCTGCAACTATAACCCCCATTTGCTAGCTGTTCAATCCCTGCAGTTATAGACTTCAATCGGTTGCTTCCTCTGCTGTTGCTGCTATTATTTTCGGGTTACAGTCAGCCTGTAGTATTTCGGGGTTCTATTTGTGTCGATCTGCTCCTGCTGGTTGTTGATGCTATTACCTTGCTGATCTGCCGTGCTTTTTAGTCTCTGTTTTGGGTTGCGATCGATCGGCACCGCAATAATCTCGAGCGAGGCAGTTGCGGTTGGATCTTTATTGTGCATGCGTGCTGGTTTCAGTTGAGTATTTAGTCTCTTGTACTTGCTCTACAGGTTCCCTTTTCACCTCTTGCCGAACTGCTCTCTCTCTCTCTCAGCATTTACTTGCTGCATGATTTACTGCATGGTGTTGGTGCTGTCTCCCTAATTTCCTTTCGGTCAACAGTGGGCACCCTGTAGTTTTCGGTTTCTCATTTTCCTGCATATTCCAGTGCTTGGTTTCTTTTCACTGCATCAACCAAATTGAACTGCTGTGCCCTATTGTTTCTTATTCCTGCTGCCGTATGCTGCTGTACTTTGTGCTGGCCGATTGAATGTCTTGTAGGTATTGCCGATCTATAGTGCTGTCCCAGAACCGAAGCTCCTTGCTGCTATGTAGATTTCTTTTGTCTTGCTGCCGAGAATGATCTGCTGCTGTTTGGACTGCTGGTTTCACTCGGTTTGGTGCTGCTCCTCACCTACTACTTCTACTACATGCTTTCCTGTGATCTGATGTTCTGAACGTAGTCTTAAATTGCTAGTAGTCCTTGTATGTGAAGATGAATGACTGTTGATTGCTGGTTATATAACTTGAGACACAACGAATGATGGCATGATTTATGCAATGATAGTACTATGATCTGAATTGTAGGTTTGCATTCCAGTCTCTAGTTTAAATTGTTGTAGTATGCTTCTAGTCAACAGTCCTTGAAAATTCCAAATTGCTTTGCTTTGTCAGAGAGTTCTTTTATGCTTCCCTTTCTAGAAATATGTGATTGATCCTGATTTGCCACTACTATGTGTATCTTCGATCAATCGACAAAATTGGTTTCGGGTTCTTATAAGCAAAGCCTTTTCTTGCTTCATAGCTTCCATAGCTATCAGAGAGGAAATTTGAGTGGATACTTCAGGGCGATTTTTAAAAGGCACCATTCACCCCCCCCTCTGTTGCCATTTCCGATCCTACAATTGGTATCAGAGCCGGTTAGCTCTTCTCGATAGATCTTTAACCGGTCTGTGAGCCATGGCAACGAACAAGTATTTCCAAAGCAAAGGTATCATGTTAGAGGATGTGCTAGTTGTCAGAGAGTATCCCAATGTGTTTCTAAACGATCTTCCTGGAATGCCATCAGAGTGAGAAGTTGAGTTTTTTATTAAGCTAGTTCTGATATCTAAGAGACCATATCAGATGTCTGCTAATGAGTTAGCAGAATTAAAGAAGCAAATTCAGTAGCTTTTGGACAAAGATTATATCAAACCGAGTTCATCCCCGTGGGGAGCACTAGTATTATTTGTCAAGAAGAAGGACGGAAGTCAGCGCATGTGTGTGGACTACCGAGCACTTAATGAGGTCACCATCAAGAATAAGTATCCTTTGTCTAGGATCGATTATTTGTTCGACTAGCTCATAGGAGCAGGAGTATTCTCTAAGATTGATTTGAAGTTAGGATACCATTAGATGAGGATTCATCATGAGGATATACTTAAGACAGATTGCTCAACTTGTTATGGTCTGTATGAGTTCATAGTGATGTCTTTTAGTTTGAACAATGCCCCAGCCTATTTCATGTATCTGATGAATAAGGTGTTCATGGAACATTTGGACAAGTTCACCATTGTATTCATTGACGACATTCTGATTTACTCCAAGAATGAGAAAGAACATGAATAGCACTTGAGGATGGTATTCCAGAAACTAAGAGAGTGCCAGCTGTATGCCAAGATCAGTAAGTGTGAGTTTTCGATGAAGGAAGTCACTTTCTTAGACCATATCATATTAGCAGAGGGAGTCACAGTTGACCCTAGGAAGGTAAAGGATGTGTTGGATTGGAAGTCACATTCGTCAGTGACGTAGGTTAGGAATTTTCTAGGTATGGAGGATACTACTGTTGCTTGATTGAAAGATTCTCTAGTGTAGCCAGACCCCTTACACTGTTGCTCAAGAAGGAAAAGAAATTTGTTTGGATGCCAGAGTGCAAGAAAAGTTTTTAGAAACTGAAGGAGAATTTGACCACAGCCCTAGTGCTAGTGTTGCCAGATATAAATAAGGATTTTGACATACATTGCGATGCTTCTCATAAGGGATTGGGATGCATGTTAATGCAAGACAAGAGGGTGATAGCTTATGTTTTGCGCTAGTTAAGACCACACGAGGAGAACTCCCCTACGCATGATTTGGAGCTAGCAGCCATAGTGCATTCTTTGAGAATCTAGTGTTATTATCTCATGGGTAATCAATATGAGATTTATATAGATTACAAGAGTTTGAAGTATATTTTCACCCAGGCCGAGCTCAATCTTAGGCAAAGAAGATGGTTGGAACTAGTAAAGGATTACAATATTGAAATACATGTCACCCAGGAAAGACCAATGTGGTTGCAGATGCTTTGAGCTAAAAAGTCTATTGTAATATAGTGATGGTCAAGGAGGGTCAGCTAGCTTTACACAAGGAATTCCAAAAACTTAGTTTGGAGTTGATCAAGGAAGGATTCATAGCCATGATGAAGCTACAACCAACCTTGGATGGTCATATTCATTAGGCATAGACAAAGGACGAGGAATTATAGCAGATCAAGGTTAATATGAGTAAAGGAAAAGTGTTAGGTTTTTCAGGGGATGACAAAGGAACCTTGAGGTTTAAGCAGCCATTGTGCGTGCCAAATAAGGAGATAAAGGAGTTGTTACTCAAGGAAGATCATGAGTCCTTCTACTCGATTCACCCGGGCAGCACCAAGATATACCAAGATATTAAAGACAGATATTGGTGGCCAAGCATGAAGCGTGAGATCGCAGAGTATGTTGTACTTTGTGATGTATGTCAGAGGGTGAAGGATAAGCATTAGAGGCCAGTAGGTTTGATACAACTGTTGAAAATACCCGAATGGAAGTAGGAAGAAATCGGTATAAATTTTATCACAGGATTGCCAAGGACCAAAGATGGGTATGATTCAATTTGGGTAATTGTGGATCGGTTGACAAAGGTTACTCATTTCATTACAGTCAAAACCACCTACGTAGGTGATAAATTAGCAGAGTTGTACATATCAAGGATTGTGAGTCTCCATGGAGTACCAAAGAAAATAGTGTCATATCATGGATCGCAGTTTACCTCATGATTTTGGGAATATTTTCATGAAGCTATGGGAACTCATCTAAACTTATGAATGTTGGCTGGAGGACGATCGACTGCTTCTACTACACCGACACACTCTTCGTTGAATCGGCCGTTTCAACTCTACTTCTGCTATACTGCGCGCCTAGTGGTAATGATCTATGATCTCTTACTCGCACGTCTTCATGATTTACGCGGTAGAAAAAATTTAATTTATGCTAGTGTAGCCTACCCGTATCCGAACATAGGAAAATGTCTTGCCTTTGCCTTTACTGGGGTTATGAGGCTTCTCATCGCCTACGACCAAGATTTCGTTCGAAGGATCAACCCGAGGCTTCTTTCCTTTAGCCTTGTTCTTGGACCTTTTTGATTTCTTCTTCATACTACCTTCACCTTCCCTTTTATCACCTCGATCGACTTGATCAAGAGCTTTAGTCCATTCGACTACTCAGAGGCGGTCGCGTAGCGATCAGCCATCTCGAAGAGCTCGGCAACGATGGGCAGAGGATGCAAAGCGATGTCTCCAGTGATTCTTTTATTTTGAACTCCATGCTTGAATGCTCTAATGACTGAGGCGTTAGAGACTTTTGAAATTAAGTTACAAACCTAGCTAAAGCGCCGAAGAAATTATCATAGGGTCTCACCGCAGTCCTGCCATATTTGATGCAAGTCATCCTCTTTCCCAGGGTGGTTGTACATCACTTGGAAATTGACTAGTAGCAAATCATAGAGATGCCACCAGGAATAGTTCGACTCAAATGGTTAGTTGAGTAACCAAGAAAGTGCGAACCCCTCGAGCACTATCGGAAGATAAGTTGCCATTACGTGCTCATCGCCTCCTCCTGCTTGTATTGCAGTCGTGTAAATCTGAAGAAACTTGATAGGATTCTAAGTCCCATTGAACCTCTCCATGTTCATAGGACAAAAATATGGCAGCCAGCGCACTACTTAGAGTTCAAGAATAAATGTCAGACATCTGGTAACGACTTCTTGACGTCTCCTTTGCAAGGTAATTTGGGTCATCAGGGGACCGTAGTCAACGATTCCCAATGGTAGATTAGCCAGACTGATAGTAGGCATGATCCATACGAGGGTAATACTCCCTGAACTCCATTTGCCTTTGTAGATTCCTTGGCTAAAAAGGTGACTGACCACCTATTTGGTCGGTCCGCCAATTCGGAGTTGCTTGAGAAACTCTTCTTTGCCTAGATTTATGCCCAGACGATCGACATAAATTGTCATCATATCGAAACTTGCATGGAGAGTTTTTTGAATGACTTGACGTGGTCATGTTCATTCGACTCCTAAAATTGTGCCGGTGAGGCTGCTGGAGTCTATCCACCATCTTGCACAGTCTTCGCACAATCCCTTCAGCGACGTGGTCATAACTGGACGCCTGAGCAAGATCTGGAGTTGGACTTTCGAGAAGATCATTGATGTCTTGAAGCTCTCATGCCTCTTCAGACTGATACTGGATGCACCCGGGCAAAGTCTTCTGAGCGGCCAGCTGTCTCATCCGAGCGGTATTGGGATCTTCAATTTCCGAGGTAGGCTACGTTCGCCTTGAAGGAGAGCAATTATTTCTAGGATTTCTCCCACACTCATCAGAGTATCAATCCTGTTCATCGTTGAAGGTGTCCACACAATCCTCAAAAGCGGAGGAATAGGGTGCTCGAGGGAAAGCCTCATGACGGCCTCTAGTGGGAATGTGATGAGGATCTGAAGGAAGGGCCATGACCTCCTGTCTGGAACTTCGACTTCCAATGGAGGTCAATTCATCTGAGGAAACCTCGAGTGATAGCACCTCGTGACTAGGAATAATCCCCGCCATATAGGGGAACTCTAGGTTATAATTATCTCCGACAGGAGGAGCATTCTACAACCCTATGGAGGAACCCTCAGGGTGCAAATTCCCTAATGACTCCAATGGAGCATTACCACCAGTAAGCAATGCCAGAGCCCCCAACCTTGGTTCTCCAGGATCGGCTGAAACTGGGAAGGTCATTGTCGTTGGTACACTTTGACTCCTTGGGGTGAAGTCATCGTCATGTTGCAAGCCTTGCCCGCCGTCAGGCTGACTCTTGCCACTTGGAGAAAGTGAACTCTCCCGTAGGCGTACTGCTGCGGAGGATTCTGATCTCTCCATAGACTTTCCCATAGTTGGGTCTCTAGAATCCTCCAACGGATCACTAGGAATAGCCTCACCATCAGAAGCAAGCAGGACCTGCTTGTATTCATAGCAGGCCTCCATGTTGATATCTGTGTAATCCACCAAGTCGAACCAATTCTCCTCATTCCATTCTCCCATCATGATGGCATCAGAGGGTTGAGAATTCATCGACGAGGAGTTCACCACAGACTTGGAAAAAACTCTCCCCACGGACGATACCAACTATTGATATTCTAATATTGATCTTACATTTGATTTCTTGGATTCGGGGAAAAGTGCTCAAGACTATTGTGTGATCATGCAGAGTAAAGATGCAAGAATTTTATCAAGATTCGGGCTTTCTCTTGTGAGAATAATAACCCTACGTCCTATGCTATTGTTGCTGTGGAAAAGCTTGCAAGTGTGGACTACGTAAGAAATTACACAGTTTACAGAATGGATTACTCCCTACCAGGACCTATCACTTGATCCAACCTATCCCCTCTTCTCAAAACTTGTCCCTTATATTGCTGGCGAATCGGTGGTAGTTACTTCTTGCTAGGGGGCGTCTTGACGCTTCGGGAGTTATCCGTTGGACGGCGGTTATTGTCAGAGAGATGTGGGCAACAGTTTGCCATAGGACGGTTGTTGACAAAGAGACCTGGATAAGATCGTGTGCGGTTATGGAGTATAAACGTATGCTTAACTGCCTTGTCAGACTACCCTACTGTAGGAGTAGGTTGGTCATTAATTCAGACCGTTGCAATAGGGCTCTTAGCCAAGTAGTCACAATAAGTCTTACGACTAAGTGCTCATAACAAAAGCTACGAGTAGGCTATCATAGCAGAACTTACGACTGGATAGTCATAACAGAATATACGACTAGATAGTCGTAGAAGAGCTTACGACTAGGCAGTCGTAGAAGAGCTATGACTAGATAGCCGTAACAGAACTTACAGAGTAGTCGCAGTGAGACTTACGACTACTTTATGAAATTTCTCCCTTATCGTTAAGGGGTATATTCAAAGAATATGATGACGTAATAACTAAGAGGATTATTATATGCTCATCAATGTGCTAGGGCAACTAAGTCAAAAGAGTGTGTCAAACGTGAGAACCTAGCTAAGGAAAATGATTACCTCAAAAAGATACTCGAGAGATTCTCTTGTAGGAAGAAGAACCTCAACAAGATCTTTAACCAATCTAAGGTGAATGTGAAGAAGACAAGCCTAGACTTTAATTTCCTAGAGTATTCCAGAACCACCCACCTAAGATTATGAGGGTTGTTGAGAGTGACATGTTTGAGGTAGAACACCTTGAGACATCTAAGATAGCTTTTAAATCTATAGGTTTTGTCTAAACCCCTTCTAGCAAGACAAGTGCTTCTTCTTCATTAGGTTAGACCCCTCAAAAGGTCAAGTACCATTACACCTTCTGCAAGAAGGACAGCCACATAGTTAAGTTTTGCTTCTGTAAAGCTAAGGTTGAGAGGAAAAAAAGAGAGAGCATGCTTTGAGGTCTATTAGAGGAGTTCTTTCACCCTTGATTGTCTTTAGAGCTAGGTAGCATGTCTTTCCTGCTAGACATAGGCCTAAGTTTATAGATAACTTTTTTGACTCCTTAGGTAGTTCTAGACAGCGCTTTGGGTTAGGATAGCATGAGGGTAGACCATGTGTAGTATCTAGTCAGGGGGAGTTGAAAGTATCTAGGCTCCTAGAATTTGGTTTTGGCAATTAATGACGATTTATGAATATAGGACTAATGTGTGTGTTAAGAATTGTATAGACAAAGTCTCACATGTGAACAAACACTAGAGCAAGCTGCATGAAAATGGATATCGAGAAGGATCAAAATCAAGGTACATGAAATATAGGATCTCTTTTTATTTTTACCAGTCTTAGGTGAAAAGGTGGAAAACCGGATTATAAGTTAGATACCGTATTATTAAGAGGGATCATTGAAAGTAACTTGATAGCATGCTTGTGTGTCATTTGGATCAATTTAGGATCATACATGCACATGAAAATAAATTTGAAAACAAATGTGCTTTCTCAGAAAAATTGGAAGTACCGTCGGTATAACTGCGGAACTACCGGAGTGCAGTAGTACCGCAGTACAAACAGTGGAACTATCGGATCACGGTAGTACCGGATTTTCAGCGGTATATTTTTTCAAGAGAGCACCCTTGCTGGGGACTTCAACACGCTGAAATCGGTAGTACCAGGCACAATACTGGCGGAACTACTGATGTTCGGTTGTACCGGGATTTTACAGTGATACGTTTTTTCCAGAAGGTACCCCCTCAAAAACTTAACGGTTAGAAATCGGAAGTACCGGTTAATGCACAGCGGAACAACCGCGGTGTGGTAGTACCGCACCAACATACAGAACTACCGTAGTGTGGTAGCACCCATGTATAACGGCGGTAGTTCTGCACTATTTTTTTAATGGCTAGTTCTAATGCTCTGACATAGCCGTTACTGTGTGCTACAGTAAAGTGCGGTAGTTCCGCACTTATAACGTTAGTAGTTCCGATTTCCCTAATTTTTTAGAATAAATTTTTGTAATGGCTAGTTTTGATTGGTGAGGGTATAAATACCCCTTCACCAGCCCAAGGACAATGTGCTGAGCAAGTATTGAACACATTTGAGCCTAGAGCATTCATCCCACACCTCTTTCTCTCTTGTGCATTCAATTGAGGTGTTCTTGAGCCATTGCAAGTGCATACACATTCTAGATTGATCCATTGCACTTAAGCGCCATCAAGCGAAACGTGGTTTGTTACTCTTGGTGCTTGTCGGCACCTAGAGGCTTGAAGGTCGATCACGAGGTGATCTCTTCAAGAAGCTTGTGAAGACACCTGAGCAAATTGTGAGTGGTTTGGTGCTCACCATCTTCGGAGAGGAGTAAGAGCAACCACTAGTGATCGAGAAGCTAAGGCTTAATTTGTGGAGCCGGTCCAAGAGCGCTTGGGCTATCCTCAACATAGATTAGTGAAGACCGGAAAGTCTTCGATACCACAGAAAAATATCGTGTGTCTCTTTTTGATTATTTCTACACTTTCCTATAACAATTACATTTAGTTGAGCGATTTGACATATTGACTATCATTACTTGTGCTTGTGAGTTTATTGTTATATTAATTGCTTGTGGCATTTTAGAGTTACTAAAATTGAGTAGGTTTTGTTTATCTAGCATACTTGCCTAGCGATCAATTAATATTATTTGTTTAATTAGGGAAGAATTTTTAAAACCTCCTATTCACCCCCTCTAGTCGGTTATCTTTGATCCTACAAGTGGTATCAAATTAAAGCTTGGTCTCTCATCTATTGGACCTAACCATCTAGGGAGAAAAGGATGGCTAGCGAGAGGATTGCTATAGAAAAGGCACCTCAATTTGATGGCACAAATTATGCTTATTGAAAAATTAGAATATCCATTTATCTTAAGGCCATGAGTCCAAGCATATGAAAAATTGTAAATGGGGGCTATGTAATGCCTCTTGATCCACTACATCCCACGGATCAAGAGGGGCATAACGCTCATTTAGATGCTCAAGTTATGAATGTATTATTTGGAGCCTTAAATACAGATGAGTTCAATAAAGTGAGCAACCTAGAAACTACTCATGCTATTTGGACTACTCTCTCGGAAATCCATGAGGGAACATCCGCGGTTAAGGAAGCCAAATTGCATTGGCTTCGGATCAAGTATGAGACATTTACATTGTTGCCACATGAAGGCATGAATGAGATGTATTTTCGACTAAACAACATTGTAAATGAGCTCAAGGGCCTCGGCACGTCACTAACGGATATTGATATTGTGAGAAAAATACTTAGGGCGTTATCGGAGAAGTATGAAATGTCGGTGACTCTTTTCCTCAACTCCCCCGAGTTGGCAAGAATGATACCAACACAACTCTTGGATAATCTAATTACCAATGAGCTGTACATGAAGGACAAGGAGGAGCTTTTGGAGCAATCCTCCTCCAAGGGTAAGAAGATCACCACCATCAAGGCTAAGGTAATATCAAGTGAAGAGTCTGAAGATGAAGATGAGGACTCCGAGGAGGAGATGGCATTCCTTGTAAGAGAAATGAAGAAATTCATGAGGCAACGTCCATACCGAAGTGCAAATCAAGGGTCAAGCAAAAAAGGGGTGCTCCTACAATGACAATAAGTGCTATAGCAACATCCATTGCTATAAGGGCGATGAAAAGGGGCACATCACCTCTCAATACCCTACAAGAAAGGATGACAAGCACATGTCATCCAAGAAGGAATTCACGCTGAAGAAGAAACTATTCATGAGGCTTCACAAGGACGGCAAGAATGAAGCTTACATTGGAGAATGAAACTCCGATGAGGATTATTCGGATTCCGACTCTGATGAGGAAGAGTCCCCCCAAAAGACTGGACTAGTTGGAATTGCTATCAAGGAAGCCCTATCAGTTTTCTCATCTCCAACATGCCTTATGGTAAAGTGAGAAAAGGTAAAATTTATTGATGATGATGAGTCTTCCTATAATGAATTAATGGATATATTAATTGAATTGAATGAATTTCTTAGAAAAGAAGAGTCAAAATATAAGGACCTAAGGAGAGAACACTTCTCTCTAAAGGATTCTTTTGAGGAGTTAAAAGAAACTCATGACTTGCTTTTTCAAGAAAAATATTCTAGATAATATGGCTAGTGTAGAAATTGCTAAAATTAACATTTCCACATCATGCGATGACCTATTAGCTATACCATGCAATTCAAATATTGATAATGTTGCTAATTCATGTGATGAAGAATTTGTTGTTGAAAATTGTAAATTAAAGGAACAAGTTGTTCAACTTAATAAAAGTTTGAAAATGTGCTTCAAGGGTAAGACTACCCTTGACAAATTGTTGAGTGAGTAAATATGCTCATTTAACAAGGAGTGACTTGGGTATGTGCCCAATAAAGGTAAGAGACCGACAAAAGAGGTTACAAGATTTGTTAGGCCAAATGGTAAATCATGTCAAGAAACTAAAACCACTTCTATGAAATTGTATGATTCTTGTTATTTACATAAGAAATCTAGTAATGGTAAAATTGTTGCAAAATTTATTGGCACTTCAATCTTAGGCGTAAAAAAGAATGTTATTTGGGTGTCCAAAGCCTTGGTTACTAATCTCCAAGAACCCAAACAAATTTGGGTACCTAAAAGAACTTGATTTTCTCCAATGATCTTTCCATTTCAAATGTATCTTTAGTAGAAATATTGAATTTTAATTTGCTATCTATTGTTCAATTATGTGATCTAAGTTTAATATGTTCTTTTTCCAAAGATGATGTTATTATTTCAAAATAAAAGAATAAAGAAATTATTTTCAAAGGTTTTAGATTTAAAAATCTTTATTTAGTAGATTTCTCCTCAACTAGTTCGGGTTTGAAAATTTGTTTATTAGCAAAAACATCTTTGGGATGGCTATGACATAGAAGGTTGGGTCTTGTGGCCATGATTAAACTCAAAAAGCTTTTTAAACATGATTTAGTTGTTGGTTTGAAAGATGTGAAGTTTAAAAAAAATAAGCTTTGTAGTGCTTATCAAGCCGGAAAATAAGTGGCAAATTCTTATTATTCCAAAAATATCATGTCAACATCTAGACTATTAAAGCTCTTACATATGGATTTATTTGGGCCAATAACCTATAAGAGTATTGGGGGCAATAGCTATTGTTTAGTCATTGTAGATGATTACTTGAGATATATATGGATATTCTTTTTAAATGACAAAAATGAAGCTCTCGAAGTTTTCAAAAGTTTTACAAAAGGGCCTAAAATGAATTTGATTTTGAAATAAAGAAAATTAGAAGTGATAACAATTCCGAGTTTAAGAATGCAAAAATTGAAGATTTTTGTGATGAACTTAGAATACAGCACGAGTTTTCCGCCACCTACACTCCGGAGCAAAATGGAGTTGTAGAAAGAAAAAATCAAATATTAATAGAAATGGCTATGACAATGCTTAATGAGTATAACACTTCCGATATATTTTGGACGGAAGCCATCAATACCGCTTGTCATGTCATAAATTGCCTTTGTTTGCATCGACTTCTGAAAAAGACCTCCTATGAACTTCTTATAGGAAGGAGGCCGAACATCTCCTATTTTAGAGTATTTGGATACAAATGCTATATCTTAAGAAAGGGTGTTCGGCTCTCAAAATTTCAAAGTCGGTGTGATGAAGGATTTTTATTAGGTTATTCTTCAAATAGTAAAGCTTATAGAGTCTTCAACAAAAAATCCGGTTTAGTTGAAGAATTGTGTGATGTATAATTTGATGAAACTAATGGTTCTCAAGAAAAGTAAGAGAATTTGAATGGTATAGGTGATGAAGGATTAAGGAGGGCAATGGAGAACATGCAAATTGAAAGCATTAAACCAAAAGAAGATACAACTGACTCACCTTCATCAAAACAAGTGGAACCTCCTATTTCCATAACAGCAAGCAACCTTCAAGTTCAAGACGGAGAAGAAAAGGAAGAGCAACCTGAACCCTTTAAGATTCACAATGCTTTATCTAAGGATCATCTAATAGATCAAATATTGGGTGACGTGAGTAAGGGTGTTCAAACTCACTCTACACTAGTTTCTTTTTGTGAACATTACTTGTTTGTCTTTTCTCTTGAACCCAAAGTTGTAGATGACGCTCTAGATGACCCCGATTAGGTAAATGCAATGCGTAAGGAGCTTAACAACTTTGCAAGGAATGATGTGTGGAGTTTGGTGGAAAGATCCAAGGAGCACAACGTAATAGCACAAAATGGGTCTTCTGTAACAAACAAGATGAAAATGCAATTGTGGTAAGAAACAAGACAAGATTAGTAGCTCAAGGTTATACTCAAGTTGAGCGACTAGATTATGATGAAATATTTTCTCCCGTTGCTAGACTTAAGTCAATTGGAATCTTGCTTGGTTTTGCATCATGCTTCGATATTAAACTATATAAATGGATGTTAAAAGCGCAATATTAAATGGTAAAATAACCGAACTTGTGTTGTTGAACAACCTCCCGGATTTGATGATCCTAAAAACCCAAATCATGTGTATAAACTCTCAAAAGCGCTATATGGGTTAAAACAATCTCCTAGAGCATAGTATGAGCGCTTTCAGGATTTTCTACTATGTAAAGGATTTAAAATCGAGAAGATAGACACTACATTGTTCACCAAAATAATAAATAATAAATTCTTTGTATATCAAATTTATGTTGATGATATTATATTTGGATCTACTAATCAAGACTTTTGTAAAAAATTTGGTGATATGATGCCTAGAGAGTTTGAGATGTCTATGATAGGGGAATTGAGTTATTTTCTTGAACTTCAAATCAAGCAACTTAAACATGGGACATTCATAAGCCAAACCAAGTATGCAAGAGACTTACTAAAGAAGTTTGGCATGGAAGACACAAAATCCATTAAGACTCCCATAACAACAAACGGGCATCTAGATCTCAACGAAGGACGTAAGCCGGTAGACTTAAAACTTTATAGATCCATGATTGGTAGTTTGCTTTTTATTACCGTATCTAGGTCCGATATCATGTTTAGTGTTTGCATGTGTGCAAGGTTTCAAGCTTCTCCAAAAGAGTGACATTTAGTGGCCGTAAAGAGGGTTATAAGATATTTAAAATATTCCTCTAGTATAGGCTTATGGTTCTCCAAATGTGCTAAATTTGATTTAATTGGATATTCGAATTTCGATTATGCGGGTTGCAAAGTGGATAGAAAAAGCACCTCGGGTAGTTATCAACTTTTAGGAAGGTCTTTAGTGTCATGGTATTCCAAGAAACAAAACTCCGTAGCACTTTCAACCGCCGAAGCCGAGTATGTTTCTACAGGTAGTTGTTGTGCACAATTGCTTTGGATGCGGCAAACTTTGATTGATTATAGAATTAAATTGGACAAAACACCTCTTTTGTGTGACAATGAAAATACGGTGAAAGTAACCAACAACCCTGTCCAACATTCAAGAACCAAGCATATAGATATTAGACACCATTTCTTGAGAGATTACGTGAGCAAAGGAGATATTGAGATTAGTCACATTAGAACTGAAGATCAATTAGTGGATATTTTCACCAAACTCTTAGAGGAAAGCCGGTTTTGTAAGTTGAGGAATAAATTAAATGTTTTAGAATTCTCAAATATTGCTTGAACACTTACTACATGTCATTGTTTGTAGTTAGTGTCATTTGAACATTTTTGGGATGGTTTTTCTAAAGATTTTTGCTAAAATCTCCTATTTTTATAAAAACTACTTTCTTAGACTTGAAATATGTTCTCTAATACATAATGAATCTGAATGATTCTTAATTGAGTGCAAAACTAAGGATCATTTGCATAAAATCTCAAATCAATCTCAAAATCAGACAGTCCCAGAAAAAACAGAACTATCGCAGTTCATTGTGCGGTACTACCACAGGCAAAAGTACGGAACTACCGGGGTGTGGAACTACCGGTGGGTAAACTACGGAACTACCGATTTTTCATAAAGAGAGCAGTTACTTTCGGGATTCTTTCCCTATACCTTCCCAAAACCGTTCCCTCCCTCATCATCTAACTGAGCCTGACGAATCTGACCATCCAAGGTAAGCTGCAACTCCATAGTTGCCAAAAATCTTTGCTCAACCAACTCTAGGCTAAGCTTCTGAAATTCCTCATGCAATGCTGGCTGACTCTCTCGAACCATCACTGAATTGCAATATACCTTTCTACTCAAGGCATCTGCAACAACATTGGCTTTCCCAGGATGATAATGTATACCAACATTATAATCCTTTATCAGCTCTAACCACCTCTTCTGCCTGAGGTTAAGCTCGGACTGGGTAAAGATGTACTTCAGACTCTTATGATCCGTATAAAACTCACATCTATTACCCATCAGATAGTGACGCCAAATCTTTAAAGCATGCACTACAGCTGCTAGCTCCAAATCATGAGTAGGATAGTTCTCCTCATGCGGTCTCAACTGGCGTGAGGCATAAGCTACTACTCTCTTGTCTTGCATCAAGACACAACCCAAACCTTTGCGAGAGGAATCGTAATAAATCTCAAAATCCTTATTTATATCAGGCAACACAAGCACTGGGGCTGTGGTCAAACTCTCCTTAAGTTTCTGAAAACTTTTCTCGCACTCTGGCGTCCAAGTAAATTTCTTTTCCTTCTTAAGCAACTGCATAAGGGGTTTGGTTACACTGGAGAATCCTTCAATGAAGCGACGGTAATATCCTGCCATACCCAGAAAACTCCTGATCTGGGTAACTGAAGTGGGTGACTGCCAATCCAACACACCACTCACCTTTCCAGGGTCAACTGTGACTCCTTCCGCTGTCAACACATGACCTAAGAAAGCAACCTCCTTCATCCAAAACTCACATTTGCTGAACTTAGCATACAATTGATTATCCCTCAGCTTCTGTAATGCCAATCTCAAGTGCTCCTCATGCTCTTTCTCATCCTTGGAGTAAATAAAAATGTCGTCAATGAAGACAACGACAAACTTATCCAGATACTCCATGAACACCTTATTCATCAGATACAAGAAATATGCTGGGGCATTGGTCAAACCAAACGACATCACTGTGAACTCGTATAAACCATAACGGGTTGAGAAAGCTGTCTTAGGTATGTCCTCCTTTCGGATCCTCATCTGATGATATCCTGACCTCAAATCAATCTTGGAGAAAACTCCTGCTCCCTTAAGTTGATCAAACAAGTCATCAATCCTGGGCAAAGGGTACTTATTCTTGATGGTGACCTCATTAAGTGCTCTGTAGTCCACACACACGCGCTGACTACCATCCTTCTTCTTTACAAATAACACTAGCGCTCCCCACGGGGATGAACTCGGTCTGATATAACCCTTATCCAAAAGCTCCTGAATTTGCTTCTTTAACTCCGCTAGATCATTAGCTGGCATCCTGTAGGGTCTCTTGGAAATCGGAGCGGTACCTGGTACAAGCTCAATCAAAAACTCCACTTCTCGCTCCGGTGGCATACCTGGAAGATCATCTGGGAATACGTCGGGGTACTCCCTAACAACTGGCACATCTTCCAACTGGATCACTCTGCTCTGACAAACCATGACTGACTCTGGCTGACACTCGCTGGCTGCGAACCGCACCTTAACCCCGTCTGAATTGGTTAAGGTTACTGCTCTGCTCCCACAGTCTAACACTACCTGCTGCTTCTGAAGCCAATCCATTCACAAGATTACATCTAGGGACTGCATATCCAACAAAATCAGGTCGGCCCTGAACTCAACTCTCTGAATGGTTACTCTAACTCCTGGACAACCTAGGTTGGATCTCAACTCGGAACCGGGGGATTGGATTACAAGAACAGATCCAAGAGCAACAGTTTTCAACTGCTGCTTTAAAGCAAAATTTCGAGAAACAAATGAATGCGAAGCTCCAGAATCAAATAAAACTATGGCAGGAACTGAATGTACTAGGAACGTACCGATCACAACGTCTGGTGCTGCCTGGGCATCCTCTGCGGTGACGTGGTTCACCTGACCTCTTACCTCCGCGCCCCGCCGCCTGTCCCGATGCCGGGGTGCTCTCGCCTTGCTCACGGGTAGGAGTCCGACCGGGTGTGGCTCCCAAGTCGAAGCGAACTGGTGTCGGGCCTGCCTCTGAGAGCACTTGCTAGCATAGTGTCCCACCTCATGACACTTGAAACAAGTGACAGATGCTGCTGAGTTATTGCTCTTCTGCTGCTGCTGACCACTGGAACCACCGTGACGCCGTCCCGACCGAAATCCGACGTGGCGCCCGAGCCGGGTCTGAAAGCTAACGACTGCTGCTGCTACTGCTGTGGCACTCGTGCAGGCTGGTAGGAACCAAAACGAGGCCTCTGGGACAGGTGCAACTCTGACCCCTGCTGGATCATCCTCCTCTTGCGAGACTCCTCGAGCTCGCGGCGACTCTCCTCAATGAGAATGGCCTTATCCACCAATTGCTGAAAACTGGCATAATTGTTGCCTACGACCTGCACCTTCAAAGCTGGGTTCAAGCCCTTCTTGAACCTCTTCTGGCGAGCTGCATCTAACGCTACATCATGTGACGCGTAGCGAGCTAGCAGAGTGAATTTATTGAGATATTCACTCACTGACAGGTTCCTCTGCTGAAATTCCCGGAACTCATCCTTCTTCATCTCGACCACTGCATCCAAGACGTGGGTGTTATGGAAGGCTTTGGCGAACTCCTTCCATGTGATATTGTTCTGGTTCTCATGGGCGGCACAGTAGTTCTCCCACCACTCTGCTGCTGGTCCCTCAAGCTGGTGTGCTGCATACAACACCTTCTCTCTGTCGGTGCACTGAGCCAAATTCAGTTTCTTCTCAACTGAACGGATCCAATCATCAGCCTCTAAAGGCTCTGACGAACTGGAGAAAATAGGCGGTCTCGTCCTCATGAACTCTGCATAGCTGGACTGCTGACGAGGTGCTGGTGGTACTGGCTCCTGGTGCTGTCGCTGCATCATAGTCTGCATACTCTGCATCATGGTCTGCATCATCTGAGTCTGGGGCACCAAAAACTGCTCTCTGGGTCCTGGTTCGCCTGGTTGCTGCTCGAAGAGTTCCTGGTATCAACCATCTTGCTCTGAAAAGAAAACAACTGCTGACTGACCAAAGGCAAAAGACGAGGGGGAAAAAGCATAGATAAGAGGTAAATGCGTCTAAGGGGGTTTTGCTAATGGAAACCTAAACTAAACAAACACTTAGCCAAAAAGGCTTACAAAGAAACTGAACAAAAATTAACTCCATTAAAAGATTGACATGATCGCAATATAATGCTTTTAAGGCAATATTTGCAGCTCACATCACACAGAACTGCAAATAAAATCTAACGTGTCTACTCGTACTATCTAATCTGAAGGCTCCCACTCGGGTCCTGACAAATAGGGTACACTACTATCATCCTCCGAATCGCTGTAGACAACCCACGAGTTGCGGATCGGCGGCGACTGCTCTCTGACCGGGACTGGAACTGGAGCTGGACGGAATTGCCGAAGATACGCTTGACGATCACCGGTGATACGACGTCTCTGCTCCGGGCTCGGCGGTGTAGGCGACGGTAGAGGTACTGGCGACTGCGGTCGGGGCTCCTCCCTGACTGGCTCCGGTAGTCTAGGGGTGACTCCGTACTGCTCCTTGAACTTCCGGATGAGTCTGGCCATGTTGATCTTGTATAGCTTGCAAAGGCGACGAATAGCTTTGTGCGCAACTCCTTATGCTGACATCTCTCCACTGGCTCCGGCATTCTTGAAGCTGTGGTGTATAACTTGCTTGCCGACTCGGGTGGAGAAGTATAGCCTGGAGATGCACCCAATGTGTTGTCCTTTATGCTTCTCATCCTTGGTGAGGTAGACGGGCAATCTCTTTAATCTGAGACTCCGCAACAGAACGCGTAGAAGTGCTCTCCATCCTCCTGTCAGGCTGTAAGAAGCTTGGGACATCTAATGCAGTTATAAAGGCAAGATCAGTTTATAATTTTATGAAAACCAAATTTTGCAAGAATGGGGCGAGAGACAAGAATCCTTAAGAATAAGATAAGAAGATAGAGATATTACTAAATATCAAATTTAGTTGGTTTGATTTAGAAATTAAATTTTTGGGCTAACGACCATTCTAACTAGGGCTTCGTCCTACAGTCGATATGGCTCTGATACCATCTCTGTCGAGACCCGAATATGCAAATTCGGTCTCTCTGTGTATTCTGCACTAGTCCAGGATCACGCTAGTGCACACAGTTAAATATAGATGTAATCACAGTCATACACACGATAATAATAAAGGAAAACTCGAAATATCGATAAAATCTTAAAAGTACGACCTTATGGCCAAGCTTACAATATCTCTAGCTGGAAGGGCTTAACAAATAAGCGTAGCGACCAATCGACAAGCCACAGGCTATCGAGTGGAGAACGAAGCCTAATCCGTGAAGTCGTCGTAGTACTCTCCTTCTGGAACCTCCTGCTGATAATACTCCTCTCCCTCAACTGAGCAACATAGGCGTAAAGCCGTGAGTACATTGGTACTCAGCAAGTCGTTTGTATCAATTAAATGCAATATAATATGCAAGGCTTACCAATGGAAGGCTGAAAGGTTAATTTGCATAAAGGCATTTCACATTAAATAAGATAAATAGATTGAAAGCGAAATTTAACTGAAACCAGAAATAATCAATAATCAAAGGAATAACTATGAACCACTTGTGAGCACCAACTCACAAGCTAAACCAACAGTGAACTACCTGTCTACTTCCAACATAAACCACCAAGTTATAAATGAAAACACTACCCCTCGTGTGAAATCACCGAGCACTGTCCATGACCGAGGACGCGGCTATTCGAATAGTTTTACACTCTGCAGAGGTTGCACAACTGTACCCACATGATGTGATTAGCCTCGATCTCAGGAAATCACAACAAGGCCTTTACAATGCTCTACCTCAACCCAATCCTGCCTGCTAGGGTTTCGCATCACACCCCCCTTGTGCCACATGGAAATCAGCAACCATGTCCATCACATTGGCAGAATTGGATTGAAATATTACAAATTAATCAGCTAGGTCCATCCCATACTAGACATGTGGTTTGCACGATTAAGCTCAGATCAATGGCGTACAAAGTTAAGTCCTTAACAATTCCCGGGCGAGGCTACCACATCCCTCGAAGTGCATCTGGACTTCCCCCTTTACTGCACGATCACTCGCCCGAGCAAAAGACCAATTTGTATAACCAAGCCAACGACACACCAATGACGTGGCACAAATCTTAATAAACGTGGCACCAACCACAGTTCCATATATCATTAAGTCAAATTAATAATTAACATGTGATGGTGAGTCCAATCGTGAATTAAGCATGGCTAAGCGTCTAATCGTACCAACCCATGTGACAAATTATCTAACATCACTAATATGTTTCCCAACCTATGGTGACAATGGTATCATGACATTCCAAAATATCAAGGAGGGATAAATTCAACTGGGATGATAACTACCAATACAAGGGTTTGAATAAAAGTAGCGATGCAATGTAGTTTAAAATAAAATAATTAAATAATAGATGAGGCGCTTCGGCAATCATGACACCCGCTCCTGCACCACCATCGCGGCGCTTCGGCAAAGCGTCGCCATAGACAGGGATCTCGAGGCGCACCCGCCCGTCGTGGCGCATGTTCAACAGCCGCTGGACGGTCCCCTAAGGATTCGGGATCAGGAGCCACAACCCCAGGAGAGCCCCCTGCGGATCCATGCCCTTGAGGGCGCTCCGCGTAGGGTCATCAACATAATCTCCGGATGCTCCTCCTTGGAGTTTGCCTTGGAGCGACAATGCAAGGCCTACGTGCTGAGGCTACACCACGTGGCGGCGTACTCGGCTCACGCACCGCCAGATTGGGCGCAGCATGCGATCACTTTCACGCCCGTCGACGCCGAAGGCGTGGAGTTCCCCCATCAAGATCCCCTAGTCATCCAAGTCGCGGTTGCCAGGGTGCGACGTCCGGTGTGTCCTAATCGATGGGGGCAGCTCCACGAACGTTTTGTTCGCACAGGCCTTCGACCAAATGGCGATCCCCCGAAGCCGCCTAGGCCCCTCAAGAATTCCGCTACAGGGCTTCGGAGGTCAGCCGCTACTAGCGCTGGGCCAAATATGTTTGCAGGTCTCCTTCGGCCAGGATGACAACGTCGCAAGCAGGGACACCACCTTTGATGTCGTCGATATCCAGTACCCCTACAACGTCATTTTGGGGAGACTGACCCTCAATTCCTTTGGGGCAGTACCACACCATGGCTTCCTATGTGTGAAGCTTCTGGGCCCGCGAGGTATCATCACCGTCCTTGGCAACCAGTACATAGCCCGACACCTGGAGCATGGAACCCGAGGCCCGTACCTGGGAGTCCAGTGAGGCCCTTAGGTCAGGCGCGCCCATACACGCCCAACGGCAGCCTAAGCACCAGAGGCTCCGCATCTCACCACCACTACAACGAGTTCAATGGTTAGTCCATGACCTTTTGTACTCGCTCACCCACGCAAACGGGAATTTAATAAAGTTCGCCGTATGCGAAGCTACTTACGCCCCCCACCAAAAAAACGTGCGGAGGCCTACCTCCGCACGCACTCTACTGAGTATAAACAAGACGTGGAATTCCGCGCACGCGTCGGTGTTACTACCACGCGTACTCTCTAGAGTATAAAGACGTGGTCGATGTTCCCACGCAGCGCACGGAGACTCACCTCCGCACACGCACTGCGCGGAGACTCACCTTCGCACAGGCAGCGCACGGAGACTCACCTCCGCACACGCAGCGCACAGAGACTCACCTCCGCACATGCAACGCACGGAGACTCACCTCCGCACACGCACCGCACGGAGACTTACCTCCGCACACGCACCGCACAGAGATCCGCCTCCGCACGCACTCTACGGAGTATAAATAAGACGTAGCGTCGAGATCCGCCTCCGCACGCACTCTACGGAGTATAAATAAGACGTAGCATCGAGGTCCACCTCCGCACGCACTCTACGGAGTATAAATAAGACGTAGCGTCGAGGTCCGCCTCTGCACGAACTCTACGGAGTATAAATAAGATGTAGCATCGAGGTCCGCCTCCGCACGCACTCTACGGAGTATAAATAAGACGCAGTGGGGCGACACCTCCACGCGCACTCTATGGAGTATAAATAAGACGCGGATGCTTTCCCTGCGCACTCTACTGAGTATAAACAAGACGCGGATGTCCCGCGCGTACGATGGCGTACCCTCCAGAGCTTAAGTAAGCCATGGTTGATAGTCCCACGCATCCTCCGGAGTACAAACAAAGACGCGGATATTTTCCCTGCGCACTCTACTGAGTCTAAATAAGACGCGGATGTCCCGCGTGCGCGATTGGCGCACCCTCTGGAGCTTAAGTAAGCCGTGGTTGATAGTCCCATGCATTCTCCGGAGTACAAACAAAGACGCAGATGTTTTCCCTGTGCACTCTACTGAGTCTAAACAAGACGCCGATGTCCCGCGCACGCGCTGGTGCTAGCACCACGTGTACTCTCCGGAGTATAAATAAGACATGGACGGTATTCCCACGCACTCGCCGGAGTCTGCATACAACGGCGCATGGGCACCAGAGGCTTCTCGCGCTTCCAGCAAACTGCGTGCACCGTATGAACGGGCGGCCGCGAGTGCAGGAGCGATGCGCACGAGCTCAATGGCCTGCGCCTCTGTAGAAGAGCCGAGAAACCAAACGCGCTCGGAGAAAGCACCGCTGCGGGCGCGGGCCTCCAGCACGGAGAGGTGCCCCAGCAGACGTCTGGCACCGCGGCCCACGCCTCTACAGAAGAGGCGAAGGCGCGAACGTGCTCGGCGAAGCCTGCCCCCGAAGCTGCTACACCACCTGTAGCACTACGAGCGCCAAGATCCCCCTCATCCCAAGTGTCCAACAGCTAGGGGAGGAGACTGGGGGAGAGGACAGGCGCCTATACGGGATAGCACACCGGGATGCGGCCTCGCTGGCACGACATAGAAGTCTACTCCCAAAGCTAGGAGTGGCTTTGATGAAGTACAAGTGAATTGCCCACCACCCCGCACCAGCTGGCGAGGGGAAAACACATCGCGGCGTCGCATCCCCCCGCATGGGCGGGATGTCCGACCCCGCGATTGCCAAGGCGGCATCAGCCACGCTCCGGAGACCTCGATGCTACTTGCCGAAGCTAGGTCACATTAGGGACAACAGTTTCGATAGAAGCTGCGAGCGTGCGATGTCTAGGAAAAGCGAGTGCCGCTTCTCATGGCCACTCGCCCCTTTTAAAGAGACTCGAAAGCAAGACCGCGAACATTACGCCTCAAGAGTCCCATCGCCTGTCCCAGGGGCACGTGGTGCAATAGTGTTGCCCCACCTCGATTGCAGGGCTCCACCAACTACACTCCACACGTCCCCCTATCCCGGGGGACCCCGAAGCAATGGACAAGGGGCAAGGGATACCTCCCTCGCAGCCATACAGCGTCATGTACGGACCTCCGTTGATCTCGCCTCAGCTGTCCCGTCCGTGTCTGGGAATGCAGCGGAACAGCGGTGCCCGTGAGGTCCCTCGTCGACCGCCGAGGACAGGACCTACGGAGCTAGGTCGCCGTCACTTCCCAAGCGTATCTTATCCTTATCTTGTCCAGCAGTAGGGGACGGAGCGCTCGCGCGTCTACTTCGACTAGGCGCCAGCTCCGCTACCATCACTTCGAAGGGTAGGGGACGGAGCGCTCACGCGTCCACTTCGACTAGGCGCCAGCTCTGCTGCCACCACTTCGAAGGGTAGGGGACAGAGCGCTCGCGCGTCTACTTCGACTAGGCGCCAGCTCCGCTGCCACCACTTGGAAGGGTAGGGGACGGAGCGCTCGCGCGTCTACTTCGACTAGGTGCCAGCTCCGCTGCCACCACTTCCGAGGGTTGGGGACGGAGCGCTCGCACATCTACCTAGACTAGACGCCAGCTTCGCGCCTACCTCAAGCGTCTACCCCAACTAGCCAACATATTTTACAACAAAGGCACAAAACGGACGCACCCAAATACGACGGCGGGGACGAATGTTCCGGCTTATCTACTATACTGCTGCACAGTGCTTACAAAACCCGCCAGACCAACATTACTCGTTCGGCTTCGCCCGGACGACCTTCCGCACCGCAGCCTCACCCGCCGAGGGTCGATTCGCCCAGAAGTTCAGCGAGTCTTCGACCCGCCACCAGCGCCGTAAACGGCGACGGGTCACGGCATCAGAAATCAGCAACAGATTCCCTACGGGTAGCTGCTCAGAATAAAGTGGCATGGTGGATCAAAGAAGGGAAGCAATTTTCACTTCATTCGCAACATGGAGTACATGCAACACCGGCGCACAAGAACCTGGGGTCACACCTGCTTCGAGCCATCGGCCCCGTCATCGCTGTGCCGGGCAACTCCATCCAGCCACTCACCAAGGTTCCCTTCGCCGTACATGTTCCGCCGCAGCTCCACCTTCGTCGCGGCCTCCCCAGTGTACTCCCAGATCCGTTTGTGGAAAAACCGAACGGCGGGCGGAACGGCGCGCACGGCACCAGACATCACCCCGGCCCCAGCAGACATCACCCCGGCCCCAGCAGGCATCCACCTTCGTCACGGCTGCCTGAGCAAGATTGGCCGCTTCCGCAATCCGTTGACATGTCCGTGAAAGCTCTTCGGGTCCGAATGAGCGGGGCGGCATCTCGGCAACGAGATTTTCAAGGGTACCCTCCAGGGCCAGCATAGCCTCCCATGCCGTCGCCGAGGCGGCACCCAGCGCTTCATTCCGCTCCCTCAGAGACGCAGCAAGGTGGCCGTTCTCCTCCTCTAGTACGGCAACCTGCTGGAGCAGCCCGTCACGCTCCTCCACTGCTGCCTGCCAAGTCGATGCCACAAGCTCCGTGGCATATGAGACGGCCCCCGCGCGTTCCGCTTCCAGGAGCCGCATGTGGTCATCCTTAGCGGAATGCGCCTCCTCCAACGCACGAAGAGCTCCTTCGACGACGCGCAGCCGGTCTTCCAAGGCCTCCCATTCCCAGACATGGGCCGCCAGCAACGCCCGGCTGAGGGCGAAGGTCTACGCAATAAAGCAATCAGTACACCCTCAATGGCCACATGCTGCTCAGGGTCAGGCACTTACCCTCAGTTCGGAGACCTCTAGCACCCCCTCAAGCAGTCCAGGCCCGCAAATCTGCAGCGCACCACGGTCTAGGCTCGCAGCCACGCTATCCGCGGCCCCCCGCCACGCTGGCAACACCTCCGCTCGAGGAATGAAGTCTGCTAGACATCGGGCAGCATCCGTGGTGATAGCCTCGTCGGCGCCGGATGCCCCTTCCAAGCGATGGTCCTCGGGCTCCGAGAGCTACCCGCGTTCTGGGAACCATGTTGCTACAAGGGGATACGGCGGTCAACCCTGCGAAGGCGCGGCGGGTCATACCAACCAATGTAAGTTTACCTTCAACCTCTCCTGAATCCGCAAGGATCTCGACATCCCCAGCCCCCCGTCAGCTGGGGAGGCCTCGGTGTCGGAGCTTAGCTCCACCAAGCCCTCGCCCCCGACAGCTGCAGAACTGATCAGGGCCGCGGGAACACCGAGGTACTCGGTGTCGGAGTCGGAATCCTATAGGGCTCCGACCTTGCCCCCACAAGGCAACCCCGCGCCCGCCCTCGGCTCTGGCACTTCAACGCACAGTCGCGCGTCCGCACGCCGCGCCAGAAGGCGCCCCTTCCACTCCGGTGGCTCAGGACAACCCCGGCACTTGCTGCACATCATACCTCTTCACTCTTACCACAACCATTTTTACACCCTAATGTGTCCCATGCCTTTCCATGGATACTAGGTTGCAGCGGGCATCGGCGCAGCGGGCATCGGCGCAGCGGGTCAGTAAGTGGGAGTCCGCATCGACCGGCGTGAAGCCAGCCGCCAGAACAGCGCGCGCACTCGTGGTCATCCGACCACACACAGCGCCCCGACCACCGTCACCTCAGGGCATAATGCCTCAGCACGCCCCAGGCTCGGAGGGCCCGACACTTCTTCATCAGCGTAGGGCGCGAACCTTCCTGCCAACTCAGGGATGTACCTTCTTCCGTCCACAAGCATGCACAAGAGCACCTTGACTGACATTAACTCTATCGCATGCTCGTGAGCGGAAGAGGTATATCCTTGAGACAAGCCGTCCCAGCAGTATTTCGTCGCGCCACTACGGCCGCATATATAGCCTCCCTCGGGAAGTGCAACCGGCGGAGGCTCAACCGTCGCGTCCGACCACACGCGTCCAACCAGCGGGAGTCGAACCGACGCGCTCGCTCACACGCATGTGACGCCCCAACCTCCAACGCCTGCCCGTTCCACCCGCATCGATGAGGTCTACGCCTCCGCAGCGCAAATGCGACTCCGCCTACGACCGCCCAGCGCAAGACTTCGACAGCGGCTCCGCTGCGCACCCCCGGCTTTGACTCCGCTTCGCCCACAATCACACAATGTCACAGGCCGCAGGGACGGAGGGGGCCAAAGGGCTCAGCAACATGGTTTCGGCTTGTGAAGCCCTTCACCATGAGAGGCTCCTATTGTAGGGGTGGCCCCTACCTAAACCCAGCTAGCCTGTTGAGAAGGTTATAAACATATACTAAGGACGTAGCTGCCCTCGATCGGAGGTTCGGTGTAAGGTTACAATTATAAAGACGCTCCTTACGAGGGAACGCATATATATGTTACAGACTCCTTGGGAAACACTAAGAGGATATTTGCTCACCTAACTCTCCACTAGCATACCTCTCTCTTTGTTTGGTCTGTAGCCACAACAATAATAACATTAATAAAGAGGATGAGGACACAATCCATCCTCTAGTCACTCCTAAATTGGTTGCAGAGCCTGCTTCAACCTATCCAGCTTCTGGAGAATAATCTCCTCCCACCGGCGATTCAAGTGGTTCTATTCCTACCTCCACAGCCCATGAGGTAGAGGCTACGTCTGCACCAGGACCCCCTCTTCATATTCAGTGACGACATCCTCGAGTGCAGATGATTGGGGATCTCCATGAGCAAGTTACTCGCTCTAGGTTTATCTCTCCAGATTATTATACATATTATGCTTTTGTTGTGTCTTTTGAACCCTGAGATGTTACACATGCTTTATCTTATTTCTCTTGAGTCAATGCCATGCATGAAGGCTTAAAAACTTTAAAAGAAATCAAGTTTAGACCTTAGTAGAATTTTCACCTAATCATAATGTAATTAGAATAAAATGGGTTTTTAAAAATAAGCAAAGTGAGGATGGATTGGTAGTCTGCAACAAGGCTAGACTTGTAGCTCACAGTTATTCCTAGGTAGAGAACTTAGACTTTAAGGAAACCTTTGCACCTATAATTAGATTAGAAACCATTCACATTTTGCTAGCATTCGTGGCATCTAGGAGCTTCAAGCTATTTTAAATGGTTGAAAAGAGTGCTTTTCTTAATAGTTTCATTGAAAAGAGGTCTATATCAAGCAACCACCTAACTTCAAAATCTTAAGTTCCCAAACCATGTGTGTAAACTCTCCAAAACCTTATATGGATTAAAGCAAGCCTCTAAAGCTTGGTATAATAAGTTTAAGAATTTTCTACTTAAGAATAATTTTAAAATAAGAATAGTAAATAATGCCTTGTTTACTCTCAAGCACAGCAGTGATTTCTTACTTGTTTAGATTTATATGGATGACATTACATTCAGTGGTTCTTCTCATGCTTTAGTATCCAAATTTTCAGATTCTATGAGTAGGGAATTTGAGACGAGTATAATGAGCGAGCTGACTTTCTTCCTTAGTCTTCAAGTCAAGCAACTGAAAGAAGAGACTTTCATTCATCAAAGCAAGTACACAAAGGATCTTCTTCTACGCTTTAACATGGGAAGCAGCAAGCCCATGTCTACTCCAATTACCATCTCGACCATGCTAGATCCTGATAAGGAAAGAGAGCCTGTGGACTAGAAGGAGTACCGCAGCATGATTGGCTCTCTCCTCTACCTCACGGCATCGAGGCCAAGCATACAGTTTGTTGTGTGTCTGTGCACTCGATTTTAGGCTTCCCCTTGTGTTTTTCATCGTCAAGCAGTGTGTCGCATCTTCAGATATCTTTATAGAACTCTTGATGTTGGACTCTGGTATTCTTCTGATTCTACACTCTCCATTGGGGCTTTTTTGGATGCTGACTTTGCGGGGTGTAGAGTAGATAGGAAGAGTACTTCTGATACTTATCATTTCTTAGGTGCATCTTTTATCTCTTGGTCATCTAGGAAGCAGTCTTTTGTTGCACAGTCCACTGCTGAGGTAGAGTATGTAGTTGTTGCTAGTAGTTGTTCTCAGCTTCTCTGGATCCTATCTAATCTGCGGGACTATGGGTTGACCTTAGATAGTGTTCCTCTTTTCTGTGATAACACTAGCACCATAAATATTGCCAAAAACCCAGTACAACACTCTAGGACCAAGCATATTGACATTAGATACCACTTCCTTAGAGACCATGTAGAGAAGAGTGATGTTGTGCTTCAATTTATAGAGTTTGAGAAGTAGGTTGCAGATATTTTTACTAAGACTATTAATTCTTCTCATTTTGCTTCCTTGTAGGGAGATTTGGCGATTATTAGTCTTTTTGGCCTGTTTTGAGGGGGGGGTTTGTCTCTTTTGCATCTATTGCGTCTTATTGCTTTTTAAATTCAACAATATGCATTGTAATATAAATACATGGAGTTTTGACTATTATCCTTGTGTGACATGATATTTGACTTTACATCTTGCCATGTCTTGTGCTAGCTTGGTAGATTTATCTTATCGTTCTATGTGTAGCTTAGCCTTTTCCATGCTAGCTTTTATTAAATGTGAACTTGAATTAAATCATGTCTTATTGGATCTTATGACTAGTCTTGCTCTTGTGATCCTTTTATGATTCATACCATATTAAATAGGCTAAACTGAGTCTTGAATCTAAATTGACCTTTAGATTTGAGTTGTGCTAGTTCTCTATTGAATCATGAGTTAGTATTAGTTCTTTGTTGTTGAACTAAGTCAAAAAAATAAAATGCAAAATGATCTCTCTTGTGCGAAAAACTGATTTCACCAATTCTTTCTCATGAGACGGCATGCCATTGCACTAGACATAAACTCAGGGAAGTTTTGGATGACCAAGATCAATTCCTTAAGCTTCTTGCTTGGGGTGGTCGCATAAGGCTTGAGACCTAGCGCATGCTAAGAAAACAAAATTTAGTGAAAATGGTTGAAGCTCAGCTAAAACCAAAGATGAATTTTAAAAAATGCCAAATGTGCTAACTATGCTCAATTACAAGTGATATTAAGTGCTTGAACAAAATATTTCCATCTTGAACCTGTAGCACTCTAAATTGACTCAATTGTTGCTTCTTAGTTCCATTTAGCATATCAACATGGTTTGGCTTATTTTTAGATACGTTTAGCTAAACTATAATCTTGAGCGACTTGACATATTAAAAATTCATTTAATTTCAAATTATTGCTCATTTGACTTTAGATTTGCTATATATAATTTGCCATGATCTAGATAGCTCTTCCACATAATATGGCTTAGTGTAATACTTCTATAGTCATTTTGGATAATTTCATGGCTTTTAAATACTAAAAATGACTAAAATACAGCCACTTCATTTAATTAATACTCTGTCTTCCTCCATGCATCTTAATGACTCAATTGTCAAAGGGGGGAAATCGGTATAAATGTAGTTCTTGAGCATGATTTAGAGTTTTTGAGCAAATTTTCACTATATTGAAGCTTTAAAGTTATATTGTGATTCTCTTGATCAGTTGATCTCTTCTCACCATGACCAAGACCAAACCGAACGATTGTTCTTTCATATGAACCTAGAGCAAGATTTCTTGATTGATTTGGTGGATTTGAAGCTTTTGTGAAAAACTTATCATTTTCAGTAGCTTCACTATATTTCTACCTCATATGATCATTTTCAGTCATTGCATTTATCTTGTGACCATTTTGAGCCTCTCTTTGTAAAATTCTTCTTTTTTATCTAAAACCATCTGCTATTTGAATTTTTGAGTATTGCCAATGATTTCACCAAGGGGAAATTAAAGGACCATGTGAGAAGGTCATGTTTAATATTGTGATAAACCATTGCAATGTTTATGGAGTGGTTATTCGACTTTGCAAAAGATTGCAGAATTTTGGCAAAAATTAGGAGTTTTCAGATTTGAATCATGGATGGAGTTTAGGTGACTTGGGTTATTTCATTAAGGTTACATGATGCATGTTTTGGCAAACGTAGGTCAAGTTATGAAGAACTTATATCCAAAAATAATTTCTTTTCTTTATATGTGCAGGGACGCTTGGAGTCACCATGGTCAACGGTGAGGATCGGGGCTACGCTTAGGGAGGAGTCGAGGCCCAGAACGATCAAGAATGCCGGGTGAGATGGTAAACTCAAGTATAGCACGTGAAAGGCGAGAAATATTGAAGATGAGTTCGAACGGCGGGTTTGCACCATGTGACTTGGTTGGTACAAGTGAGGCGTGCTCCGATGGAAATGGAGCGGAAGAGATTTGCCGACGTATGGCAAACCAATGGTGAACCTATAGTGGCAAGCATGGTGATTGCTTGCAATGAAAGATGAAGACCCGCTCAAGAAATGGTATTTTGGTAGTTTTGTCAAAATACCATAATTTTTCTTAGATCAAAACCACGACGCATGTGTGGCACTTGGAGAGAGGTTTAGGTCTAAGAAAAACTGATTTGATCAAGATGGATCAAGGTAAAGGACTTAACGAATTTGGACTTATGCGTTTTGAAAAGCGTTCATAAGTGAACATGTGTAGTAAAACACATGTGCATGGGGTTATTGGATTTCCCCCATTGTGCTAAGTGGATAGTATCCACTAAGAGTTTAGTGTGGCTGGTTAGCCCACCTATATAAAGGGATTGAGATAGAGACTTATGTTAACCATCCAATCTTATCTCTCTTGTGTTCTCATGTCTAGAGTTAGGGTTCGAGAGTTCAGTGCATTGTGTGCTCTCGGTTCTCTAGGGTAGAGTGGTTGTAAAACTTACCTCCTGAAGTAAGCAATACATCAATCTTTGATCATCTCTATGAATTCCTCATGTTTTAATTGATTTGCTTTTGATTTAGTTGGTTTGGATCTCTCCTCTTCCCTTTTCTTTATCTTGTTGTGCCAAGGATGTGTAAGAGATGGGATAACCTCTAGGAATCTATCTTCACCCATCTACACACTTTGATAGCAAGTTTGTCAACAAAACCTGGTTTTACTTGATTTGGCCTTCAAGTGTGATTTCTCAATCCAAGGGTTTTTTATGTGATTTCTTTCGTGTTCTTGCTTGCTGAGACATATGGGAATACATCTAGATCCATCTTGGTCACCGTCCACCCATGAGAAAGTTATATTTACTAATTTATGTTTTGGTTCAGTTTTGGTGCACATTTCCTTCAAATTAAAAAGGGTTTTAACTTTGATCATGATTTTCATGATCGTTTCTTGGAATAGGTTCTTGATAGCCTAAAGAAGTTCTATGCAAATTTCATGTCATTTGGATCTTCGAATCAAAAATTCCATCGATTTTCGGTTTTGAAATAGCACTAAAAACATTATTTACTTGCCTGATTTTACTGTAGCAGCGATCAGACCACCCTTTAAGCACCGATCAGACCACCCAGGACCGGTCAAACCACCGTTTCTATGCCGGTTAGACTGCTAGGTAGTGGTTGCTTCGAGGTTTAGAGTGTTTGAGCTATTTGGCTTGAGTCTTTGATGAAAATTCCATATTTTGCAACTCTGTGGTTGTGTGAGAATAGAATATTAAATACTTGTTAGAAAATTTCAAAAAGGCACCATTCACCCCCTCCTCTGTTGCCATCTGGTCCTACAAGTGGTATCAGAGCTTAGTTCTAATATCTCTGGTCCAATGGATACTTATGTGTGAACACCTAATGGACTGTGACCCTGAGGGACCATCAGTGTATGGTGAAAGGACCATCGGTGTACGGTGAAGACGTGGTGAATGGCTGAGGGATACCAATGTATGAAGGGAGAGATTATTGAAATTGTCCCATATTGATTGTGGAAGGGTAAGAAACCTAACTTAAAAGTAAAGGGGTATCTCACCTCATAGGTTAGTTTTTGAGGTAAGAAGACCTTTATATCCAATAGATGCCTAGGTTAGGGCAAAGGTTTTGACGTGCTCAAGGTGGCTTAAATATAGGAGAGAAGAGACACAAGGCATGCAACCATGGTGTGGCTTCGAGCACCGAGGGAAAGAGCATGCAAGAGCGGGAGAGAAAGCTTGCTGATGATGGGACGAAGTCACGATGGTGAAAGGCTCGAGGCTACAAGCTCTTCAATGCCTTCTTTGCTGCACGCAAACGCATGTGAAGTGAGACATCAGGAGGGAGCGAGAGAGAGAGAGAGAAAGCTAGCATGGATAAGGAAGAAGAATCATGCTCGGCACTAGGTGGGATCGGGGCCCACATGGATGGAAAGGAGAGACAAGGTGTCGAGACTCGAATATGCAAATTCGGACTCTCTGTGTAAACTGCACTAGCCCAGGATCACGCTAGTGCACACAGTCAAACATAGATGTAATCACAACCATACACACGATATAATAAAGGGAACATTCAAATATCGATAAATCTCAAAATGTACGACCTTATGGTCAAGCTTACAATATCTCTAGCCGGAAGGGCTTTAAAACTAGCAGCGAAAATCCAAAATAAAGCGTAGTGGTCAATCGACAAGCCCATAGGCTATCGAGTGGAGAACGAAGCCTAATCCGTGAATTCATCGAAGTAATCTCCTTCTGGAACCTCCTTCTGATAATACTCCTCGCCCTCAACTGAGCAACATAGGCGTAAAGCCGTGAGTACATTGGTATTCAGCAAGTCGTTTGTAACAAATGAATGCAATATAGTATGCAAGGCTTACCAAAGGAATGCTGAAAGGTTAATTTGCATAAAAGGCATTTTTGTAGTAAATATGATAAATAGATGGAAAGTGAACTTTAAATGAAAACGATAATAATAAATAATCAAAAGAATGAACATAAACCACTTGTGAACATTCCATTCACAAGCTAACCCAACAGTGAACTACCTGTCCACTTCCAACATAAACCACCAAGTTTAAAAGATAACGCTAACCCTCGTGTGAAATCACCGAGCATTGTCCATGACCGAGGACGCGGCTATTCGAATAGTTTTATACTCTACAGAGGTTGCACAACTGTACCCACATGATGTGATTAGTCTTGGCCTAAGGAAATCACAACAAGGCCTTTACAAAGTTTGATCCCAACCTAATCCTGCCCGCTAGGGTTTCGCATCACACCCCCTTACGCCACATGGAAATCAGTAACCATGTTTATCTCATTGGCAAGATTAAGTTGAAACCTCCCAAATTAGTCAACCAAGTCTATCCCATACTAGACATGTGGTTTGCACGATAAAGCTCAGATCAATGGTGCACAAAGCTAAGTCCTTAAGTCTACCCGGGCGAGGCTACCACATCCCCCAAAGTGAACCTGCACTTCCCCCTTTACTGCATGATCACTCGCTCGAGTGCAAAACCAAGTTTGTATTAACCACACCAATGTCATGGCACAAATTTTAATATGCGTGGCACCAGCCACAGTTCCATATATCATTAATTCAAATTAATAATTCACATGTGATGATAAACCCCATCGTAAATTAAGTCAGGCTAAGCATTCTAATCGTACCAATCCATGTGACAATTAGCATAGCATCACTAGTATGTTTCCCAACCTAAGGTGACAATCGCATAAGGGTGTTCCAAAGTATCAAGGAGGGATAATCAATTTGGGACAATAACTACCAATTACAAGGTTTGGATAAAAGTAGCGATGCAATGTAATTTAAAACAAAAATAATTAAATAATATATTACAAATTGGGTTCAACATGATCAAAGGACACGACTTGCCTTGGTTATGCTCAGCGAGGTACTCTTGGTCTTCGGGCGTAGATCCTACTCCTCCAGAATCCGAATCTAACGAGAGAGAAAACAACCGAAATAAGAAAAACACATAAAATGATAAGCAAATGAACTCCAAAAATCATGAAACTCGAACCAAAAGATAGAGCTCGAATTTAGATGAATTTAGAAAAAAGAACGGGGTCAATCGGAGCTAGGAGGGAGGAGAACGGGCTCTCAGAAAATAAACCCTAAAGATAAATCGGGAAAATCAGAAAATGCACTGTGCTGTGAACCCGGCGCACGGAATAACCGGTCCACGGTGAACCCGGTCCACCGAACAGTGCATGCGGGCGGCGGCGCTGACGCGGCAAGCTAGGGCTGACGTGGCACGCGCTGGTGCTGCCACATGTCAACTGACATGGCACGCTGACGTGGCACCGGGGCTCGGTCTTTGCTGACGTGGCGTGCCACGTGGTAGGCCACGTGGACTAGGGCTAACATGGCTGCCGCGTCAGCTAGGGCTAGCGTGGCAGGGGCTCGGGCCTGAGCGGCGGCGACGGGATCCGACGACTCGGGAGACGACGCGCGGCGCGATCTGAGCCTTCGGCTCAGATCTGGATGGACGGCGGGGATGAGGTGGCTCGGAGGCAGGACGGCAGCCGATGGCCGATGCGTGGCTCAGAACGCGCCGCGCGAAGCGTCGTGCGGGCGTAGGCGCGGGCGCTTCTCGGTGCGCGTGGTCCGGCAACCGAGCGGGCGACGCGGGCGACGGGGACGGCGCGAGGCTCACTGGCAGGACAAAGTTGATGGTGGCTCCAACGGGGACGGCAGCGACAGGAGCGGGTTCCGGCGACGGCGGGGACTCCGGCAACGGCGTGGGCGCGAAGCGAGAACGGAGGCGAGGGTGATGGCGAGGGTTCAGCGACGATGTGCACGCGAACCGAGGCAAGAACAGCGTTAAATACATACGAACCAAGGCGAGTTCAATCTGGAGGCGGTGCGGCGCGGGTGCGGGAGTGTTCGGGACACGCAGACGGCCAGGATGCGGGCGCGAGGGCGATCCAACGGCGCGGAGCGGGCGAGGCGCGGGCTTTGCTAGTGCTGCCGCGTGGCAGATCCAACGGCGCGGGGCGGCGCTAGGGTTAGGGCTATGCGGGCACGGGCGCGCGGCGGCAGGTGCGGTGCGATGGATGACATGCGTCCGGGGGCGGGGATTGGGCGGTGCGGAGCGCGGGAGAGAGCGGCTGACGAGGCAAGCAGGAAAAGGTACGGTGGCGGCGCGGGGAGCGGCCGGATGGCCGACGCGTGTCAGAGGAAGGAATCGGGCGGCTGAGGGAGTTCGGGGGCTTAATTCTTTTTCCAGAAAATAAATAAACTTCAAAAAGCTCTAGAAAATAGCAAATGAATCCCAAAAATTCACCAAAAATACCAAAAAATTCCTTGAGACCTGAAGAATCCAAATAAAATATTTTCAACTTATGTTAATGTTTATTTTACTCAGATTAAATTATTTTAAATTTTAGAAATTCATTTGAAGCTTGATTTAATTTCAGAAAATTCATTTTTAAATTCTAGACTTCATAAAATGCAGAAAAATAGGATGTTACATAAGGCTACGGGCATGTGAACGAGCGGATCAGCTTAACTGGGCCACAGCAGGGAAAAAAGAGAGAGCAAAGGGAAGAGTGGGCCAGCGGATGGGTTTGGGCCCAAGCCGAGAGAAGGAAAAAGAATTGATTTAAACTTTTATTTGATATTAAATTGATTTTAAATTTGTAATTTGAATTCTTGAGGGTATTTGCACACATAAATTTTTGGAAAAATTTATTAGCACCCAATTAACTTTTAGAAATTTTGATATCACATTTTTAGGTTAAAGGATTTATTTTCAAATCTTGAAAGTCAAGCAAGGTTTTACAAAAAATTTGGAAAATACGTAAAAAAATTTAAATTCCATGAACATTATGCATTATTTTATTATAAAGAAATTTTGGGTTGCTAAATAATCTACCCCTTAAAAGAAATCTCGACCCAAGATTCGAGCTAGTGAGCAAAGAGATAGAGAAACTCTGAAACTGGTAGAAGGAAAGAGAAGGGGGAATCAGTGGTGTACGTTACTATTGACATTGACAGGTGGGTTCCACATGTCATATTCCGGTACACTATGTGAGAGTTGATGGATGTGGTGTGAGACCCGGAGTAGAAACTCCTAGACCCCCTGTGTATTACTGTACTAGTCCCAGAGATCAATGCTAGTACACACAGTTCAAACAGAAAAGATGATACATTGCCAACAACGCTTTATTACAATAGTAACTGAAGTTTTACAAAGGCCATAGCCTTACTAAGGTTCACAGAACCTCAAGCAAAAATAAACACAATGGAAGCAAAGATAACTTGATCGACCCATCAATGCGCCACGTGCAATTGGTGGGAGACGAATCCTAGGCATCCGGGAATAATCCACCGCATCCACATTCGGCGCAGAAGTCATACTCTCTCCAGCTTGATCTTCCCCATTCTCTGCTTTTATATTTATAGAGCAACAGATGAGTACAAAAATGTACTCCGCAAGTCTTGGGAAAAATGCATAGATGTAAGGTTTCACAAAGGAAGGCTATATGGTTTATTTGCAATAATCAGCATTTTATGTCAAATCTACATAATTACTTTAAAAGCCATTTTTAAAACAACTTGTTTTTAATAATCGAAATTGGATAAGTACTTTAGTGAAGGTTAAACTACCAACACTAATATCTCAGGCTATCACAGCCAATTTTCAAAACCTCAGGTTACACACCCTGATCTGAACATCACGAGAGTTATACTACTCCCGAGTTTTTCTCCAATTCATTTTGTTTTGAAATCAAAACCAAAACTTCTACCATGTGAATGCATTCTTTGCCCGCCCTTGACCGTGGGCACGGCTATTCGAATAGTTTTACTCTGCAGAGGTTGTACACTTTACCCACAAGAGATAAATTATCTTAATAGTCAACACGCTTCCTTTGGCATGAGACCGGATAAATTATCACAAAGCCTTTCGCCTACTCGGATAGTTTAAATACCACCCGCTAAGGTTTCACCACAACTCGAATCCACGAGTTGGAGCCCCTCTTGCGCCATATGAGTACAATAAACCTGTCCCTCACTATGAGTAACCAAGACACCTCGGCACTCAATACACCACTGGTGATATCTAAACTACACTATTATAGGGTAGTTAGCTAGGTCGTACCCATATAGACTTGTGGTTGTACTGTTTTGCTCAGTTTTGGACAAACACAAGCGTCGGTCCTTAATCGACCAGGGTGGCTCATTCACAAACTCAACCATTCTCGTGCTAACTGCACCAGCCAAACCTTCCATCCACCCTTGTCAACTTTTCCCTTTGAATTTCATTTTTATTTTCAAATTAACAGTGGTAACATACATTACCACTTTTCAAACAAAATATTTAACAATGGTAACATCCATTACCAATGTTCAAACAAAATATTTAACAATGGTAACATCCATTACCAATGTTCAAACAAATCATTCATCAAAACATTTGATAACCATGCTACTCATTTGAACATTATTATATTTATTTGCTACGCTAAGCATTTGCTAGTATTTAAACATTCAACAATTGTAACACTAACTCATTATTGAGTCAAAGGGATATCCTAAGTTGACAATGGTACAAGGTAAACAAATTTTCACTAGAAGGTATAACAAATTGGGTCTTTAACTAAGTTTTCTAAATCAAATTATCACTTGACATAACATAAGCATGCATTAATTTAAAATACTACCTAAACATTTTTCTAAATCATTTGAGCAAGTTGATCAAAGGAAACTTGCAAAACATGGGAGCAAAATGTTCAAGGGAGACTTGCCTTCCTGTGTCTGGTTGAAATCTTCCACAACTTGCTCTTGAGGTTGCTCGGACAAATCGGTCTCTACACGTAAATCGAGAATTCCAAATAAATAAAACAAAATAAAAATTCAAAAATTGAAAATGAATATACCAAATGAAAGATTGAAATTTTAGATGAATTTAGAAATTTGAATGGACCAATTTGGAGCTAAAATGAAAAAGATATGGCTATTTGAAAATCTCAGATTTGAATAAATCCAGAAATTCGGAAATCTCTGACATGTGGGGTCCACTGGTCAGCAATTTCATTTAAAATAAGTCTCTGACATGTGGGACCCACTGAACTCAAGACCCACTTGTCAGTGGCTAGCGCAGAGGGGTGGTCGCTGACGGGTGGGGCCTACCTGTCAGCGCGGATTAAAACGGAGAAAACTCAACCTCAGCGCGCGGAGCGGGGCTCGAACGCGCGCCGAGGGAGTGGGAGGGGGAAGAGAGCGGCGCTAGCCAAGTGAGCGGGGAGGCACTGCCTACCCCTAATGGGTAGGTAACCCTCTTGAGGGTTATCTGCGGGGAGGCCGGCGAAGCAACGTGGCATACACGTGGCTGACGCGTGGTCGCCTCGTGGCTGCCACGTCACGGCTTTTTGCCGACGTGGCCCCGCACGCGCGAGGTGGCGGGGAGGCGCTCGGGTGGCGCTGACGTGGCGCCGATCTGGCCGCCACGCCTGCTGCCACCTCAGCCCGACGGCTGACGGGGCTGGCGGCCGGTGGTGGCGCCCGGGGACCGAGGGTCGCGCGAGCTCGTGACGGCGCGCCGCCAAGGGTACCAAATGAAGAGGAGGATGCAGGAATGCATCGGTACCTTGCGCGAGGCCGAGGTGACCGGAGGGAAGGATCGGCGAGGGGCGGCGGTCGGAGAGGGACCTCACGGCGACGGAGGAGCTCGGTGGCGCAGCGGCTTCGGGGAGGGTCGCGGGAATCGCCTTGGCACCAAAGAACGTCGGGAGGCGTCGGCGAGGAGTGAGGAAGCCCGAGGCGGCCGCAATTGCTCGCCGGAGTATTTGAAGCCGCGGGAAGAAATCGGGCGTGGGGCTCTGCGCTCGGGTGATTCGCTTGAGAGGTGAGGAGGCGGCAGCGGTAGAGGACCTCGGGTGCGGGTTTTATAGACCGGGAGGGTTGTAACGGCCGCGAAGTTCGCCGGAGCTGAAACGGTCGGAGGATGAATGCGTCGGCGAGAGAGAGTAACGCGCGCCTTTTGCCGCGGCCGACGCGGTGGAGGCGGGGATTAATATGCGATCGGCACGGGAAGTAAATCGGAAAGGAATCAAGCATTGAAAGCTTCGCTTTTGGCACTAATGGCGGCGCGCGGGTGCGGGAGGAAGAATCGGCGGAGACGACGGGTCTGACAGCGGGCCCCGCATGTCAACGAGAGAAAGAAAATGGGAAAAAAATGAGGGGGACGGGTGGATGTGCGACGGGTGGCAAAGAGAAGCGATCTGGACCACCGATTGCTGACGAAGGGGTAAGTGATCGGGGACGATCACGATTCAATCCGACAATCGTGAGAGAATCCGAGCCGGTTGGTGCATTAAGTGAGAAGGAGCGGCTGAGATTAAGTACGGCAACAGGGAACGGTGCCGATTGTGCCACGCGTCACGCAGAGAGGAGAATAAAACAGCGAAGCGGTAAGTGGCTGGGAGCGGCTAGGATTGAATCGGGCGTGGAGACGGACGATCCGATGCTTGCCACGTGTCGATCCGAAGATAGGGGAAGGCGGGATTGAAACGGTAAGTGAGATCGGACGGCTGGAAATAGATCCGGCGGCGTGAAATGGCCCGATGGGCGACACTTGTCGGCTCGGGAGAGTTTCAAATTTTAATTACTTTTGATTTTCGAAATGATTAGGAGGCTTTAAAATACTCAGAAAAATACCAAATAAATTTTAAAAATTCCAGAAAAATTCACAGAAATTCCTGGAGAGGTTTTAGACTTAAGAAAAATATTTCCAATCTATATTGATATTAATTTTTAGTTTCAAACAGAAACTTTTAACTCTGTAAAATCCAAATAATTTGAATTATTTAATTTAAAATTTATCCTTCCCAAATAAAGCAAAAATTGGGATGTTACAAACCTACCCCCCTTAGAAAGAATCTCGACCCCGAGATTCGGAAGGACTGAGGAAAAGACTAGGAACTCGCTCTGAGATCTTCTTCTCGCTCCCAAGTGGCTTCCTACTGACAATTGTTCCACCGCACTTTGCAAAATTTGATGGTTTTGTTTCGGGTGCGACGTTCTGCTTCTTCTAAAATCTTGACTGGAAACTCTGAATATGTCAAATCCTCTTTTAGATCCACTTCCTCTAAAGGCATTAACTCTTCTCGGGACTCGTAAACACTTTTCAATTCGACACATGAAACACATCATGTACATCGACAATTGGGTAGGAAGCTTTAATCGATAAGCAACTTCTCCTCTTACGCTAAGATTGAAATGGTCCAATATACCTCGGAGCAAGTTTACCACTAACCTGAAACGACGCATCCCTTTTAGGGTGACACTTTCAAATACACATGATCTCTGGTTGAAACTCTAACATTCTCGCGCGATTGTCCGCATAGCTCTTTTGCACGGTGCATGGCTTTGTTTTCAACCTGTCTCGAATTAAACGAACTTGTTCTTACGCTAGCTTCAATATATCAGGTCCGAATACTTGACTCTCTCGGTCTCGACCAATATAACGGTGTTCTACATTTTACGCCATACAAGGCTTCAAACGGAGACATCTTGAGACTAGATTGATAACTATTATTATATGAGAATTCCGCATAGGGCAAACTTTTATCCCAGTGGCTTTATTGGCTAAAGCACATGCTCTCGAGATATCTTCAATATCGATTTACCGTTCATTCGACCATCCGTTTGAGGATGATAAGCGATCTTGAAATTTAAATTGGTGCCCAAAACTTCATGAAGCTTCGCGAAATCTTGAGGTAAATTGTGTTCCTCTATCGACACTATCCTCTTTGGAACTCCATGCAAACACACAATTTTTGACATATAAAGCTCGCCAATCTATCTCCGAATATGTAGTCTTCACGGTATGAAATGAGCGACTTTTGTTAAGCGGTCAACTATAACCCAAATTGAGTCATAACCTAACTTGGTTTTTGGTAGTCTGTTATGAAATCCATTCCAATTTCCTCCCATTTCCATTCGGTATATGCAGAGGTTGCAAAAGACCAACAGGTCTTTGATGCTCTGCTTAACTCTTTGACATATGTCACACAAGGCTACATATTCTGCAATTTCCCTTTTCATATTGTTCCACCATAACTTTCCTTTAAATCTGATACATTTTTGTACTTCGGGATGAATTGAATATCTGATTCATGAGCTTCTTTTAAGATTAAATCTTTTATTTCCTTTTTCTCGGTACTAGTATTCTCTTTCCAAACCAAAGAGTCCCTTCTTCATCTTCTCAAAATCCAAGCGTTTTACCTTTCTTCATATTCTCTTTAATTTCTTTAACATATTCATCCTCTCGTTGGGCTACCTTGATTTGATCTTCCAAGGTAGGATGAACCTTCAATGCAGATGAATACCTTCGTTAACTATTTCCAAATTTAATCTTTGGAATTCCTCATGGAGGGTTAATCGCTTATCCGAATTGACAGATTATTCATATGACTCTTTCGACTCAAAGCATCGGCTACCACATTAGCTTTTCCGGATGATAGTGTATTCCCACATCATAGTCCTTTATCAATTCGAGCCATCTTCTTTGTCTCATATTAAGGTCAGGCTGGGTGAATATATACTTTAAACTTTTATGATCTGTATATATCTCACACCGATTACTGATTAAGTAATGCCTCCATAACTTTAGAGCATGCACAATGTGACTAGTTCTAAATCATGAGTGGGATAATTTTCTTCATGCGGTCTTAACTGCCTTGATGCATAAGCTACTACCCTTCCTTCTTGCATTAGTACACAACCAAGACCTTGTTTTGAAGCATCACAAAATATCTCAAAATCTTTTCGGATATCGGGTAACCGCAGAACCAGTCTTGAAGTTAACCTTTTCTTTAACTCTTGAAAACTATCCTCACGGATTTACTCCATTCAAATTTCTTCTCCTTCTTTAACAGCTGGGTTAAAGTCCGCAATCTTGGAAAAGCCTTCAATAAATCGACGATAGTAACCGCTAATCCCGAAAAACTTGGATCTCTTCTTGTCTTGGGTGGAGTCAATTTAATACATCCTTAACTTTTCCAGATCTCTGATACTCCTTCTGCTGAGATCACATGTCCCAAAAACTCAATTTCCTTTAACCAAAATGCACATTTGCTAAATTTGGCATATAATCGGTGTTCACGAGTCTTTGCAACACTATCCTTAGATGACCTTCATGTTCTTTGTTATTCTTTGAATAGATAAGAATGTCATCTATGAAAACAACAACAAACTTATCTAAATAATCCATAAAGACTTTATTCATCAAGTTCATGAAATATGCGGTGCATTTGTCAGACCAAAAGACATCACCGTATACTCATATAATCCATATCTTGTGGCGAAGGCTGTCTTGGGTTTTTCTTAGATCTAATCTTCAAACGATGATATCCTTGACCGAAGATCAATCTTGGAAAAGACACTTGATCCTATGAGTTGGTCAAACAAATCATCGATCCGTGGTAAGGGATACTTATTCTTTATAGTGACTTCATTTAAAGCTCGATAATCAACGCACATCCGTTGACTACCATCCTTCTTCTTTACTAGAAGCACTGGGGCTCCCCAAGGCGAAGAACTTGGTCTGATGAATCCTTTCTCATACAATTCTTGGATCGCCTCTTGACTTCGCTAAATCATCGGTGACATCCGATAAGGTCTCTTTGATATTGGGTGTACTGTACCGATTTATAACAAATTCAACTTCTCGATCGGTGGTAATCACGCAAATCTTCGGGAAAAACATCCGGTACTCGCGAACTATCGACACATCTTCCAAACTTTTCCCTTTTAGGTTTGGTTAACATATCGTCCTTCTTTGAGTGCATAAGCGCCTCATGTCTTATCTAAATTCCATCGAATTGGTAAGGATAATGGCACGATTGGCACAATCTATCTGTCCTTTATACTTGATCAACCAATCCATACCAAGTATTATATCTATGCCATTGGAGTCTATTATAATAAGGTTAGCTAGGAACTTTACTCCATTTATAATTATGGTTGCACTAGGGCTAACCAAATTAGTCCTCAATTCTTTTCGGAGATTGGACTATCATAAGGTCCTTTAGCAAACAAATTTTCCAATTATTCTTTTCAACAAAAACCTTTGTTACGAAAGAATGTGTAGCTCCGAATCAAATAATATAATTGCTTTGATGCGAGTTCACTAGAAACTTACCGAACTACGCCGGTGCATATTCCATTGCCTCTGCGGTAACATGGTTGATCGCCCTCGATTAATGTTCGTGGAGTCTTGGGAGTTTGAGGCTTCCACGACCTTGACCATTGGTTGGAGCTCTTGCTGGTGTAGGGTCAAGATTGAAACGAACCGGGTTACCGCTTGAGCGTTTACGTGGGCGATTCTTGGCATAGTGTCCCATATTCTTGCAATTGTAGCATTGCACTCCTGCGGCTACATTTACTTTTCTTTGCGGTTGGGCTGCATTTCCGTTCTAGGAGCTTGAGGTAAGGGCGAGGTGCGAAATCGGTATCCTTGTATGATTATGTACTGGAGGTCGGTTGTACTGTGGTGGCGTGAATCGTGAACTGCTCGCAGACTGCTGAGCTTGGAACTTCCTCTTCCGGGAGTCGAAGAGTTGGCGTTGAGCATCTTCTTGCAATAAAGCTTTATTCACTAGATGCTGAAAAGTAGGGTAGTCATTGAAGACTAATTGAACCTTGAGGTTGGGGTCTATCCCTCCCATGAACCTCCAAATCTTTGCGGTATCAGTCGCCACATCTTCTGGGGCATATCTAGATAGCTGAATGAATTTGCTTAAATAAGCGGAAACGCTCAGGTTTCCCTGCTGTAGATGATGGAACTCCTTCCTCTTCATTTCCATAATACTCATAGGAATATGGGCATTACGGAAGGCTTCCAAAAATTCTGCCCAACCAATGTTCTGGGCATCCTGGTGTGCAGCGCAGTAATTGTCCCACCAATTGGCAGCAACTCCTTGGAGTTGATGAGCAGCATATATAACCTTCTCATGTTCAGCACATTGAGCTAGATTCAGCTTCCTTTCCACTTCCTTAATCCAATCATCCGCTTCCAACGGATCGGCAGATCCTGCGAAGGTCGGGGGTCGGGTCCTCATAAATTCCCCGAGCTTAGACTGCGGTGGGTGAATAGGTACTTGCTGAGCTTGATTGACTTGATTTTGGGCCAAAGCCTGAAGAAGTTGTAGTTGCATGGCCATCATTTGTTCCATATTGGGAGCTTGGGCTGGCGGAGGTGGAATTGGGGCCTCATTGTTGTTGGGCGCTGGGTTGTTGTTGATGTTGCTTCTCGTGTTCACCATCTGAAGCTCCATCAAGAAAAGTCTGAAAAAGAGAGAAAGCATAGATGAGAGACGAGGCAATTTTATCATCCCAAAACCACACACATGATCAACACAACAGATTGAGAAAACTCAACTTTTGAAATTCAAATTAACTTTCGAAATGGTTGTACCACAAATGCACAAGGCTCGGTACAATCCATTTTATTACATCATATCATTATAAAAGCGTTCTAGTATCGATAAACGACTGAAAAAGGGTAGTCTATCTAACATCTAATTGTCCTCAATGATGATACGCTCCTCTGGCTCCTCCTCGGGATCCTCCTCTGAGTCCGACGAGTGACTCGCCCACAACCACGGCGGTTGTTCGTGAATCGCGACCGTGATCGGCTTTGGCTGAAAGTAGGTGATCTGAAGCGGAGCGCCGGCGTCCTCGGTGGATCCGTCAATGTCTAGGTCGGGTAGCGGTGGGCGTCGCCACTCTTCCTTGCCGTGAGCCTAGTGCGAGGTCCCGAGTCGGATCGAGCGAGCAACAGAGCTGGTGGAGTCGGTGTAGTGGTGGCGGCTCGAAGGCGCTCCACCTCGCCTCGGCGGTGTCCTCGCTTGTCTGCAGGCGGCGTGGCGGTTTGACTCTGCAGCAGCTATGCTCGGAGAGTGTCGGAGTGGTCGTAGCTCGACGTCAGAAGCATTCGGAGAAGTCCTATCTCCTGCTGAGCTCTGGCGTAAGTCGCGGTCGATGCTTGGGTGAATCGCACTGATGAGACAGCGTGGGTCGTCCACCACGATCCGGAAAGCCTCGGGGGGTCTGTCCCGCTCGTAGTCGGAAAGAAGCGTAAGGGCGATCGTCGTAACTCCCCTTGTGCCTCTGCACAACTCGCTATCGCCATCTTGGCTGCATCTTGGATAGCATCTGTACAGTGGGTCCGAGGGTGTTCAATACTGCGATGAGCGGGTCAAGCTGCCCATCCGGAGCATAGATGAATACTTCCATGGTCCATGAATCCATAGTCATCACTCTAGTGTTCCGCCCTCTGAAAATGGGCTGTTGATTATATTTCGATCTGCATTAATCGTCGTAGAAGAGTCGCAAAAGCTCCTCACTCTCGCCATGAGAATGGTGATCCCACGGGTGAAGACGACGAAGAACCCGCCATCTATAAGTTTGAGAATAAGGAGAGATTAGTAAAGATTTTTAAATAATGAGAGTAGGACAAGAACAAGATACTAAGTAAGAAAAGAGTAGAAGCAAAAGAAACTTATATTTTTGTACATAAATTTTTATTAAATATAAATCCTTAAAGCTTCCCAAAACCTAGGGCTCGTCCTCTGATCAAGATGGCTCTGATACCATACGTGAGACCGGAGTAGAAACTCCTAGACCCCTGTGTATTCTTGTACTAGTCCTGAGATCAATGCTAGTACACAGTTCAAGCAGAAAAGATGATACATTGCCAACAACGCTTTATTACAATAGTAATCGAAGTTTTACAAAGGCCATAGCCTTACTAAGGTTCACGTAACCTCAAGCAAAAATAAACACAATGGAAGCAAAGATAACTTGATCGACCCATCAATGCGCCACGGGCAATTGGTGGGAGGCGAATCCTAGGCATCAGGAATAATCCACCGCATCCACATTCGTGCGAAGTCATACTCTCGACAGTCTTCCCCATTCTCGCTTTTATATTTATAGAGCAACAGATGAGTACAAAAATGTACTCCGCAAGTCTTGGGAAAAATGCATAGATGTAAGGTTTCACAAAGGAAGGCTATATGGTTTATTTGCAATAATCAGCATTTTATTTCAAATCTACATAATTACTTTAAAAGCCATTTTAAAACAACTTGTTTTTAATAATCGAAATTGGATAAGTACTTTAGTGAAGGTTAAACTACCAACACTAATATCTCGGGCTATCACACCAATTTTCAAAACCTCGGGTTACACACCGATCTGAACATCACGAGAGTTATACTACTCCCGAGTTTTCTCCAATTCATTTTGTTTTGAAATCAAAACCAAAACTTCTACCATGTGAATGCATTCTTTGCCGCCCTTGACCGTGGGCACGGCTATTCGAATAGTTTTACTCTGCAGAGGTTGTACACTTTACCCACAAGAGATAAATTATCTTAATAGTCAACACGCTTCCTTTGGCATGAGACCCAGATAAATTATCACAAAGCCTTTCGCCTACTCCAAGTATAGTTTAAATACCACCCGCTAAGGTTTCACCACAACTCGAATCCACGAGTTGGAGCCCCTCTTGCGCCATATGAGTACTGATGAAACCTGTCCCTCACTATGAGTAACCAGTACACCCTGGCACTCAATACACCACTGGTGATATCTAAACTACACTATTATAGGGTAGTTAGCTAGGTCGTACCCATATAGACTTGTGGTTGTACTGTTTTGCTCAGTTTTGGACAAACACAAGCGTCGGTCCTTAATCGACCAGGGTGGCTCATTCACAAACTCAACCATTCTCGTGCTAACTGCACCAGCCAAACCTTCCATCCACCCTTGTCAACTTTTCCTTTGAATTTCATTTTTATTTTCAAATTAACGGTGGTAACATACATTACCACTTTTCAAACAAAATATTTAACAATGGTAACATCCATTACCAATGTTCAAACAAAATATTTAACAATGGTAACATCCATTACCAATGTTCAAACAAATCATTCATCAAAACATTTGATAACCATGCTACTCATTTGAACATTATTATATTTATTTGCTACGCTAAGCATTTGCTAGTATTTAAACATTCAACAATTGTAACACTAACTCATTATTGAGTCAAAGGGATATCCTAAGTTGACAATGGTACAAGGTAAACAAATTTTCAATGGAAGGTATAACAAATTGGGTCTTTAACTAAGTTTTCTAAATCAAATTATCACTTGATATAACATAAGCATGCATTAATTTAAAATACTACCTAAACATTTTCTAAATCATTTGAGCAAGTTGATCAAAGGAAACTTGCAAAACATGGAACAAAATGTTCAAGGAGACTTGCCTTCACGTGTGCAGTTGAAATCTTCCACAACTTGCTCTTGAGGTTGCTCGGACAAATCGGTCTCTACACGTAAATCGAGAATTCCAAATAAATAAAATAAAATAAAAATTCAAAAATTGAAAATGAATATACCAAATGAAAGATTGAAATTTTAGATGAATTTAGAAATTTGAATGGACCAATTTGGAGCTAAAATGAAAAGATATGGCTATTTGAAAATCTCGATTTGAATAAATCCAGAAATTCGGAAATCTCGACATGTGGGGTCCACTGGTCAGCAATTTCATTTAAAATAAGTCTCGACATGTGGGACCCACTGAACTCAGGACCCACTTGTCGCTGGCTAGCGAGAGGTGGTGGTCGACGGGTGGGGCCTACACGCGTGCGGATTAAAGCGGAGAAAACTCAACCTCGGTAGCGCGAGCGGGCTCGAGCGCGCCGAGGAGTGGGAGGAAGAGGCGGCGCTAGCCAAGTGAGCGGGAGGCACCGCCTACCCCTAATGGGTAGGTAACCCTCTTGAGGTTATCTGCGAGGCCGCGGCAACGTGGCATACGTGGGGTCGGCGTGGTCGCCTCGTGGTCGCCACGTCACGGCTTTTTGCCGCGTGGCCCGCACGCCGAGTGGCGGGGCGCTCGGGTGGCGGCGTGGCGCCGACCGCGGCGCCACGCTGCTGCCACCTCGGCCGACGGTGACGGTGGCGGCGGTGGTGGCGCCACGGGACCGAGGGTCGCCGAGCTCCGTGATCGGCGCGCCGCCAAGGGTACCAAAATGAAGAGGAGGATGCGAGGAATGCATCGGTACCTTGCGCGAGGCCGAGGTGACCGGAGGAAGGATCGGCGAGGCGGCGGTCGGAGAGGACCTCACGGCGACGGAGGAGCTCGGTGGCGCAGCGGCTCGGGAGAAGTCGCGGAATCGCCTTGGCACCAACAACGTCGGGGCGTCGGCGAGTGAGAAGCCGAGGCGGCCGCAATTGCTCGCCGGAGTATTTGAAGCCGCGGGAAGAAATCGGGCGTGGGGCTCTGCGCTCGGGTGATTCGCTTGAGAGGTGAGGAGGCGGCGGCGGTAGAGGACCTCGGGTGCGGGTTTTATAGACCGGGAGGGTTGTAACGGCCGCGCGGTTCGCCGGAGCTGAAACGGTCGGAGGATGAATCGTCGGCGAGGAGAGAGTAACGCGCGTCTTTATGCGGCCCGCGCGGTGGAGGCGGGGATTAATATCACGATCGGCACGGGAAGTAATCGGAAAGGCGAAGCATTGAAAGCTTGATTTTGGCACTAATGGCGGCGGCGCGGGTGCGAGGAGGAAGAATCGGGAGGCGACGGGTCCGGCAATGGCCCCGCATGTCAACGAAGAAAGAAAATGGGAAAAAATGAGGGGACGGTGGATGTGCGACGGGTGGCAAAGAAAGCGTCTGGACCACCGATTCTTGGCGAAGGGTAAGTGATCGGGGGCGATCACGATTCAATCCGACAACCGTGAGAGAATCCGGCGGTTGGTGCATTAAGTGAAGGAGCGGTGAGATTAAGTGCGGCAGCGAGGAACGGTGCCGATTGTGCCGCAGCGTCACGCGAGAGGAGAATAAAACAGCGAAGCGGTAAGTGGCTGGGAGCGGCTAGGATTGAATCGGGCGCGGAGACGGACGATCCGATGCTTGCCACGTGTCGATCCGAAGATAGGGGAAGGCGGGATTGAAACGGTAAGTGAGATCGGACGGTGAAATAGATCGCGGCGTGAAATGGCCCGATGGGCGACACTTGTCGGCTCGGGAGAGTTTCAATTTTAATTACTTTTGATTTTGAAATGATTAGGAGGCTTTAAAATACTCAGAAAAATACCAAATAAATTTTAAAAATTCCAGAAAAATTCACAGAAATTCCTGGAGAGGTTTTAGACTTAAGAAAAGTATTTCCAATCTATATTGATATTAATTTTTAGTTTCAAACAGAAACTTTTAACTCTGTAAAATCCAAATAATTTGAATTATTTAATTTAAAATTTATCCTTCCCAAATAAAGCAAAAATTGGGATGTTACATGTGGGTACCGTATATTGATTGAAAACATTTTGTCAATTAATCTATGTATAGTTGTGTTGAAACCTAAAATATATGTGTATGCTTATGGTCCATCCTATCTGGGTGAGGGCTGTAGTAGGTTTGGGCACTATGACGTCATGTTGAAGATGCATGGAGAACATATATGACTTGTGGACATGCAAACAACCCTTCAAATTAGTACTAAGAAATATTCTCTGTTGAAGAATATATGACATTTTGGATAGAGGCATGGTCTTCACTTTGCAATTTTGATTGTCATTTTTATATGAACTAGTAAGGTGCCCGTGCGTTGCAATAGAAAACTAAATAAAAGTGATGCATACTATCAAATATGATTTCAAATTGAATAATATATATCAACTTTTTCTTACATCATCATGTATCAAACAAAACATACATGTTCTATTGTTGCTCTCTAATGAGCTGTTAGCTTTGATCTTCAAGTGGCATATGACATCAAGAGAAAATTAATACTGACAACTTTATCAGGTGTCCTGACAAAGGGATGAAATCACAATCCAGAAGATAAAAGTAACAATAGAACATAAATACATGGCGTAATATGGATCATCAACACCATCAATAACCCGATCAATCTAGAAGTGATACAAAACAATGCATTTAAGAGGTCCCAAGATACCACTGTAAAGTAGAGGCATCTTTGTATCTTTTAATCCACGAAAGACATCTTGAATAGCCAAAGAAACTACAACGGCAGGTGCACCAAGTGCCCTTAAAGAAAGAAATGACCTTGCAGGATTACACATAGTTGATGCCTGCCCAAATAAAAAATAAAGAATACTGCATCAAGGTTCTAATGGAAGTGTTTAGGGTGATGCAATAAAATACTTCTCCATATCATAGTGTGTTTTGAATTTGTAAGTCACAAAGAAATAAAATACTTCCCCATATCAAAGTGCGTTTTGAATTTGTTAGTCACAAAGGAAGAAAAAAGGTAAGGAAATTAAAGGTGGTATAACATCACAAGTATTGAACCACATGGCAGGCATGGTTAGCAATCATGTTTAATATCACAAGTGTTGGAGTCAACTAGTTTTGTATCCTAACCAATATTAGGTTACAAAAGACAGTAAAAATTGAAACATATCCAATGGCTTGTTACTTTGTCATTGCAACCCGTATTCTGATATTCAGAAGCAATTTCATAATTGAAGTATTATACTTATGTTTTATCTAAACAATTTCGTGGTAACTGGTAAGTGTACCTAACAAAAGGAATGAAGGATATTAGAGTTGTTATTCCTACTTTGCATTCCATTTGCGATAGCGTCAATACACCAATATGACATTTGGACATACATGTGAGACACCCATAATGTTGAGAAGTATTCTAGACCCCAGAATCAAAGCTGAGGCTTCAATGACATCAATTGCAGCTGCCAAAAGTAAAGCAGAAGATATGGAGGGAAGCCTCTTCCTCTCTCGAGTTTCACTATATATATTTCATACGCATATCAGCTAGAGAAAGTCGGTGGCAAATTCTAAGATGCTATACGTTTCTTAAGTCATTAAGCACATAGGAATCGATAGCCATCTAGTACCTGAAGAATCATGCCTTGAAACATCTTCAGCTACTAATGAGGTTGTGGTTCTTAAGAGCGGTATGTTGAAAAACTTTGATATAATGTTGAAGACTGACACACCAACGGCAGCTGAAGCTAGCTCCACGAGACCTATCGAATTCAGGGTTGAGAGAAACAAAAGCAAAATTAGCTGGATTTTTTTAGATACTTCACTTCTTTATTCTTGAATTACTTTGAAGAAAATAAATCTATTTCTAAACAACACGATGCGACATTTACCTACACGGCCAATATATGCAATCTCCAGTAACTGCGCAAGAGGATCGATTGCTTGCCCAATTATGGCCGGTAAAGCCAGTTTCACGAGCTCCTTCCTAACTCCTTTAGGATGACCCCCCAACTAAACTACTGAGAAGTAGAACGCAACAGACACAAAACACACTTCACTCGATGAGTCGCCATAGGCGAGGCACACAAAGACTACCTCTGAATCGCTAGAACAACAAGCACACATGGTTACGGACTTACTGTGCAATAGTAGCATCCTTCGCGTCACCCGAGGGAGCTGCACGCGTCGGAAACGACCGGTCGCTCACAGCGTCCTCGCCACGGAATTCCCCATCACCGGCACTGCCCGAGCGAACAAGGTGCCTGGGAAGGAAGTGGCTGCGCGCGGCAGAGGCTGCTCGTTTTGTGATGGGAGAGAACGAGAGCCTCGGCGCGGTGGTGCGACGGGCCCAGCCGATTCCTCCGCTCGCTCGCGCGGTTGCTTTGATCTTCAAGGGTACAAGGAGAAGTGGACAAAAAAAGTAGTTACTCTACCTACTGTAATGTTGAAGTAGGCAATTGTGGAGTGCACACGTTCATTCCTTGCAACCGTCGTGCAGTCAAGTTGGACGGTTTGCAAAGGACATACTGTGCAATCAAGGTCGGTGGTTGGCAAGGGAGTTGACAGTAGCAGCCTCGTGAAGGATGGTTGGCGAGGGAACTGGCGCGAGGAGGAGCAGTGGCTGCAATGGCGGCGACGGCGGAGCGGAGGGGCAGGGGGAGGAGGAGGCGGCGCACGGGGTGGGGAAGGGAGGAGGCGCGTGCGGGGTGGGGAGGAGGGGAGTAGACGGCGGCGGAGCGGGGTGGGGAGGAGGAGGTGGCTGCGGCGCGGGTTAGGAGGGAGGGGAGGAGACGGTGCAGCAGAGCGGGGTGGGGAGGTGGAGGCGGTGCGGCGGCGCGGGGTGGGTAGGATGGGGAGGAGGTGGCAACGCGGGGTGGGGAGGAGCAGCGGAGTGGAGGGCCGCGGGGCCGCGTGGTGGGAGGGAGGGGAGGAGGCGGCGCGTGGGGTGGGAGGGAGGGGCGGCGCGGGGTGGGAGGAAGGGGCGGCGCGGGGTGGGGAGGCGGAGTGGGAGGGAGGGAGGAGATGCGCGGGGTGGGAGGGAGGAGCAGCGCGGGGTGGGGAGGCGGAGTGGGAGGGAGGGGAGGAGGCGCGGGGTGAGAGGGAGGGGACTGCGAGATAGACGGTTCGGATTTTATCTCATAATCAGATCAAATGGCTAAGAAAAAGTGTGAGAGGACGGACCAACCACCAACTCCTTCTTTTTAAGTAGTAATATGAATATATAAGTAGGAAATTACAAAAAAATATAATAAAACCATTTTCAGATGACCAACAAATAGTTTTGTGCATATTAGTAGTCAAAGTCAAAGATGTTTAACCAGACGCTTTCTAAAATATCATACTATATATCTTTGAATGAAGGAGCGATTAAAAACAGTTGACCACCTATATATATATATATATATATATATATATATATATATATATATATATATATATATATATATATATATATATATATATATATATATATATAACATCAATCTTTTGGTACTCTCTAAAAGACATCAATTTTTTGATGATCAACTGGTTCAAAATCTGTATGAGAAACTACTTGTGTCAACGGCCCAATTGTGTGGATATTTTTTTTCTAAATTGGCCTATTAGAGGTATGAGGGCCATTAGACCCATTAGTGGAACTTAGACCCATATTACGTATTTAATAGACATGGTATACCTTCTCCCTTTATATAAGGAGAGGTGGGGATTGCTCCTTGTATACACCACACTACACAAATTAATAAAGTTAAGAGAATGTTAATGAATACATCTTGTATCTTGTTCTACTTTTATTCGTGTGAGTTTGAGTGCTTAATTATTGGCAATATGACCGTCAATATACAACAAATAATTAATGGCCACTTAGTTTTGTAACAGCCTAACTTAGCAACCTTTTGTCCTACGTCTTTAGTCAGCCCTGTATCCTGCCCTTGCGGCACCTCTGTTTCTCTCTGTAACTTCTGTTCCCTCTTAATTGAATAGGCAGTGCTCCTGCCATGCTTTTGAAAAAAACTAATGTATGTACGAAGCAACCTTGCTGTTAGCTTCAAGGGACTGACCATGTTTCAAGATTGTTGCAAATAATACACAGAAAAATAGAGACAAGAAACACGGATTTTTACGTGAAAAATCCTTGTAGGAAAAAACCACAGGCGCTCGAAGACAAATCACTATAATGAGGAGAGATTACAGTGGAGAGCTTCTCTTTGGGGCTTTCTTTGTGATGCTTGCCTATGGACTACTGGGGTACATATATAGTGTGGGGGAATAAAGTCCCACATGGAGAGGAAACTAAATCAGAGTCTTACATGGAGATAGAGTCCTACATGGAGATGGAGTCCTACACGGACACGGTTACGAATTCGGATCACTTTTCAACAATCTCCACCTTGAGTCGAATTCGGATCACTTTTCAACAATCTCCACCTTGAGCCGAATTCCCTCCAATAGTCGAAGAATGTTATGAACTCATCTAATAAAATCAGCATGTACACCTTAAGCACCGAAAGTCCAAAAGACTAGTGAGTAATACCAACTAAGTCTGAGCAAAGCTCAAACTTAGATGCAGGAACTGGCTTTGTTAATATATCAGCTGGATTATATCATGAGTACTTATCTTGCAGACTTTAATATCATCTTGAGTAATGACACCTCGGATGTAGTGATATCTGATATCAATGTGTTTTGTTCTCTCATGGAACATTTGAATATTTTGTAAGGCAAATAGCACTCTGACTGTCACAAAATATTATAGTGCAAGATGTACTTCCACAAATCTCAGTAAATAAATCTCTCAACCAAATAGCTTATTTGCAAGCTTCAGAGATAGGAGCAAATAAATAGCTGAATCATTAACAATCTTTAAATAAACACAACTATCATAATTAGATTTTTTTTTAAATCTTGAGATATCATAAAGGAGTCAAATCTCTTATACCATTGTCTAGGTGACTGCTTCAAACTATAAAGAGATTTCTTCAATTTGTAAGCAAAATTCTTTTTTCTGAAATGATAAAACCTTCCGGTTGCTCCATATAGATATCTTCTTCTAATTCCTCATGTAAGAATGCAGTTTTCATATCCATTTGTTCAAGCTCATAATCATACATAGTCACAATGCTGAGTAAAATGCGAATAGAACTATGCTTCACAACAGGGAAAAAGATATCTATGAAATCAATACCTGGAATTTGACTGTATCCTTTAGCAACTAATCTTACTTTATATCTAACTTTTTCGGTTGGTGAAACGCCTTCCTTTTTCTTGAAGATCCATTTGCAGTGAATAGGTTTCTTCTCAATTAACAACTTGACCAGCTCACAAGTGCCATTCTTGTCAAGAGATTCCATCTCATCATGCATGACAGCCATCCATCTTTCTGAATCACTAGAAGAGATAGCTTCTGAATAAGATGAAAGTTCTGCAGTACCTTCAATTTTTTCTGCCATATTTAGACAATAAACCACAAAGTTAGCTTCTTCAATCAATCTCTTAGGAGGCTGAATGTTCATCCTTTCTCTATTAACTACAATGGAACGTTATGTTGGTGGTGCAACAACATGAACTTCCAGAATATTTTCCTTATTGATTTCTGGTGTAAATCCTGAATCAATTATATGCTCCACTTGCACGCTTGATTGTTTCTCAATGGGAACATCAATAGATGGTTTATTATGCAACATAGCAGACTCATCAAAAATAACAGCTCTGCTAATAACCACCTTTTTAGTTTCAGGATTCCACAATTTATATGCTTTCACACTAGTTTTATAACTAAGGAAAATACACTTAACTGCTCCAGATTCTAATGTACCATTGTTGACACAAGTATAAGCAGGACAACCAAATATTCTCAAATTTGAATAATCTGCTGAGGAGCCAGACCATATTTCAATTGGAGTCTTCTTATCAATAGGCAAATTTGGTGACCGATTAATTAAATAACAAACAGTGGAAGTGGCTTCAGCCCAATAACTCTTTGATAATTCAGAATTTGATAACATGCAATGTACCTTCTCTATGATGGTTCTGTTCATACGTTCGACCACACCGTTTTATTGAGAAGTGCCTAGAACGGTGTAATATCTCACAATATTTTCTTACTTGCATAAAGCTTCAAATTCTCCTGAACAAAACTCCAAACCATTGTCGGTATAAAGCTTCTTAACATACTTGCCAGTTTGTTTCTCAATCATAGTTTTCCACTCCTTGAATGTGTTGAATACATCTGATTTCTATTTGATGAAGTATGCCTAAACTTTTCTTGAGTAATTATCAATAATAGTCAACATGTAACTTGCACCTCTAAGTAATGGAACGCGGAATTCTCCCCACAAATCGGAGTGAATATAATCCAATATGTCTTTTGTAGAGTGAATCCCCACAAATTTTTTTCTCAAATTCTAATCTCCTGTGCTCTAATCTTTTGCGCTCTGATACCACTTGTTGCAAATAATGTACAGAAAAATAGAGACAAGAAATACGGATTTTTTCGTGGAAAACTCTTGCGGAAAAAAACTACGAGCGCTCGAAAGCAAATCACTATAATGAGGAGAGATTACAATGAAGAGCTTCTCTTTGAGACTTTCCTCGTGGTGCTTGCCTATAGACTACTAGGGTATATATATAATATAAGATAATAGAGTCCCACACGGAAAGAAAACCGAATCAGAGTCCTACCTGGAGATTGTTCTACATGGATATGGTTACAAATTCTGATTACTTTTCAACAAAGATCATGTCTAGTATAGTCTACTCTCAAGTTTACATAAGGATTTACAGCTTAAGCTTATTCAGCGGTAGAAGACATGGGCAATCTAGAATCAGCTATGCAACTCATGTTAAGCCCATATGCATAAAAGTACTATATCGATGAGGAGACCAAACATTTTGGGTCAAGAAGTCGTCTTCCCTCTGTACCTCATGGAGCAGTGCACAAAGTGCGCCAAGTTCAGTAGGCTAAGAGCGGCCATCATCCAGAAGAAATAGTCCAAATGCCCCTCATTCAGGTTGTCCGGGATCCACCCGGGCGCTCCGCCGCGTGTCGTGGCCACTGCGACGACGCCGAACACGAGGGTGTTGAAGTAGGATCCGGACGCGATCGCGAGCTGTCCGAGCGCTGCGCACAGGCTTCTCATGGTGTCTGGGGCCTGGTCGTAAAAGAACTCCGTCACGCCAATGCTGGCGAAAACCTCAGCTGCACCGAGCACAAAGTATGCCGGCGCCTGCCACAGAATGGTCATCGGCGCAGGCACATTCTGGTCTGCCAGGCCACCGGCTTGCGTGATCATCGCCAGCCTCTTCATCTCGAGCAATGCCGAGTACACCATGGTGAGCATGGACAGTGCAAGGCCAATTCCAAGGCGCTGCGTCCGCGAAAAGCCCTTCTCCTTGCCAGTGAAGCGCCGTGCGAGCGGCACTAACACGGTTTCGTAGATGGGGACCCAGATGAGGACGCCGAACACATGGAAGATGGTGAGGGATGCAGGCGGGATCGCAAACGGGCCAACACGGTTGTCCATGACCATTCCCTGCTCGACAAATGTCGAGGTCATCTGCCCGTCGGCCGCGTAGAAGATCACGAATGATGCCCAGATGGGGGACATCCGCAGCAGCATCTTCAGCTCCTCAACTTGTGTCACTGTGCAGAGACTCCATGAGCTCGTCGGCGCTCTGCGTTTCTTGTCTGATGGAGACAGTACAATGGCAGCCTTGTCAAGGAACCTGAAGAACATACTGACATAGTTATAAGAGGTAACTTCTATGTCGAATTTAAATTTCAAGTGGCATTCTGCTTATAGATTTCTTTTCTACAGAGCAAATTTCTCGTTCATAACTGTACTTGCAAGATGTAATAGCTCAAAACAAGTGAATTGTGCTCACATATCAAAAGCTGCCATAGGCCCATATATGAGTGCCAGTGAATTGTTGTACCTGAATTGATCGGTATGCTGAATCTTGTGACTTGCTTCCGTTGCTAAAGGTGAACTGGTCGGCTCATACAAAAGCGAGCTATCATCCGGCAACTGCAGGTGCCACTTCCTGACAGCCGCGACGACCACCTGACAGAGACTCGTGAGTGGGCTTACTCCCAGTTTCCTATACCTGTATACCCTCGAGCCGGCGACGAATACTGCAAGGCTGAAGACCATGAGCACCGTTGGGATTGCGAAGCTGACCCCCCACCCAACGTTGTCCTGCAGCCAAACAAGCACCGTGCCTGACAGCAGGGAGCTGGTGCTGATCAGGAAGTAGTACCAGTTGAAGAAGGAGCCCTTCTTCACTAGCTCCTGCCGGTCGGCGCTATCAAACTGATCAGCCCCAAAGGTCACCGTGCAGGGCCTGACACCACCACTTCCAAGGGCAGCAAGATAGAGCCCTAGGTAGACCACGGCAGGATGAACTTCGCCATGGTAGGAAGACGTTGAGAACACTGGGAGCGATGCTGAAACAGTGAGAACAAGCATCCCCTGACAAAATGCAAGTGTTCAGAGTTGCAGGTTAACACACAACGCAGATCAGATTGGCTAGCTGTTTGTACTCACAACGACGTAAACTGGGAGGAGAACAACGACTGTCCAGTATCTTCCCCAATAAGTGTCTGCCAAGAAGGCCCCAACAAGTGGTGTGAGGAAGCAAGTGCCGTCCCAGGCGGCGGCATTTCTCGCGGCAGTGAGTTTGCTCTCGTGGAGCACAGTGGTGAGGTAGGTCACCAAATTCTTTGCGATTGCAAATAAGGCCGTGCTTTGACAGAATTCAACACCTAGTACGTATTCAAGTGGTTGATTAACTTGTAGGACAAGGAGAAAAACAGGAGCAGTTTGGTAGTGTTGGTTTGTTGCATGAATTGCTCTCGGGTACCTAAAATCAAGAAGCACGCCCTCCAATTCCCTGTGTTGTGCTTCAGAGCAGGCTGGTTGTTGACATCAACTGATCCATCACTTGCATATTCTGAACCTACACCCTGCGTCGCAACACCAAGAGATTCAGTTTTGCAAATTCAAACTGTAAATCTTTGTGGAGAGATTGAGAAGAACAACTGCTCCTGTTCTTCCTCTTTCTTTGTTTTTCCTCAGGAAAAGGGGATGAATTCTTGTTGTAGATAGGCACCAAGATTTTTTTCACTCGTTATGTGAAATCACACTTGACCTATCCTTTATGTATACCATGGGCATGCATTTTTTTCCCTTCTTCTAAAGACGAATATGCTCCTTTGTTTCTTTAACGTCAAACGAAAATAGCCCAACGTCTTGAATCAAAGCACTGATATATGCGCTGAAGGAATTACTCTTATGAAACTTATTTCACACAAAAAGGCCATCTTTATGCACTGGTTAGCTATAACTACAAGCAAGCGTTTGAACTGATGGCATCCCTTTCTCCCTTTCAAACGAAGCACAGTCATCAAAACACAGTAGCTTGGTAAGAGAGGCGAAGAGAAGAGAGTAGTACCTGAGGAGATTGGAGACGAAGCAGGGGCGTCTCCTCATCCGCCGCTTCCATAGCCGCTGCCTAAAAGACGGAGCAAGAGGAGGCCGGCCTAAGCAGGAGCACCCACCAGCAGAGACCACCTCGCAAAGCAAGCACCTAAAAGGTTGGTGTCCAGTGCTCCTCTCCGCCTGTCAAATAACATAAACGAAATAAAAAAAAAGATGGCACGGATAGTGCAGAATAAGCGTTGCTGTTCTCACATGACAAGATACTAGAAACATAGGCGCGGCGTCACGCCGCGTCAGCCACCATATGTACCAAAATAAAAGAGACGAAAATTCACAGCAGAAGGAAAGCGAAAATTCTCAAGTAACTAAGCTTACAAGATTACTGCATAAGACTGAGCAGAATAATTCAAGAAAACAGCTCTCCAGAGTCTAAATCTGATGAACATTGGTTAATTGATCCCTGACGATCTTAATGTTTCTAAAGGACAACATCACAGTAAGTATCTAGGTAACCATGGAAAAGCAAAGGTGCTCCAAGGAATGGCCGCTAATGAAGTACCAATTCACACTGTAAACCTTTCTGTCAGTAAGGCTTTCGAATCTTGCTAGAAGGTAAAAACCTGCACCAGGATGTCAATCAAATAAGTGTTTTTTTAAAAGGCTAGCAAATCTCAATGCATTAGATCATTAACTGTTACGTTACCTGTAGCAAGAAACCAAAAGCTTGAATGTGTATACTCTGGAGGGAACAAGAATAGTATTGCAGGAATTGCCATGCAAGGAACAAAGTTTAAAATCACCCAGAAACACATATCATCAAGAACCCTACAATCAGCCAGAACAACACATTAAACAGGACCCATTTTCAGAATTTATTTGACATCAAACTTAAAAGAAACAAGCTAAAAGAGTGGGCACTTGTGTATACTTTTCACATGCACTGCTCACCAGTATGAGAAACAAGAGCGAGATCAAACATGATAACCCAGCCCTCTCATCAACTCTTTCAATTACTAATATAGACAAAAGTGAGGAGGCTGATATCATCATCTGCATTGCAAGAGCATCCAGTGAACACTCATACCCATAAAATGTTCTTTAGGTGAGGCATTTCATCAAACAGCTGGTGGGTGAGTAAAGGCAAAGGCATTTCATCCAGTGAACACTCATACCCATATACTCATGACGAATTCGTCTGTCGAAGACCAAGAAAGAAAAGCACCAACAAATTAATCAGTCTAACCCATAATCAGCTGAAGATTTCCCGCCGCCACCTTTACGCCGCTCATCCTGATCAACACGTGGTGCTAAGTCACGGTTGCTCTGTATGAGGCAGTATGCTACAGACGAAGCTATTCTATAAGCAATTTGCTGTAAAATAATGGACTGGAAAGCACTACAGAAAAAATGAAAACAATAGGCTGAAAGAAGTGCATAACTTATCAGAAGCACAACGACATTCCTTAGAGGGTGTCCCAACAAATGGAACATTTGCTTTCTCAAAAAGCTCCTGAATATTTGAAAGAACATTGCAAACATATGAAATGTCGCTAATATTAAATCTACAAACGAGTATGCCAATATTGACGAAGCTATTCTATAAGCAATTTGTTGTAAAATATTGGACTGGAAAGCACTACAGAAAAAATGAAAACAATAGGCTGAAAGAAGTGCATACCTTATCAGAAGCACAACGACATTCCTTAGAGGGTGTCCCAACAAATGGAACATTTGCTTTCTCAAAAAGCATCCAACTGTTTTGGTAGGGCTTATCATCAATAGCAGTAAGCAGCAATGTGGAAATCTTATAAAAAACAGCTGAGAGATACTCAGCACTATATGCTAGTGCTATGCCAAATCATTCTGAAAATCCACAAGCACTATGGGCATGTGGGTTAGGGTAGCTGTGCGTGGGTTAAGAGCTTTTTTTAGTTTTTATGGACAAACTCCCCTTTTATGTTTGTATTATAGCTGTGAAAAACTTAGCATATGTTCTTAGCTACTAACGCAACTTTGTTTCCTATGCCACTTAAATGGTTTTACACAGACATCACCTTAATCCCTAACCCCACCATTCAATCATCACCATGAACATCCTTGTCATCCTAACCTGCATAAACATAACCATGAACTGACCGAAATTTGATCAAATAGCTTGCATGCTAATCACTGGTAATAATAATCAGCAAAAGAGGTGAATAAATTCAGCAACTCAAAATAGGAAACCTGCATGTACTCTGAGAAAGTAGCGGATAACACGTATCTTAATCCCTAACTTTTTTCCTATCACTCCTAGAGCCTCTTTACTGTCCTTGTTCTCCTTGTAGAAATGAAATCTGGTACATAAATTACAAACTATAAGTCAAATGTGCAGTCCTATGCATTGCTATACAAACACAACATAGGTTACAAATAAAAGGAAGATAGAAGGTACCATTACCTGAGGAACGTTCCGAGGTGGTAAGCCTAGGTTGTAGATGGTCTATATCAAATGGCTTGTCATCTTTCCAACCTAAACTGCCCAAGCCCTTCCTATTCCCCCCAACATCCATGTAGCCCTGACCTCAACCACACCCTAATACACCTCTGAACCCCATCACTGTGCTCAACCGTATCCATGACAAAGAACTTGAATTTCCTCTTAAAGACGTCATGAACCTCCAAAAACAATGTAGAATAGATGACACACTCCACATCTAAGTATTCAACAAAACTACAATGCAGAGAGAAGCAAATGCACTAAGCAATGACCCTTATCGGGATCAGTAGATAGAATGATCGGTGAGACATCGACATTGCCTCTCTCTGAAACCCTCTCAAGAAATCCCCTCAATGCCTCACAATCTGGATCATCGCACAGCAACCAAAATGACTCCAGCACCTGCATTTGGTCTGCCTCGCCTTCCTTCACATCTACAGACCGCAAATCCACACAATGGCACCCCGTCAAATCAACCGAGGCCAGGAACCTATACAACTTCTGAAAGAAAAGGAGGTGAAGCGAACGAGGGCACCTTCATGAGCAACCTCGTGGGTGACGAAATCGGAGTAGCGCTGCTTGAAGGCACCATGGAAGCCCGAGAGGGAGGAGGCGAAGCGGGAGATGCCGACGAAGAAGGAAGCCGAGTGGCGGCTGCGCGCGAAGCGGAGACGCTCGAGGAAGAGAAGATTAGTAGCGGCCGCATCGACCACGCTCGAGGCGAAGGCTCCGCCGTGGCGTGGGGGCTGGCCGCCGGTAGACCGCAGGGGAGGAAATGGAGGCGCTAGGAGATGCTTGAGGCGGAGGCTCCGCCGTGGCACGGGGGCCAGCCGCCGGTAGACCGCGGTTGTTCCGCCGTGGCGCGGGGGCCGGCCGTCGGTAGACCACGGGGGAGGAAGCAGAGGTGCTGGGAGATGGAAGCCGAGCGGCTCCTCGTCCCCCGAGCGCGACCGACGGTAGCGGTCGTGGGAGACGGGGGAGGGGGCTCCGGGCGGCAGCGCTTGGCAGCGGGGGCGAAAGCGGACACATCACCGCCGTCGGCGGCTGGGGTTTCGATTCCTATCCTGCGTCTTGTACTTGCGGCTCGGTCGGGTCTGGGTAGAGAGCCGCGGCTTGCTAACCACGGAAGAAAGAAGCCGCGACTTGCTATCGAGGGCACGTGCACGCGTCGGACGCAGAGGGAGCGGCGCCGATGTGGACATGCTCACTGCCCAGGAACTCCCCCCAAATTGATATGCGGTAGATTTGTGGATATATTAGCAGTGGTGTAGCTGCTGCTTGCTGTTGTGTAGAATTCAGATAAGTGGAGGCAGACGCTACACCACCCGGCCTCCCTCCCACATCTTTGCGCCGAAAACGATAAAATTGTGGCGGGCACCTACTGCATATACATGTATACACATGCAGTGAATTAGCCCTAATTAGAAAGGGTCATCCTAGCTAATTACGTGCTCCTTCGATGTTACGCTCTGACGGTAACTGTAAGAAAAGAAACAGCTGCAGCCGTAGGCAAGCTTCTGTCGTGATTAACGCATGTCTTTTGCCATTTTTTTTTTCGTTTGCCTTTGTAGGATTGAAGCCCGTACGTACGGCTAGAAATCAATAACGGGAGAGCAGCATATGGCTGACACTGTTGTCAATACTGTACGTCCACGTGCGCAAGCGTGCTGATGCTGATGTTGATGCTGCTGCTGGTGCAATAATCAGCTAGCAAGATACACGTAGCTTTCGGGGGCGTTCGGAATAGCGATGGATTTTAATTTTTACTGAAATTTTACTGTAGCTAGCTGATTTTTTACTGTAGCTGAGTTGGCTTTTTGGGTATAATTAAATCTAAAAAAATGTAAAAATAAAAACGACACACTAATCTAGAGCGGACGATGCAGAGGAATACGGGAAAAAAACAAAACACAAAAATACCAAAAAACAAAAAAATTGAATAAAGACAAAATATGCACAGTGTACACAAATCGCTGAACAGTGATTTTTCCGCTCAACGCCGCGTTCTGTCGCCGATCTGAGCGGGGCCTCAGTTTGATGCGCGCTTAATTAGTCGTGTTAGTATAATTTAGTGACCTTCTCACTTGAAGCTAGCGGCTGTTACATGACTTAATCAGACAAGAATTCAAATGTAATACTCCAAAATAAAAAATAGAAAGGGGCAAGGTTTTTTTGGGCCTCCTGCCTAGCCTTGGCCTAACCGGGCCACACGTCTATTTAAAGGAGGGGATGGACAGGGGAGGTGCTACCCTAGCCAGCTCCCCACCACCGCAGCCGTCGCTGCCTCTTGCCATCCACCATGCTGCCCTTGTGCCCTTGTTGTTGCCCCAGAGACCACCGTCTTCCCCCAAGTTGTCCCACTCCTGCTGGGTTCGTTGTCGCCCTTGCTGCCTGGCACTAATGTCCTGCCGTGCGTCACCGCCCCTCCCCACTCACCTTCCTAGGCACCGCCGCTGCCAAACCTTCGCAGCTGTCCGTTGTCCCGCGTGCACCATGCCAGTGTGCACGTCATTGCCATTAGGCTATCACCACTCTTGGCCGCCCCGTTACCAAGAAGAAAGAAGAGGGCGACCGAGGAGAAGAGAAGACAAAGGAAGAAAGGAGAAAAAGGGTCAGGCAAGGCCTCGACCAAGAGAGGAGAAGAAGAAGAAGAAGAAGGAGAAGAAAAAAAGGAGAGAAGAAGGGAGGATAAGGATCGAGAAGAGATCGAGGGACATTAACGGTGTTGACGGTTCTTGTGTAATCTTTGGGTGTTAGGTATAAGCCCTAGACCATGTTTCCCTTGTTCTGGCATAGTATAACTTCTGGATGTATTAGTGAGAAGCTATGGTAGGTGGATAGCGTCAGTGATGGTTAAGTTAAAGCTAGGAAGTAGTAAACATTTTGGTTAGTGTATGTGGCTTAGTTTTGTAGTAGTTGGCATTGTTGCAGGGTATTTGCTAGAACGTGAAAATGTAGAAAAGTTGTTGCAAGGTTTTTGACAGAACATGAAAATATAGATAATTGTTTAAGCTTTCCGTAGCATGTAGGGGTGCAATCAGAGCAAATATAAATGAATATCACTCAGCCTATATCCTATTCCGTATTTTTTTTCTTGGAGTCGGAGTTGGACATAGATAATGCTGAATACCCATTTCTCCATTCCATATTTATTCCATAAACCTTTGGACGGTTGGTCCGACAGTATGGTGCAATCAGAGTGAGCACGAAGAGACTAATCATCGAGATGTCAAAAGTAGAGCACTCAATATTCCTACCTATTTAGATATGGTAATCTGCCTATATGTTATCAAAGTTTTTAAGTGAAGTCACAATAGACTTTTTCATATTATTTGACATACGGATATATACAAATAGATATCACTCATCTTGTATATTATTCCATATTTTTTCTCAGGATCGGAGTCAGATACGAATAATGTCGGATACCCATTTACCACTTCCATATTCATTCCATGAGCCTTCGGTCGGTCGTACAAAAATTATCCGCTCCATTGCACCCTTAGTAGCATGCAAGATCTCTTAATTTGGTTAAGTTGTGTGAGAGGTATGTTCCTGAGAAGGGCTGCTGTCTAGAATTGGTTGTCGCTCCTTGTAGTTGTGTTAACTTGCTTCGTAGTTGACCAAATTAAATAATATGGATACCTAAAGGTTAGATAATTTTTTGTGGCCTCCAAACATGTTTTGGTTTGTTAGTTTTCATGTTGTAGAAAGTTAGATATACAAATGTGAAGCATGCTACCTGAAAAAGTAACAGGATGATCTTTAAGGGCTGAAAATAAGGGTTGATATAACCTAATTAGAAAGTTTCATGACTAGGAAAATATGGTAATTTTGTAAAGACTCTAGAACCTATATGATTGCTATGTATTAGACTCCAAAATGTGAGTTGTGGTTGTTGGGTCATTGGAACAGTAGGAGGATTATCTAGTAAAAGGGAGATTAGTTGGGTCGGGTTTTGTGATGAATTCATGATTCTGATGATGAAGGTTAAATAACAAAGATGAAATATGGTAAATAATGATTAAACTCATGCATTGCATTAAAGTGCATATTCATGGCATAAAAGATACCCACTTCGATTGACATAAAAAGACATACTTCGGTATACTCCTCTACAGGATGGAGGGACCTCTATGAGATGGAGAGAATGAGAGGGTGGTATATCGACGTGTATCCACTCAGCTCTACTGGTATAAACTAAAAAGAAGAGTAGAAATGTGCATGTAAATTTGCTTTTTCCTTGCTTCAATAATAAGAAAAAGAATGATGAATAGAAGTCTAATGAATAAGGAAGAGTTAATGATAAGGGGTTAATAAAATGTGATTTACGATGATGATATGTGTAAGTTGATATTTATTATTTTATTATATACTTGCTAAGTATCCAACTCACATGATGTCATGTATAGGGTGAAAGTAGCACAACCACATGTAAATAATCCATAGCTATTCACCTTTAGATATCTCAGTACCATTGTAGCAACATAGCTCTTTATACGAGAATAAAGTCAATAGTATGATGAGAACTTAATGTTGATCTTAGAATGCTTTTGGTTAATGGTTAGTCTATCAGTATGACAGTAATGGTTGACTTATTAAGATTGTTAGTTGTAAGTTTAAATGTGCTTCTGGATGCATGTTTCGCGATGGTGTCAGGCATGTGGTTCTGAGTGTTTTTAGATGTGTGGTCCTAAGTTTATGTATAGACCTTGTTCATATTTATGAATTTGTTTTATTCTAGTAATTGTATAGTCTCGTGGGAGTGTAACTTTTCGATTCGGCTTAGTGTTTTTGGTATTTGTACTTTGGTACAGTAACTCGCTTTTAAACGATACATCTTTTTAAGATGAGGTTTACAAGTCAATTGCAATAGATACTACATCGATTTTAACTATGCTAGTCAAAATCGCATGTGATCATCTCTCTTTGTAATCTCTCACAAACAGTCAGAATTTAAAAGCGAAAAACTACAAGTCAATCAAAAAAACCACGCATTCTTGAATCCATAAGAAAAAGATGTTTAAGATCAGAGTGAATGGTACGGCCCCGCTCGTTTCAGTTTTTTTTTAGTTTCAGCTTCTAGGTTCAGCTTTTTTCACTATTCAGTAGTTCATTTTTTTCTGAATTTTTTTAGATTTTTTGGGCTTTTTTGTATTTTTCTTTTTTTCCTATATTCTTTTGCATTGTCCGTGATAGGTTAATATATTTTTTCTATTTTTACATTTTTTTAAATTTTATTATGCCCAAAAAGCCAAATCAGCTACAGTAAAAAAATCAGCTACAGTAAAATTTAAGCTAAAAATTAGAAACCATCGTTAAAACGAACGCCCCGGTATCCAGTTAGTTGGCAATGCCGTGATAGTGGATACACATGCGCAAATTAATGCCGACAATGATTACAAGTGCTACCTACTGCCAACACGTACTGTCATGCAAGTGATATGTGAGGTAACACCAACTGCCGAGTGAGCAATTTATCTATCGATCTCCTGTTTGTGTTCTTCAAACTCCGATCTCCTTCCCTGTCTTCCTTCCTTGAATCTTTCGACTGCCGCCTCTCTGATCTTCCCCCAAATTCCACCACTATTTCTTCCCCAAATCTCTCTTATCCTTTTCGGACCATACACTTTTAGAAAAGTTTACAAATCTTATAACAAAGTAGTTAACATTAGGTGATGATATATCTGCACTAATTTATAAAAAAAATACTTCTTCTGTTCCTAAATATAGGCCGTTTTTTTTGTCTTCAATGTAAGACTTTGACTATGACTTATTATTATAATATACTAGCAAAAATAATAAAAAATATATTATAAAAGAATTTTGCAAGACAAATTCAATAATATTATTTTCATATAGTCAATCTATATACTTTAACATATATTAATAGTCAAACCTTGAAAAGTTTGACCGTGCAGAACCCACAGCGATCTATATTTTGGGATAGAGGGAGTAAATTAAATTGAAGTTTAGATATAGATATATACTTGAATATTAGGTAGGGGCAAATCTTCAATTTGATTTCTTTTTTAGATTACGTATATTTGTCCATACCTAATATTAATCTCTTTGCTTTAAGATTTATAAACCTCTTTAAAAGAGGTGTGCCAAAGTATACCCCTTGTAACTATCATTATAAAACATACAACAAAGCTGGGCTACACTAGTAGTGTGTATTTCGACGGTGCTTGATCAACCTACCATACTGTTGAATCAAGATCAAGTAGGCGTACAATTGCACAAATTATTGCTTTTTCCTTTCAAAAGTTGACGGTAGTGCTGGGGAATCCATAGTAACCGATTTTGGGTAAAATTGTTTAGAACAAACGACATCAAAACCCACACGTGTTACTAGTGAACTACTAGAAAACAGAGAAAACTTTACGGTTAAAAACCATCAAGAATAATTTTTCTGACGAGCAACCATTGGCAAATCCCCTTCTAGTAGCAAAATAGGTTCTTTTAGACTGTGACTTTGCCTTTTGGTTTACGATTTTTGAATTTTAGTTATTTGTGAGAGATAGTATATAGAGAAAAAACAATCATATGTGATTTTAATCGGTATAACTAAACTTGATACAATGTCTACTACAATCTATCTATAGACCTCATCTTGAAAAAGATGCACAATTAAAAAGCTAGTTAATATAGCAGAAAGTGATAAGTCAAAATCAAAGCAAAAAAGAACCCGGTATGAATTTGTCCTATGGTTACCCGTCAGGAATAATTTTTCTGATAGGTTTTGCTGTTTTGCTTATAGCTTTTTTCGCTTTCTGTATAAATAATTGGGAAATGCTAGGAATCGGATGTCCGATCTAGACGTCCGTTTTTGGACGCTCGGCTGTAGCATTTTGTTGTCATGTTTGCAATATTTTGCGTCTATGTTTGCAACATAAAAAACGAAGAACGATATGAGTATTCCTATCCACAATATTTGTCGTGCATATATGCAATATTTGTCGGTCATGTATGCAACAACAACAAAAAGAAAAAAATGATGTGAGTATTCGTATCGTACGCTCTGGTGCAACATTTTTAGATAGTGTGTGCAATAATTTTAATTAACATATACAACAAAAATATGTGATACAAAAGTTAATGTTGCATATACGAAATAAAAAATATTACAAATAAATACAAATAAAAAATATTATAAATATACTAAAAAAACTGTTACATCCGAGCGTCCGAAACATCCGATTCCTAGCAGCGCCCTAAATAATTGGGCAGGCATGTAATCACCGTCCGAAAAGAAAAACCGTCATGAAATTCGTGACAGCATGGGATTCTCTGTGTTGGTAGCGGCGTGTACAGAGGCCCCGGCCTTTGTGGAAGGACCCTGTAGCATGTTAATCTGGACACTACGACGTCATGCTGACGTTGCTAGACACGTATTCGGAGACGAAATCTGAACACGCAAAACTTTGTTGACAATTAAGGGCTAATAAGGTTTTGAAGTTGACAATAACATTGCAAAGACAGAATAAAGGATAGATGGACCATGCAGATCGTGGTCCAACCGCACATTCCACCTGCAAAAGGGCTCACTACTACAAAATAGTTCATCCCTCACGGGTTTTAATTTTTTTGACGGGCGCGCATAGAACGTGAGGGATATAAAATTTTTGTGACGGTTCCACGTATCACCATCACAAAAATATATTTTCCTGTCGGGCTCCTTAAACCATTAAGAAAATACACTATTTTTGTGACGGTATTAAGTGAACCGTGAGGATAATGGAAGATAAATCCGTGAGGCTTCTCTAACCCGTGAGGCTAATTCCAGCCCGCCCGATATTTCGTGCAGCGTGCCTAAAAACCCTAGCTAAAATTTTCCCATCCCCTCGCCTGAAAACCACGCGCCCCCATCCCCTCGCCTGAAAACCACGCGCCCCATCCCCTCTCCCGCCTCCTCCGCCCTATCCCCTCGCCCGCCTCCTCCGATCCGCTGGCCCCATCCCCTTGCTCGCCTCCTCCGCCCCATCCCCTCGCCCACCTCCTCCGATCCGCCGGCCCCATCCCCTCACCCGCCTCCTCCGCCCCATCCCATCGCCTACCTCCTCCGATCCGCCCCATCCCCTCACCCCACTGCCCTGTCTACCCAGGTCCGCCCCGACGCCCCAGCTTTGCCCCGCCTCCCCAGGTCTGCCCCCACCACCCCAGGTCCACCCCGCCGCCCCTCCTCCCTAGGTCTGCCCCGCTGCCCCGCCTCCCCAGGTCTTTCTCCTTTCCTAATTTTTTAGTCTTTTTTAGAGAATTGTGGAAGTTAGTCAGAGTTGCATCAAGAGCATCTTAGTTTAGAATGATAACTGATTATTGCAAACAGTGCTGTTCAAAGGATCAGTATAGCTGTTTTGGTTCTTTAACTGCTAGTAGTGACTCACTGGCTAGAAGGTCCATGCGATCAAACTTTATTACTGGCCTGAATAATCATGTATATGTCTCCGAACATCTAACCACCATGTCCATGGATATGCCATTATATATCTTTGTTGCATCCTAGATAATTAGTAATTTTTGTTCCTTTGGTAACCTTTATTAGAAAGGGACAACTGGAATTTAATAGGAGTAACCAACAACTGAAACATTTCATATGAAGCTGGGGGTATATCCTTCATATTCTAAAACAAACTTAAACATTTAATTGCTTCTCTGTGGTTGTTGAGATCCTGTAAAAGTTCATTTTGTTACATCCTTTAACGATATGCCAACTGAGATTGTATCATTCAAACAAGGTGTTTCTACATCCTGCACTGCATTGAGCCTACACTGCATCACGCCTACGCTGTTTCTTGTTCTTCATCAAGCCCAACAGTAAGTCGTTCGTGTGTTTGTACGACTTTTATACTACATTTTTCTTACGTGTATTCCGAAGTATTATGAGTAGCCTACTGTTAGTAGTTAACTTTGCATCTCTAGTATATTATATTTATCTCCTAGTAAAACTTAGAATTAAAATATTGCCTACATTTTCAACAATCCAGAAACCATATTGTGAAATTTGTTGCAATATAGAAATGGTTAGCGCTTCTGATGCGATGAAACCTAAGAGGTTTTGTGGTCAGAACTTTCGTAGATGGCAGACTAGAGTCAAGTTTTGGCTTATGTCTTTAGGGCTGTGGTGGGTTATCCACCCATAGTATCTATTTACGATTGAGCAGTACATGCAATTTGATAATGAAAACAACACTGCTATTGGTTGCATCCTAGCTGTGGTGGGTTATCCACCCACAGTATCTATTTACGATTGAGCAGTACATGCAATTTGATAATGAAAACAACACTGCTATTGGTTGCATCCTGACTGTTCTGGCAGATCATCTCTATGATGTGTACATGGACTACAAGTTCGCCACAGAGTTGTGGGATGCACTAGAACACAAATATGCAGAGGCAGAGGTTGGTCACTGGCTCTACATGTGTGAGTATTTTTTTGACTTTAGTATGAATAAGGCTAAGTCTATAGTTGGACAAGCTCATGACCTCCAGCTACTAGTCGGTGAGATTGCGCACCTGAGCTATGTGTTACCTCCTAAATTTATGGCTACAGACATTGTTGCTAAACTCTCTCCTTCTTGGCGGAATTTTGCCACTAACTTGACACAAAAGGGGAGAGATTTCTATTGAGGATCTCATTGCTGCCCTAGATGTGGAAGAAAAAGTAAGAGCAAAGGATGCACCAAGCACCTCTAGCCAGAATAATGCAAACTTCATTGAGAAAAAGACTATAACAAAGACTGTTATAATCTGAATATTGCAACAAATTTAAATAAATATGAGGCAAATGTTTGGCATTCCCATTTCTGTCATATTGGTTTTGATGGTATTATGAGAATGTCTAAATTTGATTTAATTCTAAAATGTAAAATTGTCAAAGGATCAAAATGCCAGTAATGTGTGCAAGCAAAACAGCCTCGAAAACCTTTTAAAGAATTAGAGGATGAAAAGAGTTTGGCACCGTTAGATCTTATTTATTCAGATTTATGTAAAATGAATGCATTATTGACAAAAGGAGGTAAAAGTTATTTTCTAACTTTTATTGATAATACAACACGCTACTGCTATGTGCATGTGCTAAAAACTAAGGATGAAGTTTTAAACTACTTTAAAACTTATAAGGCCAAGGTTGAGAACCAACTAGAAAAGCAAATAAAAAGATTGAGATCTGATCGCGGAGGAGAGTATGTCTCTCATGAGTTCTCCCAATTCTGTTTTGAGTATGGAATAATATATGAATTAACACCACCCTATTCTTCCCAATCAAATGGGGTAGATGAGAGGAAAAACCGGACACTAACAGACTTGGTTAATGCCATGTTAGAGAGTTCTGGTGTGCCTAAGGCATGGTAGGGGGAAACTATATTGACAGCAACTTTCGTTCTAAATAGAGTAATCACTTAAAGAAGTGATATTACTCCATATGAGGGATGGAAGAGGAGAAAACCTAATGTTACTTTTCTGCAAACTTGGGGGTGTTTGGCAAAAGTCAATATACCATTGCAGAAAAAGAGAAAACTTAGACAAAAAACAGTTGATTGTATTTTTCTAGAATATACTCAAAATAGCACGGCCTATAGATTTTTAGTAGTTAAATCAGAAACTCTTGAGATTATTGCTAACACAATAATGAAGTCTAGAAATGCTTCATTTTTTGATAATATCTTTCCTATGAGAATAGTAAGCAGTATTTCAACACGAACTGAGAATGTTCAAATTGATAATATCGAAAATGAGAATGATCAAACTTCTGAACTTTTCATTATTTCTGAACCAATTTATGATATCCCTGAGGAGGATGACAATCTAGTCACAGAAACTCCTCGAAGGAGTAAGAGACAAAGGGTTGAGAAATCCTTTGGTGATGACTTTATTGTATACCTCGTGGATGATGTGCCAAAGACTCTTTCGAAAGCTTACGCATCTTCTGATGCTGAGTATTAGAAAGAGGCAGTCCGTAGCGAGATGGACTCTATCATGGCTAATGATATTTGAGAGATCACCAATATTTCTATTGGGTGCAAACCTGTAGGATGTAAGTAGGTCTTTAAAAATTAACTAAGGCCCGATGGTACTATTGCGAAGTACAAAGCAAAACTTGTAGCCAAAGGTTACACCCAGAAAGAGGGAGAAGATTTCTTTGATACCTATTCTCCTGTCGCCAGATTACCACCATCAGAATGCTCCTTACATTAGCATCTTCCTATCGTCTGCAAGTTCGTCAAATGGACGTAAAGACAGCTTTTTTTAATGGAGAATTGGAGGAAGAAATCTATATGGATCAACCGGATGGTTTTGTGATTTCTGGATAGGAAAATAAGGTATGCAGATTATTAAAATTCTTGTATGGTTTAAACCAAGTATCTAAACAATGACACAAAAAGTTTGATAAGACTCTAACACTCGCTTGCTTTATTGTGAATGAAGCTGATAAATGTATATATTACTGCTATGGTGGAGGTCAAGGAGTGATCTTGTGTTTGTATGTAGATGACATACTTATATTTGAAACAAACATTGCCGTAATTGATGAGGTCAAATCTTTTCTATCCCGATGTTTTGATATGAAAAACTTAGGAGAGGCAGATGTTATTCTAAATATTCAATTGATAAAGAATGAAAATGGGATCACTTTGAATAAATCATATTATGCTGAGAAAATATTGAGCTAGTTCGGCTTTGAAAATTGTAAAGTTTCTCCAACGCCCTATGATGCAAGTATTAAGCTTTGAAAGAATCAGGGGTTAGGACAAGATCAATTAAGATATTCACAAATTATTATGTCACTCATGTATTTAGCTGGTGCCACAAGACCTGACATTTCATTTGCTGTGAGGAAATTAAGTCGGTTTACTTCTAACCCAGGAGTTGATCACTGGGAGGCACTTGAAAGAGTGTTGCACTACTTGAGAGGCACAAAATCTTATGTAATTTATCATACTAGATACCCTTCTGTATTAGAAGGGTACAGTGACTCCAATTGGATCTCTAATGCTGATGAGATCAAAGCTACAAGTGGTTTTGTGTTTACTTTAGCTAGTGCTGCAGTTTCATGGAGGTCTTGTAAATAGACTATATTGATAAGGTCAACCATGGAAGCGGAACTTGTAGCACTTGACACAGCCACTGTTGAGGCTAAATGGCTAAGAGAACTTCTGATGAACTTGCCGTTGGTTGAGAAACCAATACCGGCAATCCTGATGTACTGTGATAATCAAACTGTGTTGACCAAAGTCACAAGTACAAAGAATAATATGAAGTCATCTAGACATGTGAAGCGTAGGTTTAAATCTGTCAGAAAATTGAGAAACTCCGGAGTGATAGTTGTGAACTATATTAATACTGAGAAAAATCTGGCAGACTCTGTTACAAAGGGATTAGCACGGAAAGTGATTTCCGTTACTTCTATGGACATAGGAATGAGGCCCATCTGAGTTACATCACAATGGTAACCCATACCTTCTTGATCGAAAATCACGTGACTTAGGTAATGAGAAAAACAAGTTGATGTTGTAACAAGAGAGTACGTATTGATTATACCCATGTCCTAATAAATAAAGTACTCTCAACTGTATGGAAGGTTGGCATAAAGGTTTAATATATTCTGTTGTCCAAATGAGGAAATGGTATTAGCCTACGGAATACCTAGAAAGTATACACCTACTTGAGCTTAACTGCGTAGTTGTAGTTCACGAGAACAGGGCATTTTCTAAAGAGCTCATGAACAGATAAGGGAGCATGACTATATAACGCTCTGTTTAGACGTGATTCATTGGCAGCCTAATACTAGTTGAAATTTCAAATAAAATCTAATCACAAAAAGCTGTGAAATCTAGTCCATTCATTAGCCGTAAGAAGATGAATCTTATTATTCTAGGTGCAAGTTCAACCCGTACGGAATTTACACTAAAAGACTGGTATATTAACAGTACTTCAGCACAATATCTTTGATATCTTTTTGCTTCCTGCTTTGGAATTAGTGGGGGATTTTTAGAAATAGGCCCATAATTTGAGATCCATTTTCTTAATTCCAAAGCATGTAAGGTTTAGTACCATATTACTAAGGCAATGTGGGGAGACCAATTTATAAGGTGAAGTCCATTCCACTCTTTGAGTTGGAAGTGGAATGGTATGAGAATGGCTTTGGCTAATCACACATGCGCGCATGCGCGCGCGTATTCGCGTATTTTTTGCGTGAAAATCGCGTGACTTGTGACTTGCGACATACGGCCGTGCCGTGACATGACGGGCCACTTAGCAGACCATGTCCACTTTGTTTTTGTTGAGCCTTGTACCATCTCTTTCCTTTTAACTGATCATGAGACTGCGTAATTACCATTATTTGATTTCGAATTTTATCAGTTACCAGTGAATAATTGATCAGTTACCGGTGAATAATTGAGCAGTTACCATTGAATAATTAAGTAGTTACCAAGGAATTATTTTAGTTAAATGAGGGTAGTTATTAGAGAGTAATTTGCTTGTCTATAAAAGACGTGGAGACATCCAGGCTTGAAACCTAGGGACGGGGGCGAGGATGGGGATGGGGGTGGGGGGACGAGGAGGGGGCGGTGGGGGAGGGGGGAGAGGAGCGGACCCGGGGGGAGGCGTCGGGGGGACCGGGGGACGGCCGGACGGGGTCACGGGAGCTCGAGTTAAACCTTAAAAGTAGTGGGCTGTGTAAAAAATCTCAAGCTCGCGAGCTATTCGAGCTCGGCTCATTGAAGCTCGCGAGCTTGAGATCAAGCTCGAGTTCAACTCGTTTGGAGCTCAAGCTAAGCTCAAATCGAGTCTAGAGCGAGTCAAACTTGAGCAGCTCACGAGCTTCGAGCTTTTTTTACAGCCCTACTGGTCCATTTCGGTGGTTGGGTGGTGACTAAAGTGATTTGGGTGCAAGTTGGGGGCACTTCGGTGCAATTTACTCGGAATCTTTTTTTAAAAAACTTTCTATTACTAAAGTTTGTATATACCATAGCCATTTCCTGTAATAAATCACACAACAAGAAGAAATACCTGTGTTCCATACTTTACGACTGGGTTCTTTTTCACCTTTAGTTGACTTATGTTTGTACTGTTTATAATAACTAGTTTTTAAACGATGCGTTTTTTCAAGACGAGATTAACAGGAAGATTATAGTAAATGGTGTACTAGTTCAGTTGTACCAGTTAAAATCACATGCAACTATTTTTCTATACATACTACTTCTCATAAATAATCAAAATACAAATATTTAAACCGTAAATCATAAATTATAAACCCAAAATAAAAAACTCACAAACACCCAGACAAGACGCTAACATTTTGGTGCGGTGTCATTGGCTGTCCTGTATGAAGGCTACCTGTGCCCTCTTGTCTTGCCCATTTATTGCTGTATGCATACTCGGAACTTGCTTTGCTTCTTAGCGCGTCATTGCTTGCGTCGCTGGCGGCGAGGTCATCGTCCTCTGCGAGCTAGTTCCCCATCCTTCAGCAATTAACCAGCAGTTTACTCATTCATCAGCCGAGCTTAACTTGTACAGCTACGTATATATAATATTTATGCAGAGATAGCAAATTAGCAATCAGAAAAGATCTTAATTCAGTGATATATATTAGCTCCTCCAGGGGAAATGAAACCTTCGCGAACAAATCGTGCCGGTGCTTTTTAGAGGTGTTCAGAATAGCGTTGGTTTATGATTTTTTTTACTGTAGCTGACATATTTTTTTATTGTAGCTGAGTTGACTTATTTAACATTATTAAATTTAAAAAAATTAAAATAGAAAAAATATGTTAGCTCATTACAAACAATACAATGAAATACAGAAAAAACAAATAAACCTAAAATAAAATAAAATATTCAGAAAAAGATTTGTGCAAACGCTGCCGTGAATATACGTGCGCGAGCGTGATTACCGAGGGCAGGGTCGAGGCCGCGGTTCTTAAGCTCGCGGTACATCTGGCAGAGCGCGCACGCCTCGCAGCAACAGTGGACCAGGCAGTCGGCGCACGGCGTCTCCGGCAGGCCGTACGCCGCCCGGAGCTTGGAGCGGTAGGCGCAGGAGTAGAGACACTGGCACAGCCCCGACGTGAAGCATAGCAAGATGCAGTACAGAGCGCCGCTCAGGAAGCACGCTGCCACACAGTTAATTACATAATTGATTCGGAATAAAAACGCAGAAATTTTATTTCAAAATAAAATCCCGGCAGCAATTGATTGCACACAATTCCATCAGCTTATTATTGTGGAGGGATGGAACAAGTAAAACTTGATATCCCTTACACGGTGTGCCCTTGTCGATGATCTCTGCGATCTGGCCGAAGGCGATGCACGGGCACCAGCACGTCAGGCAACCTGCAGCAGGCTCGATAAGCTTCACTTGCTAACTGCCTACATCAGGCATTGATTTTTCGATCGGACGGTCTTGGAAAGTAGCTCGGCAGACATTAACGCGAGTAAAATTAACGACCGATGGATTACTCACAGCTGAAGCAGTCGTCGCAGCAGTCGCAGAGGCCGGTGGTCCAAGGCCGACCCTGCGGCGGCGCTGCCGGCGGCGGCACTACGTGGTGGCCACCAGCCGTAGGATACATGGCTTTAGCTCTAGGAATGATCAGACGCTGATCGGTGTGATGGTGTGTGTATCGATCGTATCTGTAGGTAGGAGAAGCGATGCTAATTGGTGCTTAGCAGGGGAGGGCTGTTCAGCGAAGGTGATGGTTTGACGCAGGATATGTGATCAGGTTCGCAATTATAAAATTAAGTTAGTCTTCTTCTGCGTGCAATCACAAGCAAATGGCTAGCGCAACTAGGTCTTTGTTTTTCGTAGAAGAAATGGTCGCCGGTGACTTGCAGCTAGCAATGTATATCGAGTCTTCTGGGCAGGATAGGTGTATCCATCTTGGCTAATGTAAGGGGGTGTTCAGAATAGCGATGGTTTTTAGTTTTTGCTGAAATTTTACTGTAGCTGGTTGAAATTTTACTGTAGCTGAGTTAGTTTATGGGCATAATTAAATTTAAAAAAATATAAAAATAAAAATGGCTCACTAGTCTAGAGCGGACAATGCAAAGGAATACTAGAAAAAAACGAAACGCAAAAAAATGCAAAAAAAAAATCACTACGTGACAAAATTGCTACAGTAATTTCATCGTTCCTACAGTGTTTTTGACGCCAAACAGTGAAAAAAATCTCCGTATTGAACGGGGCCTAAGTGATTCGTCATGTCTTGTTGTGCAAGGACTACAGGCTCAAATTAGAGAAAGACTGTAGACAGTGGCGGATCTAAGATTGTATCATACCCTGGACTGAACTTTAAGTGACTAACATCGTAGTTTTTATATCCATATTAAGGTATTCTAAAGTACTTCAAAAATACATAAATGACATCATAATTTTAGCTCATTGCTTCAATATAAAACATAATAAGTATCATAATATAGCAATGTAGTATAGTAGTCGGTAGAGATACAATTTAAATACCCAAATAGCAAATATTGTTTTCGAAGTTCCGGATCACCAACAATGTCATCCGGGCTACCTCCGATTGCCACTGTTTCTAGAGTGGATTGGTTGGTCTCTGCTGAAAAATAGGATGACAACGTGTTTGTTCTCTTCATATTGTTTTTCCAAATTTTCTAAATCATATTGTCCTACATATAGCAAATTATAAAAACATCAATTTCGATTTTCATATTCACTAAATGTCTAATTCAGAAATGAAATCAAATAAATCATACCCAAATAATTTTGATTTTTAGATTCACAATTCTCTGATTGTCAAATTCTCAAATTCATACTCACTAATTCTCAGAGAGATCGAAATTCATACTCGTGCTTGGCAGTCGGTAGCTCGGCCAAGGGCGGCCGCGCCACCGCGGCCTGTGGCGACCACCGGACGTCGGCCAACAGGAGCAGCTACGCGAGGGAAGGGGCTTGCCACCGGCCAGCACGTGAGCCGCGAGGGGAGGGCGGAACAAAGATCTAAACCAAGAATATATCACATTGAACGAGTTGGCGTAATTACCGACCACAACATAATCATTACTATTACATAGTTGCAGCACGTACACACTGTTATGAATGTAGGCAATATTTTAATTCCAAGTTTTAGTAGGAGACAAAAATAATATACTAGTAATGCACAACTAACTAGTAACAGTAGGCTACTCATCATACTTCAGAATATACGCAAGAAAAATATTGTATCAAAGTCGTACGAACACACGAACGACTTACTGTTGGGCTTGATGAAGGATAGGAAGCAGCGCATGTTTGATGCAGTATAGGCTTGACGCAGTGCAGGACGTAGATGAAGCAGAGCAGGAGCGGTCGCGCAGATTTGCGCTGCTCAGAAACCTTATTGTTGCCCCCCGTGTAGGTCTTCACGGCAGCAATGGCTCGGAGATGCCGCTCACCCTCCTTCCAGGTGCACGCAGGGAAGAAAGGCCGGCGTAGTTCGAACAGCACAGTACAACAGCACAATATCACTAGAGAGGAAGAGGACAATAGGAGAAGGAAAATGAAAAGTTCGCGTCCCCAAGCCTGGATATCTCCAGGTCTTTTATAGATGTGCAAATTACTCTCTAGTAACTGCCCTCATTGAACGAAAATAATTCACTGGTAACTCCTTAATTATTCACTGGTAACTGATCAATTATTCACTGGTAACTGATAAAATTCAAAACCAAATAATGGTAATTAAGCAGTCTCATGACCAGTTAAAAGGAGAGAGATGATGCGAGGTTCAGCAAAAATAAGGTGGACATGGTCTGCCAAGTGGCGCGTCACGTCACGGCGCGTTCGCGCGTTGTAAGTCACAAGTCACGCGATTTTCAAGCGAAAATACGCAAATACGTGCGCTCGCGCGCGCGCGTGTGATTAGCCAAAGCCATTCTCATGCCATCCACTTCTATAATTCAAGGAATGGAATAGACTCTATCTTATAAATTGGTCTTCCCTCAATTTGCCTTAGCAATATGGTACTAAACCTTACATGCTTTAAAATTTAAGAAAAATGGACCACAAATAATGGGCTTATTTCTAACACACACGACGGCGAGAAGATCCCTTGTGGGGTTGTGGTGGCTCCTATCGGCTGCCGTGCTGCCAGACACCGGCGGTTAGGAGGCTTAGGAGACGCCAAGATGGAGAGAGGGAGGCCGAAGCACTAGTGTTCAAGGGGCAGCCACCAGCCAGGCAGGCAACAAGCTAATGGCTTCAGGCCAATTTTTTGGCTAGACCGCTAGACCATGGGACTTGGGGCTTGGGCTATATCAGGACTTTGCGCCATTTTTTTGCCTGCAGGCGATGGGCTGGATTCTCTAGAAGAAGGTTGGATATCAGAAATAACATGGGCCGAATGATAGGATTTATATTCTGAGCTGGGCTAAAATTACCTGGGCTACACACTGTATTTTTTTTACGCCCTGGGCTAAAGCTCATGTTGCCATGGGCTCAAATCCACCCCTAACCATGGAAATGAACATGCCAATAGAATGCCACAGCTAGCCGAGCAAGGCAAATACTAATTTGCAAATAGGTTTAAGAGCTGAGTAGCCAACTGTTGTGCCTACAGACCAAACAGAGAGAGAGTATGGTAGTGGAGAGTTAGGTGAACAAATGACCTCTTGTCCCCCAAAGGCTTCGTCATGTACATACATATATCCCGAGAGGGAGTGTCTTTACAATAGTGCCCTTACACTCGAGTATTCTTCCCTGAGATCATCTTGTCGTCGTACACGGGTTCATAACTCGCTAACAGGCTAGCTGGGCTTAGGTGGGGGCCACCCCCACAACAGGAGCCTCTCATGGTGAAGGGCTTCACAGGCCGATGCCATGCCGTCGAGCCCTTTGGCCCCATCCGTCCCTGCGGCCTGTGAGTTGTGTGATATTGGGCGAGGGTGACGTTGGAGCCGAGCTGGTGCGCGAGGGCGAAGACCTTGCCGAAGGCGGAGCTACTCCGCGGGCGCGAAGACTTCGCTGAAGGCGGAGCTGAGCTGCTCCGCGAAGGCGAAGATCTCGCCGATGTGGGTCAGATACGTTGGGGCGGCAAGCTGAAACGACGCGCGTACGCGCAAGCGACCGCGCCGGTTCGACTTCCGTCGGTTGCGCAGCCCGGGGAGTCTACTCCGACGTGTCCTGTGGTGTCCCGCATCCTGGTGAGTGCGCCGCGTGCTCATTTTGCCCGTGACGCATCATCGGCCGCCGGTTGGCCGTGCCGTGACCGGCGCATGTTTCGACTGAATGACTGGCCCTGCTGACAGTATCTAGGACCTGGTAGCCAAAGAAAAACAGTGGAAGTATGCGGGTCAAGGTGCGAAAATAGTACCTTGTGCCAAAGGTAAGGGAATGTGGGATGCAGTGGGCGGCTAGGCTACCCAAAGGCACTGAAGTGGGGGCATCTGCGGGCGCACGGCGCCGGCGTACGAGTGCGTGGTGAGGTGTCTTTTTGAAGGGGATGAAGCCGAGGTCGGGCTCGAAGCCGGCCTGCGGAGGTGGGGACCTCGTCGAAGGCGCGGAGGCAGGAACTGCATCAAAGGCGAAGCTGTAGCTGCCCCGCCGGCTGACCCGTTGCACTAGTACTTTCTGTGACCTAGCATCCATAGAAAGGCACGGGACACGTCAGAGTAAAAAAACGTTTGTGGTAAGAGTGAAGGGGTATAATATGCGGCAGACGCCGGGTTGTCCCGAGCCAACGGAGTGGAAGGGACGTCTTCGGGCGTGGCGCACGCACGCACGGCTGCTTGCTATAGTGCTGTGGCCGAGGGCGGACACGGGCTGGTCCCGCAGAGGTGAAGGCTTCGGGAAAGTCGCGGAGTCTTCCCTCCACGGGGCTACAGCTGTTGCCGGGGCCGTGCTGCGGAGCCAAAAAACTTTGTTTGGTGCGGGGCGGTCCCGCGGTCGATCCGGAGTCGCTGTGCCGCGCGTTGGAAAGGCTGGGGCGGTCTGCAACCGTCATACGCATGGTCCCGAGGTGAGGGTACACGCGGCACTGCCTGGTTGGTGCGCCATGGGATGTTAGGAGCCTTACGACCGCGCGCCCGCGTCTGTTCCCAAGGGAGGCGAGACACGCAGCGAGCCATCCCGCGGTCAGTTACAGTTCCCGACCGTGGGTGGGACGAACCGACGGCTCCCGCCGGTTGCCCTCCCGATGGCGGGACGCGAAGGGGCTGTATAAAAAGTGCTTTATTGGCACACGGGTGTGCATCCCGTTCGCATGCGCCCAGTTGGTTGTTTTGCATTGCTACGCGAAATCCACTCGCCTCTGCTTCAGCAATCCGTCGTGCGGAAAGAAAGATGGCAAGCCATGAAGATTCCGGCCGCCGGCTTAGTGGTAGCGCTTCGTCGGGCCAGCGCGGCTCGACGCCGCCTCAGGCGGAATATTCGGTGGTGGCTCGTGAGTCAGTGCAGACCCGGAAGGTGTACAACGCCTGGCAGAGCTCGCAGGGGCGGTGCTCTGCGGTGCTAGAGCGAAGCCATGCCACCAAGGAGATGATCGAAGCTCTCCTGCGGGAGAAGAAGATAGACGACCGTTACAGAGCCCGCCTGCCCGCTCGCGACGAAGTGGAGCCTCATCCCGAGGAGTCAGAGGCGATTGTCTTCGTCGCATTCTTCGAGGCGGGACTCCGGATGCCGTCGACGCTCTTTGTCGGTGAGGTCTTGAAGGCTTATGGATTGGAGTTGGCGTAGCTGACCCCGAATGCAATAGTCCGCTTGGCGGTGTTTGCCTGGGCAATCCGAGTGGAAGGCGGTCATCCCCGCGTGAGCTTATTCGCCCTTCTTCATGATGCGCGCTGCCAGCCAAAGAGAGTTAGAGGAGGGGCACTGTCCAATTTTGGCAACGTTCACTTCGTGGTGCGGTCGGGCTACGCGCATCTGGTCCCCGCTCTGGCGACGAAGGAGAAGTGGGAGGGGTGGATGCGGTAGTGGTTCTACTACCGCGTGATGCCGACCAGCAATCTGCGGTGCAGGGGTCAGCCGATAGCCTTCGACTGCTGCCCGGGGCTAAAGCCGGTGAGCGAGGATCAGTGGTAGGTGCGGAGACTTGGCGGCGTGACCCTTCGGTTCAACATGCACGATCTTGCCGAAGAATTTACCATGTGCGGGGTGTCTCCGCTCTCCGGCCTATGGAAATATGAACGGCGTGATACGCGGAGGGATGGCGTCCGCCCCTCGGTGTCGTCGCTGCAGCAGCCCACCGGGTGTGCAGTGCTTTCGTTGCGGGACGCTGAGCGCGCCATCGATGCCTTCCTGGGGTCGTACACGTGGAAAGAGCACACCCTGCGTGAAGCCGCAACTAGGCCTACGAGGTTAGGGCGGATAAACCGGGTGTGCGAGGTCCTAGGCCTCGCTGTGCCCGAGCGCCCAGTGCCGGTGCGGAGTTCACCCCGTCGTCGTGATGGTGCCGGCGGGGCAGGGGCGTCTTCCCGGCGGCAAAGGTCCCGGTCCCTAGCTGCTATTTCTGACCCGTCTGTCGGCTTAGCGGCAGAGGTCGCTGGTCTGGACGACGTGTCAGGGGGTGGGTCCGAGCATGGCAGCGCGGAGGGTCACGCTGCGGCCAGCGAGGACCTAGGTGGCGAGGCGGGCCTTGGCGGTGACGTCGTTGGAGACGACACCTTGTCGCCGATGCCAGTCGGCCAGGACCTGCCTCCCGCGCCGCCGCCGCCCGTGATGGCTGCCACAAGACTTCCGCCGGCGCTAGGCCTGGTGACTACTGGAGCAGCGGAGCACTCGTCGTCGTCACCTGCTACAGCGCCGTGAGCATGCCGCCCGTGCCGGAAGGTGCAGGTACTGGAGCGGTCGGGGGTGCATCCTCTGGCTTTCCAGCGGCGAAACGCTGCCGGGTGCAATCGCCTTCTCGGGCGGGGCAATTCCATGTGGCGGGCGCGGTCGGCGGTGGCCTAGGATCCGACCGCGAGGCCACCCCGACCGAGGAGGGGGTTATTACTTCCCAGGCAGGGACTTAGCCGACACCTCCCCACGCCATAGTGGGGGGTGGCGGAGGTAGGCGTAACTCCTTTTCTCCCCGTGACTTCGCGAAGCTCTCTCCGATTTGTTCGCTTATACCGTCGTCGACGTCAGGAGACGGGAAGTCGCCCAGGCGCGGGCAAGGATCGAGCAGCGGTGGTGTCTGCGAGGTCAGTGGTGACGCTGCGCGAAACGCATCGCGGACACCTGATGCTGCCGCGAGGCCCGCACGGCTCACCGTGTCTGACTTCGTGCCACAACCGGAGGCACTCCGTGCCCTCAACGGAGCCGCGGAATGTAGTGACGGCAGGCTGGATCGGCAAGCGCTGTCATCATGCGGGGCGTACCTGCTTGCGCTTGCACTGGGTGCCGCGGGGATGAAGGTATGCTCCTGAGCCCGCCATTGACATCACCTACCGCGTGCATGCTAAGCAGCCATGTCCTTCTATTGTTAGGCGGTCGCCATCGGTCGGGCTCTGGATGAGGCGCGCCTCCGTGAACGGAGAGCGTTGGAGGAGCAGCTTCGTGCTGCCGATGAGGCTCATGCCACGAAGGACGACCGCATCTGTGTGTTAGAGGCAGAAGTTCGCGCAGTGGGGGCGTCCCAACGCGCTGCCGAAGAGGCCCAACGTGTCGCGGTAGAGGATCGTGCCGGCTTACTCGGGCGAATCAGCGCGTTGGAGGAGGAGAGGGCCCAGCTTACCATGGCCCTGGAGGAGAAGAGCCAGGCTCTGAGCGACGTGTCCGCGGCAGCTTGGAGGGCCATGGGGTCTTTGGAGGGGGCCCTGCGGGGCCTTTCCGTTGTCGTGTCGGCCTCTTTTGCTTGCTAACGGAAAAGAGGACCATTATGTCGAGTACTGCACAACTACATGCTGCTTGTACGGTTGATTGTTAACACGGCGGAGGTTGGCACCTCCCCACCGCGTTCACTTGTTGTAGAGGCAACGGTGCCCTGTGGGCGAAGAGTGGTGGCGACGGGGCCGACGCATATGTGATGCGCCTAGTTGGAGTAGACACGATGGCGCTCCGTCTCCTACCTTTCGAAGTGGTGGCAGCGGAGCTGGCGTCTAGTTGGAGTAGACGCAATGGCGCTCTGTCCCCTACCCTTCGAAGTGGTGGCAGCGGAGCTGGCGCCTAGTTGGAGCAGACGCGATCGCGCTCCGTCCCCTACCCTTCGAAGTGGTGGCGCGAGCCGGCGCCTGGTTGAGTAGACGCGATGGCGCTCCGCCCCTACCCTCGGTGATGGCGGCGGGCCGCACCTAGTTGGAGTAGACGCGATCGCGCTCCGTCCCCTACCCTTCAAAGTGGTGGCAGCGGAGCTGGCGCCTAGTTGGAGTAGACGCGATCGCACTCCGTCCCGTACCCTCCGCCGCACGCGTGGAATTGTCAACCACGGCTTAGCTAGACTCTGGAGGGTACGCCGACGCATGCGCGGGACGTCCGCGTCTAGTTTATACTCCGGAGCAGGCGTGGGACTATCAACCACGGCTTAGTTGGGCTCCGGAGGGTACGCGAACGCGTGCGCGGGACGTCCGCGTCTAGTTTATATTCCGGAGCAGGCGTGGGACTATCAACCACGGCTTAGTTGGGCTTCGGAGGGTACGCGAACGCGTGCGCGGGACATCCGCGTCTTGTTTAGACTCAGTAGAGTGCGCAGGGAAAACATCCACGTCTAGTTTATACTCCGGAGCGTGCGTGGGACTATCAACCACGGCTTAGTTAGGCTCCGGAGGGTACGCCAACGCGTGCGTGGGACATCCGCGTCTTGTTTAGACTCAGTAGAGTGCGCAGGGAAAACATCCACGTCTAGTTTATACTCCGGAGCGTGCGTGGGACTATCAACCACGGCTTAGTTAGGCTCCGGAGGGTACGCCAACGCGTGCGCCGGACATCCGCGTCTTGTTTAGACTCAGTAGAGTGCGCAGGGAAAATATCCGCGTCTTATTTATACTCCGCAGAGTGCGCGCGGGGGCGTCCCCCCGCTGCGTCTTATTTATACTCCGTAGAGTGCGTGCGGAGGCGGACCTCATCGCTACGTCTTCTTTATACTCCGTAGAGTGCGTGCGGAGGCGGACCTCATCGCTACGTCTTATTTATACTCCGTAGAGTACGTGTGGAGACGGATCTCGACGCTACGTCTTTTTTATACTCCGTAGAGTGCGTGCGGAGGTGGACCTCGGCGCTACGTCTTATTTATACTCCGTAGAGTGCGTGCGGAGGCGGACCTCGGCGCTACGTCTTATTTATACTCCGTAGAGTGCGTGCGGAGGCGGACCTTCGTGGAGTGCGTGTGCAGAGGTGAGTCTCCATGTGGTGCGCGTGCGGAGTGAGTCTCTATGCCTACGTGTGCGGAGGTGAGTCTCCATGTGGTGCGCGTCTGGAGGTGAGTCTCTGTGTTGTGTGCGGGAACATCAACAACGTCTTTATACTCCGGGGAGTATGCGCGGTGACAACACCAGCGTGTGCGCGGAATCCCGCGTCTTGTTTATACTCGGTAGAGTGCGCAGAAAAAACATCCGCGTCTTATTTATACTCCGTGGAGTGCGTGCGGGGGCGAGCCTCCGCACACTTTCGGTGGGGGGCATGAATAGCCTCGCAAACGGCGAACTTTATTAAATTCTCGTTTGCTTGGGTGAGCGAGTACATGAAATCAGGGACTAACCGCTGGACTGGTTGCCGCGAGACGGCCCTTATTGGCTTAGACATAATACTTCCGCAACCTGTCCGCATTCCATGTGTGGCGGAGCGTCTGCCCTTCCAGCGTGGCGAGGTGATAAGCTCCTCGCTGCAGTGCTGCTGCGATAATGTACGGGCCTTCCCACTTGGACTCCAGCTTGCCGACCGTGTTCGCGCGAAGTGCCCTCCTGAGGATAAGGTCCCCCGGCTGTAATGCTCGCGGATACACGGAACGGTTTTGGCTGCGGGCCATTTGGTGGGCGTACTTGGCGACGTGTTGGGTGGCCTTGACGCGCTCTCCGTCGAGGAGGTCCAGGGACAACTGGCGCTCTTCATCTGGTGCCTAAGCGAGGACCCTTCGTGAGCCAGTCTTGATCTCTTCGGGCGTCATTGCCTCATCACCGAAGAGGAGTTTGAACGGCGTGAATCCCGTCGGACGTGTCGCTGTTGTGCGAAGCGACCAGAGAGGACGTTGTAGAGCTCGCCGGGCCACTTGCCTTTTGGTAGCCCGACAAGGCGTTTTTTCATTCCGACGGAGATGGCGCTGTTCGCCCGCTCAACCGCTCCGTTGGACTGTGGGTGTCCGACCGAGGCGAACCGAAGCATAATGCCCATGTCATCGCAGAACTCCCTGAACGGAGCAGACTCGAACTGCAGGCCATTGTCGGCAGTGATCTCCTTGGGCACTCCGAAGCGGCATATGATGTTCTGCCAAAGGAAGCGCTGCATGGCTGTCGAGGTGATCTTGGCTAGCGCCAACGCCTCTGGCCACCTGGAAAAATATTCCAAAACAACCACGATGAAGCGCAAATCTCCTGGGGCTCAGGGCAGAGGTCCGACCACGTCGATGCCCCACCGCGCCAACGGCCATACAGGGGGGATGGGGTTGAGGCCGGTGTGGGGTCTATGAATTACCCACCCCATCCACTGGCAGCCTTGACACCGACGCACCAGTTCTTGGGCGTCAGCGACGGCGGTTGGCCAGTAGAAGCCCTGCCTAAATGCCTTGCCGACGAGCGACCTTGGCGCCAGATGCGAGCCGCAAAGGCCCGCGTGGATTTCCGCCAGAAGGTGCTGTCCTTCTTCGCGTGAGAGGCACCGTAGGAGCGGTGCGCAGACTCCTCTTTTGTAGAGCACTCCGTCGATGAGCTGGAAGGATCTGACGCGGCACTGTAGGCGACGAAGGTCAGTGGGGTCGTCAGGCTCGGCGATGCCCTGTAAGAAGGCGTGAATTGGCTCTCGCCAGTCACCCTGATGGGTGATCTGGTGGACTAGGGCAGCGTCGCGATTGTCCTGCGCGATGGCCACCGCGTGCAGGACCTCGTAGAATGCGCCTTCGGGGGCGGGGAGCTGTTGGCTGGCGGCCTTTGCAAGAATATCCGCTTGCTCATTTTCTGTACGAGGGATGGTCTTGACCGTGACACCCAGGACATGCCGCTCCTTGGCTAGCACAGCTGCCAGGTACTTGGCCAGGTCGGGGTCTTTGGCCTGGTAAGACTTGTCAACTTGCCCCGCCACCAGCCTGGAGTCCGTGCGGACGAGGACTCGCCGCGCCCCCAGAGCTTTGAGCTTTGCTAGGCCGAAGAGTAGCACCTCGTACTCCGCGGTGTTGTTGGTGGCAGAAAATGCGAGGCGCACCGAGTATAACAGGCGGCGTCGCTCCGGCGTAGTGACCACCGCCCCCACGCCCGCGCTGGAGACGTAGTACGCGCTGTCGGTGTCGAGCGTCCATACCGGGTCCTCTAGCTGCTCGGCGTGCTAGACCGCTGGGGTCCACTCCGCGAGGAAGTCGGCAAGGATTTGGGACTTGATTGCTGTGCGCGAAGCATATGTCAGGGAAAAGGGGGCGAGTTCGGCTGCCCACTTGCCGATGCGTCCCGTGGCCTCTTTATTGTGCAACATCTCCGCCAGAGGGAACGAGGATGGCACAGTGATTGGGTGGGCGAGGAAGTAATGTCGGAGCTTTCTCGAGGCCATGACTAAGGTATAAGCCAACTTCTCAAGATCCGTGTACCGCGTCTTGGCGCCTTGGAGGGCTTCAGAGACAAAGTAGACTGGGCATTGGTGAACGCCCTCCTCGAGAACGAGGACGGCGCTGACGGCTGTCGCGGAGGTGGCAAGGTAAAGTAAAAGGGGAGCCTCTGGTGCCGGGGCGACCAGTGTGGGTAGGCTTGCAAGGTGCTTCTTGAGGTTGTCGAAGGCGTTGGCGTAGTCGGCGTCCCACCGAAACCCGTCGCAACCGTGCAGGGTTTTGAAGAAGGGCAGGCCACGCTCCGCTGCCTTGGACAAAAAGCGGCTTAGTGCGGCCATGCGGCCAGCGAGCCTTTGGACCTCCCGTGTCATTTTGGGCGGTTCCATGACAAGGATTGCGTCGACTTTATCGGGGTTGGCTTGGATACCGCGCCTCGATAGCAAGAAGCCCAAAAGCTTGCCCGCCTGTACACCGAAAACGCACTTGTCCGGGTTGAGCTTGATGCCTGCCTTCTGGAGATTGTCGAAGGTCTCTTGGAGATCGTGGCCGTGAGTCGCCAATTGCTTGGTTTTGACGACCACATCGTCAACGTACGCCTCAACATTCCTCCCTAGTTGGGAGGCCAGCGCCAGCGCAATTAGGCGGGTGAAAGTTGCACCGGTATTCTTCGGGCCGAAGGGCATTCTGACAAAGCAGTATGTTCCTATCAGAGTGATAAAGCTGATTTTGTCTTCATCATCCTTGGCCATGTAGATTTGATGATAACCGGATTAAGCGTCCAAGAAGCTCATGAGTTCACAGCCGGCCGTAGCGTCGACTAGTTGGTCGACGCGCGGGAGGGGGTAGTCATCCTTCGGGCACGCCTTGTTGAGGGTGGTGAAATCGATGCAAATGCGCCAGGCACCGCTGGCTTTCTTCACTAGCACTGGATTGGCGTGCCAATCCGGGTGTTGAACTTCGCGAATGACGCCAGCGTGCAAGAGCTTCAGCACTTCCACCTTGGCCGCCTGCTGCCGATCCGCGGACATGCGTCGAAGCCTTTGCTTGACCGGCTTGGCGTCCTGACGGACCGCGAGGTTGTGCTCCATGAGGGAGCGGTCCACACCTGTGAGGTCCTCCGGGGACCAGGCGAAGACGTCTGCGTTGTTCCGGAGAACTTGGAGGAGCTCTCGCTCCATCTCCGGGGGGAAACCGTCGCCTATGGAGACGACTCGGCCGTCGGCTTGGAGGGGGACCCTCTTGACTTCGCCCTCCGGTCGAGGCTTAGGGCTCCACCCCGGGGCGGATGGTGTGTCCGCCTTAGGCTTGCCTGCGAGGGCGTGCACCCTACGGCGGGGACTTGTGAACTCCATGCATCGGGCGAGGTCCTGGTCGCCGAAGATAGTGATGACACCTCGCGGGCCCGGGAGCTTCAGGCACAGGAAGCCATGATGTGGGACCGCCCCGAAGGATATGAGGGCAGGGCGGCCCAGAATGGCATTGTACGGGCTTGGGGTGTCTGTGACGTCAAAGACGATGCCCTCGATCATGACATTATCGCCTTGATAGAAGGAGACTTGGAGGTGTACTTGGCCTAATGTACTTAGGGGTTGGCCACCGAGGCCACATAATGGGGTCCTGGATGGTTGCAATCGACGGTGAGGGATTCCCATGCGGCCGAGGGCCTCCGTGAAAAGCACATTCGTCGAACTGCCTCCGTCGATGAGGGCGCGCTAGACGTCGCATCCCGCAATGTCGACCTGGATGAGCAGGGGGTTGTGGTGAGGAAACTCGACGCCCTAGGCATCGGCGGGCGCGAAGGTGACTTCGCCCTGAGCTACTCCCAGCTGTGGCTGCTGCGAGACTCCCGACGACGAACCGCTGGAGATGACGTTGACGGCTTGAATCTGCGGGGGCGGTTGTTGCGGGTGTTGTGGACGGGCCCCCGGCGCGACGGCCATCAGGATCTGCAGGCTCGAAGCCTCTTGCTTGGCGCTCACAGTGTCATGGAGATCTGCCAGCTCCCGCTGGAGCGCATGGAGGGCGGCCGGCAGGGATCTTTGTACTACGGGCGTAGTCAAAATGGGCGGCGCACCTGGTCGCGCTGGCTTGGCAGCCGCGACTAGCGCCCGTGCTGCCGGACTATCCGCCCCATCTGTGTGGTGGATTCTTGCGTTACTGGCCCGAGTCGCAGTATTACCGGGGCCGTTGGACATTTCTGTGTCTCCTTGGGTGCCGACGTCGATCGCAGGTACCGCCTCGCCCGTCTTTGTGGTAGCTGGCGAGGTTGGAGTCGACGGCTGCGTCGGCGGAGGCGGGGTTGGAGTCGACGGCTGCGTCGGCGGAGGTGGGGTTGGAGTCGACGGCTGCGTCCGCGGAGGCGGGGTTGGAGTCGACGGCTGCGTCCGCGGAGGCGGGGTTGGAGTCAATGGCTGCGTCGGCGAAGGCGGGGTTGGAGTCGACGACTGTGTCGTGAGCGTTATCGTTCACTCCTATAGCCGCCAATGCCGACACCGTGGTGCTGACGCTGACGCGAGGTGCCGCCTCCGCGACCCCTTTCCTCCTTGCCGCCGACGATGTTGGTGCCATCCTTCTTGAGGTCTTCTTGCTTCCGTCGTCCCCATAGACGGCGCTAACTGTTGTGGCTACAGACCAAACAGAGAGAGAGTATGGTAGTGGAGAGTTAGGTGAACAAATGACCTCTTGTACCCCAGAGGCTTCGTCATGTACATACATATATCCCGAGAGGGAGTGTCTTTACAATAGTGCCCTTACACTCGAGTATTCTTCCCTGAGACCATCTTGTCGTCGTACACGGGTTCATAACTCGCTAACAGGCTAGCTGGGCTTAGGTGGGGGCCACCCCCACAACACCAACCATAACCACGAATTGGGTAGGTTTATTTGTGCGTATTTTCCATTTTGATTGTCTAAATTTTGACCAGTGACTCTGGACCCGTGATTCTTGTGTCATGAGTCTTGAGATGACTACCCTAGACATATTGTTCCTATCCTCTAAAAAAAGTATATTTTGAGCTGAGTATCGTGGTCTCTGCTTTTGATACCTAGAAAATAAATCTCAAACTAAAAAAACAATATCAATTACCATATGTCGATTACGACCACTCATTTGATTGCCCGCTACAATTGTCTTTTGTGCATGGTCGAAGACGTCCTCAGTTTGTAAACTTTAGTTGTTCGTTCTCTTCGATTGTTCAAACGAGAACCTGATGCTCAACACTGCACATAGTCGTGCATTTTTGTACTGCAGCAAGTACAAACAATCTCTGGCCTAGTACTGCAGCACTAACAATCTCCAGCCATCATTCACCAACCAGTCATACCACTAGCCTAACATGAGTACTTGAAGTACTCGAAGATCGCAAGAAATGAGGCACTCGTACTAACAATGAAATCTACGAGTACCGACTATAAGGCCTAAGGCAATCTATCGCAAAAAGCCTAAGACAACGATAGTAGACTGCAAAAAGTCTACAAGTACCGATTACAAAATCTACGCCATTGACCACAAAATCTACGATTTATCGATCACAAAGTCTACGACCATCGACCCTAAAGTATTGTAGCTAAGACCATGAAAAAGTACTATAGCTACAACTATGAAAAGTACTGTAGCTATGACCATGAAAAGTATTGTACCTATGTGATCGAAGTCAAACATAGTCAAAGTAGAATGTAGTCATAGACAGATGTGGTCGAAACCAATGTGGTCGAAGTCGTTGGATCCTCCGATGTCACTCAAAAGTTGTCTGATATTTTGATGTTACTCGATAGCCGTCCGATGCCACTTACTCGATTAGACTGGTCCGAACATCCTTAATGCAGAGCGTCATCTGATGTTAGTCACTACTCGACAGCCGTCTGTTGCCACTTACCCAATCGGACTGGTCCGAACATCCTTAAAGCAGAGTGTCGTCTGATGTCCATTGCTACTCGATAGCTACCCGATGTCACTTCACCGATTGGACTAGTTTGAACATCCTTAAAGCGGAGTGTTGCATGGTCTTCATTTCTACTCGACATAGCCAAAAACTGTTCGGACCCAAAACCACTCGTAGCAGAACAAAAACACTTGGAGATATCAAAACTACTCAGACCCAACTGAAACCACTTGAAGCAATCAAAAACCATTCAGACTCGATTGAGATTCTCTCAGACACAATTTCCAATAAAACCAAAAGTCAATTATTTATCATCAACACCATGCATGACCATTGCATGGTCTCACAATCCGCCTCTTGATGAATACATTGACAACACCTCAAAAACTCAGAGAATTTGCGTGAGACTTGCTCATGGGAACCGACCATAGCCAAAAGAACCGATCACCACAAAGAGCGCATAGACCACTTAGAAACAAAAGAAACCCCCCTAACTCCCCCTCAATACAAAAGAACAAAGCTTTTCAATTTTTCTAGATTCCTCTGAAAATTTTCCAAATTCTCCCCACTCTTCCCCTTTCTTCTATTTTCTCCCCCTTTGGCAATGAAATTAACAAGGGGTCCAGAGAGGATAAATCTAAAGAAATAGCAAGAGAATAAACAATCAGAAGCTTTGTAGATTATCCAAGTCACTTTGTATTAATTTTAAGAGATTAAGCAAGTCATCTATTTGTGTAGAGCTCCCTATATCATATAAATTCACATATCATGTATCACCAATCTTTGCATGGTTAAGCAATTTAGATTAGTGACAGGGCATCTCAACTGTGACCAAACCGATTACAGAGAGAACAAAAAGATATCACAACAAAAAGTCAAAGTCTAAAAGTGAACTATACCTTAATTTTAAGTGAGCTAACAGTCTCATGTAGCAACCTATGGCTCCTTACTCAAAACATTTTAGCATATAGCATGCTTGTAGCATACTTCTTTTCATAATGACATCTTTGTAACATTTTTTAAATTCAAAGGTGGCATTCTTAAAGCATACTTCTTTTGAATTATGTACTTTTTTGCCTTTTTTGTTTAACTATGGCATGTTTAAAGCATACATCTTTTCATTTGTTTACTTTTTGTGCCCCCTTTTTTATTATGTAACGTGCCAATTCTTGAGTGAACATAAAAAGATTGCAATATGAAACATGCAGGACTTATAGCTAAGATTTAAAGTAAGACTCACAATCACGCTAATCCTTTTAGATTAACATCACAAAGTACTATCTCCAACCAATCTAGTCAGTGCATTCCACCATGTCATGTTTTTGTTCAATCATAGCAAGGTAATTATAACTAGTCATGATCATAATTGCACAACATATGAGTGAATATGATAAAGAAAGCTCTACAATTTATTTGATTTTAATGACTTAGACTTGATGAATTGTATGTCAAGAATAATAAGTAAAGCTTCCAAAAATTTAAATACAAAGCTCTCCTTTAGAATAATTCCATAGGATGTAACACACCTAGCACACTTCTTAGCCGAGCAAAATGAGAAGAATCAAGTGGTTTGGTAAAAATACCAACAACTTGTAAATCAAAATCAATAAAGTGTAAAACAACATCTCCCTTTTTCACATGGTCTCTAAGAAAATGATAGTGAATATCAATGTGTTTAGTTCTTGAATGTTGCATAGGATTTTTAGTAATACTAATCACACTAATGTTATCACAGTAAAGTGGAACACTATCTAAATTTAAACCAAAATCCTTAAGAGTAGCTGTCATCTAAAGCAATTGAAAACAACAAGCAGCAACTACATATTCAACCTTAGCTGTTGAAAGTGCAACAAACACATATTTCCTAGAAGTCCATGAGATAAGCGATGTGCCTAAAAAGTGACAAGTACCCGAAGTACTCTTCCTATCAATTTGACAACCTCCAAAATCCACATCTGAATAAGCTCTAAGGGTAAGACAAGAGGAAGAAGAGTACAATAAACCAAATTCTAAAGTTGACTGAAGATACCTGAAGATATGCTTTACCGCTTGTCGATGTGAAGCACGTGGGGAAGGTTGAAAGTGAGCATACAGACACACAGTAAAGTGTATGTCTAGCCTTGAAGCAGTGAGGTACAAAAGAGGGCCAATTATGCTTATCTATTCTGTTTGATCAACAAGCTCTCCATCTACGTCAGGATCCAAGACAGTCGTAGATCCCATGGGTGTAAAAATTGGTTTGACTATCCCCATGTCAAAACGACAAAGTAGATCCTTGGTGTACTTAGTCTAATGAACAAAAGTACCCAACTTAAATTGCTTAATTTGAAAGCCTAGGAAGAATGTGAGCACTCCCATCATACTTATGTCGAATTCCCAACTCATGGTATCTGAAAACTTGGAAACAATAGTATGAGAAGAACCACCAAAGATGATATCATCCACGTAACTTTGAACGAGTAAAAGATCATTGCCATGCTTGAGAGAAAACAGAGTCTTATCTACCTTTCCCATTTCAAAGTTATTTTTTAGTAAATATGATTTAGGCCTATTGTACCATGCTCTGGGTGCTTGTTTTAAACCATATAAAGTTTTAGACGATTTAAAGACATCGTTAGAACACTTAGAAATTTTAAAACCAGGTGGTTGTCTAACATACACTTCCTCCTCAATATAACCATTAAGAAAAACACTTTTCACATCCATTTGATACGATTAGAAACCTTTGGATGCGGCAAATTCTAATAGAATTCTAATAGCTTCTAATCAAGCAAAAGGTAAAAAAGTTTTACCAAAGTCAAGACCTACCTGGGTGAATCCTTGAGCCACAAGTCTAACTTTATTTCGAACAACAACTCCATCTTCACTTTGTTTGTTCTTAAAAACCCATTTGGTTCCAATAATATTATGACTATAAAGAGGTGATTAATGTCTAGACCTTGTTTCGCTCAAAATTTTCTAATTACTCATGTATAACATTAATCCAAAACTCATCAGATAAAACGTGACTTACATCTTGGGGTTTAAAAGATGAAACAAATGCACCATGAGAATACAAGGCATTGGAGTTATACCTACTATGAAAAACTCTCTTGTTTAACTTACCAATCATTTGATCTAGGGGGATGACGTCATTAAATATACGGAGTCGTCATAGATGTAGTCATAGTAGTTGTCATGGTGTCTGTTTCCTGTGTGCTTGTAGGAGTCGTCGTAGCGGTGGTTGTAGCAGGCGAGGAAGCCTCTTTCTTATGCGTGGTCATAGAAGTAACGGTCTGAGTCGGGAAACCCCTACTGTCATCGTCAGAGTCGTAGAAGATGCCATTGAGTGCGTCAAGAGCTTGTATCCTTGCATTGTTAAGTCTAGTACTAGGACTAGCCTCATTAAACGTGACCATACAGGTCTCAACGATTTTGTTAGTTTCTAAGTTAAGTACCTGATAACCCCGAGTGTGAACTTTGTATTTAAGAAAGATGCCATCTGAGAATCTATATTCAAATTTATCAAGATTCCCATGTTTAAGGATAAAGCATCGACATCCAAACACACTAGAGTGAGAAATATTAGGAGTACGACCAAAATGAAGCTCATATGACGTCTTATGTAGCATAGCTCACAAGAAAACTCTATTGAGATATAGCAAGCAGGCAAAACAGCTTTAGCCCAACATTTCCTAGGAGTTGCATGTTCATTTAGCATTGTTCTAGCCATCTAGACTAGAGTCCTATTCTTGAGTTCGACCACACCGTTCTATTGTGGCACTCGAGCTGATAAAAATTGATGGTCTAAGCCCTTTTTGGCACAGAAGCAAGTCTAAGATCTAACTCTCTAAAGTGGCCGAAAACTTCATCCTTAGAGGCCATAAAACAGACCTAAGAGTATCTAGAGTAATCATCAACAATAACAAGAACAAACCATTTACTATCAACTAACTAAACTCTAGATGGCCCAACAATGTCGATGTGCAATAATTGTCTAAGAGAATCAGTCATAACTAACAAGAGTGGAGAATGAGTCGATGCAACCATCTTACCATAACGACAGGGCGAATAGACCAGATCCATTGACTTGACAATCTTAAGACTATGAATTCTTCTAACAAGATTCGAATTACTGAGCCATGAAAGATGATCAAAGCCAATATGACCTAGTCTATGGTGTCAAATGAACATATTCTTTGATTCTGATGCCATAAGACACCTAAGATCAGAGGTCACTGAGTATAAAAAATCACCCTTAAACAAGCGACCAACTCAACTTATTTTCCAAACAAGATCATCAGATGAATCTAAAATATAGAAAGAATATTTTTTAAAGCTCACCCCAAAATTATCGTCTACCAACTATGAAATCAAAAATAATTTATAGCTTAACTTACTGACAAGCGCAACATCTTTTAAGATGAACTTGTCATTGACGCGTACAATGCCTTTTGCAAGAATTCATCCTTGAAAGTTATCCTCAAAAGTAATCATCTCATCACCAGGGGCACGAGTAAGGGAGGAGAATCATCGTGAGTTTTCAGTTATGTGGCAGAACAACTGGAGTCGATTAATCATATGTTCTCCTTCCTCTTGCGACGAACATACAGAGCATGAACAGTCATCGGTATCCTAATACTGGGGTTGGACAATAGAGATTTTGGTATCCAATACTGAGATATTCGATGAACAAGGGCAAAGGTATGAACAGATAAAGATTTCAGTGAAGCATTAGAATTTGACATATTCCAACCAGTCTGTCATTGAAAACCATGTGCGACCATGAAGTGGTCTGACCTTCTCAATAGAGTGGTTCCGACAAACACTCAGTCGAATCACATGGAAGATGCTGATCGAAAGTGATCTGATTGACCACATGAAACTTATCTGGTCATCAACTGGTCTGAACGACTAGAAAACCTTAGTTGAAAGTTTCTTGAGGAGCTAGTTTGACAACAAGAAACAAGTGATCAAAAATATTGTTTGACCACTCTTGTCCGACCCTGAGAGTCAACCGGTCGAGCGCCTGGACAATCCGTGCTGATTCGACCACTAGAAGTAGCTGGTTGAACACACTTCTTTATCCTATCTTTCTTCTCTTTCTTTGCTTTTCTAAAGTAGAATTGAACCACATATCTATTTTACCACAGTGAATGCATTGATACTTGACTTGATGAGTGGTTATTTCAGCCTACTTAACAGCACTCAATTCAGTAGAGTATTCTTTTGCAAAACTAACAAATCTAAAAATGATTTATTTTGCTTCCGATTCTACTTCCAATTTTCCTGGTTCGAGTACCTTAACTACTTTAGGAGGATTATTCCTAACATGCTCTATAAAATTAAATCTTAGACCATGATTTTTTACACTAGTTTTTGACTTGTTTAGAATCATATTCAAATTCTTCTTTCCAAAAGAAAACCTCTCTAAAATATCTTTAAGCAGTGTGAGACATGATGAGCATTTAACCAATTCATCTACAATCTTCTTAGAAGCACTAGATTGAACTAGTTTATCCTTTTCAGCAAAATCCTTAAGTTGTCTAGTCAATGCTTCAATCTCATGTTAAGCTTAGGAAAATTAGAGCAAGAAGTAGTCTCATGATAAAACATTTATTGAATTGACTCCAGAGAAGAATTTAGCCTAGTCTGAAGCAGATCACACTTAGAGCAAGCTTTGGGTTGAGCAGAAGGACAAGACTTGAGCATTTTCATTTCATCTCTAGCCAGTTTTAACTTTTTTATCATAAGAGTCGTGTGCCAATTTTAAATCATCAAGTTTAGAAGTTACATCACCAAATTGAACCAAGATTGACACATTAATTTTTCTAGCAGATTCTAATTCAGAATGTAACACTTAATACGACGCACAAGATTCATCATCAGAGAGAGAAGCTCTAAGTCTATGAATTTTAGAGTTTAAATCCTCAACAACAAGATCATGATTTTTAATTTTCTTTTTATACTTCTTGAGCTCCTCTCTCAATCTAAGCACATCATAAGATAAATCGATATAAGAAAGTTTTACCTCATCTGGATTGCTGTAGAGATCATCACTATCGAATTCCTCACTATTTGCCATAAAACACATTTCGGTGAAGTCTATCTCCTTCTATTCTTGCCATTATTCTCCTCATCACTTGCAGAATCAACATCACTCAAGTCAATCTCATCAAAAGTTGAAAGTACCTTGTTGACGACTTTGCGATAATTCTGCTTTTTGCTTGAGGTAGTTTTGAACCGAAGTCAACAAGTTGGATCCTTGTCATCTTCGACTTCCTTGCTCTTAAGTTTTGGACAGTTAAACTTAATGTGATTGAGCTCACCACATTTATAGCATTTGACAGGACCTCCTCTCCGCCTCAGTCTAATGTTGTTGATCGCCTTTGTCACCCTATTGGAGAGAAGTACGAGCTGATCTTCTGGAATCTTCTCTAACTATTCATCTGAAATAGAGCACAAGGCAGACAATGAGACATTCAAAGAACTAGATGAACCATTAGATTGGTTAGCCACTAAGCCCAAAGAACTAGTCTTGTTTATCCTAACCAATACATCAATCTCATGTGTTTTCATCTTGGAATAAAGATCATTCAAGGTAAGGGATTCCATGCTAATAGAATGATTGATGGTAGTGACTAAAACATTCTATACAGACATATCCAAAGAGTTCAAAATCTGTGGAGCATTGTCCGAATATTGATATGTGACATCTACATATTACAGATCACTAATAATTTTATTAAAGCAATTGAAAAAAGCATCTATTGATTCTCTAGGTTTCATCTCAAATTTAGAATACTTCTTCTTGAATTGATTCTGACGAACACCTTTAACAGATTTCGATCCCTCATGATAATCAGCTAGAGTGGTTCAAATTTTATTTGTAGATTTAAGATGAGCAATTCTAACAAGCTTGTTTCTACTTAAACCTTGCAATAAAATATTTCTACCCTTAGCATTTACTTCTACATCATCAGTATTCTCAATTGTAACCAATAGAAGGCACTTCATATGAATTCTTAACTTTTTGCCAAATGACATTACCTTGTGCTTGTAGAAACACCTCTATTCCATCGAAGAGTGGTGGTTTACCAGAGAACCAATACTGTTTTGACGCCATTGTAACTTGGCTCTGATATCACTTGTAGAATCGTATGGTACAATTAGATGGGGGTGAATGATTGCCTCCACTTTTTGACACCTAAAAAACAAATCTCAAATTAGAAGAAACAATATCAATTACCGTATGTCAATTATGACTGCTCATTTGATTGCCCACTATGATCGTCTTTTGTACGTGATCGAAGATGTCCTTAGTTCGTAAGCTTCAACCGCTTGATATCTTCGACAGCTCAAACGAGAACCCAATGCTCATCATTGCACATAGTTGTGCATTTTCGTTAATCTAGCGATCACTAGAAATCTTCAACACATCACGAATCCAGATTGATTCAAGATGTTCTTTATTGCTAGATTTTCATATATTTACAAAGCACCCTCACTAGCACCCGTAAAAACCCTAACACAAAAAGCTTGTTCAAAGCTGCCCAAAGTCACCTACTAGCTCATATTAGCCCTTAGTCTCTACCTGCTTTTATAGGCTAATATCTAAACCATGTTTGCCTCAAACATAAATACGTAACTCTATCTTTACCTCAAAATAAGGGACTCGAAACTCTTCCTAACATGGATTTTTTACCAAACTCTTTCTCTTCCAAGTTGTGGACTCCATCGAGAACTCCTATTGCAACACGTGTCGAAGCCTCTAGAATCACACTGCCCATAGCTTCTCCACACATCACCACCTTTGATATTCACATGCTTCAGCGTTAGCCCGACCACCTCGCATAACATCTTCAATGGTCTGGACCTCAAATATCCCCATCCTAATCCTGATCCTTCTCATCACTGACCATGACCATCTGCACGCTCATCTGCACATGCAAAAACCAAAGAAATATTCTCTGACACAAGTTATTTACAACTTGATCATCATCAGCACATATTCAAACTACACACACCCTTGTCTATCCACCAACAAAAACCAGACCTTCAACGACCACCAACCAGATCATCTACGATCAACAACCAGGTCATCCACGATCAACCATCTCATCACTATTCGAAAAACACTCTTAGACAATTTATTACGACCACTAATTCCATCGCAATCGAAAACTCAGTCTAAGACCACTCAATACGACCGCTAGTTCATCGAGTACTCGAAAATCACAAGTACTCATGACATCCCATCGGTTTGCTCACAACACTCGGGAATAATATGCATCGCTATCGATCACAAAACCATTGACCACTAAATACCTAGTACTGAACCATTCTAACTACCGAGTACCTCCCTAGTACTGCAGCACTAACAACCAATCTCTGACCATCATGTACAAGCCAGTCATACCGTTGGCCTAACACGAGTACTCGAAGTACTCGAAGATTGCAAGAAATGAGGTACTCGTACTGACCATCAAATCTACGAGTACCGACCGTAAAGCTTAAGGCAATCTATCGTAAAACGTTTAAGATTATGACAGCAGACTACAAAAAGTCTACGAGTACCGATTACAAAGTCTATGACCATCGATCGTAAAATCTACGACTTATCGACACAAAGTCTACGATCATTGATCGCAAAGTACTATAGCTACGACCATGAAAAAATACTGTAGCTACGACTAGGAAAAGTATTGTAGCTATGACTATTGAAAGTATTGTACCTACGTGGTTGAAGTCGGATGTGGTCGAAGTAGAAGTAGAACATAGTCATAGTCGGACGTGGTCAAAACCAATGTGATCGAAGTTGGACATGATCGAAGTCATTGATCCTCCGATGTCACTCGAAAGCCGTCTGATGTTTTGATCTTACTTGAAAGCCATCCTATGTCACTTAGCCAATTAGACTGCTCCGAACATCCTTGAGTAGAGCGTCGTCCGTTGTCCGTCACTACTCGACAACCATCCGATGTCACTTACCTGATCTGACTAGTCCAAACATTCTTGAAGTAGAGTGTCATCCGATGTCGGTCACTACTCGACAGCCATCCGATGCCACTTACCTGATCGGACTAATCCGAACATCCTTGAAGTAGAGCATCGTTCGATGTCCATCACTACTTGACAGCTATCTGATGTCACTTCACCGATCGGACTGGTCCGAACATCCTTGAAGCGAAGCGTTGCCCAATCTCTGTCTCTACTCAACACAGTCAAAAACCGTTTGGACTCAAAACCACTCACAACAGAACAAAAACACTCGGATATATCAAAACCACTTGGACCCGACTAAAACCAGTTGAAGCAATTAAAAACCATTCAAACTCAACTGAGAATCTCTTAGATGCAAATTCTAATAAAAACCAAAAGTTAATTATTCATCATCAACACCATGCACGACCATCGCATGGTCTCACAGCTTCTATAAACTAGCACATTCCTCCTGATTCCTGACGGTCCTGCTCCATCCGTCAGGGAAAAATAGACGACCTTGATGGTGTGTTTACATGAATACATAGACTACTCTTGACGGCTGTTGAAATGTTCGTCAGAAAGAAAGAATGATGCCGGTATATTATTTGGGTAAACCCCGTCAGGAACAATCCCGTCACGAACAATTGTCCCTGACGTGTTATTCACCATCAAGAACTCCATGGTATCCAACGAAAAACAGCAAGCAAAATAAGAGATTTTCCCTGATGTGTTATTCAACATCAAGAACTCCGCGGCAACAGGTTTGTGCCTAACGGTCATTATTGGCATGTTAGGAATGTTGGGATACGGGTAGGCTACACTAGTGCGAATTAAAATTTTCTACCGCGTAAACCAGGAAGCCATGCGAGTAAAGAGATCATAGATTATTACCACAAGATGCGCAGTGCAGCGGAAGTAGAGTTGAAGCAGTCGATTCAACGAAGAGCACGTCGGTGTAAGCGAAAGTAGTCGATCGTCCTCTGGCCAAACATCTCCTCCTTGCGATCGTCCTGATCAGCGTCGCAGTCGTAGCAGCGCCTCTACTGAGGTCCACACATCCTGGGAGAGAACACCGTGCGTCGGTGTGCTAGCACCAATGTACACGGCAGGGATTATGAGAGGTGGCGGCTAGGGTTTCTTGGGATATCTCCCTTAGCCCCTGCACCTCCCATTATATAGCCTCCAATCAGATCCATACCCGATACGAGTGGATATGGAAGCCCACTCGAAAACCATCATCCAGACCCTTATCGTTTCAGTCCATTAAGTGTGTGACCCTGTAGATTCATGTACATTTGGCCATAGGCCGAAAACTCCTTTCCAGTCCATAGGTCAGTAACAGTCCCTAGCAGGACATAACGACCCCCAAATATACATAAAGATCATATCGGACGAACCTATATAATGCTTATGTACGGATCCCTTTGCCTCACGATATCAGATCGAACTCAAGGCGAGAAGCGTGCCATCCTATAATAGCTCGATACTTTACTCGAACCTGTGATGGATTACTCAGTTGTGATTGACTCTTCAACCACATTCGGCATGGCCATGCACTTTCTTAATCCAATCACATCGAGGGGCCCAGAAATATCTCTCCCGTTATATAGGAGGGGTAAATTCTATCTTGATCGCTCATATCCCTCCGCATATTTCATAGTAAACCCGAAAGCTATCTTTATGACCACCTAGTCACGGAGTAGTGTTTGGTAACCCCTAAGTAAACTATTACACATGTAGAAAACAATGAAGATCTCAGGTCTAAGGATCACATATACACTATATATGAGACCAACTGATAACACTTAAGAATATAATAATTCCCGTAGTGTCTTATGGTGAGTCAATCCAATATCATGTTCTCTAACAAGTGTCCACATTATTGATTTGATATCCCATATTCACGATCTGTGAAACATGATCATCAATTAATACATGTGCTGATCTGTAAATCATAATTGTCCCACATAATGATATAAGATCAGGGATAATTTAGAATAATATCAAAAACATAAACAAATAGTTTCACGAACAAGTCACATACTTATTGATCAATATCAAAGACATTTATTCAAGGGACAAAATAATATATTATTCAAAAGGTCATAAACATAGAAGTGATACAATCATCTCTATGATTGCCTCTAAAGCATATCACTAACAATCTCCCACTTGCACTAGAGTCAATCATGTAAGTATCTAATACCCATAGCTCTTGTGTGCGCCTCATGCTTTGGCTGTGGAAGAGGCTTTGTCAACGGATCAGCAATATTCAAATCCGTGTGTACTTTGCATATCTTAACATCACCTCTATCTATAATCTCGCGAATGAGGTGAAAACGCCGAAGTATGTGCTTAGATTTTTCATGTGATCTAGACTCTTTGGCTTACGCAATCGCTCCACTATTATCACAATAGAGATTCATTGGACTAGAAGCACTAGAGACCACACCCAGCTTAGAGATAAATTTCTTTATCCAAACAGCCTCCTTCGCAGCTTCAGAAGCCGCAATATACTCAGCCTCCGTTGTAGAGTTAGCAACCGTCTCTTGTTTGGAACTTTTCCAGCTCACTACTCCTCCATTAAGACAAAACACAAACCCAGATTGTGATCAAAAATCATCTTTATCGGTTTGAAAACTAGCATTAGTGTAACCATTTACGACTAGTTCTTCCTCACCTCCATAAACAAGGAACGCATCCCTAGTCCTTCTCAAGTATTTCAGGATATTCTTTACAGCTATCTAGTGATCTTCACCTAGATCTGACTGATATCTGCTCGTAACACTTAGAGCATATGATACATCTGGACATGTACAAAGTATGGCATACATGATAGACCCAATGGCAGAAGCATATGGAATCTTACTCATCCGGTCTCGCTCATCTGGTGTCGAAGGACACTGAGTCTTACTAAAACTAATACCATGTGACATAGGCAAGAAACCTTTCTTGGAATCCTTCATGTTGAACCGCTTCAACACTTTGTCAATGTATGTATTTTAGCTTAATCCAATTAGCCTTTTAGTTCTATCTCTATAGATATTTATACTCAACATATATACTGCCTCTCCTAAGTCTTTCATAGAGAAACTATTTTTTAATGAAGACTTAACAGATTGAAGCATAGGAATATCATTTCTGATCAATAATATATCATCAACATATAGAACCAAAAAAATAAGTGCGCTTCCACTAGCCTTTTTGTAAACACAAGACTTTTCTTCGTTTTTGATGAAGCCAAACCCTTTGACTATTTCATCAAAGTGAATATTCCAACTTCGAGAAGCTTGCTTCAGTCCATAGATAGATTTTTGAAGCTTGCATATCTTTCTAGCATTTTAGAGATCGACAAAACTCTCAGGTTGTGTCATGTACACATCCTCACTTAGATTCTCATTTATGAAAGCCGTTTTGACATCCATCTGCCATATCTCATAATCGAAATATGCAGCAATAGCTAGAATGATCCGAATAGACTTAAGCATAGCGACTGGCGAGAAGGTTTCATCATAATCAACACCTTGAATTTGTTTAAAACACTTCGCCACCAATCGTGCCTTATGGATATGAATATTTCCATCCATATCTTTCTTTTTCTTAAAAACCCATTTGCACTCAATGGTTTTAACACCATCGGGTGGATCAATCAAGTTCCAAACTTGATTATCATACATGGATTGAATTTCGGATCTCATGGCTCTAAGCCATTTCTCAGAGTCTGGATCCATCATCGCTTCCTCATATGTCTTAGGCTCATCATTGTCAAACAATAAAATATCATGTCGATATCTTATCAGCAATTGACATGGCCTTTTAGACCTACGTAGGGCTGGTGTCTCTTCCACAGTTTCTACAACATCTTGTACACTCTGTTCAGGCTCAGTAGGAGTCGAAATATTTTCTGATGTCTCTCGAATTTCTTCGAGTCTTACCGTGCTCCCACTAACTGTTCTTGGGAGAAACTCTTTCTCCAGAAATACACCATTTCGGGCAACAAACACTTTGTTCTCATCCCTTTTATAAACATAATATTCTTTAGTTTCTTTAGGATACCTCACGAAGAAGCATTTATCAGATTTAGGTGTGAGCTTATCAGACGTTAAACGTTTTACATATACTTCACATCCCCATATTTTGAGAAAAGACAATCCGGGACGTTTCCCAGTCCATATCTCATATGCTGTCTTCTCTACTGCTTTTGATGGAACCCTATTTAATGTGAACGCAGCTATTTCTAGAGCATGCCCCCAAAAAGATAATGGTAGATCATATTGGCTCATCATAGATCGAACCATGTCTAACAAGGTCCGATTCAGTCGTTCAGACACCCCATTCCATTGAGGTGTTTCAGGCGAAGTTAGCTGTGAAATAATTCCACATTACTTTAGATGATCACCAAACTTATGGCTCAAATATTCACCTCCACGATCTGATCGTAGGGCTTTAATTGTCTTGCGAAGTTGATTTTGTACCTCATTTTGAAATTTCTTGAACTTTTCAAATCATTCAGACTTATGCCTCATTAGATAGATGTATCTATATCTACTAAAGTCATCGGTAAAAGTTATGAAGTACAGAAAACCACCTCTGGCCGTTGAACTCATTGGTCCACATACATCCGAATGTACTAAGGCCAACAAGTCATTTGCCCTCTCACCTAGACCAGTGAAAGGTGTCTTAGTCATTTTGCCAAGTAAACAAGATTCGCACGTTTTAAATGATTCAAAATCAAATGAGTTTAGAAGACCATCTTTATAAAGCTTCACCATGCGCTTCTTATTTATGTGACCCAAACGACAATTCCAAATACAAGTGGGATTCAAATCATTAGGCCGAAGCCTCTTAGCATTAATGTTATAGATAGGCACATCCTCAAGATTTAAAACATATAATCCATTTATCAATGGAGCATGGGCATAAAGCATATTATTCAAATAAATTAAACAACAATTGTTCTTTATTCTGAATTCATAACCTTCTGCTCCCAAACATTAAGCAGAAATAATGTTTTTGCTTAAGGCGGGAACATAATAACAATTATTCAATTCTAAAACTAATCTTGAGGGTAAAGATAATGGTAAAGTGCCAACAGACAACACAGCAACTTTTGCTCCAGTGCCCACGCGAAGATCAACCTCGCCTCTTGCTAAACTCCTACTCCTTATCAGCTCCTGCATCGAATTGCAAAATATAAGCAACCGATCCGGTATCGAATACCCAAGAACTAATATGAGAAGTAGCAAGATTTATTTCTATAACATTTATACCTAAAGTAGAAATCTTACTTCTCTTCTTCTTTTTCAGTTCTGCCAAGTACTTTTTGCAGTTCCTCTTGCAATGTCCAATTCCTTGGCAATGGTAGCAAATAGTATTAGGTGCAGCACCAACCTTAGGCTTCTGAAGCATAGATTTGGTACTCGAGATCTCATCTTGAGTTTTAGCCATGCCCTTTGTTTTGTTCAAAGCCTTGTAATTCTTTTTTTTTTTTGAAGTTGGTAGTTTTCTGAACCATTATCACATGATTAGAGCTTTTCTTAATGCTCTCCTCTGCTGACTTGAGCACCCCATGCAATTCGGTCATTGACTTCTCCATGCCATTCATATGAAAATTCAAAATGACTGGCTCGAAGCTCGGAGGGAGCGATTGGAGGATCACATCAGTAGCCAACTCTTGGCTAAGGGGAAAATCAAGTTTTTCCAAACTCTCAATGTATCCAATCATCTTGATCACATGAGGGTTGACCGGACTTCCTTCAGCTAACTTGCATGCAAACAATGACTTAGAGGAGTTGTACCTTTCAACCCTTACTTGGTTCTCAAACATGCATTTAAGTCCCACAATCATATTGTAGGTATCCGTGTTCTCATATTGCTTTTGAAGCTCAAAGTTCATGGCGACAAGCATGAGACAGCTAACATCAAGTGAGTCATTGCAATGTTTCTCATACTCATTCTTTTGACCACGAGTAGCATCTGCAGCTGTTTCATCTGGATATAGAACCTCTAGAACATATTCCTTCTTTTTTTACTTGAGAACAATTCTCAAGTTGCGGTACCAGTCAATGAAGTTTGTTCCATTCAGTTTTTCTTTCTCAAGAATTGATTGCAAGTTAAAACTGGGTGTGGAGGAAGTAGATGTTGGCATTGTCTACAACATAAAAATATATGTAAAAATTCAGCACTATGTTTATGTTAAATCTTTCATTAAACAATTTAATAAAAAATACTCCCACTATATGTCTAAAATCATGTACTCTCCAATAACATATAGTGAATCAAGATACATATTTCACTAAGTCCTAGTGAGCTTTGGCATCAGTGCTAGAAACGTAGCGACGTAGATACATGCAACTCTTGTTTGTTGAGTGACATCCATATGTCCCAGCCTTAACATTATGCCCCTAGATCCAAAACTATTTTGATAGCCTAGTCAAGTTAAACCAATATTATTCATGAAGTGTCCAACACTTTACCCTATCTTATTATGATAATTAATGACACCCTACTTTGGTAGATCTACCAGTTAATGATCAAAATTTTGATAGATGTAACTATTGGAAGGGCATCAAGTTTTACTTAATTTTTCAAGAGGGATACTATTCTATCACGAAAAATACATCCTCTACAGGTATAGCATGAAAGAATAGTATGACAAAAAATAAACATCATATGCATATAATCACATTATACTGTGAATGTTATGGCATTTTAAATCGTAGTGGTCGCCATCGCCATGATTCCACGGTGATCTCCTTCGCCACACTTCCTGTCCTCTTTGTCATCATGCTTGAAGCTTCCATGGTAAAAAACTAAACTATTACAATTAATAGCTAGTAAATGAATTACATGAGGAGCTCAAGTATCACAAGTCGACACGTAGGTCGTTATACAATTAAAGAACAGCCTCAACCCAGCTGTGATTAATACGACACACAGGCCGCCAAAACACACATACATCACATATACATCTATGTCATACCATTCACATCATTCCCTGCAAAAACAAGTTAAGCGCAGAACGTATTCTACCGCCCTGACATGAATGTGTTTGTATAACAATCTATACATGTACGCAACGGCGGTCCGATCGCATCTATGAAATCGCTATGAAAATCTCATCGGGCCATTCAAAATATCTCAATTTTCATTAGATCAATCATATTGATCATCGCAATCGGTATACTTGAGGAGACCACAACACAAGACCTCGATCTGTTGGCTTGATCTACTGACTGTGCGCGCAGTTAGCCCTGATGGTGATTCCAGCCGGTAGGGGCAAGTCACGCGTACATCAAAGAAGGAGCACGAACTACTTGTGTCAACGGCCCAATTGTGTGAATATTTTTTTTTCTAAATTGGCCTATTAGAGGTATGAGGGCCATTAGACCCGTTAGTGTAACTTAGTCCTATATTACCTATTTAATAGACATGGTATACCTTCCCCCTTTATATAAGGAGAGGTAGGGATTGCTCCTTGTATACACCACACTACACAAACTAATAAAGTTAAGAGAATGTTAATGACTACATCTTGTATCTTGTTCTACTTTTATTCGTGTGAGTTTTGAGTGCTTAATTATTGGCAATATGCCCGTCAATACACAACAAATAATTAATGGCCACTCAGTTCTGTAACAGCCTAACTTAGCAACCTTTTGTCCTACGTCTTTAGTCGGCCCTGTAACCTGCCCTTGCGGCACCTCTGTTTCTCTCTGTAACTTCTGTTCCCTCTCAATTGAATAGGCAGTGCTCCTGCCATGCTTTCGAAAAAAAAACTAATGTATGTACGAAGCAACTTTGCTGTTAGCTTCAAGGGACTGACCATGTTTCAAGATTTACATGAGTATAGTTTACTCTGAAGGTTACATAAGGATTTACATGAGGATTTACAGCTTAAGCTTATTCAGTGGTAGAAGACATGGGCAATTTAGAATCAGCTGTGCAACTCGTGTTAGGCCCATATGCATTACATCGATGAGGAGACCAGACAGCTCCTACACATTTTGGGTCAAGAAGTCGTCTTCCCTCTGTACCTCATGGAGCAGTGCACAAAGTGCGCCAAGTTCAGTAGGCTAAGAGCGGCCATCATCCAGAAGAAATAGTCCAAATGCCCCTCATTCAGGTTGTCCGGGATCCACCCGGGCGCTCCGCCGCGTGTCGTGGCCACTGCGACGACGCCGAACACGAGGGTGTTGAAGTAGGATCCGGACGCGATCGCGAGCTGTCCGAGCGCTGCGCACAGGCTTCTCATGGTGTCTGGGGCTTGGTCGTAAAAGAACTCCGTCACGCCAATGCTGGCGAAAACCTCAGCTGCACCGAGCAGAAAGTATGCCGGCGCCTGCCACAGAATGGTCATCGGCGCAGGCACATTCTGGTCTGCCAGGCCACCGGCTTGCGTGATCATCTCCAGCCTCTTCATCTCGAGCAATGCCGAGTACACCATGGTGAGCATGGACAGTGCAAGGCCAATTCCAAGGCGCTGCGTCTGCGAAAAGCCCTTCTCCTTGCCGGTGAAGCGCCGTGCGAGCGGCACTAACACGGTTTCGTAGATGGGGACCCAGATGAGGACGCCGAACACATGGAAGATGGAGAGGGATGCAGGCGGGATCGCAAACGGGCCAACACGGTTGTCCATGACCATTCCCTGCTCGACAAATGTCGAGCTCGTCTGCCCGCCGGCCGCGTAGAAGATCACGAATGATGCCCAGATGGGGGACATCCGCAGCAGCATCTTCAGCTCCTCAACTTGTGTCACTGTGCAGAGACTCCATGAGCTCGTGGGCGCTCTGCGTTTCTTGTCTGATGGAGACAGTACAATGGCAGCCTTGTCAAGGAACCTGAAGAACATACTGGCACAGTTATAAGAGGTAACTTCTATGTCGAATTTAAATTTCAAGTGCCATTCTGCTTATAGATTTCTTTTCTACAGACAGCAAATTTCTCGTTCCTAGCTGTACTTGCAAGATGTAATAGCTCAAAACAGGTGAATTGTGCTCACATATCAAAGCTGCCATAGGCCCACAGCTGAGTGCCAGTGAATTGTTTTCAGATGTCAAATTTGGACTATAGCCTGATATGTATTCTGCAATAATTTATGTACCTGAATTGATCGGTATGCTGAATCTTGTGACCTGCTTCCGTTGCTAAAGGTGGGCTGGTCGGCTCATACAAAAGCGAGCTATCATCCGGCAACTGCAGGTGCCACTTCCTGACAGCCGCAACGACCACCTGACAGAGACTCGTGAGTGGGCTTACTCCCAGTTTCCTATACCTGTATACCCTCGAGCCGGCGATGAATACCGCAAGGCTGAAGACCATGAGCACCGTTGGGATTGCGAAGCTGACCCCCCACCCAACGTTGTCCTGCAGCCAAACAAGCACCGTGCCTGACAGCAGGGAGCTGGTGCTGATCAGGAAGTAGTACCAGTTGAAGAAGGAGCCCTTCTTCACTAGCTCCTGCGGGTCTGCGCTATCAAACTGGTCAGCCCCAAAGGTCAACGCGCAGGGCTTGACACTACTTCCAAGGGCAGCAAGATAGAGCCCTAGGTAGACCACGGCAGGATGAACTTCGCCATGGTAGGAAGACGTTGAGAACACTGGGAGCGATGCTGAAACAGTGAGAACAAGCATCCCCTGACAAAATGCAAGTGTTCAGAGTTGCAGGTTAACACACAACGCAGATCAGATTGGCTAGCTGTTTGTACTCACAACGACGTAAACTGGGAGGAGAACAACGACTGTCCAGTATCTTCCCCAATAAGTGTCTGCCAAGAAGGCCCCAACAAGTGGTGTGAGGAAGCAAGTGCCGCCCCAGGCGGCGGCATTTCTCGCGGCAGTGACTTTGCTCTCGTGGAGCACAGTGGTGAGGTAGGTCACCAAATTCTTTGCGATTGCAAAGAAGGCCGTGCATTCACAGAATTGAACACCTAGTACGTATTCAAGTGGTTAATTAACCTGTAGGACAAGGAGAAAAACAGGAGCAGTTTGATATTGATGTTGTTTTGTTGCATGAATTGCTCACGGGTACCTAAAATCATGAAGCACGCCCTCCAATTCCCTGTGTTGTGCTTCAGAGCAGGCTGGTTGTTGACATCAACTGATCCATCACTTGCATATTCTGAACCTACACCCTGCGTCGCAACACCAAGAGATTCAGTTTTGCAAATTGAAACTGTAAATCTTGGTGGAGAGTTTGAGAACAACAACTGCTCCTGTTCTTCCACTTTCTTTGTTTTTCCTCGGGAAAAGGGGATGTATTCTTGTCGTAGATAGGCACCAAGATTTTTTTTTTCACTCGTTATGTGAAGTCACACCTGACCTATCCTTTATGTATACCATGGGCATGCATTTTTTTCCCTGCTTCTAAAGACGAATATGCCCCTTTGTTTCTTTAATGTCAAACGAAAATAGCCCAACGTCTTGAATCAAAGCACTGATATATGTGCTGAAGGAATTGCTCTTATGAAATTTATCTCACACAAAAAGGCCATCTTTATGTACTGGTTAGCTATAACTACAAGCAAGCGTTTGAACTGATGGCATCCCTTTCTCCCTTTCAAACGAAGCACAGTCATCAAAACACAGTAGCTTGGTAAGAGAGGCGAAGAGAAGAGAACTCAACAGCTATGTACCTGAGGAGATTGGAGATGAAGCAGGGGCGTCTCCTCATCTGCCGCTTCCATGGCCGCTGCCTAAAAGATGGAGCAGCAAAAGGAGGCCGGCCTAAGCAGGAGCACCCAACAGCAGAGGCCACCTCGCAAAGCAAGCACCTAAAAGGTTGGTGTCCAGTGCTCCCCTCTGCCTGTTAAATAGCACAAACGAAATAAAAAATGTGGCACCGATGGTGCAGAATAAGCCTTGCTGTTTTCACATGACGAGATATTTGCGGATATGTTAGTGTAGCTGCTGCTTGTTGTTGTGTAGAATTCAGATAAGTTGAGGCGGACGCTGCACCACCCGGCCTCCCTCCCACATCTTTGCGCCGGAAAACGATAAAATTGTGGCGGGCACGTGCTGCATATACATGTATACACATGCAGTGAATTAGCCCTAATTAGAAAGGGTCGTCCTAGCTAATTACGTGCTCCTTCGATGTTACGCTCTGACAGTAACTGCGTGCTAGCCGTAAGAAAAGAAACAAATGTCGCCGTAAGTAAGCTTCTGTCGTGATTAACACACGTCTTTTGCCATTTTTTTTTCTGTTTGCCTTTGTAGGATTGAAGCCCGTACGTACGGCTAGAGATCATTAATGGGAGAACAGCATATGGCACTGTTGTCAATACTGTACGTCCACGTGCGCAAGCGCTGAGGAGTAGTGCTTGCTGATGCTGATGCTGCTGCTGCTGCTGCTGCTGCTGGTACAATAATAAACTAGCAAGATAAACGTAGCTTTCAGTTTGATGCGCACTTAATTAGTCGTGTTAGTATAATTTGATGATCTTGTCACTTGAAGCTAGCGGCTGTTACATGACTTAATCAGACAAGAATTCAAATGTAATACTTCAAAGTAAAAAATAAAAAGGGGCAAGGTTTTTTTTGGCCGTCCTGCCTAGCCTTGGCCCAACCGGGCCACACATCTATTTAAAGGAGTGGATAGGCAAGGGAGGTACTACCCTGGCCAGCTCCCGCACCACCGCAGCCGCCACTGCCTCTTGCCGTCCGCCATGTTGCCCTTGTGCCCTCGTTGTTGCCTCAGTGACCACTGTCTTCCCCCAAGTTGTGCCACTCCCGCTGGGTTTGTTGTCACCCTTGCTGCTTACGTCCTGCCATGCGTTGCCGCCCCCCTCACCTCCCTAGGCACCGTCGCTGCCAAGCCTTCACCGCTCTCCATTGTCTCTTCGTTGTCCTGCGTGCGCCCTACCAGTGTGCGTGTCACTGCCATTAGGCTATCACCACCCTCGGCCCCCCCGGCACCAAGAAGAAAGAAGAAGAGGGCGACCGGGGAGAAGAGAAGACGAAGGAAGAAAGGAGAAAAGGGTCGGGCAAGGCCTCGATTTAGAGAGAAGAAGAAGAAGAAGAAGAAGAAGAAGAAGAAGAAGAAGAAGAAGGAAAAAAGAAGGGAGAGAAGAAGGGAGGATAAGGATCGAGAAGAATTCGAGGGACATTAACGGTGTTGACGGTTCTCGTGTAATCTTTGGGTGTTAGGTATAAGCCCTAGACCATGTTTCCCTTGTTTTGGCATAGTATAACTTCTGGATGTATTAGTGAGAAGCTATGGTAGGTGGATAGCGTCAGTGATGGTTGAGTTAAAGCTAGGAACTAGTAAGCATTTGGTTAGTGTATGTGGCTTAGTTTTGTAGTTGGCATTGTTGCAGGGTATTTGCTAGAACGTGAAAATGTAGATAAGTTGTTGCAGGGTTTTTGACAGAACATGAAAATATAGATAATTGTTTAAGCTTTCCGTAGCATGTAGGGGTGCAATCAGAGTAAATATAGATGAATATCACTCATCATATATCCTATTCCGTATTTTTTTCTCGGAGTCGGAGTCGGACACGGATATACCAAATACCCATTTTTCCATTCCATATTTATTCCATAAACCTTTGGACGGTTGGTCGGACAGTAGGGTGCAATCAGAGTGAGCATGAAGAAACTAATCATCGAAATGTCATAAGTAGAGCACTCAATATTCCTGCCTATTTAGATATGGAAATCTGTCTATATGTTATCTTATTTTTAAGTGAAGTCATAGCAGACTTTTTCATATTACTTGACATACGGATATATACAAATATATATCACTCATCTTGTATATTATTCCATATTTTTTTCTTAGGATCGGAGTCGGATACGAATAATGTTGGATACCCATTTACTACTTCCATATTCATTCCACGAGCCTTCGGTCGGTCGGACAAAAATTATCCGCTTAGTTTGCACCCCTAGTAGCATGCAAGACCTCTTAATTTGGTTAAGTTGTGTGAGAGGTATGCTCCTGATAAGGGCTGCTATCTAGAATTGGCCGTCGATGTCGCTCCTTGTAGTTGTGTTAATTAACTTGCTCCATAGTTGACCAAATTAAATAATAGTGATACCTAAAGGTTAGATAACTTTTTGTGGCCTCCAAACATGGTTTGGTTTGCTAGTTTTCATGTTGTAGAAAGTTAGATATGCAAATGTGAAGCATGCTACCTGAAAAAGTAACAGGATGATCTTTAAGGGTTGAAAATAAAGGTTCATACAACCTAATTAGGAAGTTTCATGACTAGGAAAAATATGGTAATTTTGTAAAGACTCTAGAACCTATATGATTGCTATGTGTTAGACTCCAAAATGTGAGTTGTGGTTGTTGGGTCATTGGAACAGTAGGAGGATTAGCTAGTAAAAGGGAGATTAGTTGGGTCGGGTTTTGTGATGAATTCATGATGATGATGGCTAAACAACAAAGATGAAATATGGTAAATAATGATGAAACTCATGCATTGCATTAAAATGCATATTCATGGCATAAAAGATATCCACTTCGGTGGACATAAAAAGACATACTTCGGTATACTCCTCTACAGGATGGAGGGACCTCTACGGGATGGAGAGAATGAGAGGGTGGTATATCAACGTGTATCCACTCAGCTTTACCGGTATAAACTAAAAGGAAGAGTAGAAATGTGCATGTAAATTTGCTTTTTCCTTGCTTCAATAATAAGAAAAAGACTGATGAATAGAAGTCTAATGAATAAGGAAGAGTTAATGATAAGGGGTTAATAAAATGTGATTTACGATGATATGTGTAAGTTGATGTTTATTATTTTACTATATACTTGCTGAGTATCCGACTCACATTTGCTTAATTATTGTGAAGATGTCATATATAGGGTGAAAGTAGCACAACCACGTGTAAATAATCCATAGTTATTCACCTTTAGATATCTCAGTACCACCGTAGCAACATAGTGCTTTATACGAGAATAATTAAAGTCAATAGTACGATGAGAACTTAATGTTGATCTTAGAAAGCTTTTGGTTAATGGTCAGTCTATCAGTATGACGGTAATGGTTGACTTATTAAGATTGTTAGTTGTAAGTTTAAATGTGCCTCTGGATGCATGTTTCGGGATGGTGTCAAGCATGTGGTTCTGAGTGTTCGTAGATGTGTGGTCCTAAGTTTATGTATAGACCTTTGTTCATATTTATGAATTTGTTTTATTCTAGTAATTGTATAGTCTCGTGGGAGCGTAACTTTTGGAATGGCTAGATACGATTGGGCATAGGGGGCGATCAAAATGGAGATGAAAACACTGTTTAGCGATTAAAACACTGTAGCAGTGATTAAAACACTGTAGCACTTTTGTCACGTAGTAAATTTTTTTTTGTTTTTTGGTTTTTTTGCGTTCCGTTTTTTTTCTCATATTCCTTTACATTGTCCGCACTAGACTAGCGAGCCGTTTTTATTTTTACATTTTTTTAAAATTTAATTATGCCTAACATGCAACTCAGCTACAGTGTTTTTTCAGCTAGCTACAGTGTTTTTTCAGCAAAAGCCAAAAGCCATCGCTATTCCGATCACCCCCTTAGTGCTTTTGGTATTTGTACTTTGGTACATTAACTCATTTTTAAATGGTGCATCTTTTTAAGGTGAGATTTACAAGTTGATTGCAGTAGATATAGCATCGACTTCAACTGTACTAGTCAAAATCGCATGTGACCATCTCTCTTTATAATCTCTCTCATAAACAACCAGAATTTAAAAGCGAAAAATGAAGTCAAAGCAAGAAAAAAAAACCACGCATTCCTGAATCCATGAGAAAAAGATGTTTAAGTTCAGAGTGAATGGTATAAAAGAATACGGCTTCCCTATTTCTATTTCCGTGTTCCCGCCTACGTGTCATGCATCTGTTAGTTTATTAAATTAACAGATACATGACACGTAGATGGGAACACAGAAGAAACACAAAAATAGAAACAGGGAAGCTCCATTCGGTATAAAAGTGGCATTCTGGATAGTATTGGACGGGGTGTTCCATCTAGTTGGTTGGCAATGCCGTGATAGTGGATACAAATGCGCAAATTAATGCCGACAATAATTGCGAGTGCTACCTACTGCCAACACGTACTGTCATCCAAGTGATATGTGAGGTGACACCTACTGCCGAGCAGTACAATGGCCAGCGTTAGTGGGGCTCTTGGGTCAGTGAAAGGAGTCATGTCTGTCGTAACTTGTGGGGCTCTTGGGTCAGCGTATTGAGACTGAGCAATGAAATAAGAAAAATTCCCAATTTATCTATCGATCTCCTCTTTGTGTTCTTCAAACTCCGATCTCCTTCCCTGTCTTCTTCCTCGAATCTTTCTACTGCTGCCTCTCTGATCTCCCTCCAAATTCCACCACTATTCTTTCCCCAAACCTCTCTTATCCTTTTCGGACCATACACTTTTAAAAAAGTTGACAAATCTTATAACAAAGTAGTTAACATTAGGTGATGATATATCTGTACTAATTTATAAAAAAACACTTCTTCTGTCTCTAAATATAGGCTGTTTTTGATTTTTTTTGTCTTCAATGTAAGAATTTGACTATAACTTATTATTATAGTATACTAATAAAAATAAAAAAAATATTATGGAAGAATTTTGTAAGACAAATCTAATAGTATTATTTTCATATAGTCAATCTACATACTTTAACATATATTAATAGTTAAACCTTGAAAAGCTTGACCACACAGAACCCAAAGCAACCTATATTTTGGGATAGAGGGAGTAAATTAAATTGAAGTTTAGATATAGATATATACTTGAATATTAGGTAGGGGCAAATCTTCAATTTGATTTCTTTTTTAGCTTACGTATATTTGTCCATACCTAATATTAATCTCTTTGCTTTAAGATTTATAAACCTTTTTAAAAGAGGTGTACCAAAGTATACCCCTTATAATTATCATTATAAAACATACAACAAAGCTGGGCTACACTAATAGTATGTATTTCGACGGTGCTTGATCAACCTACCATATTGTTGACTCAAGATCAAGTAGGCGTACAATTGCACAAATTATTGTTTTTTCCTTTCAAAAGTTGACGGTAGTGCTGGGGAATCCATGGTAACCGATTTTAGGTAAAATTGTTTAGAACAAACGACATCAAAACCCACACTTGTTAGTAGTGCACTACTAGAAAACAGAGAAAACTTTATGGTTAAAAACCATCAAGAATAATTTTTCTGACGAGCAACCATTGGCAAATCCCCTTCTAGTAGCAAAATGGGTTTTTTTGGATTGTGACTTTGCCTTTTAGTTTATGATTTTTGAATTTTAGTTATTCGTGAGAGATAGTATATAGAGAAAAACAATCATATATGATTTTGGTCGGTATAACAGATCTTGATACAGTGTCTACTATAATTTATCTATAGACCTCATCTTGGAAAAGATGCACCATTAAAAAGCTAGTTAATGTAGCAGAAAGTGATAAGTCAAAATCAAAGCCAAAAAGAACTCGGCATGAATTTGTCCTATGGTTACCCGTTAGGAATAATTTTTCTGACAGGTTTTACTGTTTTGCTGATAGCTTTTTTTGTTTTCTATATAAATAATTGGGAAATGCTAGGAATCAGACGTCCGTTTTTGGATGCTCGGCTGTGGCATTTTGTTGCCATGTTTGCAATATTTTGTGTCTATGTTTGCAACAAAAAAGAAAGAATGATGTGAGTATTCGTATGGTACGCTCTGGTGCAATATTCTTAGATAGTGTGTGCAACAATTTTAATTAACATATGTAACAAAAATATGTTATACAAAAGTCAATGTTGCATACACGAAATAAAAAAATATTATAAGAAAAATACAGATAAAAAATATTGCAAATATAGCAAACAAAAATGTTACATCCAAGCGACCGAAACGTCCGATTCCTAGCAGCGCCGTAAATAATTGGGCTGTCATGCAATCACCGTCAGAAAAAAAACCGTCATGAAATTCGTGACAGCAGGGGATTCTCTGTTTTGGTAGTGGCGTGTACACAGGCCCCGTCCTTTGTGGAAGGACCCTGTAGCGTGTTATTCTGAACACTACGACGTCATGCTGACGTTGCTAGACACGAATTTTAGAAATCCGAACATGCAAAGCTTTGTTGACAATTAAGGGCTAATAAGGTTTTGAAGTTGACAATAACATTGCAAAGACAGAATAACTGATAGATGGACCACGCAGATCGTGGTCCAACCGGACATTCCACCTGCAAAAGGGCTCTTTATTTTCTGTATTAATGAAGAGATATGACACGTGCAAAAACTATTTTCTAAAATATATTGGGTTTGTTTTTTCGGCTATAGTGGATAATTTATGGTTATGGCAGCCGATAACTTTTGACTCTAGTACAGGACAGTATGTAGAGAGAAACAATCGTATGTGATTTTAGTCGATATAACTAAACCTAGTATAGTGTCTACTACAATCTATCTTTAGACTTTACCTTGAAAAAGACACACCATTAAAAAACTAGTTATTATAGTAGAAAGTGATAAGTCAAAGTTAAAACCAAAAAGAACCCAGCATGAATTTGTCTTATAGTTACCCGTCAGAAATAATTTTTCTGACAAGTTTTACCATTTTGCGGACAACTTTTTTTCACTTTTATTATAAATAATTGGGAAATGCTAGGAATCGGACGTACAGTCCGGATGTCCATTTTTGGACGCTCGGCTATAGCATTTTTTTTGTCATGTTTGTAATATTTTTTTGTTTATGTTTGCAACATAAAAAATGAAGAATGATATGCGTATTTCCATCCGCAATATTTGTCGTACATGTATGCAATATTTGTTAGTCATATATGTAACAACAACAAAAAAAGAACATATGAGTATTCGCATCGTACGCTTCGATGCAACATTCTTAAATAATGTGTGTAACAATTTTAGTTAACATATGCAAAAAAAAATGTAATACAAAAGTCAATATTGTATACATGAAATAAAAAAGATTACAAGAAAAATATGGACGAAAAGTATTACAAATACAGATAAAAATATTATAAATATGGTAAAAAATTATTACGACCGATTCCTAACAGCGCCCTAAATAATTAGGCTTGCATGTCATCACCGTCATGAAATTCGTCACAGCAGGGGATTCTCTGTTTTGGTAGTGGCGTGTACACAGGCCCCGTCCTTTGTGGAAGGACCCTGTAGCATGTTATTCTGGACACTACGACGTCATGCTGACGTTGCTAGACACGAATTAGAAATCTGAACATGCAAAGCTTTGTTGACAATTAAGGGCTAATAAGGTTTTGAAGTTGACAATAACATTGCAAAGACAGAATAAAGGATAGATGGACCATGCAGATCGTGGTCCAACCGGACATTCCACCCGCAAAAGGGCTCTTTATTTTCTGTATTAATGAAGAGATATGACACGAGCAAAAACTATTTTCTAAAATATATTAGGTGTGTTTTTTCGGATATAGCTGATAATTTATGGTTGTGGCAGTCGATAGCTTTTGACTCTAGTGCGAGTACTTGTGCCAACAAACTAAATAACGGTAAGTTACTTTGAAAAGACTGTTCCAATAAGCAGAAAAGTCGTTCCATTTATTTGTTGTAGGCAAGGTATAAACTATAAGACATAAGCTAAAAATAAAGATGATATTATTTGCTCGGGTACTCCCTTGTTTCATAATATAAATTCAAGTCCACCTTATAATTGTAAGAAATAGTTAATGAATAATGGACCATATATAGCTATATACCACTATTAAGGGGTGTTCAGAATAGCGTTGGCTTATGGTTTTTTTTATTATACCTGATTTATTTTTTTTACTGTAACTGAGTTGATTTATTTTTCATAATTAAATTTTTTTTAAAAAAATATGTTAGCCCATTACGAACATTTCAAAGGAATACAAAAAGGCAAAAAAAAATCAGAAAAAGACGAAATTAATAAATAGTGAAAAAACAGAAGACATAAACTAAATTGAGCGGTGCCTTAAATAGCACCTTAAACCCGAGGAGAAAACCGGCTGTTGAGAAAAACCGGGGTCGCCGAGATTTCCGCTAGTAACTGGAACTCTAGGGAAAAAAGCTGATCAAAAGTTTGAAATCAAATTTTGAGTTAGATTTCGGTAACCGGCTTGAATTCGAATATGGCCAGTTTGTTTTTTGGCGATTCGCTGTGTAATCGGGGTTGATGTTTACTCAACCTTTTGGTACAACATTATAGTAAAGATAGATAGTGAAAACATTATAATAACCTACACTGGTCAATATAGTTACATTGTAAAAAAAAAACAATTCCGAAGAAAATAGACTTACACGACGAGACAGAGGGACTACTATCAGCCAACGTGACAGATTAGCTGCTAATTCATCGATCATTCAATACAAGCATGCATGGGTACATTCACAGGCTACTCCATTGTCCACAAATATAGATTTCTTTTTATTTTTTAGGGTCTTCAATGTAAGGCTTTAGTAATGATTTATTATCATAATATTTTAGTAAAAATAATAAAAAAGATATATTATAAAAAGAATTTTGCAAGACAAACCAATGATGTTATTTTTATATAGTTAATCTATATACTTTAACATATATCATACGGAATCCACGGTGAACAGAGTAAGTATCTCTATCTAGTACAAGGATGCCAATTGATGAAGAGGGGAGCCAATAAATTGTCGAATAAATGGGCCAACAAGAAAGAATTAAGAATAATGAACTAGGTGAGGTGCAATAATGAACCTTAGATTTTTCTTTTCTTTTTAAATATATTTTTCATTTGTTTTTAAATATATATTTTCTTATTTAGACCATATATAGACTTGACTACTCAGCTGATAGCATCAATTGGCGCGTCTATCAACATGAATGTTTTGATCGACTTGTTTGCAACTTGCATGCGAAACCACATGATTAATTACTTTATTCAATTAAGGCCTCCAATAAATTGGCACCTTAATTCCCTACGACACGGGACTATGCTTCTCAATTATTTGCGTTTATTTGACAGGCAGAATGGCAAACTAAAAGGTGGGGGATCGAGTTAGCAATTGTTCACAAAGGTTGGTACATCGCCACATGTGATCGAAGTATATAGCATGACATTTTCATACATTGTTGTATTTCAATAAGTTGGAGTATCATAAAATTAGTATATAAGTATGAGTATATCTAAGGTGATAAAGGAGTATTTTAAATTCGTTTATGTGATATATCATGTGCGAAAGTAATTACAACCGAGAGTAGAATGTGTATGTATATATACACATATATCCTTATAAACATCTAAGTAATCAAATTTTCAATTTTTAAGAATAATGTTGGATCCTTTTCAACAAAAAAAATGTGCCTACATTATGGGGCCCAAACATATCATGTTTCAAGCTGCACAAGTGGACTGCGGGCTGCAGCTTTTTTCTACTGTTCGACACTAGTGGCAGCACTGTTTCAAGCTTATTTGGGTATTATAGCTCCTATAAACTTTTTCGATATAATTAAATTTAAAACAAAAAAGATTACATCATCACGGATAATACAAAGGAATAAATAAAAATAGAAAAGGCAAAAAAAGCTTTAAAAAAAACCAAAAAGTAGGAAAAAAACGAAATTGAGATACTAGAAGCTAAAATAAACCAACTCAGCTACAGTAAAAAATAAATTAGCTACAGTGAAATTTCAGTTAGAAATCAGAAGTCATCGCTATTCCGAACACCCCCTAAACCTAGTGGGGCGGTTGATTGTGAGCAATGATATTCAGTAGGGTCCTCCAATACTGTTCATTAAAATGTGCCTACATTATGGGGGCCCAAACATATCATGTTAATGATTAATTGTGAGCAATTAATGATTTTTGCAAATATATTCGGTAGGGTGAGCAATTGTGAGCAATTAATCATAAAAAAGGATGCTTGCAGTGACTGTTAATCGAATGCAAACAAGAAGATATTTTGTGCGGAGAAAGTGAAATATGCACCTAGGTGCTTAGCACCTTTATGCTTAGTTTCTCCAAAAGTGATTTTTGAAGTTCTTTACGGTTTGTGTTTTTCACTCTTTTTAAGAGCACAGAAGCACTACCTAAAATTTCTATTGGAATCAATAAATTCTTTATGTCAATTCTACTAGAATTAATGGAAATAGAATCCAATTAATTCTTTATGCCACCAATTCCAATTACTGGGAGACAAAATGTGGTGTTAATTTTAGTATACTAGTATGGAGAAATGGTGTTAGCTGACCAAACAACATTATCGTTATATACTTTTTATTAAAAACGAAAAGTGTTGGCAACCCAAAACAAGCAAAAAGAGACAAGGAAAGGAACTAGACACACCTCATCCAACACCACGGCATGGTTCCGATCAACTTGGAAACAAGCATGATGAATTATTGAATTAGCACAATAAGTACAAAGGATGGAATATCGCAATCATGCATGAATATATATGGTGTGTGCTTATTATTGGAACAAACACGTGCAAATGTATTACTCCCCTCATATGGGATAATAGTATTCTTCTAGAAGCAACATATTTTTTCTTTGAGAAAAAGATTTAAAGGTACATATGTATGTATGTATGTATGTATGTATGTATGTATGTATGTATGTATGTATGTATGTATGTATGTATGTATGTATGTATGTATGTATGTATGTATGTATGTATGTGGAGCATATTCAGTGCAAATAGGCAATTTAGTGATAACATATAAATATGAATTAGGGCTGTTGGATCCATCTTCTATGGCTCGAATTCATAAAAGTGGAAGCCCCACAAAATTTACGTGTTTTTACACATAACCCCCCGCCTCCCTTCTTCCCTTTACACAAACCCTCCCAACTCAACACTCCCGCCTGTCGCCTCAACTCCCTCCACCACCGATGATTCACCCCTATACCCGCCTCCACCCCCGCACCACCATAGCCCTCTTCGGCTAGGCCGACATTGCCGCCTCCCTCCACCACACGGCGCCCTCCTCGTTGCAGCGGTGCCTCCTTGGACAACCTCCTAGCTCTCCTCCCACCAGCGCAAGGTCTTCCGTGTTGCCAACCACACCGAGGTCGTGCTCGCCAGCCTCACCGCCGATGACCATGTCCTCTCGCGCTTCCTCTGCTCCGAGTGCATCAAGCATGCCTTCGTCTACGATGTGCCACTCTCGGTCGCTAGCTCACGCTCTGCCTCGCCGACAAGGTGCAGGTTCATCTCGATATCCATGCATCTCCCGTCCCGATCTATGGTTGTTTCGGCTGCTGGTGGATTGCTCGATCTGCTTGTGTGCCTAGGGTTTCGAGGTGAAGGGATCAGATTTGAAGCGGGAGTAGGGGTTTCGTGCTTATGGAGGTAATCTTGGTTAGGATTTTGGTTGGTGATTAGGGTTTTCATCGGTTGGGAACCCGCACCAAGGGCCCTTATGGTGTCTGGTCTAAAATAAGTATTTCCCTTATGTATCATATGTAAAAATTTTTAAAACATTTGAATATCGAGTTTAACTATTTTACTTCTTAGTTCAAACTAGAATTCGAATTACATTTGCCTTTTTATGATAGTTTGATTATAGGTATGTGCTAATTATATATATATATATATATATATATATAAATCAGTAAAACATGCAATCTAAATTTGTTCGAAATTTGAAATTGAGTATATTTTTTCAAAGGTAAATATTTTATTTGAATTGTTATAGATAAGTATATACTCTAAATACATCTAAATTTAGGTTAAATTTGCGCATTTAAAATTATAGTGCCCCATTTTAGCGTTTGTGTACCTGTAGCTGCTTGGACGAATACGATGTGACTAGTCTGATCGAAGTCTACTGGTCCATTTCGGTAGTTGGGTGGTGACTGAAGTGATTTGGGCCCAAGTTGGGGGCCGTTTGGTGCAATTTACTCGGAATTTTTTTTTAAAAAAAACTTTCTGCAACTAAAATTTGTATATATCCTAGCCATTTTCCATAATAAATCACACAACAAGAAGAAATAATTGTGTTCCACACTTTACGGTTGGATTCTTTTCCATCTTCAACTGGTTTATATTTGTACTGTCTACAATAACTAGATTTTAATAGTGCGTTTTTTCAAGACGAGGTCAATTGGAAGATTATAGTAAATAGTGTACTGAGTTCAGTTGTACCAGTTAAAATCATATATGATTATTTTTCTATACATACTACTTCTCGTGAATAGCTAAAATATAAATATTTAAATTATAAATTATAAGCTATATGCATAAAAAAAACTCACACAACAGTACAACACCCAGACAAGACGCTAACATTTTGGTACGCTGTCCTTGTTGTCCTGTATGAAGGCTACCTGTGCCCTCTTGTCTTGCCCATTTATTGCTGTATGCACACTCGAACTTGCTTTGCTTCTTAGCGCGTCATTCCTTGCGTCGCTGGCGGCGAGGTCATCATCCTCTGCGAGTTAATTCCCCATCCTTCAGCAATTAACCAGCAATTTACTCACTCATCAGCCGAGCTTAACTTGTACAGCTACGTATATATAATATTTATGCAGAGATAGCAAATTAGCAATCAGAAAAGATCTTAATTCAGTGATATATATTAGCTCCTCCAGGGGAAATGAAACCTTCGCGAACAAATCGTGCCGGTGCTTTTTAGACCCCGCTTATTTTGGTTTGAGTTTCTAGCTTATTTTTTATTATTCGTAAATGTTATTTTTTCTGACTTTTTTGAGATTTTTTGTCGGTTTTTTTTCTCGTACTGTTTATATTATATGTGATAGGATAACTTTTTCTTCTATTTTTATATTTTTTAAAATTTAATTATATTTAATAAGCCACTATTAGTTATAGTGCAAAATAAATCAGTTACAATACAAATTCAGCCATAAACCACTAAAAATAAGCCCAACTCAACGGTGCATTAACATTTGTGCAATTAATACGTTGCTATGAATATACGTGCGCGAGCGTGATTACCGAGGGCGGGGTCGATGACACCTTCACGAACAAATTGCACTGGTGCTTTTTAAACACTGCTCATTTTAGCTTAAGTTTCTGGCTTCTGATATATTTTTCACTATTTCATAAATATTGTTTTTTCTGGCTTTTTGGCTCTTTTGAGTTTTTTGCTGGTTCTTTTTTTGCTCGTACTCGTTTATATTATACATGATGAGATAACCTCTTTTTTAGATTTTTTTAATTTAATTATATTAAATAAGCCACTATCAGTTACAGTGCAAAATAAACTAACTACGGTATAAATTTAGCTATAAACCATAAAAATAAGCCTAAGTGAGCGGTACCTAATATTTATGCGATTAATACGCTGCCATGAATATACGTGCGGGAGCGTGGTTACCGAGGGCGGGGTCGATGAAACCTTCACGAACAAATTGCACCGGTGCTTTTTAAACACTGCTTATTTCGGTTTAAGTTTCTGGCTTCTGATTTATTTTTTACTATTCAAAAATATCGTTTTTTCTGGCTTTTTAGCTCTTTTGAGTTTTTTTGTCGATTCTTTTTTTGCTTGTACTCGTTTATATTATACGTGATGAGATAACCTCTTTTTTTAGATTTTTTTAAATTTAATTATATTAAATAAACCACTATTAGTTACAGTACAAAATAAACTAACTACGGTATAAATTCAGCTATAAACCATAAAAATAAGCCTAAGTGAGCGGTACCTAATATTTATGCAATTAATACGCTGCCATGAATATACGTGCGCGAGCGTGGTTACCGAGGGCGGGGTCGAGGCCGCGGTTCTTAGGGGGCGTTCGTTTTAGCGATGGCTTCTGGCTGAAATTTCACTGTAGCTGGCTTTTTTTTTACTGTTGCTAATTTGACTTTTTAGATATAATAAAATTTTAAAAAAATAGAAAAATAGAAAAAAATATGTTAGCCCATCACAGACAATGCAAAAGAACATGGGAAAAAAAGAAAAATACAAAAAAGCCCAAAAAATCTAAAAAAATTTAGAAAAGACGAATTACTGAATAGTGAAAAAAAAGCTGAAACTGAAAAAAGCCGAATTGAGCGGGGCCTTAAGCTCGCGGTACATCTGGTAGAGCGCGCACGCCTCGCAGCAACAGTGGACCAGGCAGTCGGCGCACGGCGTCTCTGGCAGACCGTACCTAAATAACAAATATTTGTTTTCGAAGTTCCGGATCACCAACAATGTCATCCGGACTACCTTCGGTTGCTACTGTTTCTGGAGTGGATTGGTTGGTCTGTGCTAAAAAATAGGATGACAATGTGTTTGTCCTCTTCATATTGTTTTTCCAAATTTTCTAAATCATATTGTCCTACATATAGCAAATTATAAAAACATCAATTTCGATTTTCATATTCATTAAATGTCTGATTCAGAAATGAAATCAAATAAATCATACCCAAATATTTTTGATTTTTAGATTCACATTTCACTGATTGTCAAATTCTCAAATTCATACTCACTAACTCACAGAGAGATCGAAATTCATACTCGTGCTTGGCAGTCGGTAGCTCGGCCAAGGGCGGCCGCGCCACCGCGGACTGTGGCGACCACCGGACGTCGGCCAACAGGAGCAGCTGCGCGAGGGAAGGGGCTTGCCACCGGCGAGCACTTGAGCCGCGAGGGGAGGGCGGAACAAAGATCTAAACCAAGAATATATCACATTGAACATAGTCATTACTATTACATAGTTGCAGCACGTACACACGACGGCGAGAAGATCCCTTGTGGAGTTGTTGTGGCTCTTGTCGGCTGCCGTGCTACCAGACGCTGGCGGTTAGGAGGCTTAGGAGACGCCAAGATGGAGAGAGGGAGGCCGAAGCACTAGTGTTCAAGGGGCAGCCACCAGCTAGGCAGGCAACAAGGTAATGGCTTCAGGCCAATTTTTTTTTGGCTAGACCGCTAGACCATGGGACTTGGGGCTTGGGCTATATCAGGACTTTGCGCCATTTTTTGCCTACAGGCGATGGGCTGAATTCGTTGGAAGAAGGTTGGATACTAAAAATAATATAGGTTGAATTATAGGATTTATATTTTGAGCTAGGTTAAAATTACCTGGGTTACACACTAGTATTTTTTTTACGCCCTGGGCTAAAGCTTATGTTGCTATGGGCTCAAATCCGCCCTTGACCATGGAAATGAACAAGCTAGAATGCCACAGCTAGCCGAGCAAGGCAAATACTAATTTGCAAATAGGTTTAAGAGCCGAGTAGCCAACCATAACCACGAATTGGGTAGGTTTATTTCTGCGTATTTTCCATTTTGATTGTCTAAATTTTGACCAGTGACTCTGGACTCGTGATTCTTGTGTCATGAGTCTTGAGATGACTACTCTAGACATATTGTTCCTATCCTCTAAAAAAATTATTTTTTTGAGCCGAGTATCGTGGTCTCTGCTTTTGATACCTGGAAAATAAATCTCAAACTAGAAGAAAACAATATCAATTACCATATATCGATTATGACCGCTCATTTGATTGCCCGCTACGATTGTCTTTTGCATGTGGTCGAAGACATCCTCAGTTTGTAAACTTTAGTTGTTCGATCTCTTCGATCGCCCAAACAAGAACCCGATGCTCAGTATTGCACGTAGTCGTGCATTTTTGTTGCTCTAGCGATCACCAAAAATCTTTAACACATCACGAATCCAGATTGATTCAAGATGTTTTTATTACTGGATTTCCATATATTTACAAAACGCCCTCACAAGCACCCCTAAGAACCCTAGCTCAAAAGCTTCCTTGATGTTGATCAAAGTCACCTACCAGCTCATATTAGCCCTTAGCCTCTCCCTACTGTTATAAACTAACATCTAAAGCGTGATCTGATGTCAGTCACTACTCAACAGCCGTCTGTTGCCACTTACCCAATCGGACTGGTCCGAACATCCTTAAAGCACAGTGTCGTCCGATGTCCGTTGCTATTCGACAACTGTCCGCTGTCACTTCACCGATTAGACTAGTTCGAACATCCTTAAAGCAGAGTGTTACCTGGTCTTCGTCTCTACTCGATACAGCCAAAAACCGTTTGGACCCAAAACCACTCGCAGCAGAACAAAAACACTTGGAGATATCAAAACCGCTTAGACCCGACTGAAACCACTCAAAACAAGCAAAAACCATTCAGACTTGACTGAGATTCTCTCAGACATAATTTCCAATAAAATTGAAAGTCAATTATTTATCATCAACACCATGCATGACCATTGCATGGTCTCACAAACCGCCCCTTGATGAATACATTGACAACACCTCAAAAACTCAGAGAATTTACGTGAGACTTGCTAATGGGAACCAACCATAGCCAAAAGAACCGATCACAACAAAGAGCGCATAGACCACTCAGAAACAAAAGAAACTCCCCCTAACTCCCCCTCAATACAAGAGAACAAAGCTTTTCAATTTTTCCAAATTCCTTTGAAAATTTTCCAAATTGTCCCCACTCTTCCCCTTTCTTCTATTTTCTCCCCCTTTGGTAATGAAATTAGCAAGGGGTCTAGAGAGGATAAATCTAAAGAAATAGCAAGAAAATAAACAATCAGAAGCTTTGTAGATTATCCAAGTCACTTTATATTAATTTTAAGAGATTAAGCAAGTCATCTATTTGTGTAGAGCTCCCTAGATCATATAAATTCATATATCATGTATCGCCTATCAAAACTAATCTTTAGCATGGTTAAGCAATTTAGATTAATGACATGGCATCTCAACTGTGACCAAACCGATTACAGAGAGCACAAAGAAATATCACAACGAAAAGTCAAAGCCTAAAAGTGAACCACACCTTAATTTTAAGCGAACTAATAGTCTCATGTAGCAACCTATGGCTCCTTACTCAAAACTTTTTAGCATGCGGTATGCTTGTAGTATACTTCTTTTCATAATGCCATCTTTGTAACATTTTTAAAATTCAATGGTGACATGCTTAAAGCATACTTCTTTTGAATTATGTACTTTTTGTGTCTTTTTTGTTTAACCATGGTATGTTTGAAGCATACATCTTTTCATTTGTGCACTTTTTGTGCCCTCTTTTTTTTATTATGTAACATGCCAATTCTTGAGTGAACATAAAAAGATTGCAATATGAAACATGTGGGGCTCATAGCTAAGATTTAAAGTAAAACTCACAATCATGCTAATCCTCTTAGATGAACATCACAAAGTACTATCTCCAACCAATCTAGTCAATGCATTCCACCATGTCATGTTTTATTTCAATCGTAGCAAGCTAATTATAACTAGTCATGATCATAATTGCACAACATATGAGTGAATATGATAAAGAAAGCTCTATAATTTATTTGATTTTAATGACTTAGACTTGATGAATTGTATGTCAAGAATAATAATAAAGCTTCCAAAAATTTAAATACAAAGCTCTCCCTTAGAATAATCCCATAAGATGTAACACACCTAACTCACTTCTTAGCCAAGCAAAATGAGAAGAATCAAGTGGTTTGGTTAAAATATCAACAACTTGTAAATCAAAATCAATGAAGTGTAAAACAACATCTCCCTTTTTCACATGGTCATTAACAAAATGATAGTGAATATTAATGTGTTTAGTTCTTGAATGTTGCATAGGATTTTTAGTAATACTAATCGCACTAATGTTATCACAGTAAAGTGGAACACTATATAAATTTAAACCAAAATCCTTAAGAGTAGTTGTCATCTAAAGCAATTGAGAACAAAAAGAAGCAGCAACTACATATTCAGCCTTAGCTGTTGAAAGTGCAATAGACACCTATTTCTTAGAAGTCCATGAGATAACCGATGTGCTTAAAAAGTGACAAGTGCCCGAAGTACTCTTCCTATCAATTTGACAACCTCCAAAATCCATATTTGAATAAGCTTTAAGGGTAAGACAAAAGGAAAAAGAGTACAATAAACCAAATTCTAAAGTTGATTGAAGATACCTGAAGATATGCTTTACCGCTTGTCGATGTCAAGCACGTGGGGAAGGTTGAAAGTGAGCACACAGACACACAGTAAAGTGTATGTGTAGCTTTGAAGCGATGAGGTACAAAAGAGGGCCAATTATGCTTATGTATTCTGTTTGCTCAACAAGCTCTCTATCTACGTCAGGATCCAAGACAGTCGTAGATCCCGTGGGTGTAAAAATTGGTTTGACTATCCCCATGTCAAAACGACGAAGTAGATCCTTGTTGTACTTAGTCTAATGAACAAACGTACCCAACTTAGATTGCTTAATTTGAAAGCCTAGGAAGAATGTGAGCTCTCCTACCATGCTCATGTCAAATTCCCTGCTCATGGTATCTGAAAACTTGAAAACAAGAGTATGAGAAGAACCATCAAAGATGATATCATCCACGTAACTCTGAACGAGTAAAAGATCATTGCAATGCTAGAGAGAAACAGAGTCTTATCTACCTTTCCCATTTCAAAGTCATTTTTTAGTAAATATGATTTAGGCCTATCATATCATACTTTGGGTGCTTGTTTTAAACCATATAAAGCTTTAGACAATTTAAAGACATCGTTAGGACACTTAGGAATTTTAAAACCAGGTGGTTGTCTAACATACACTTCCTCCTCAATATAATCATTAAGAAAAGCACTTTTCACATCCATTTGATACAGTTAGAAACCTTTGGATGCGGCAAATGCTAATAGAATTCTAATAGCTTCTAATCAAGCAACAGGTACAAAAGTTTTACCAAAGTCAGGACCTACCTGGGTGAATCCTTGAACCACAAGTCTAGCTTTATTTCAAACGACAACCCCATCTTCACTTTGTTTGTTCTTAAAAACCCATTTGGTTCCAATAATAATATGACTATGAAGAGGTAATTAATGTCTAGACCTTGTTTCGCTCAAAAATTTCTAATTACTTATGTATGGCATTAATCCAAAACTCATCAGATAAAGCGTGACTTACATCTTGGGGTTTAAAAGACGAGACAAATGCAGCATGAGCATACGAGACATTAGAGTTATACCTACTATGAAGAACTCTCTTGTTTAACTCACCGATCATTTGATATGGGGGATGACGTCGTTGAATATGCGGAGGTGCTTGTGAGGTAGTCATAAGGGTGATCATAGATGTAGTAATAGTAGTTGTCATGGTGTCTGTTTCCTGCGTGATTGTAGGAGTCGTCATAGTGGTGGTTGTAGCAGGCGAGGAAGCCTCTTTCTTATGCGTGGTCGTAGAAATGGTCGTAGAAGTAACGGTCTGAGTCGCGAAATCCCTACTGTCATCGTCAAAGTCGTAGAAGATGTCATTGAGTGCGTTAAGAGTCTGTATCCCTGCATTGTCAAGTCTAGTACTAGGACTAGCCTCATCAAATATGACCTCGCAGGTCTCAACGACTTTGTTAATTTCTAAGTTAAGTACCCAATAACCCCAAATGTGAACTTTGTATTTAAGAAAGATGCCATATGAGAATATAGATTCAAATTTATCAAGATTCCCATGTTTAAGGATAAAGCATTGACATCCAAACACGCTAGAGTGAGAAATATTAGGAGTATGACCAAAATGAAGCTCATAGGAAGTCTTATGTAGCATAGCTCACAAGAAAACTCTATTTGAGATATAGCAAGCAGGCAAAATGGCTTCAGCCCAATATTTCCTAGGAGTTGCATGTTCATTTAGCATTATTCTAGCCATCTCAACTAGAGTCCTATTCTTGAGTTCGACCACACCGTTCTGTTGTGGCACTCGAGCTGATAAAAATTGATGGTCTAAGCCCTTTTTGGCACAGAAGGAAGCAAAATATGTGTTCTTGAAGTCAGTTCTATTCTTGAGTTCAACCACACCGTTCTGTCATTGAAAACCGTGTGCGACCATGAAGCGGTCTGACCTTCACAGCAGAGTGGTTTCGACAACCACTCAGTCGAATCGCATGGAAGATGCTGGTCGAAAGTGATCTGACTGACCACATGAAATTGATCTGGTCATCAACTGGAGTGAACGACTAGAAAACCTTGGTTGAAAGTTTCTCGAGGAGCTAGTTTGACAGCAAGAAACGACTGATTAAAAATATTGTTTGACCACTTTGGTCCGACCCTGAGAGCCAACCGGTCGAGCGCCTGGACCATCCACGCTGATTCGACCACTAGAAGTAGGTGGTTGAACACACTTCTTTATCCTATCTTTCTTGTCTTTCTTTGCTTTTCTAAAGTAGAATTGAACCACATGTATATTTTACTACAGTGAGTGCATTGATACTTGACTTGATGAGTGGTCATTTCAGCCTACTTAACAGCACTCAATTCAGTAGAGTATTCTTTTGCAAAACTAGCAAATCTAAAACTGATTTATTTTGGTTCCAATTCTACTTCCAATTTTCCTTGTTCGAGTACCTTAACTACTTTAGGAGGATTATTCCTAACATGCTCTATAAAATTAAATCTTAGACCATGATTTTTCACACTAGTTTTTGACTTCTCTAGGATCATATTCGAATTCTTCTTTTCAAAAGAAAACCTCTCTAAAGTGTCTTTAAGCAGTGTGAGACTTGATGAGCATTTAACCGATTCATCTACAATCATCTTAGAAGCACTAGATTGAACTAGTTTCTCCTTTTCAGCAAAATTCTTGAGTTGCCTAGTCAATGCTTCAATCTCAATGTTAAGCTTAGGACAATTAGAGTAAGAAGTAGTCTTATGATAAAGCATTTGTTGAATGGACTCCTAAGAAGAATTTAGTCTAGTCTGAAGCAGATCACACTTAGAGCAAGCTTTGGGTTGAGCAGAAGGACTAGACTTGAGCTTTTTAATTTCATCTCTAGCCAGTTTTAACTTTTTATCACAAGAGTCGTGTGCCAATTTTAAATCATCAAGTTTAGCAATTACATCACCAAATTGAACGAAGATTGATACATTAATTTTTCTAGTAGATTCCAATTCAGAATGTAACACTTAATATGACACACAAGATTCATCATCAGAGAGAGAAGCTCTAAGTCTATGAATTTTAGAGTTTAAATTCTCAACAACAAGATCATAATTTTTAATTTTCTTTTTATACTTCTTAAACTCCTCTATCAGTCTAAACACATCATGAGATAAATCGGTATAAGAAGGTTTTACCTCATCTGAATTACTGTAGAGATCATCACTATCGAATTCCTCACTATTTGCCATAAAGCACATTCTAGTGAAGTCTATTTCCTTTGTATTCTTGCCATTATTCTCCTCATTACTTGCAGAATCAACATCACTCAAGTCAATCTCCTCAAAAGTTGAAAGTACCTTGTTGACGACCTTGCGATAGTTCTATTTTTTGCTTGAAGCAGTCTTGAACCAAAGTCGACAAGTTGGAGCCTTGTCATTTTTGACTTCCTTACTCTTAAGTTTTGGACAGTTAAACTTAATGTGATTGAGCTCACCACATTCATAGCATTTGACAGGACCTCCTCTCCACCTTAGTTTGACATTGTTGATCGCTTTTGTCACCCTATTGGAGAGAAGTATGAGCTGATCTTCTGGAATCTTCTCTAACTGTTCATCTGAAATAGAGGATAAGTAAACAAAGAGATATTCAAAGAACTAGATGAACCATTAGATTGGTTAGCCACTAAGCCCAAAGAACTAGTCTTGTTTATCCTGACCAATACATCAATCTCATATATTTTCATCTTGGAATAAAGATCATTCAAGGTAAGAGAATCCATGCTAATAGAATGATTGATGGTAGTGACTAAAACATTCTATATAGACATATCCAAAGAGTTCAAAATCTGTCGAGCATTGTCCGAATCAGTATATGTGATATCTACAGATTACAGATCACTAATAATTTTATTAAAGCGATTGAAAAAAGCATCTAATGATTCTCTAGGTTTCATCTTAAATTTATAATACTTCTTCTTGAATTGATTCTGACGAACACCTTTAACAGATTTCAATTCTTCATGATAATCAGTTAGAGTGATCCAAATTTTATTTCTAGATTTAAGATGAGCAATTCTGACAAGCTTGTTTCTACTTAAACCTTGCAATAAAATATTTCTACCCTTAGCATTTGCTTCTACATCATCAGTATTCTCAATAGTAACAGCAGAAGGCACTTCATATGAATTCTTAACTTTTTACCAAATGACATTACCTTGTGCTTGTAGAAACACCTCCATGTGTGTCTTCTAGTAGAGATAATCTATTCCATCGAAGAATGGTGGTTTACTAGAGAACCGATCCCATTTTGACACCATTGTAACTTGGCTCTCATATCACTTGTAGAATCGTATGGCACAATCAGAGGGGGGTGAATGATTGCCTCTTCTTTTTGACACCTAGAAAATAAATCTGAAATTAGAAGAAACAATATCAATTACCGTATGTCGATTATGACCGCTCATTTGATTGCCCGCTACGATCATCTTTTATGCGTGGTCAAAGACGTCCTTAGTTCGTAAGCTTCAACCGCTTGATCTCTTCGACTACTCAAACGAGAACCCGATGCTCATCATTGCTCATAGTTGTGCATTTTCGTTACTCTAGCGATCACTAGAAATCTTCAACACATTACGAATCCAGATTGATTCAAGATGTTCTTTATTGCTAGATTTTCATATATTTACAAAGCATCCTCACAAGCACCCGTAAGAACCCTAGCACAAAAAGCTTGCTCAAAGCTACCCAAAGTCACCTACCAGCTCATATTAGCCCTTAGTCTCTACCTGCTTTTATAGGCTAACATCTAAACCATATCTGCCTCAAATATAAATACGTAACTCTATCTTTTCCTCAAAATAAGGGACTCGAAACTCTTCCTAACATGGGTTTTAACAAACTCTTCCTCTTCCAAGTTGTGGACTCCATCCAGAACTCCTAACGCAACACGTGATGAAGCCTCTAGGATCACAACTCCCATATCATCATCACGTCTTATCAACTTCTGTGTCGAAGCCTCTAGGATCACACTGCCCGTAGCTTCTCCACGCATCACCACCTTTGATCTCCACATGCTCCAGCGTTAGCCCGACCACTTCGCATAACATCTTCAATAGTCTGGACCTCAAATATCCCCATCCTAATCCGGGTCCTTCTCATCACTGACCATGACCATCTCCACGCTCATCTACATATGCAAAGACCAAAGAAATATTCTTCGACACAAGTTCTTTACAACTTGATCGTCATCAGCACATATTCAAACTACACACACCCTTGTTTATCCACTGACAAGAACCAGACCTTCAACGACCACCAACCAGATCATCTACGATCAACAACCAGGTCATTCATGATCAACCATCTCATCACTATTCGGAAAACACTCTTAGATAATTTATTACAACCACTAATTCCATCGCAATCGAAAACTCAGCCTAAGACCACTCAATACGACCGCTAGTTCATCGAGTACTCAAAAATCACAAGTACTCACGATATCCCATCGCTTCGCTCACAACACTCGGGAATAACAAGCATCGCTACCGATCACAAAACCATCAAGCACTAAATACCTAGTACCAAACCATTCTGACTACCTAGTACCTCCCTAGTACTGCAACACTGACCACCAATCTCCGACCATCATGTACAAGCCAGTCATACCGTTGGCCTAACACGAGTACTCGAAGTACTCGAAGATTGCAAGAAATGAGGTACTCTTACCGACCATCAAATCTACGAGTACCGACCGTAAAGCCTAAGGCAATCTATCGTAAAAAGTTTAAGATGATGATAGCAGACTACAAAAAGTCTACAGGTACGAATTACAAAGTCTACGACCATCGACTGCAAAATCTACGACTTATCAATCACAGAGTCTACGACCATTGACCGCAAAGTACTATAGCTACGACCATGAAAAAAATACTATAGCTATGACTATGAAAAGTACTATAGCTACGACTACAGAAAGTATCGTACCTACGTGGTCGAAGTCGGATGTGGTCGAAGTAGAATATAGTCATAGTCGAAACCAATGTGGTCGAAGTTGGACATGATTGAAGTCATTGATCCTTGGATGTCACTCGAAAGCCGTCTGATGTTTTGATGTTACTTGAAAGCCATCCAATGTCACTTAGCCGATTAGACTGCTCTGAACATCCTTGAATAGAGCGTCGTCTGATGTCCGTCGCTACTCAACAACCGTTCGATGTCACTTACCTGATCTGACTGGTCCAAACATTCTTGAAGTACAGCGTCGTCCGATGTCGGTTGCTACTTGATAGCCATTCGATGCCACTTACTTGATCGGACTGGTCCAAACATCCTTGAAGTAGAGTATCGTTCGATGTTCGTCACTACTCGACAGCTGTCTGATGTCACTTCACCAAATCGGACTGGTCCGAACATCCTTCAAGCGAAGCGTTGCCTGATCTCCGTCTCTACTCAACACAGTCAAAAACCGTTTGGACTCAAAACCATTCGCAGCAGAACAAAAACACTCGGAGATATCAAAACCACTTGAACCCGACTGAAACCAGTCGAAGCAATCAAAAACCATCCGGACTCAACTGAGAATCTCTTAGACGCAAATTCTAATAAAACCAAAAGTTAATTATTCATCATCAACACCATGGATGACCATCGCATGATCTCACAGCTTCTATAAACTAGCACATTCCTCCTGATTCCTGACGGTCCTGCTCCATCCGTCAGGGAAAAACAGACGACCTTGATGGTGTGTTTTGCCAACATGAATACATAGACTACTCTTTACAGCCGTTGAAATGTTTGTCAGAAAGAAAGAATGCTGCCAGTATATTATTTGGGTAAACCCCGTTAGGAACAATCCCGTCACGAACGATTGTCCCTGATGTGTTATTCACCTTCAAAAACTCCATGGTATGCAACGAAAAACAGCAAGCAAAATAAGAGATTTTCGCGTCAATCTCCCGCTGCAACAGGTTTGTGCCTGACGGTCATCATTGGCATGTTAGGAAAGGTGAAGGGAGAAGGTAAAAATTCCCCAACTCCAAACCCTTCACCATGCACGCCTCCGGCGACGACAAGATCACCATCAAGAGCCCCGGCCACCGCTTCTTCATCTGCGGCGGCGTTGCGCCACCGGGCAGAAGGTCAACATCCACGTGCTCAAGCAGCGGACGTCGTCCTGCGATGCCACTTCCATAGCACCCGACAGCCCCTCGACGCTTTGCACTTGAATTTCTAGCCGCTGAGTTGATGCGTTTCTGTTTGTGATTTTTCTATCAGCTACGCCATGATTCCACTTATGAAGGTAATGGGTCCATCATGCAAAAATGGCACCAGAGTTGTGATTTCGGATCACAATAAACAGCTGAACCAAGATCATTCCGAGCCTAGGTGGAATCTAGTGTGCCAAGTAAGTACATGAAGTATTAACTACGGCTCCTGACACATTTTGTTGCCAAGAAATGGTAGAATTAATGGCAACTCCCAGTAACAGGACACCACAAATTAGTTTCTTTTCTCTCCTAGCAGCATTTTTTTGTGAAGGACTGACTGGCCGCCCTTAGGAGGCCGTCATGAGGAAGTTGAGCATCCTGCTTATGCTGCCTTCCGGGGCAACACGGAGGAATTCCAGTTTCTTATCTTCTGACCGCTTCATTTATAAAGAAGGATGTTGATAAACATCATCAAAATATTTTCTTTCTAACTATCGTTCAAATTTGTGACCGTTGGAGGCCATGAATTCTCCCCCCTCCAAAAAAAATATCGCCCCCTTTAAATGCCTTTTAAGTAAATTTTTCAGCATTGTCCAATCTGATAGATTTTATATGATGATCAGGGAAATAATTTATAATTTGAATTATCTGCTAGATTAATTTTACAAAAACATAGTTTCCTGTAGAAAATAAACATATGTGCGACCATTTCGAGGAAACATATATGAGTATTATAAAATATTTAAATGACCTCACCAAAGATTGTATAGGACTGCAAATATCTCCTTGAATGCGTTTCAGAAATACATAGACTTTATCCTTCATTTTCATAGCAGAAGGTCTAGTAATTAATTTTTCAGTGGCACATAAGGAGCACACAAAATCTTTCTGATTCAGAAAATTCTTTACATCGATATTATTTCGATGTAAATTGTTAATTATATTTCTTATCATCCTAAAACCTGGGTAGTCTAATCTATCATACCAGAGATAGAAAAGTTTAGAACTTCTAAATATAGTTTTCAGGGCAGTATAGGCTATGAGTGCCTTAATATTAGTGTAGTATAGCCTAGATTCAAATGAAGAAAGTCTTTCTAATACTCTTTTTTCACTTGCTTCACGCTTTGTAATGAGTTGGTATTACTTATCATGCTCTTTTTTAGTCTCAACATGAAAATCGTTAGCGCGATTGTCTTTGAAATTTAGAAGAGTTCTAGTTAATTCTGGGTATAACAAGGCTTTTTTAATGACCAAAGTTATACCCATCAGGAGCATAATTGTAGCTCTTCCTGAGCCTATTATATAGGCATCGCTACCGACGATTGTCGTAAGACTGTCAGTATTCTTGCTAATCGACTGAAAGAATTTTGTCTCTCTCAAGATGGTATTCGTTGTGCCGTTGTTAGCTAAGCACACTTCCTCTATAGGGCATCACACACATTCTAATATGAAATACTTTATTAATATGTAGTAGAAGACAATCAATACATAAAATAAAATACTTCAAATATTAGAATATATCATACTATTATTGATTGAATAAATGAATGAATTAATATCATCTAACTATCATGAGAATGAATTGTTTAATTATCATTATTGTAAGTCTAACTTATTCCTCTCACACATGAAATAAATGATAATTAAAGTCTAGATGTATTCTGTGTATTAGACTGAATCTGCTAAGAAATCTGAGACTTCAGCTGCTATCTTCCAAAGGGTGAGCTGCTCTTCTTGAGAAATCATGGTGACGGCGGCTGCAATGTCAAGAGGGGGTGCGGCTGCAGGAGTGGAGTCCACCTGCAATGGTGTAGGTTGCTGTTTAGAATTCTCCCCCTCGACGAAGGCAAAGTGGGTTTCATACTGTCCTTTACCACCCTTCTTCTTTTTTGCCTGGAAGGCATCGATGACTTGTTGCGGCTCTTTGTAAATCCGGGACCAGTGCCCCCACCTGCCACACTTGTAGCAGGTTTGATTTTGTTGACCATAGGACTTGTTGTCCCAGTTTGGTTTGCCAGCCTTGTTCTCAGATGGGGCGTGAGACGACCCGCGTCATTACCAAGGGGTAATAACACTGGTCAACGGTTTATTATTCGTCTGACCGGTAAAACACCGCTTCAACGAATAATAAGCCCATCAGAGTGTAGCAGCGAAACAATAGTTAGAGTCGTTTCATATCTTTATTACATAAACATAGCCACGCAGGGCTAAAGTCTGATACAAAGCCTCTAGGACTAAAATAAAAATACAATACCAAAAGTAAATATCCAGTTCTAGATCCTAATCTTACACAGAGTCTTGGAGATGAGAATACTACATAATTTTACATTTATCACCAGGTCGAGTCTGCATCATTGGTGATCATCTAATCGTCCCACGTCTCATAAGACGTGTCAAGCCCACACGTCGGGTCCTCACATCCATCCCAGTTCCCCTCAGGACAAGGTTCTTCGGAGTAGGTTACATCCGCACCAGCTGAAACTCCAGCTTGGCTATCCTCTAAACAAAGGAGGATAATAGCAAGAGTGAGTACATACGTACTCAGCAAGCAGTAATAGCAAAATGCACTGCATGGTTGGAGCTCTAACATTCTTAAACTTCATCATCATCCTCATTTCTTTCCTCATCATCCTTCTCTTTCTACTACTCTTCACTTTCTTTTTCTTACTATTTAGAAAATAGATACTTTGGTATTTAAAATACTTCCAAAAATATTAGTTTAAAATCTACTGAACACTCGTATAGTGGATAACACCTCCACAGGTTCCGTAGCCTCCAGTCCAGGAGACAGGCATGAATTCATGATTTAAATAGCACTGCGCAGGCTTGTACCACTTTACCCATAGTCACTCTGATCCTTGTAGCACGTGGATCTTCGCATTTCCTTATAAGCGATGCCCAGATCAGAGTACAGAATTTTTACTACTGTCTCAGCATATGATATCTCCACCCAGCTAATCACAACCGGCAGCCTGACTTACCGGAAACAATATAGCTGTTGGTTGGGCTGGTGATTCACCCTTACCCGATTGGGCCCGCTTCCTCCACCCTTTCCCAATTGAGCTGGGTCATTCACCATTACTCGATTGGGCCCGCTTCCTCCATCCTTTCCCAATTGAGCCGGATCATCTCCCCGTTCCCAACACTCCACTGCGCTAATATATGCGCACAGGATCCCCCATACTGGGCTCGTCCAGATCTGGGTTCCTCTATCTAATATATTACTTACCCATGTGGAGAGTATCATAACTTCGACAGAGTTACTAATTCTGTCCGTCTTCCGACGGAACATTGGTTGATACGATTCATACGGTCCAGTACACAAGTGAAGTTTATAAGTCCTTATATTTTATCCCTATGTAGAAGGTCCCGTACCTGCCCTTCTCTTTACCTGCCCTGGGGGACCTTCTACCCCCTTCATTATTGGCCTGACAGGGCTTCTCCCACTGTCTGCCCTTATCTCTTTTCTATCTTTCTCATCCTCATTCTTCCAATTTAAACATTGTTTTCATTTTTATGCATAAAGATTAATCTTAAGAAGTAAATACTGATTGTACTAAAATATTCTAACTAGATGTTCAAAGGAATTGCTTGCCTGAGTTTAGAGCGAAGCCCTGGGTTCCAGGATTAGTCAGATAAAAATCACCCTCCAAACCCTGATCCTGAACTGCAATAGTAGACGTGCTACCGCTTAATAAGCTGGTGCTAAAAATACGGTGAATAAACGCACCAGCTACACAAAAGTGCCCCGGTGCAACCCATAGGTTTTATTTTAGCAATTGGCAAAATTTTACAACTTGATGGCTAATTAATTGCTCGCGAGGAAGTTTAATTGCTGCGCACAATTTTAATTAAATCAAGCATAAGTCTTAATTCTTGAAATGATAACTAATTTATTCTAAAAAAACACAAATAATGGTAAATGCGTTTCTACCATTTTTAAGTGATTAACAAAGTTAATTTGGCATTTAAACTTGCATCGGAAAGAATTAAACAACAAGAAATCAATTTAATCAGTATGCAAAATATTAATCTTCTGGTGACACAAATTTTATCAAAAACACTGCTTTATGAGGTTGGGCAAATTTTAACATTTTTAGCAACTATTTATTTATTGATCTAGTGCTCAACGAGAAACTCCTGGTTAAACACTAGCTTGAAAACAATTTTTTTTTGCGCTTAATCTTTCTCCTCCCTCTCACTTCCTTCTTTTTTTTTTCACTGGCCTGACAACTCCACTCACGCCACTACTTCTTCCTCCTCCTCCACCTAAATCCTCATCCCCATTCTTTTCTTTCCCCATTTCTTTCTCTCTCTTTGCTACTCATTCCTTCCCCAAATCCTCTACCTGCACCCGCCGCCGCGATCGCTCTCTCGCCTCGTCGCGCCTCCTCTCCCTTGGCTCAGCCCGCCTCAGCCTTCAAAGACCAGCGCCACGGCGCTTTTGCTCTCCTCGTGCTGCGCCACGGCCGCTCACTGCCCCTGGACGCCGCTCTGCTCCAAGCGCCGCCGTTCGGTTCCTTGGGGCCGCGTCGCCCGGTCCCGCCGACCCAGGCCGCTCCCCCTCGACTTCGGCTCCTCTCCGACTGGTCCCCCCTGCACCGCTTGCCACCCGGCTCGCAGAGGTTTTCTACCCTCTCTTCTCTCCCCCTATTGCTCTGTGATGTGCCTACGTGTGAGCTGGAAGCAAAAGAAGAGGATGAGGGGACCTACTTGCTGTGTCGGGTCAGAAAAAGGGCGGGGTGCTGACAATGGTCAAGGTGGCCGTGACGTGCTTTTGGCTTGCTCCTTGGTCGCCCCCTAGTCTTTGTTGGCTTGACGTGCTTGTTGATGGCTCTATGTCGTCGTTGTCGTCACCCTTGTGCCATCATCCTCCCCAGCTTCTGGAGCTCCCCTTTCTCCTTACTGCTTCTTGGTCCCTTCTCTGTGGGGCTATGTATGTGGAGTGGCTTTTGGGTGTGGTTTTGCCTGAGGCTTGGTGCTTGCCTTCGGTTGAGACAGTGAATGAGAATGAGAGAGGAGGGACTTGCTTGGTCTTATCCCTTTCTTGCTCTCTGGCTTGGCTGGACACAGCTGGCCTTGGCTCGTTCTTATCCCCTCACGCGGCCGTGCACAGCTGTTGGCTTGGTGAAAATGGGTTTTACCCCTTGGCTAAAATGTTTATCTGGTAAAATGGCTCACTCGATCTTCTGCGGCATAAGGTAAGTAGGAAAGAATGAAATGGGCTGTGGGATTGCTCCCGGACGGTCTGGGTACCTCGATGAGCGCTCTCTTGATTCGGCGTTCTAAAGCCGAACTAATCTGACGGCAAAACCTGTTTATTATTTTTATTCTCCCTTGGATTGCTTTTATATTTCTAAATTGATTGGCAAAAGAAAAGCAGGTTTTTGGTTTGGTATTGGAAAGCTATTCATCGACAAGCAAGCACATGAGAGCAAAATCCAGAAATTTATGTAACTGCAATTGTTGTTATTTTATCTTTAATGCAATACTTGTAGTTCATTTATTTTTAGTTGTACAAAACATTCTTGCATATGATTAATAGTCACTTTTATTTTGCTCATATGTAATTTTGGCAATGCAATTCTAGTTTATCTTAATGTAATTTATTACTGTTTCTTAATCATGATTAAGTTATTAATTGACTATTGTTCAGCTAATTAAGTTGCAGGTTGTTTCAGGGCATTTGACTTGTATTTCTGGGATATGATTTTGTCCTTCCTTCCCCTTTTCTTCATTATAGACTTTCACACCTTGTAGCTCTCATCGTTGGCCTCACGGCCAGCGGAGCTCTCAGGTGGCTATGCGACAAAATTTTTGCGAAGAACTTCATCTCGAGCCTCTGCAACCTGCATGATATCGATCAATTCAATATACTCCTTATAGCCGTCTTGACGATAGTTGCGCACAGACTGCATTGCACAAGGGTGAAATGTGGAGAGAGTCTTCTCAATACTCTGCCCATCTATGATCTGCCTACCAAAAAGTTGAAGAATAGTACAGATTCTATGCAAGTCCGAGTTGTACTCCCCAACCGTCTTGAAATTATTAATTTGAGTCGGATCTATTCCTACTCTACCTGAGGAGAAATGGTGTACTTTAGCTTCTCAAACCGCTTCTTGAGTGTAGTTCATAATGCTAGTGCGCTCTTCTCTGCCATGCACTCGTTCTTAAGAGTGAGATAGAGGAGGTGCCTGAGGAAGTGAAGTACCTGAGCATTTTTGTCAGGTGTGGGTTTGCCATCCTGTAGTGCACCAATCCCAATGGTAGTGTGGAGCATCTTGGCTCTAAGTATGATCTCGACATCAGAAGCCCAAGTCAAGTAGTTTTGGCCATGCTGGGCTAGCTCGACGAACTCCCGATTCGTGATACATGTCATCTACATGTGTATAAAATGAATTGGATAATGATACAAAATATTCTCATGATATTTCAGAATGTTCTACATATTTTCTATAATTTAATGTTAATTTTAGTGATTAAAAGCAATTTAAATAATTATGATTAATCAAAAACAGAAAGTAAATATAGAAAAGCATAGAAAATAATAACAATAGTGTTAAACAAGCTTCAGATGTGAAAAACAACTCAAAATTTGAATTCCTGATACTCTTTTCTGTTAGAATATGTATTTTTAGTGAATTCTGCAATTTTTTATGGCTTCTCTACTAATTTTCAATTCTGAGAAATTTTTTTGTAATTTTCTGATTTTCTGATGGCCTTTCTGCAAAATCTGGGTGCCCCGCCCCCAGCCGACGGACTAGTCCAAATGTCCCATGGCTGAGACCAGATGGTCTATGGCCGATCAGACGATCCTAACTTCCCTCGGCTGATCGGACTGGTCCGAACGTCCCATAGTCGATCAAACAGTCCACGGCCAATCAGACGGTCCATACTTCCTATGGCCGATCGAACTGGTCCAAACGTCTTATGGGCGATCGGACGGTACATGGCTAATCGGACGGTCCATATTTCCTATGGTCGATCGGACTGGTTCGAACGTCCCATGGCCGATTGGATGGTCCATGGCAGATTGGATGGTCCAAATTTCTTTTGACCAATGCTGCATGATGCGGTGGGACTGATAGCTGAGGATGCACGACGCAGCGAGGGCCCGTGGTCAATGGTGATGCTCATGTGGGAGCGACGGTGGGCGTGCTGTTCGATGGCACTCGACGCATGGAGCGGCTGTCCACGCCGACAAGGCTTATGCCGCATGGAGGCGGCGGCCGAGCAGCGGCGTGGCTCCAGGTTGGCAACAACCGAGCGGTGGCACAGCTCCAAGCCGGCGGCGGTGTGGCTCTAGGCCAGCAGCGTGGCGTGTGCAGGCGACGTGGCCACGTGCAGGCAGTGGCTCAGTTTTTCCTCTTTTTTCTCAATCTATCTATAGTACAATCAACATCTGTTCTTTTTTAATATAATCTACCGATCGGTATTGTGTCAACGACTTCCAGTCTGCTTGTGGTAGATTAGAGCGGTTTTGCACCATAGATAATCATCTAGAAAGCAAAATTTGTAGAATTGAAAGCGATCTAGATAGACAAATCAATCTACAGGTGCTTTCATAATTACCTTCGATCCACCAAAGCAATTTGTGCTAATAATGTATTGAGAAACTGTCACTGGTAAGTCCAGTCCAATCGATTCCTCCTATGCAAAAGAGATGGATCAAACACAGAATATTGCAAATAATAAATTGAACACAGAGAGATGAGAGGAGAACTTGATGTGGTCAAGAGTGTAAATGCTACATCTATGCAACCAGAAGTTACAAGGCTTAGTAGTACTGAATTGAGTAAGGAAAAAGAAGAAATCAGATATGGGAGAGAGAAGAAAATCCTAGTTCGTGTGGATGCTTATGTAATTCCTCCTTTGTGCAATGCAGACATGATAGCAACACATGGAATTGGATATATGGATGGTGAAGAAATAAAGCTAGCTTGGCTCAAGCGGAAGATATAAGAACAATCAAGTTTTCATGCTTGCAGTTCTGTCCACAATGTTCATGGAGCTTTCAACGCCAATTCTGAGGTTTACAATGCACACAAAACACATATTTGGAAATATAATGAAGTTTATTTTTTTAATGAATCAAACAGCGTTTGATTTAAAGTATCCTACACAAAGATATTGCAACTTCATTGGATGTTGCACGAGTTGTTCGGAGAGATCGCAAGAGATGCCAAACATAAGGAGTCCGTGCATTACAAGGAAAGTATAGATAATATCAGGTTATAACATGACTTTCCTAAGATTGAGAAAGTTTTGTTTTCTTCTATCAGTCAATCAGTCATAATTGGAAGCCTCCTAAACCGAGAAAAGAAAAATATGAAGATTTGAAGGAAATTTGGACTTGGTTCTGGACAGCCAGCAAGACCAACCTTAAAATGCCCGTAACTTTTACAAACGGAGTCCGATTTGGGTGTTCTTAGACTCGTTAGAAAGTTAATTGGAAGCCTCATACAATCCATGAGGTGCCATCCTTGGAAATCTCTTGGTTGCAATGAAAATTCACACACAAACCAATGACTGTATTTTAGGTATTTGCTTTTTGTTCGTTTTGGCGTAAGCTTTTTGTGTTCGTGTAACATAGGCTATGATATGATAAGTTTTTATACTTGTGAAATAAAGGAGAAAATCGCTATGATAGTTCTTGGTGACCAGATTACGTGATTGCAAGGTTTTCTCGTTTGGAGTTTGCTGAGTTGGTGCAAGGCAAGAACAGGAGGTTCTTGAGATTGCCCATTAAATATACAAAGTTCATCTCTTCTAATTTGTGTCTTCTTGATAAATTCACGGTTTGAGAAGTTCGGTAGATTGCTTATAGTATGCACTTTGCATACTAGTGCAAATTGCTCTTATCAAGATGTTGACTATGTCAAGACAAGGAAAAGACTTCGTCCGCAATAACCAAAGAAGAAGGAACCTCGCTAAATGTACTGGGAAAGATCAAGGTATCCCTACACATCAACTAATCATTAGTTGGTCCATATCAAAACTTCTTTCTTTATTTCTTTCTCTGTTCACGTATTCTTTATAATGATTGGGACACCTATTTATAGACTAAGCTGTTGGACCTGGGTTTTTCAACCCAGATTCATTTGTGATTCCACCTTACTATTCTCTGAATAAGTAGATAGTGCTTATAGATACATTATTGTCTTAAGTCATACATCGCACAAAATAGGCCAAACTAATATATTACATATTAGAGTGAAAATACACCACGCCAATGACAGGTTTACATAAAAGCCAGTCAGGCCAAATGGTTACAATGCAAAAGATAGCAATGGAAAGCATGAACAAAAGTAGAACCATTAGCTATAGGCAAGCGACTTAGGGTAAATGAGTGCAACAGATATTATCTAAGACTAGATAATAGATGTGTATGCATCTTCTTCAAGTCCGTTTGCCTAGGACCCAAACTTGAAACGACTTCTAATTCTCATTGTCGGCTCTTCCTTCCATGGTAGGTGCATCTTTATATGCATAGTGATCCTGGTTTTTTAGTTTTTGGTAATGTGAGAGTGAGCACAAACCACCGTGCTCCGTGAGCCAATACACAAGATGTAATTAATTAATATGCATGGTTTACCAAAGGAAGCCTATGGTTGTTTTATTTGCCATAAATTGTTTTTGAGAATAGGGTATATAGAAAACTTCTTATGACCTAATAGTTTGAACTAAAACATGTTATTTGAACTAAAGAGTGCAATAATAGTATCCATATGCTAACCTTTCAGCGTTATAACCGTCTACCTTACCACTGAGGCGACACCTAGGATAACATCAAATCAGGGCTTCTCGTAGCCTGCTATTTTTCTAGTTCTACACACAAAGTTTTTGAAATAGAATTATCTCTAGTTAAGTTCCCATGATGCCTATGACCGTGGGCATAGTTATTCAAATAGTTTTTACTCTACAGAGTTTGTACATTTTACCCCGCAAAAGACAACCATCCCATTTTATCCGTACGATTTCTTGATCATGTAGATGAGGATATCGTCATAATAACCTTTCAAAATACCTCGTCCGTTCCGTCATCTCACCCATATGGGTTGCTCGCAAATGAAGTGGGTCCCATAAGTTGATTGGGATGCCTACACAATGACTAGCCGCAACGGGACTACAACTTTCCCCAATGACTAGCACAGCTAACAGACCTCACCCTTCTCTTGGTGTCCCAATAAGCCAAAACACATTATGTACTTGTACTACCCCACTCCCCCACTGATGAGATGACTTCTAGGGTCCAATAAGTTTACTAAGTCAAATTGTACTTTACAGACTTGCGAGTGCACTTTTTTTTGCATAGGAGGTCATGACAAAATTCCGTTCTTAGGGTTATCTGGTCGGTTCAATCCCCAAACCACATATTCTCGTCCATCTACTACACTGGCCCCTCTTACCATCCACCTAGATAAATAAGTATGTTGGAAATTTTGGGAATATAAAATACCATGTCAAAATATACAAGGCACTATCCTTTCATGACTACCCAAAACCTATTTCTCATGCTTAAAAGTGATGCTTGGGGCATTCTTGGTACCCTCCGAGTATCTAAGCAGTACTAAGCATATCGTGTAATTATAGACTAACTTTCAAAGCTTACCATTATAATTTTCCCTAGGTAGACAAGGCTCACATGTTCAGAATGTTCCAAGGAAATATAATACTAACAAGTTAAATAATGGGCAGGTAACTAGTACTTTAAAATAATCATATATTAGTATATAGAATATCGGCATGCAATTTGATAAATTAAATAGAAATAACTTGCATAAAAGGTAGGTTCAATATGATCAAAGTATTGACTTGTCTTGGTCACAGTCGGGTTGGTCTTGCTGGTCTTGACTTGCTTCGGCTTCGGCCTTCTCTTCCTGAGCTTCGTACATTATTTTACAATGCACGGAAATTTATATAAAAATTAGCAAACCAAATAAATTCAAATTTAAATAAGCTCCAAAGTTTTTTGTTTTGGTTCCATTAGATAGATCTCAAATTTTTGTGAAGTTAGAAATTTGTTTCATCAAATTTGAAACTAATATGAATAAGTTATGCCTATTTAAAGTTCTCTGTTTGAATTTATTTTGAAAAATGAGAAGGGAGAGAGAGATTGAGAAGGGAGAGAGAGATCTCTCGCTAATAGGTGGGCCTACACACGTTTGGACCGGTCTGAACAGCTGAGGGAGAATGTTTGGAGTGTATGAATGGCGTGTGAGCCGCTCAATCAGTCGGGCGGACGTTCGGACCGTCCGATTGCTCGGGTGGGTTCGGACTGTCTGAACGGTCTAGGTGTGCAAGCTATCCGATCTGCGATAGACCGCCTGATCAAGTGGGAAAGTTCAGACTGTCCGATAGCTATGACGCGTGAACCGTTCACTCAATGATAGACCACCCGATCAAGCGAGAAGGTTCGGATTGTTCGATAGCTATAACGCGTGAGCCATCCGATCAGCGAGGGATTGCTCAGATCGTTTGGGATGGTTCGGACCATCTGAATAGCTACAACGTGTGAGCCGTCCAATCAGCAAATGATCATCTGATCGAGTGGGAAGGTTCGGACTGTCTGAATGGCTAGGACGCGTGAGTCGTCTGATCGGTGAAGGAATGCTTGGATCGACCGGGAAGGTTCGGACTGTCCAAGCAGTTACCTTCGTCATCTCTAAGCTCTGCTCCCGCCTCTTTTTGGCCGGTAACGAAAAGGCTCACCACTGGCGGTAGAGGCGCTGACTGGACGTGAGCATTTCAAAAATAGAATACTCATGTCTGATTGAACGATCAGGCTTAGTCTCACCAACCAATTTGGTGGTGGTCGTCGGCGGTGACCATGGGTGGTGGCAGAACAGGGAGAGACGGTTACAGCAATCTAAGGCGATTCAAGGCAATTGCTTGGGCTAGGAGCATCTAGGGGCGGATAGAAGGATACCTCGGGGGTTGACGCAGCTCGGGAATGGCTGTGGTGGTCTAGCAGCGTACGACGGCAACGATTGGAGGAGACGCACATTGCCGGTGAGGTACACACGATGATAGGTTCGGCTGAGGGTGGGGATGGTGTCGTCTTGCTCCACAAAAGCTTTGGCTCGACGGAATTGGCTCATGGTGGCTCTAGTCGCCAGATTGCTAACTTATCGGAGTTGGGGAAGATGAAGGAGGCAATGAATGGTGGAAGCACGGGAGGGCGATTCCTTGTGGTTGGAGGAGGAGTGGGGTGTGGGGAGAGTGTTGGCGGCCTGCTATGGCTTTTATAGGCGATGTAGTGGCCTGGCGATGAGAGAGTGGTTGGACAGTCATGGTGAGAGGATTTAAGTGGTGGCATGGCTACATAGCTAGCAATGAAGGCTTGAGTTTATAGACGACGATACGCTACAGGGCATGGCTGTCGCTCAACGACAAGACACTCACACTGTGGCTGACATAACAGCATGGCATAGTGGTCCGGGCGGTGTTCTTCCCCTTTCGGCCGAGCGGCGAATTAAATTCAAATGGAAGGCAGACGCGACAGCGTGAAGGAGACGGAGAAGAAAAATATGATAGTGTTGCTAGCTGATAGCAGCAGCATGGGCGAAGGAAAGTCTTATCATGGCGGAGCACTCGAATGCAGGAAGAGGAGAGCCTATGGTTCGGTCAGACCGAATGGCTGAAATTTTTGGGGCTAAACCCTTCTTCCACCCTTTTAATTTCTACTAAGTCTTATTCAAAATTTTCATTAGCCTATATTTTTCATTTGTTCAATTTATAAACAAAATCCTAATAGTTCTTCTACCACAGTTGCTGGGTCATCTTTTCTGATTTATCTTTTTATTTCATATTTAACTTCTGTTAATTATGCATTCTTTTTAAATTATGTTTTCATTATTTTTATTTGTTGAAATCTTAACCAAAAATCCATAAAAATCTAATAAGATCCAACTACAGAAATAATACTTTCCAAAAGATTTTTTGTAATTATATATTTTTCAGGATCAAACTTTTAGGATATCACATAAGTGAAGGATGCCCACATGAGTCAGATTTACAGATACTCAGATTTTCCGACAGAGACGTCGCGTGACCGGCCGGAAAGCGCAAGCGTTGTCGCTTATTTATTATGGTCAAAGCCAACGGTATTCATTTAGGCCCCGCTCATTTCGACTTTTTTCGGTTTCAGCTTCTAGCTTCAGCTTTTTTTTCACTATTCACTACACTATCCACTAACTCTGCTACAGTGTTTTTTCAGCCAGCTACAGTGTTTTTTCAGCCAAAAGCCAAAAGCCATCGCTATCCCGATCACCCCCTTATAGTGATGAACGGTTGAAAACCACTATTCTTGCTGAACTCTGTCTTCCTTTTCTAAAAATCTTGTAAATTTAATCGAGCGTAATCTCAAAATTTTCTATGCTTCTAGCAAGTGCATCTTTGACCCTATATATATATATATATATATATATATATATATATATATAGAGTGTGTGTTCTGATGAATTCCTCAAAACTCATAGGGGGTGATCGTTTCGGTTTCTAAAAGCTTCAGCTTTTTTTTCACTATTCACTACACTATCCACTAACTCAGCTACAGTAAAAAAAAGCCAGCTACAGTGAAAAAAACCAAAGCCAAAAGCCATCGCTAAAACGATCACCCCCATATACTACTCACACGAGTTTTCACTGAGGTGGAGGTTACGAGTGGCATAGTGATAGAGCGGTTGTTTAACCTTTCCGCTCACCTCGTCTTTTTACTGTAGCTAATTTAGTTTTTTATTGTAGCTGAGTTGGTTTATTTGATATAATTAAATTAAAAAATGTAAAAATAGAATAAACATGTTAGCCTATCACAAACAATGCAAAGGAATATAGAAAAAAAAGGAAAAGGCAAAAAAGCCTAAAAATCTTTTAAAAAGTAGAAAAAGATTAAATTACTGAATAGTGAAAAAAGCAGAAGTCAGAAATAAAAACTGGCTTTAAACCGTTTTGAGCGGTGCCTTAATGTAAGAAAGGGAGTAAAAGAGGGTGTAACAAAAGACAATATAACATTCAAACTACTATACGATTTATAGATTTGTGACAAAATAAAATATATAGTACATTACAATATATGAAATTGTCAAGTGACTGATGAATAGTAGTAGCAGATAAAAGTGATTTATAGGATCTAAGTCGTTCGTATTGCTTAGAGAAATCAAAATCAATACGAATGGATCCTAAGTATCCTCACGAAACAAATATTTTTTTTACCATTTTATATACACGAAGTTTCATTAAGGAAACCACCGATACAGATCTCACCTACTGAAAAGTCACAAAAGAAAAGTAATTGTCAGACCAATGCTGATAATTAGATGGGTTGAATAATTCTAGAAATTTTCTCTTAAGGTATTCAAGATTTTTACTCAAATAACTATGATAATCACCAAGTTCATACCATACCAACACCATACCAACACGGCTATATAAACCAAACTTAGAAACAAGAGCCATCAAAACCAGCTTTTTTCACAATCCTTGTCAGACTGCTAGTGATGACCTGGTTTGATCATTGGCTGGCCCAACCGTCGGTTTGTGACCAATCACATCGGTTGGCCAATTGGACCACAGGTCTGGGGTAAGTCCAACCGGTCGTCTATCCACAGACATGCACACCTCTTGAGACAAAAACTCAAATATCAAGAAATTACTCAAATCTCATCCAAACCTTTTTATGTTTTGCATGAGACTTGTTTACGACAATATAAATTTAAACCAATAAAGAAACACAAATATCTTAAACTTGAGTTCACCAAATTTAAGAGAATTGGATCTAGTTTATAAGAACACCAAAACCCTATTTCTTAAATTACTTTTTGGTCATAAGGATCTGAGAAATGAGATCTTCTAAATCTATTTCTGATAAGTTCTAGCAAATAATCAAAGAAAGAGGTTGGACTGAAACTTTTACTAATCTAAAATCATAAATCTAGCTCATGAACAAAAGAAACAAAGCAAGAGATTAGCACTGATAGATAAATTAGGTAGTAAAACATGTACGTGACGGTAGCTACACACGGTCGCAATATAACTCCATGTTTTACGAAGCGGTGTCCTACGATATAAATTCATTAAAAAAATTAAAGTGTAGTTATTGTAATATTTCTATAATATATTTTTACTTTAATGTAGAAAAATGATTAAATAGTTATAGTATGTCCTTTAATAGAGATATATATATGATCCAATAACATTATTTTTTATATTTAGTGTTTTTTGGTATATATATATGGTTGATTTAGATTTATATTTGAACTACTGTGATCTTCGTTTGTGATGAGAGGCTCCGCAAAGTTTGTGATCAGACTCTCGATTGCGCGCTCGGAAAAAATTGAAAACAGAATTAAAGTTTGCATAGTTATTTTACTGTTCTGACACGATTACTTTGATCTGCTCCTCTTTGCCGTTTCTTCCGAATGTGCTCAAGTTTGTTCACCAAATTTTGCAAGATCAGAGAACATGCGCAATTCCCTTTATATTCTAAAAGGTTTATTCCTTTCAGCTGCAGTCGATTGCTTTTGGCTGTAGCATAAATATTTATACGAATGAACCAAATACCATAAATCATTTCAAAAATAATATCTCAATAAATCACTTTAAAATAATAACAGAAAAATCTATTTTGTTTATTTGTTTGAAGTTAAAAAAAAAGGAGACTGTCTATTGTACAGTGAACTAAAAAAAGTTCACTTTCAATGATCCTAAGAACCAAATGATTCCCATCATGTGGTCTACTAGCAGCATAAGTGTGACGCCACGCCGTGCTAGCTACCATATAGACCAAAATAAAAAAACGAAAATTTGTAAGAGATGATTCATTGGAAAAACGAGGACCAATACATATTTTCGAAGAAAGTAAAGGGTTTTTCACGTAAAAGTAAGGACTGTGAGAAATTTAGGAAAAACTATAGGGTGCTATATTAATAAAAGAAGGGTTTTTATGAAAATGTGGAAGATCTGTACGCAATTTAGAGAAGCGGAGAGGGTTATTTGAGAAAAAAAATTATGTGGTAGAGATTTTTCTGCAAGAACCAAGAACATGTATGTTATTTCAAAATTTTAAAGGGTTTTTATGTAAAAACGCCGACACGACAGTGCTCCTGGATGAATCCTAGCCTATTTCACTGTAGCTTTTGAATGGCCAGCGCACCTAAAATGTTGATGGGTCCGCAGTTTTCAGGAAGATATGACCGATTCATTTGCAGAAACAAGAGAAAAGTGAAACAGGAGAAAGGTTGACCACGCCACAGGTAAGAAATATGAGGTAGTCTATTATGATTTTACTTCAAAATAAGGTAATATATATGTAGATTATTATATTTAAACATGTAGAGGACACTGAGTTCTCTTCTTTTGGCATCTGGACGATTAGTTTTTTCATGTTTGTTCTAATTGCACTCTACTATTCTGTAACATCCTGTTTTTCTGAGATTTTTAAAGCCTGGATTTTAAAAATGAATTTTCTGGAATTTTCTGAATTTAATTGAAGCTTCAAATGAATTTTTAAAGTTTTAAATGATTTAATATGATTAAAATAAACATTAACATAAGTGGGAAATATTTTATTTGTGTTCCTCAGGTCTCAAGGATTTTTCTGGTATTTTTGGAAAATTTTTGGGATTTATTTGCTATTTTCTAGAGCTTTTAGAAGTTTATTTGAATTTCTGGAAAAAGAAAAGAAAAAGAATTAAACCTCAGCCGCCCGATCTCCCTCTCTCCGCCACGCGTCGCCCATCCCGCGCGCCGCCGCCACAGATTCTTTCCCACGCGCTCACGCCACGCCGCCGCCTGATCTCGCCGCGCCACGCTGTCACAAGATTCACACTGACGCGCGCGGCACTAGCCACGCCAGCCGCCGCCCGCGCTTCGCCAAGCCAATGCCGCGCGCGCGCGCGATCTCCGCCGTCCGTCCTCGCGCCGCCGCAAACCCTAACCCTAACCCTCGCGTGCGTCCGAGCCGTCCGATCTCTCGCGTTGAATCCCGACCGCCCAAACCAAACTCGCGTTTGCTCGCGTCGAACCGATCGGGTTGTCTCGGTTCGCGTGATAAATATCGCGTTCGTCCCTCGGTTCGCGTGCCTCGCCGCGACGAACTCGCCGCCCGCCGCTTCGTCCTCGCGCCACGCTGCCGCCGGAGCCGCTCGCCGCCGCGCGCTGCCGCCGCCGGCGCCTCTCCGCGCCGTCGCCGCTGCCGCTGCCGAAGACCTCGCGGTGAGCTGCCGCCGCTTCTCTCGCTGCGCCGCGCCGCCGCCTGCCGCGAACCCGCACTCCGCCCGCCTCGGTCCCGAGCCGGACCGCGCGCCGCGCAAGACTCTCGCGCCATGGCGCTGCGCGCGCGCGCGCGCTGCCACGCTCGCCGATCCGCTCATCGCGCCGCCACGCGCCGCGATCCGCCGCTCGCCAGCCGCGACGCCAGCGCGGCGAGCCGCCACGCTGCCGCCGATCCGCCGCCGCCGCCGCCGCGCCGCGCGCTGCGCAATCTCCGCCGCCGCTTCGATTCGAGCCGAGGGCTCGACCGCCGCGTGGCGCGTCCCCGCCGCCGATCCCGCCGCCGCCGCCGCGCCGAGCCGCCACTCACCTAGCCACGTGGCAGCACCAGGCGCGTGCCACGCCAGCCCTAGTCCACGTGGCATGACACGTGGCATGCCACGCCGCCGCCACGCCGCCCCGAGCCGCCCTCGAGCCACGTGGCGGCCACGCCACCGCCACGCCGGCCGGTGACACGTGGCGAGATATGCGCGCGCCACGCCGCAGCCCGCCGCGTCAAGACTCTCTCTCCCCCGCATCATCATTCGTGGACCGAGTCCACGGTGGACTCGGAATTTCGTGGACCGGGTCCACAGCACAGTAACTTTTCCAATTTTTCCGAATTAATTTTCCGGGAGCCCGTTCTCCTCCGTCCTAGCTCCGATTGACCCCGTTCTTTTTTCTAAATTCATCTAAAATCGAGCTCTAGCTATTGGTTCTGGTTTTGTGAATTTTGGAGTTTATTTGCTTATCATTTTATGTATTTCTTTGTTTTCGGTCGTTTTCTCTCTCGTTAGATTCGGATTCCGGAGGAGCAGGTTTCGCGCCAGAAGACCAGGAGTACCCCGCTGAGCATAACGAAGGCAAGTCGTGTCTCTTGATCATGTTGAACCCAATTTTGCAAACTATTATTTAATTATTTTGTTTTAAATTACATTGCATTGCTATTGTTATTCAAACCTTTGCACAGGTAGTTATTATCCCAATTGAAATTATACCTCCTTGATACTTTGGAATACCATGATGCCATTGTCACCATAGGTGGGGAAATTTATTAGTGATGCTAGTTTATTTATCACATGGGTTGGTACGATTAGATTGCTTAGCCGGTTTATATTTACGATTGACCTCATCGCACATGTTAAATTATTAATTTGAATTAATGACATATGGAACTGTGGTTGGTGCCACGTGTATTAAAATTTGTGCCACATCATTGGTGTGACGTTGGCTTGGTTATACAAATTGGTTTTGCACTCGGACGAGTGATCGTGCAGTAAAGGGGGAAGTACAGTTGTACTTTGGGGGGATGTGGTAGTCTCGCCCGGGTAATGTTAAGGACTTAACTTTGTGCGCCATTGATCTGAGCTTAATCGCGCAAACCACATGTCTATTATGAGATGGATCTGGCTGATTAATTTGTAATATTTCAATTCAATTCTGCCATTGTGATGGACATGGTTGCTGATTTCCATGTGGCGCAAGGGGGGTGTGATGCGAAACCCTAGCGGGCAGGATTGTATTGAGATAGAGCATTGTAAAGGCCTTGTTGTGATTTCCTTAGGCCTAGGCTAATCACATCGTGTGGGTACAGTTGTGCAACCTCTGCAGAGTGTAAAACTATTCGAATAGCCGCCCCTCGGTCATGGATGCGGTGCTCGGGATTTCACACGAGGTTAGTGTTTCATTTATAACTTGGTGGTTTATGTTGGGAGTGGACAGGTAGTTCACTATTGGTTTAACTTGTGAATTGGTGTTCACAAGTGGTTCATGTTTATTCCTTTGATTATCTATTGTTACTGTTTTCAGTTAACTTTCGCTTTCAAGTTATTTAATATATTTCATCAATAAATGTCTTTATGCAAATTAACCTTTCAGCCTTCCTTTGGTAAGCCTTGCATATTATATTGCATTTATTGTTACAAACAACTTGCTGAGTACCAATGTACTCACGGCTTTACGCCTATGTTGCTCAGTTAAGGGGAGAGGAGTACTATCGCCAGGAGGTGCCGAAGGAGAGTACTACGACGACTTCACGGATTAGGCTTCGTTCTCCACTCGATAGCCTGTGGTTTGTCGATTGGTCGCTACGCTTTATTTTGGATTTCCGCTGTTATTTTGTTAAGCCCTTCCGCTAGAGATATTGTAAGCTTGGCCATAAGGTCGCACTTTGATATTTTATCGATATTCGAGTTTTCCTTTATTATTGTCGTGTGTATGACTGTGATGACATCTATGTTTGACTGTGTGCACTAGCGTGATCCTGGACTAGTGCAGTTTACACAGAGAGACCGAATTTGCATATTCGGGTCTCGACATATTCAATATTCTATGTAGTGATGCAAAAGAAACGGATAACTTCTGTCCGACCGACCATCTGAAAGTTTATGGAACGAATACGGAATGGAAAAATAGGTATCAGATATTATTTGTATTTGACTTCAACTTCAAAAAATACAGAATAAACAATATCGATCTATATTCTCTCTGATTATATCCCTAGTAAATATATAATTATTTCTTAAAAAAATAATGCCTTTGACGGCTTGCACGCAAAGCTCACGCAAGCTTGCATGCGTCGGTTGGACGTCACGATCGATGGAAGATGCATAATTAAAGGGCCTGCGTGCATGTCCTTGGAGCAATCGAGCGTCTCTTTCATTCGCTAATGTTTTTTTTACTTTTGACTATAACAAGATTACCAACAATCATTGTTATGGGTGATGACCTCCACTTATGGGCCCTTTGGCCTGTGCAGAAATAGAGGACAACAGCCTCTAAATGAATGATGCCCATGAAACCCATCAGAGTATCTAAAAGATGTATATGCCCAGAGGCTACTTGAAGAGCCCAGGGGCAATGTTGTACTAGGGAAAGTAGTGCACTGTAAATAGCCCCCAAGGGTGATCTCAAAGGGGGGATTTTCGGATATTCTCCTACTGTTTAGTCTGAAGCTACAATAGTTGGTGCCATCCGTGGGGACTTCGAGTAAATAGCTACGATAGGGAGATGGCACCAAAGGTGGCAACCAATAAGAAGCGAAGCACAGCTGCGTCGGTTGCGTGGGCCAGAGCTGTGTCAGAGGCCGACACCGAAAGGGGAGTCGGAGGTGAACGTGTCGATGCCGTCCCTAGACAAGTAGATCCTTCGGGGGTAGCTGAAAAAACTGTTGCCGGCACATCGGAGGCTCCAAGAGGGAGCTCCGGAGCTGGCAGTGGTTCACATCTTTGGGTGGACCCTGTCATCGCTCGAGACACCCACTACTCCAACAAACCCTCCGACACCGTTCTACCACATGGTGCAGTAGGTAGGCAGGTTGGCGCGCTTGGATATCTCGCAACCTGTAACCCCGTGGTGGGGGAAGCTATGGGACAGAAGTCAGAAGATGCCCTGCTGTCAGTACTTGGAGCATTGCAATGTGAATTGATGGATCTCCGGGGCGCGGTACGAGAGTTGCAGCAAGCGCAAAGCTGTCTAGCTCCTCCCATAGTGACTGAAGAGGCCATAGAGAGAGAGGAGAGTCGTGAAGCGCCACTTAGTCAAGGGATACTTCGGCAAGCGGATCCGGAGTCTCCCCTCTCCGCTAGTCTACAATTGGATGCCTGGCCCGAGGACTTCAAGATGCCAGCGATCGAGCCTTACAAAGGGGATGCGGACCCTTGAGAGTTCGTATGTGTTTATGAAACGGCCATTGAGGCGGCGGGGGGGGGGGGGTGATGACTCTATGAAGGCCAAAGGTCTGCCCCTCGCCCTTCAAGGGATTGCGCTTTCCTGGTTTTTTACCATGGAACCGAACTCAGTGCACTCGTGGGAGCAAGTTCGGAGTTGTATCTACAACAACTTCCAGGGAAACTACACCGAACAGGTCGATGCCAGCCAGCTCTTCACTATTCGAAAGAAGCCTACAGAGAAACTCCGTGAGTATTTCAAGCGGATCACCAAGATACGGTGCCAGGTTAAAGATGTCAATGAGACCACAATTATCAATGCGGCTATACAGGGTCTTCGTCTAGGGCCATTGGCTGCATACAATGCTCGCAAGCCAATCAAAACTGTGGTGAAGCTCTTCAATAAGATGGAGGAGTATGCTAGAGTGGAAGAAGATGCTCAACTTCGCTGAGGAAAAACTTTGGATCATAAAAAAGTCTTTGGGGACACGGAAGGTTCAAGCCGTAGACAGCATAGGAGCCAACGGCAGAAATATATCTTTGACATCGACGGTGGAGGTAGCCAAGGGCGCGGTAGAGCTCCCATGGTTCGAGGTCACGGTCGGCCAAGGCGAGGGCGTGCGAGGGGTCCAGCTCGAGATGGGGGGCGTGGCCATCTCATTCAGCATTTTCCTGACCAACAGCTGCTTGAGCAACAGTCTCAGGGGCTATGGTGTGAGGTGCATGGGCGCGGCGACCATCTTACCAGAAATTGCCCTGTTGTCGTAGCCCTTCGAGAAAGTGCTCTCAAAGATGAGGTCCTTGAAGCAAGGGCACAGGTGGTTGCGCATGTGCTGCCTCCGGAGTGTCGAGTACTTCCGCCTGTACGCGCTCCTTGTATAGAAGCGCCAGAGGTCACACAACGCCGTATTATCAATGTTATTATAGGAGGGTCGTCGTTGGAGTTTTCATCCGAAAGACAAAGGAAGACCTATGCCCACCGACTTCATAATGTTGCCGCATATCCTGTGCAAGCACCCCCAGTTGGGCATATGACGATATTACTTTCACAATTGCCGATGCGGAGGGTGTCGATTTTCCGCATCAAGACCCCCTGGTGGTGCAGGCCACCATTACGGGGTGTGATGTCCGGCGTATCCTGGTGGATGGGGGAAGTTATGCGAATATCTTGTTTACCGGGGCCTTCGACCAGATGGGTCTCCCCCGGAGTCGAATGCAGCCCTCGGGGATCCCGCTCCAAGGATTTCGGGGGCAACCAATTCAAGCGCTAGGACAGATCCGGCTTGGGGTAACTTTTGAGCAGGATAACCATCAGAGGAGTGAAGAAGTCGCTTTTGACGTTGTTGACCTCACCTACCCTTACAATGCCATTCTTGGTCGACCTACCCTTAATACTTTTGGGGGTGGTGGTGCATCATAATTTCCTGTGCCTAAAGCTACTTAGGCCTTCGGGACTAATCACCCTTTATGGAGATCAAGACCTTGCTCATCAAATAGAGCTTGGGGCAAGGCGGACTACTCGGAAGGTCCATGTAGTCAATGGAACCGATGCAGCGTCCACAACCGTGGTACCCTCCACCCCGGGATGGACGCCTAAGCCTAAACCTGATGGTGCCATCAAGAAGGTCCATCTGGAAGGCTCGGAAGATCCCCGATACTTGTCAATGGGAGAAGGATTAGAACTTCAATTGGAGCAGGGGATTCTCCAAGTTCTTCATGCCAATCTTGACATTTTTGCGTGGTCGATAGATGATCTTACTGGAGTAGATCGGTCTATTATAGAGCATCATCTCGCGGTTCGGCACGACGCGAAGCCAGTAAAGTAGAAGCTTCGTCGCATGTCAATCGAGCGGCAACAAGCCGCAAGGGCAGAGGCTGCGAAGCTGTTGCGGTCAACGATGATTCATGAGATCCACCATCTGGAGTGGCTGGCCAATCCAGTATAGGTGAAGAAGGCTAGTGGGGCATGGCGTACGTGTGTCGACTTTACTAATCTCAACAAGGCATGCCCGAAGGACAACTACTTGCTTCCAAGGATTGACCAGTCGATTGATGTCACTGCAGGATGTCAACTTATGAGTTTCCTAGATGCTTACTCCGGTTATCATCAGGTCCGCATGGCCGCCGAAGATGAGGACAAGACAAGTTTTATTATCCACAGGGGCACATACTGCTTCACTCACATGCCATTCGAATTGAAGAACGTGGGGGCTACCTTCAGCCGACTCGTTGCTCTTATCTTCGTGGACTAGTTGGGAAGAAATGTTGAGGCATATGTCGATGACGTGGTAGTCAAGAATCAACAAGCCAGTTCCCACACCGAGGATCTCCAGGAGACCTTCGCTAGCTTGCGGAGAGCCGGAGTCAAGCTTAACCCGGACAAGTGTGTCTTCGGGCTGCGAGCAGGGAAACTACTTGGTTTCTTGGTATGTGGTAGGGGGATCCAGGCAAATCCTGAGAAAGTGGATGCTATTCTTTCCATGGAACTGCTTAAGACAGCGCGTGAGGTCCAGAGGCTCACGGGTCACCTCGCTGCCCTCAGCCGGTTCCTGTCGCGTGCCGTAGAGTGGGGGCTTCCGTTCTTCAAGACACTGTGTGGTTGCGAAGGCTTCCAATGGGATGACAAGTGCAGCGCGGCCTTCAACGAGCTCAAGTTACATTTGGCCAAACTTCCTACATTGGTCTCTCCACCTCCGACAGCTCCCTTGCTATTATATGTAGCAGCGGCTCCCTCAGCTGTTTGTGCAGTTCTTGTCTGGGAAGAGGGCAACTTGCAGTGCCCAGTATACTTTGTGTCGGAGGCCCTCCAAGGTGCTAAAGTGCGATACACCAAGCTTGAGAAGCTAACTTACGCCCTTCTGATGGCCTCACGAAAGTTGCGACATTACTTCCTCACACACCCTGTCACAGTACCCTCGTCATTTCCACTGGCGGAGGTTTTGGGAAACAAAGGGGCAACAGGACAGATTGGCAAATGGGCGACCGAGTTGGCACCTTTCTCCATAACGTACGTTTCCCGCACCGCCATCAAGTCACAGATCCTCACGGACTTTGTCGCGGAGTAGACGCCACTGGCTCAACCCGTGCTCACATCGCCCATGGAGCCGATATGGATGCTTCACTCCGATGGGGCTTACAGTGCTTCCGAAGCAGGAATAGGTGTGGTCATTACAACTCCGAAAGGGCGTCGCTTGTGCTATTCTACACAATTAGAATTTCCTGTGACAAATAATATTGCAGAATACGAGACCCTACTCTTTGGTCTCAGCAAGCTCAAAGCTCTGGAGGCTCGACGAGTGGTGGCGCACACCGATTCACGGCTGTTGGTGAGTCATATTGATAAGTCTTATCAATTGAAGGATGAAGACCTCGCCCAGTACGTGGCCACGGTTCAGGCACGAGAATGGCATTTCCTAGGCTTTACCGTTAAGACCATCCCGAGAGCGGAAAACAAAGAAGCTGACATCCTTGCCAAGGCAGCCAACACGCGCGCCCAGCCTCCAAATGAAGAATTCTCGGAGGTTCTGGCCGCGCCAACAATACAATGCGAAGTCAGCCTCGTTCACCAGGTTGTGCCTTCAGATGATTGGCGGAAGCCTATTTGCGCCTTTTTAAAAGGGGCTTACGAACCAGAGGATCTTCTTCAATTGAAACGGCTGCAGCAAAGGACGCGGACTTTCCAAATGATCAAGGGGATACTGTACAAGCGAGAAGTTTGTGCCCCTCTCCTCAGATGCCTTTCTCGTTCCGAAGGCCAACAACTTCTACCTGATATACATGCAGGTCACTGTGGCTCCCACGTTGCGCCGAGAGCTTTAGTTGGGAAGGCTTTCCGGCAAGCATTCTATTGGCCAACTGCAGCAACCAACATCGCCGATATCGTCAAGAAGTGTCAAGGATGCCAGCGGATGGCTCGGGTGAGCCATCGCCTGCCTAGTATGTTGCACCCCATTCCACCAGTTTGGCCGTTTGCTCGGTGGGGGATAGACATTGTCGCACCATTACCCTGAGCTCCTGGAGACATGTGGTTTATCGTAGTCGTTTATGAATACTTCTCCAAATGGCCAGAAGCATCAGCCTTGTCAAAGGTTACCTCGGCGGCAGTACAACGCTTCCTTTGGCAGAATATCATTTGTCGATTCGGAGTCCCACAAGAAATTACAGTTGATAATGGGCTTCAGTTCGACTCAGCAGCATTTAAGGCATTTTGCGAGAAGATGGGTATTAGACTTCGGTTTGCTTCCGTCGGACACCCACAATCCAACGGAGCTGTGGAGCGAGTCAATGGCACCATATCAACCGGACTCAAGAAGCAGCTGGTGGGACTCCCGAAGAATACTTGGCCACAACAACTGCCAAGCGTACTCTGGTCCATTCGTACCATGTCCACACGTCCCACAGGGTTTACCCCCTTCAAACTTCTTTACGGGGATAAGGCAGTTACGCCGGAAGAAATACAAGCGGGATCCAGAAGGGTTGTCGCTCAAGTGCCATCTAATGAGCGAGCGGTTTCCCTCGACCTTCTCGATGGGGTCCGTGCAAGCGCAGCGGAGCACATCTCCAAATACGTCCGAGCAACCACCCGAGCTTACAACAAATTCGTTCGGCAATGGAGCTTTCAAGCAGGGGACCTCATACTGCGCAAAGCTTTTCATTCGGAGATGGTTGGAAAGCTCAACTCCAAGTGGGAGGGGCCTTACATCGTGGTCGAAAAACTTCATCAAGGGGCGTATCGTCTCTCTATGCTCGACGGTCATGTTCTCAATCATACCTGGAATGCGGACCGACTTCAACGATATTATGCTGGAATGCGGACCGATTTCAACGGTATTATGTCTAGATAAATGATGATGCTTATGCTTGTAATGGCGTACTTTTTAATACAAACCTATGTTTGCATGCATTATCATCGGTGGCCACCACATGCATTTGCATATATGAAAATCGCACGAAGACACCCCAGGCGTCCGACGTACTCTACAGAGTATAAAGTGTCGGGACTATTGATAGTCTCGGGCAAAATCGCACGGAGACACCCTAGGCGTCCGGCGTACTCTGCGGAGTATAAAACGCCGGGACTATCGATAGTCTCGGGCAAAGTCGCACTGAGACGCCCTAGGCGTTCGGCGTACTCTGCAGAGTATAAAGCGCTGGGACTAACGATAAGTCTCAGGCATAATCATGCGGAAACGTCCCAAGCATCCAGCGTATTCAATAGAGTATAAAGTACCTAAACAAATGCGAAAGGATCTTCAGAACTCATTGCGCTGAAGACTAGAGTCTTCGCCATAAGTTGCGTCCACTCTCAGCGAAGCCTATGATAAGTGGCAGTTAAAGGTTCCCAAGGCCAGAGAAATTACTCGGACGCTTATCGGAGGACATCTTGACAGAAGTCGGGTATTTATTCGGATCAAACTCCGCCTTATCAGCATTCCTTCGAGGGGTGGATGATGGAGTACGCACTTAGCGGTAAAGGCGACGGAATGCGCACATGCTCGTAAAGGCAACAAAGTACAGGAGAGAAGAGAGTGAAAAGAAAGAGAGAGAGAGAGGGAAGTGGGTGTTTCAATGCCTCGATCAACTGCTAGATAGGCGGATATCCAATTTTATAACATAAAAATACAAAGAGCGAAGGCTGCAAGGGTAACCGATAGCTTATTCTTGTGGCATAGTCTCTAGAAGAGTTCGACATCAATGAGGCATTTGGCGGTTCAGGACAATGGAAGCTCTTTATTAACCATTGTGATGAAAAATTTGGTGATTACATGCATGTGTTATCACACACACTTTTCTAAAGTCTTGGCAGGAACAAGCGTTTGGGAAGAGACCTCTTCGCTCCGAGGTCTCCTAGCCCAGAATTATAAGGAGTCTTCTGCGAACCCCTAGTGCCGCAGTCAACAACGAACAAGGCGGTCCGAGTTAAGGGGTACATCTCGGTCAACCATGTAATTAATACAAGTAACCAACACGAGGTAAGAAGATGCGAAGATTCTTTGCATTACGAGGGTACTTGTTTACATCATACAGACGCTTTACTACAAAAGCGAAGTTGGAAGGGATGTGAGAGATGTAAGGACTTTGGTATTACACCTGGGGGGCGATGCCCAAGCCTGCGTCATCGCCCTTGCCTTCGTCTCTACGAGGAACCTCGTCGAGCCAGCATCTGAGGTCATTGTCGGCGCCAAGAGTATGTTGTAGTGTGATCTTGGCAGCAGCTGCACCGACATATTCCCAAATACGCTGATGGAAGGTGTGGACAGACCTTTGACCTACGTAGATAGCTCCGGACATGGTGTTAGTCCCCTCAGGTAAGTCTAAGCAGGGGTTTGCCAGCTCACCCACGTGCAGGCACCCGCGGAGATGAAGCTGTTGGAACTTTTCTTAATTTCTTACACTCGGATCACACAGAGCACAACGCTCTTTGCTATCTCTTGCTCACAACGCGACTCATCTGTGGAACCTGTCACCTTGCTCCGATCCAACGTGCTCTCCTAGTACACGCGAAGTAGTAGCACGGCAGAGAGGTGCTTCCTTCTTTCAGCTGTGGGACCCGCCTAGTCCCTGATAAGATGTCTTGCCTGTTCACATGAAGAGTAAATCCTCTCTGATCTTCACGTGACGGACCAAGCAATGAAATAGCAAGAACAGAGCACAAAAGTTCTCTTCCTGGAACACCTCTCCTCTCTCTTTATTTCTTTCTTCTGTTTACACTTCTTTTCCCTGGAGCACACCCGCTCGCTTCGATACATCTGTTACATGACTGCATGCGTATATAAAGCCTACCAATCTGACTAGCACACGGACTCGTATACATAGCCAGAGACCAACTCGGCAATACGCACGAGCTACTTGACTTGGAAACTAAACTTGCATACGTATACGCGGCAAGAGCGTATACATATATACGGACTCGGATACGAACTCGGTATGAAACAAGATTAAAACTCTAACAATCACCCCCCTTAATCTTGTTTCTCTATCCTGATCATGCCGATCTTCTCTCTTTCCTGCACCTGAACTGAGTCCATCCTTTCTTGCACGCCAGCTTGGGCTGGAGCACCTGCTCCCACAGCCATCTTGGCTTCGCTGTTACCAGAGCCTCCTGCTCCACTTTCTTGGACCAAATCCATCTGCTTTTTCATGTACATCCTAGCTGAGACTACACCGCCTCTCACTCCCGCACTCGTGTGTCCTGTCTCCAACGCTGACTACGTTTCATCTGCAAAACCACAAAAAATTGTACCAACTTGTACTCCAAATCTTTCTCTTGGAACTTGTGCACTTTTTCTTCCTGAGAGCCTACTGTCCGCATGTAATCCATCGTCCGCAGCTATATGCGCGTCACCTTCAATTTCGCATGCACCTGTTCTAGCCTTGAGCCCGCCACCTTGTGCGTCCGAGCCGCTCTCGATGCGCACCCCCTGAGCGTGCACGTGCCGTACCTAGGTCCTGCCATCTTGGCCTTCTACATGCCCTGTTTGGCTACCCCTAGCTACGCTCAACGAGTCTTGTCCTCGGGCCCTGCCATCTCCTGATTCTTCCAAGCTCTGCTTACAAGTTTTCAAAGAAATCTTGTACAACCGGTTTGGAGATCTTCTCACCTTAATTAACAGATCATTGTTCTTGGTATAAACACGCAAGAACTCATCCTGTAGCACCACCTTGCATCCTATTTCTGTCATCTGTCCGAGACTAAGTATGTTGTTGCACAGACTTGGTATATAGTAAATTCCTGTCAACAACTTCTTATCTCCGTTCTTGCATTGCAGCATCATCGTCCCTTTACCTCTTATCTCTACCATGGAGCCATCGCCAAACTTAATCTTGCCCCAAATCTTCTCGTCGAGCTCATGGAACATGGAGCGATCTCCCGTCATGTGATTGCTTGTTCCATTATCCAAATACCACTGATCTGAGTGATCGTTGTTGCCTTCCTTCGTGCGTAGTTTTGGAACTACGTTCTCCTCGTTTAGCATCACCATGACCGGTATCTTTTCAACATATGATGAGAGAAGTAGTGCTGGATTGTCATCTACTTCTTGGACGAGATTTGCCTCCCCGTTCTTCTTTTTTCTTTAGCAATTCGAAGCATAATATCCATACTCGTTGCAGTTGAAGCACTTTATATTGTGCAGTGACGCGTAGTGCCCATATTCACCACATTCAAAACACTTGACATGTGACTTATCATGGAATCTGTCACCGTCATCTTGCCAAGAGTTATCTCCATTTCCACCTCTGCTGCCTCGAGCACTCTGGCCACCTTGCCCGTGCCATCGCCCGCGACTGCTTGATGACCCACCGCTCCTTGTATCTCCCTTCATCAGCAACACCTGCTGGTCATGAGATGAAACTCTGCCAAGACGAGACCAAACCCTTCAAGAACTCCTCGTGCGCCTTAAGAGAGCCGGTAATCTCCTCGATCTTCTTTTTCTCCAAGTCAGGGGAGTACATGAGCGTGGTGACGACAGGCACATACTTTTCTGGTAGCACGCACAGGTACTTCTTCACTGCTACAGATTCCTCCATCTTGTCACCAAGAGAAACCATCTGATTGTATAGTGAAGTCAACTTACCAAATAACTCGCAACCGATCGGGTCTCTCCCATCTGGAGATTCTCGAACTCGCTCCGTAAATTCTGGAGCCGCACCTCCTTCACACGATCAACTCCCTCGTGCATCTTCTGAAGCGTCTCCCACGCCTCTCGTGCCGTCTCCTTCCCGACGAGCTGGAGCATCATCGAGTCTGGCACCGCCTGATAGATGATAGCCAAAGCCGCCTGATCCACCTTGTCTTCCAGCTCCTTATCCTTCCCTTTTGGATCAACTGCACCCCAGACTCCCTGGGCGCGCATGTTCGCCTTCATCTTCATTGCCCATACCGGGTAATTGTCGGTCGTCAGGAGAGGATACTGGAGAGAGATTAGCCCACCTTGGGTCTTCACCTTCTCGCCCATATTCTGTAGGCACCACCAAGATCAATACGCTCTGATACCAAATGTTGGAACTTTTCTTAATTTCTTACACTCGGATCACACAGAGCACAACGCTCTTTGCTATCTCTTGCTCACAACGCGACTCATCTGTGGAACCTGTCACCTTGCTCCGATCCAACGTGCTCTCCTAGTACACGCGAAGTAGTAGCACGGCAGAGAGGTGCTTCCTTCTTTCAGCCGTGGGACCCGCCTAGTCCCTGATAAGATGTCTTGCCTGTTCACATGAAGAGTAAATCCTCTCTGATCTTCACGTGACGGACCAAGCAATGAAATAGCAAGAACAGAGCACAAAAGTTCTCTTCCTGGAACACCTCTCCTCTCTCTTTATTTCTTTCTTCTGTTTACACTTCTTTTCCCTGGAGCACACCTGCTCGCTTCGATACATCTGTTACATGACTGCATGCGTATATAAAGCCTACCAATCTGACTAGCTCACGGACTCGTATACATAGCCAGAGACCAACTCGGCAATACGCACGAGCTACTTGACTTGGAAACTAAACTTGCATACGTATACGCGGCAAGAGCGTATACATATATACGGACTCGGATACGAACTCGGTATGAAACAAGATTAAAACTCTAACAGAAGCATCCCGAGCATCATTTTGCTCGTTGCTAAGGAGCAATGGTTACCATAGGCGTGGGCGGCATTTAAAGCCAAGGATGAAGCCTCTATGACCCAACGGAAGCTGCTTGAAGCATCTTCATGACCGTGAGTTCGAGGCGGGACTTCAACGGCTAATTTAATCAAGGTATTCTCTAGCGACTCCATGGCTCCCCAAGCCAGTAAGGCGGCGTCGCCCGCAATACACCTTGCAACTCCCACCTCAAACACGAGTCAAGATTTCTCCGCCTCCAGCTTAGAGATTTGTTGAAGGAGACCGGCACATTCTTCGGCAGTAGCCTCTTGGACTTGTTCAGTCAAGTCCCGTGCTTCGGCGAGGGCCTGGGCACTCTCTGCCTCGAGGGTTCGGTTCTGTTTGTCCTTTTCTGCCGCAGCAGAAGTGATCTCCTCAGAAGCGCGGCGTGCGAACTAGACTTCCAAAGTTGGTTTTTTTTTTGCAACCAGCTCCGAGATCTTTTGCAGGAGTTCGGTATGCTGTTCGGCGGCGGTTGCAGAGGCCCCTTCGGCGGACCAGTGAAGAATCTCGTTTGCCTTTTCGACTGCAGCCAACCAAGTCTCAAGTCCATTGAGCTCCTGACCTTGAGCTCCTTGAAGGGCACGGGAAAGAGCCAAAGCCTACAATAGTTCAAGTCAATAATCTTACGAACATCACAGGAAGGGTTAGCAAATACCTTCATATGAGTAGCCTCCAAAGAGCTTTCCAGTAGTCCAGAGCCGCAAGAAGAAAGCGCATCGCGGTCCAATGCGGTGTCTGCGCAATCGATCGCTGCCTGAAAAGCTCGTAATGCCTCCGGGCGAGCCACAAAGTCCGTCAAGATGAGGTGGCGAGCCTCGACGGCGGGAGCCTCATCGAGACCGAGATTCAGAGGCAAATCCACGACATCATGGGTGGGCAAGTCTTTTGTGGCTACCACCCAAGGACTCGGAGAGCAAATCAGGGGTCCGGGACTCCCTGATGCTGGAGATAAAGTCAGTGAACAGATAGGGGAAAATCGTGTCAAGTCGGGAGATGAGAGGGAATCTGCCGCGTCTATACCTCAACTAGGAGATCTTGATTGTGGGCCATCGCCACCCTCTACTTCAGCTGCCATTGTGGGAGTCTCTTCTCCTCTCGCCTCAAGGGTAGCAACCTCCGCGTCGGAGTCCGAGCCGTCCAGCCGAGTGGAAAGGGCCACCCAAAACCCCAAGCCCGACTCCAAAGGGGGAGCAAAGGTCGCATCAATGCTCTCTTTGTTGATAGCAGCGATGTTAACGGCTTCGCCAGGGGTCAAGGGGACACTGCTCTCCTGTCCCACTTCACCCCCCAATTTCTTGGCCTCTAGAGATGGAAGGGCTTCGACGAGCGCGCTTGGCTTCTCGGGCGTCCGAAGGGGACACAGGGTCTGTTTCCTCGTGGAGAGTTCTTCGAGGACTAGATCCTGTGTCGATGTCTTCCTCGAGGTCAAAATTTGCATAGTCGGTCGAGTCCAACTCCACGGCTAAGACCGGAGGGACGTTATCTCTCTCAGACGGAAGTAAACGTGGGGAGGGTGCGAGGGAGGCTTCCGGCGAAAGATGTGGCAGGGTCCGCGAAAAAGAGGCTTCCGCGGCACCCCCTCCACGCCCGCGGGTGCGTTGAGTGATGGAAGTCTCTGTAGCATCACCTCCACCTCCGCCTCCACGGGCACGCGCGGCGCTGGGTGGAAGGCGCTCCGCACTAGAATACCGAGAGCCTCGCACATGAAATTAACTCGCCCAAGGTTCTTAGTCACAGCCTCTCGCAAGTTGTGTTCTTTAGCAGTGTAAGGCCCTAGGAAAACAATGGAGGCTCGTTCTGCGTCTTTGAGCGTCAACTCTACGAAGACATCACAATTGATAAGATCGCTGATAAACAAAAATAAACCTCGCATCTAAGAAAAGAACTTACAAGGGTCTTCTGGGGCCGGCAGAGAGGCAATAGCAGACCAGATGTCGTCCTCCCGAGTACGTTCGGGATGAAGAAGCCATTGGCGGGCTAACAGCGATACCCCAAACATAAGAAACTCCTCCGCCAAGTCTCTCATGTTCAGTCGAAGGGCTACCCCGACAAGTTTGCGGGCCTTCTGACCGTCGTCACGATCCAATTGTACCAAGGGGGACTTGTTGAAATCCAACACACCTCCGGACCATTTCAGTGCATCATCACCCTCCACACTGTAACATCCTGATTTTTGGGGATTTTTAAAACGTGGAATTTAAAAATTAATTTTTAGAATTTTTCTGAATTTAAATCAAGCTTAAATGAATTTTCAAAAATTTAAAAAGATTTCATATGATTAATATAAACTCTAACATAAGTTGAGAATATTTTATTTGAGTTCCTTGTGTCTCAAGAAATTTTCTGGTATTTTTGGTGAATTTTTGGGATTCATTTGCTATTTTTTAGAGCTTTTGCAAATTTATTTGAGTCTCTGAAATTAAGAAATTGGGGAAAATCCTTAAACCCTTCCGGGCCAATTCCCAACCGGCCCATTTCCCTCATGCCTCCCTCGGCCCAACTGCCCCGGCCCATCATCCCCGCCGCACTCCGCGCCGCCCGATTCCCCGCCCGGACGCGCGTCGCGCATCCGCACCTGCCACGCGGCGGCACCAGCTCGCGCCTCGCCCCTTCCTCAGCCGTCTGATCTTCGCGCCGCCCCTTCCCCAGCCATCGGATCCGCCCGGCCGTGCGTAACCCTAACCCTAACCGCGCCGCTTGCCCTTGCCCGTCCAATCCCTTCCCTGCTGATCTTAGCCGTCCACGTGTCCCGAACCAACCTGCCGCCCGCGCCCGAGCCGTCTCTGGATCGAACTCATCTCAGTTCGCGTGTTTTTAACGCCGCTCATCCCTTGGTTCGTGTGCCCGTCGCCGAACCCTCGCGCCACCGCTCCTCGCCATCTCTCGCGCTCGTCGCCGCCGTTCTCGGAGTCGCGCGCCGTCACCGCGGCGCCCTCGCCCCGCCTCGCCGCCGCCTGCCGCCTGCGTCGCCGGTGAGCCCTTCGCGCCGGTCCGCCCGCCGCCCATTCCATCGCCGCGCCTTGCCGCGCCGGCACTTCGTGTTGCCGCTCCGCCCTCGGTCCCAGCGCGGGACTACAGACTTCGCGCCACGCGTTGGTCATCGGCCGACTCCGCCTCCCGCGCCGCCCAATCCGAGCCGCTGATCCAGATCTGAGCCGAGGGCTCAGATCGTGCCGTACGTCGCCGCCCCAGCCGTCCGATCCCGCGCCGCCGCCGCGCCCGAGCCGGAGCCACATCAGCCCTAGCCAACGTGGCAAGCCACGTCAGCCCTAAGCCCACGTGGCAGCCACATGTCATGCCATGTCAGCCCAAATCACCCCCCAGGTGCTGACGTGGCAGCCACGTCAGCAGGCACGTCAGCAGTGACACATGGCGGCACCAGCGCACACCACGTCAGCCCTTCCCCGTCGGCCGTACGCACACTATTCCGTGCGCGGAGTCCACGGTGGACTGGTTCTCTCGTGCGCCCGGTCCACAGCATAGTAACTTTTCTGATTTTCCCGAATTTCCTTTAGGTTTTATTTTCCGATAGCCCGTTCTCCTCCGTCCTAGCTCCGATTGACCCCGTTCTTTTTTCTAAATTCATCTAAAATCAAGCTCTAACTTTTGGTTCTAGTTTCATAATTTTTGGAGTTCATTTGCTTATTATTTTATGTGTTTATTTTGTTTTGGTCGTTTTTCCTCTCGTTAGATTCGGATTCCGGAGGAGCAGGTTCTACGCCCAAAGACCAGGAGTACCTCGCTGAGCATAACCAAGGCAAGTCATGTCCTTTGATAATGTTGAACCCAGTTTGCAATCTATTATTTATTTATTTTGTTTTAAATTACATTACATCACTATTTTTATTCAAACCCTTGTACTGGCAGTTATCATCCCAATTGAATCTATCCCTTCTTGATAATTTGGAATATCATGATACCATTGTGACCTAGGTTGGGAAACATACTAGTGATGCTAGATTAATTGTCACATGGGTTGGTACGTTTAGATGCTTAGCTGGCTTATATGTACGATTGGTTTCATCATCACATGTAAATCATTAATTTGACTTAATGACATATGGAACAGTGGTTGGTGCCACGTTAATTAAAATTTGTGCCGTGGCATGGGTGTGTCATTGGCAGGGAGATACAAATTTGGTTTTACACTCGGGTGAGTGATAGTGCAGTAAAGGGGGAGGTGCAGGTGCACTTCGGGGGATGTGGTAGCCTCGCCCGGGTAATGATAAGGACTTAACTTTGTGCGCCATTGATCTGAACTTAATTGTGCAAACTACATGTTTAGTATGGGATAGACCTGGCTGATTAATTTGTAATATTTCAATTCAATTCTGCCATTGTGATGGACATGGTTGCTGATTTCCATGTGGCGCAAGGGGGGTGTGATGCGAAACCCTAGCGGGCAGCATTAGGTTGACGTAGAGCATTGTAAAAGCCTTGTTGTGATTTTCTGAGATCGAGGCTAATCACATTGTTGGGACCCGGAACAACAACTCTGAGCCCCTCTGTGTAAATCGCACTATCCCAGGAAAAGCTAGTGCACACAGGTTTAACAGCAATGTATATCATGCAAAAATAACCACGAGATATTATTAAACGAAAATACGGCCTTAAGGCCAAGTCTTACAATAAGGCACAAGGCCAACAAAATAAACAAAACAGCGGAAAGAAGTTAAAGGTGGCAAACATGCCCATCCACCTCTCCCACAGCGAATGATTATAAGACGCGTCCTACTCACCAAGTAGTCCTCACCGCCGTAGTCGCCTCAAGTCCGCAACAGATTTAGCAAGGTGAGTACGTATACTCCCAAGGTAAGCAAGTAAATGCTTACGCAAGTTACACCAGAAATATAACAGAGTTGATGCATGCATAAGGGATTTCAAAGGAAGCTTAATAGGTAATGTGCGGAAAGCAATACTTGAATTTAAATACAATAACGTAAATACGAAAAGCTGAATTTTAATACAAGATATGAAACATTGTTTTTAACAGTAATACCGTTAGTGTAGGCTCCAACCCACACTAACCTATCCACGGAATCCACCCGACCATTACCAAATCCAACGCTTGTTTTGCCAAAACCAAGTTTTATGAAAATTCAAGTCTAATCTGTGAAGACTCTACTCAAGATGTCCATGACCGTGGACACGGCTATCCAGATAGTTTGTTACTCTGCAGAGGTGTACAGCTTTACCCACAAGACATTCCTCTCACTTGAGCCACGCGATCAACACACCGCCTTAGGTGTGCGCGAGAGTTCATGACAAGGTCGTTCGATGATTCATAGCCAACATAATCACGCCGCCACTAAGTTTCACCACAACTCGAATCCACGAGTTGGAGCCCTCTGTGCCATGTGAGACTTCCCACACCACTACGCGCGCCACATTTAGTCTATAGCGAGACTATTATTGGAACTTCACAAATTACTTAGCGATCCGTCCCATACCGACTTGTGGTAGTACGAAGTGACTTCAGTAAAATAATTCACGTAAACGGTCCTTAAGTTGATTTAGGCTCAACCACATACCCCGCACGATAATCAACCAGTGTCACCAAACACGAGGCATACCAAGCACTCACCACCTAACCATTAGCCTAAGTCCAAAACATGTTTGCTATTTTCATTTTTAAATAATTTCCGTAAAACCACCCTTGACTCATCGAAGTCAAGATATCAATTTTCAAAGTCCGTCATTTCATGTGAAAGATTGATCCCACCGAAAATTATACTAAGTTAGGCTAAGCATTGCTATAAAAATTTCTAGCCAATACTATAGTACTAACTAGTTTTCAGCTAGGGTGACAAGGTATATGAATTCAAGATTCAAATTGGCCATATACAAAGGATCATGGGTATATCTAAAATTCAAATCAAATTTGAATTACATTTGAATAAAGATACGCATGCATATACAGTAAAACAATATAAATAATTTAAAATATTAGGTTCAACATGGTCAAAGGTGTAACTTGCCTCGATCGAAGTCCTGCTGCGATTCGTCGAATTCAAACTCTCCGGAATCGTCAATATCTAACGAAATAATCAATTCAAAGCAAATTCAAAACAAAAATTCAAATGAAATCCAAATAACTTCCAAAAATTATAAAATAAACTAGGAGGCAGAATTTTGAATTTTGATGTGGTCAACAATTTTAAAAGGAATTGAGGCTTTTAAAAGAAGTTGGAAGTTTTAATTTAAATTTAAACCTTGGAATTACAAAATATATTCAAATCAAATTTAAATAAATTTCAAATTTTCAAAATTATTCCAGAAATGGATAGATCATGATTTTAGAAAAATTTAGAAATTTGAATGGGTCAATTTGGAGTTAAAATGCAAAAGTTATAGCCTTCCAAAGTTTGAATTCAAAATAAAAGAAAAAGGGTATTTTCTGGATTTATTTTTAAACCGAAAAGGATTTATGACGTCGGTGAATTATTTCTCTAAAGGAAATTATAGATTATGACGTCAGCCTTAGGATTAATATATTCCTGCAGAGGCTGACAGGTGGGGCCCGGGTGTCATGGACCGAGTCCATGGACCCGAGGGAAGGGTGAGGTGGCAGGCGGGCGCGCGGGGGAACGGGATGGCGCTGACGTGGCGCCACGGGGCTGCCGCGTGGTCGCCGCGCGGGCGCCACGCCACGCTTTATGCCGACGCATGCGACGCGCGAGGTGGCGAGGGGCGGCGGTGGCGCGCGGCGTGGCGCCGACCGCCGCCACCTGGCTGCCACGCCGCCAACTCGCCCGACGGCCGACGTGGCCGGCCGGCAGCGGCGCGGGGGCCGATGGTCGCCGAGTTCGGTGGAGCGGCGCCGCCGAGGGCACCAAATGAAGAGGAGGGTGCGGGATCGACGGTACCTTGCGCGAGGCCGAGGATGACCGAGAGGGAAATCGGCGGAGAGGCGGCGGTCGGAGAAGGCTTCACGGCGGCGGAGTAGCTCCGTGGTGCACGTGTTCGGGAGGTGGTCGCCGTGTTCGCCGGGCACCAGCAAGGTCGGGAGGCTTCGGCGAGGGGCGAGGGCTTGAGCCGGCCGGGAATCGCCGCCGGAGTAGCCGGAGCTAGCGGAGGGAAATCGGCGCAGGGGGCCCGGCTCAATGTTGTGAATTGGAGGCACGGAGCGGCGGTGGGGTGGAGGAACCTCGGGAGGTCCTTTATAGGCGGGAGGCGGTAACCGTCGCGCGCAACTCGCCGGATTTGGGGAATTAACGCGACGGTGAAGGAGGGCGAATCGGGAATTAATGCCCGCAACGGACGCGGTGGAGGATCAATTGCGACGGCGCTGGCGCGGCATCAATTCTGAAGGAAACCGCTTTAAAAGCTTTGGTTTGCGGCAAGAATGGCGCAACGCGCGGAGATCGCGCGAGGAAGAAAGGAAAGGGGCGGGAGACGGAGCCGACGAGTGGGGCCCGCACACGAGAGAGAAAGAAAAGGAAGGAGCGAGGGGACGGCCTGATGCTTGACGGTGGCACGGGGAGAGATCGGATCACTGCGCTGCGAAGGGTAAGTGAAGGGGACGGCCGAGATTCGATCCGACAATGAAGATCGACGGGCCGGTCGGCTTGCTTATGGGAAGGGGCGCCACGATGAGGTACGGCAATAGGGGACGGCTCGGATGAAACCACGGCCGATCGGCGGGGGAATGAAGCGCGGCTGCAAGTCGCGGAAGCGGCGGGATTGAACCGGGCGAGAGCGGACGGCTAGATACGCTGGCACGCTGCCGCACGCGGGAGAGGGGAGGCGGGAGAGGGTTTAAATTAGATCGACGGCCGAGGGGGAATCCGCGCGCGAGGGGACGCCGATGCTTGACACCGCGGCCGAGGGGTTTTTTGGGATTTTCTTTCTTTTGATTTTCCAGAAATGCTATTAAGCTTTAGAAAACTCGAAAAAATACCAAATAAATTTTGAAAATCCAGAAAATTCAGAGAACTATCTCGAGCTATTCTAGACTTAATAAAAATATGTCCCACTCATTTTAACAAGTATAATTTGCAAAGGTACAATTTGATTTTGAAGGGAAGGTTTTAATTTCTTCTAAAATCTAGAAAAATTAATATAATCTCATATTTGACTTAAGGAAGCTGAAATACATTTGTTTTAACTTTTAGTAATGCAATAAATTTATTTTTGACTTTTATAAATTAAAGTTTATAATTTTTCTCTAATCAGACTTTAACATAACTCTAAAATCCAATAAACTCCAGATTTAATTTTCAATAAAGGACCAAAATTTTGGGATGTTACAAACCTACTTCTTAAAGGAAATCTCATTTCGAGATTTGCAATCGCTAGCAAAAGAGATGGGGATGGCTGATCTTTAAATCTTCTTCTCGCTCCTAGGTGGCTTCGCCTTCTGTGGTTGCTCCACCAACTTTGCGTAACTGATGGTCTTTCTTCCGTCCGACGCCTACTGCCTCGAGAATCTTGATTGGTTGCTCCCGATAGGTGAGGTCATCCCGAGGTCCAAGGTTTCAAAGCGGCTTGCTCTGTGGGTACTGGAGGCACTTCTTTAATCGTGAGACATGAAAGACATTGTGCACCCTCGACATGCTTGGCGGCAAGTCTAATCGATATGCGATCGCACTCTTCGGTCCGCATCTTGAAAGGGCCCACATATCGTGGTGCTAGCTTCCTCTAACTTGAAACCTTTTACACCTCCGAGTGGGGATACTCTAAGATAGACGTAGTCCCCGACCTCAAGGTCGTCTCGACGACGGTTATCCGCATAGCTCTTCTCACAAGACGGGCTATCTTTAGTCCGCTCTCGATCTTCTTCACTTGATCTTCTCGGTCTTGTAGCAGGTTTGGTCCAGCTTGGGGTTCACCTTGCCGATCCCAAAGCAAGGGGTCCCGCACTTTCACCATACAAGGCTTCAAGGGTGCCATCCGCAGATCGGCTTGGTAGCCGTTATTGTACGAGAATTCCGCATAGGGCGTTGAACGGTCCCAATCTGCTCCCAAATCCAGCGCATAAGCCCTTAGCATTTCCTCGAGTATCCGATTAACTCTTTCGCTTGACCGTCTGTCCGGGATGGTAAGCGGCATCAAACCGAGCTATTACCCA